>OZ023273.1:60430436-61113907 GCA_964007475.1 Hybos culiciformis
AAAAAGCTTATTTAAAATACTACATATTAAATTGTAAATACTATATATTAAATTGTAAGGTAAAACTTGGCTTTTAATCTTATAAACGTTACTTTAACCTTTATAATAACCTTTATCATGGATTACAAAAACTGGAAAAAGTGTCGTGTTTTTTCTAGATATAAAAAAATTTCACTATGCAATAGAATAGATAAAAGAGATAGAGGATTCCTAACTTTTTTATTATGTTCGAAATAAGTATTCAAAATTATTAAAAGATGTGTAAAATTTAAATTTGAATTTGAAATATTTTGAAATCTTTAGGTTTAAGTTTCTTTTTAATTTTTTTTGTAATAAGAATAATATATGCATATTATATATATTATATACTGGATTAAGGTTTGGCAAGCCTGAATTGGATGGTTGGTTATTTTTTTTCTCGTAAAAAAAAAATAAATAAATAAAAATAAGAAATAAAATAAAATTAATTTATTTTTATTTTATTTTATTGGTATTGAATTAGTAATTTTTAAAATTTTAAAATTTGATTTTGAATTGGAATTGTTTAATGCAACCAGATTTATTTGTAATTGGATAAAAGCCATTATAAATTTTTATACCCTTGAGAGGTCACTGAAACAAATTATTCATCAACTATTCATCATATTAACAAAGGGAAAAAAATTATTTAAAAAAATAATAATATAGAACAAAATTGTTATTTTAGAACACCGCTGATGAATGATAGTACTGCCTACAAAAGGTTAAGATCATATCTATCACCTGAATTAGCAGACTCATCTCATTTAAAGAAACCTAAACTAATGATGGTAAGTGGTGCAACAAAAAACAACATGAATCTTGAATTACCCGTAGGAAATATTCCTTTGAAGGATCTATTGGGAGCGTTTGAACACATTGTAGAAAATGCTATGGAAAAACTTAAAATTAATATTTCTCAAGAAATTACTGAAGAAATAGTTAAACTCCAGCAGCAAAATTCGGATCTTAAAAATGAAGTGGACAATCTGTCAAAAATTGTAATTGAAAACAAAAAAAGGTTAGAACTCTATGAGGCGGACGCTAGAAAAAACAATTTGATTATTCGAAATTTAGATGTGGATGAATTTCCAATGCGCCAGCTGGAAAAATTATTTGTGGATATATTAAAACTGGAAAAGATGCCGTTGGTAGCAAAGGTTGTCAATGTGGGTAAAAAGAGCAATAAGATGGGAGTCAAAGTGGAATTTGTAAAAAATGAAGATATTGGATTAATTTTCAAGCAGGTCAAACTGCTTCGTAATACTAACATAAGTATTGACAGAGATCTATCTAAACAAGCCCAGGAAAACAAAAAAGCTATGTTTGGCCTAAGAAATAGTTTGAACAAAATATTGCAGGGGCGCAGTACAATACAAATAGTAGGTGAAAAAATGAAAATTAATGGTGTGTTTTTCCATTGGAATAATCGATGTTTGGAATAATCGATGTTTGAAAGTTTAAATGCAGACGCATTTGCTGATTATTTTTCTAACTTGCTTAACCCCCCGCTTCTCGCTCATGATTTTCAATTTGCAGAGCCTTTGATAATAGATACTGACTTGGATAGAGATTTCGAATTGGGTGAGATTGGAGCTTTTTTTGGTAAGGTAAAGTCTAATAAAGCTCCAGGAAGGGATCGAATATCGTCTGAATTTTTAGTAAATGCCCCTGAGAATTTTGTGAACCTTCTCCTCAAAAGCTTCAATTTCATGTTGAGTTCGAATTATGTTGAAGAAACTTTTTCTAAAAGTTTAATTTTTCCTTTGCATAAGAAAGGTGACCGCAACCTAGTAAGTAACTATAGAGGAATCTCATTTATAGATTGTATGGCTAAGGTTTTAATGGGCATTCTTCTGAATCGATTGTGTGAATGGGTTAATAAACACGAAATACTAAACGACTTTCAAGCCGGATTCCGTGCAGGCTACTCCACAGCGGATAACTTGTTTAGTTTATCAAAAATAATTAAATATAAAAATAAACAAAACAGAAAAGTTTACGCTTTTTTTGTAGATTTTCGGGCAGCGTTCGATTGCATATCAAGAAGGTCACTATTTTATAAATTATTGTCAATGGGCGTTTCAAGCAAGTTTGTCAAATTACTGGAATTACTAAGTCTGGAGCGGCAGTATGGGATGGGGAGGAGATATCGGAAACTTTTTATACAGGAATGGGTTTGAAGCAGGGTTGTCTCTTGTCGCCAATTCTTTTTGCTTTAATGCTGAACGATTTACACGAATTTATTGGTGGTGGCTTAAAAGTCGAGGGTATGTTGATTAGGTTATTGATGTTCGCGGACGATTTGATTATCCTAGCGGACAATAAAGATGTTTTGCAGCGTATGATAAACAAACTTGAAGGTTACTGCAAGCTGTGGAACTTGGAAATAAATTTGGAAAAATCAAAAATAATGGTTTTTAGAAGGGGGGGAAGATTGGGTTTAAGTGAGAAATGGTTTTTAAATGGCGGTGAAATAGAAATTGTGAATAATTACAAATATCTGGGGGTTAAATTTATTCCGGGATTGTCATTTAGGCAGCATTTGGAAGACCGATTAATATGTGCTAAAAATAGTGTAAATGGTGTTTGGAGCAGCTTTCTTGCTAAGAATAATATAAGTTCTTCAGCGAAATTTAATATTTTTAAAGCAGTGACTACGGCAATCTATAGCTATGGGGCGCAAGTTTGGGGTGGCTCTAACTTGGATATTGGTAACAAATTGCAGCGTTTTTTTCTCAAAAAAATTCTGAACTTACCAGACAATACGTCTAATTATCAACTAAATTTGGAAACTGGCTTACCTGAATTAAATCTATATTGTTTGGAACTTCATTTAGATTATTTATGTAAAATCTTATTCAAATACCCGGTTAATAGGCTTCCCGCTATTTTAGGCAGAATTGAATTAAGAAAACAATGTTTTTGGTTCGAGGACATGAAAGTTTTATGTGATAGTGTTGGAATTTATTTAGAGTTATGAAGTATGCACTTTTGGAGGGGTTAAGAAATAAACAGAGATCAAAAGATATCCAAATGGCTAAAAGCAGTTCACATTGGTTATATAAGTTTCTTGATTACGAAGAAGCTTTTAGTTACTTTAGAGATGATTATGATAGATCAAAAATAAGTTGGTTCTTTAAAGCTAGAGGTGGCTTAATTTTTCTAAATTCGGTGTCCTTTAGGGAGCCTGAAAGGCAACTTTGCTCTCTCTGTAATATGCGCGAAATTGAGGATATTAACCATTTCATTGGAAAATGTCCAATCTTGAGACATTTCCGAAATAAATTTTTGGGCAGTTCTATTTTAACGCAAGATGAAATTATAGTTTTGCTAAATAATTTTGAAGTAAGCAATATTGTTAAAATTTCTAATTACCTAAAAACGTGTTGGCTGTATCGAAGAAGTTTAATATTAGAATTTAATTACTGAATTTTTAGTTTTTCCGTTTTTTAGTTTATTTAATACAAGATGAAATCATTACTAATTGTAAACATTAACATGGGAAAGGAAAATGAAATAAAATAAATAAATGAATAAAATTAGATATATATAGTTTTAAGAAAGTTACTTGCCAAATCTTTTCCAACAGACGACGTTTAGTCATTGTTGTTCTTTTATTTGTTTGTTTGAAATGGACTTTATTTGTATTACATTTTATTTTTAATTATTACATTAGAGTTTAGTTAAATGAAATTTTTCTTGAATTGCTTGTAAAAATAAAATTAAGAATTATGTATGAAGATAAGATTGCAAATAAACAATTATTATTATTATTATTATTATTATTATTATTATTATATATTATATACTGAGCTCCTTATGTGTATATTTTTTTTGGATCATTTATTTAAAATTTTTTATTAAGTACTAATTATTTATTATATTCTTTTTTTTTTTGCATTTAAGCAAGTTTTAACTTTTTCAACCCATTTTTTTGACACTAATTTTCATCGCGGTGACAAAAAATTCAATGTGTTAAAATTATTGACATATAAATGACATTATACTATATCGCTGACGCATCAAGAAAATTTGAAGTTGTAGACTTGAAAAACAAAAAATTTGAAAATTATGATACAGATATCTTTTGCGATAAAATATTTCTTAAATACAATTTGAAAGAAATTAAAATAAGGATTAAGACGCTGTCATTACAATAGTGTTCAAATCAAAAAAATAATTCTATACAACAGCTAGCTTAATATTCGTTAATAAATTTTATAATCATATCACGTAATACTCCTTAATTGTTAACATTATTGCATTGAGCATTTTATATAATAAATTTAAAACATTTTTATAATGTATAAAAATAGAACCTTTGGATTTTTTTTTCTATAAATTAATTCCATAATATATGTAATTATTGCAAAGGCAAGGTAAACTAAAAGCTTGTGTAAGGCAATATTACATATACTAATTTTAAATTTAAACAGAAAAATACAAAAGTTCTGTCAGTGATGGATGGATGAATGTAAGCAAAAAAAAAATTAGTATAAGGTATACATACCTACGCTACACATAATACAAAAATGAAGTTAAATAAATAAATTCATAATCACGTTTAGATTCACGTTCAGAAACACGGGTTGATATTATTATTTTTTATAAAGCTTTTTATTTTTCCAATAAGTTTTAGTAATATTTTATAACGCGTCGGGAGAACATAAATATAAGTACGTTAAACATAAAAATAATAAAAAAAAAAATATTATGTTAAATCTATTATTGAAATTTTAATTATATTGTTGTTTATTATTGGAAATATTGTTATTTTGGTAAATTTTGATAATTTTCTTCATTTTTTTCGCTTTTTAAAATACAATGATTTTTTTCACATGTTTGAGTAAAATATACTATTAATATATTTTCCACATGCTAGTGATAGACCCACCAAAAATGTATTGAAATATGTTTCAGATCACTACACAGAAGAATTTCGTTTTATATTATATTTATATCAATTTATATTTTTTTTATGTTTCTATTGCCAGTCTCAATGCTAAAAATATACGATTCAAGCTTATACAATTTATGCTTATCTTTAATGGTATTTTTTTTGTCTTTTTACTGATTTAAGTAAAAATAAAACATGGTTAATTAATAATTTCAAACCACTCAACTATAAAAGTATAAAATAAAATTTAATGTATTTTTTACATTCACAAATTAAAGAACAACAATACAGCTTAATACTCAATTTCATAAATCGAATAAAAATAATTGCACATGTATATAAATTTGTATATTAATTTAATCACGGTTTTATATAGTGAAAATATAAATAAGTTTGATATAATGATTTTATTATTTATCGTATCAAGAGAATGCACATAAGTGCAGTGACCTGCAAGGGGCAAAAACAAGCTTTTAGTAAAGTTGAACAGCGGGAAAGTTTAGATATTACACTTTTTTACATTTTTTTATGATATTGAAATTGAAATTATGTATCTAAATAAATGACGTTCACTTGTACGAGCATATCTAATTATTTATGAATGTAACTTAATTTGAATCAACTTTTTGAAGTTTTCAATTTTTTCAGTGATTAGTATTAGGCAAACAAAAAAATTAAATTTAGTTTGATTAAAAATACTGAGGTCAATGTTTTTTAATGAAAAAAATATGTTTTATTTAAAGTTTTTGTTAGCTTATAAAATAAGCTGGAATATCAACAGTTTCAAATTTTCACAAAAGTTACAGTGAAAGAAATAAAATATCATCAGGTCAGTGACTGTTTTAGTATGTTTGGATTTTTTATGAATGTACTATGTGCAGAATTTATACATATAATAAAATATATAAAATATATAATAAAATATATAATAAAGAACTTGCAGTAATATAATGCTCCAATGTGTTTTTTTTTAAAGTGATGTGGTGACATGTTTAGATTTCGAAAATTGCAATATTCGATGTGCGATCGATTGGCAAAATCGCTTCTATATTTTCTCTATAGTATTTTTTTTAAGTGATTATTTTTTTTAAGTGATACACATTCGAATGGATAAAAGTGCAAATTTTTATTCTAAAATTTAAAAATATTATTCAAAAGATACACTTTATTTTATATTTTTTCATGAACAATTATTAATTTTTTTCAATTTTTTTTTAGAAGTTGGAAGAAAATATTGACAATAACAATGCTCCAAGAAATTCAATATTTTTTAAAATTCTTTAAATCATTGTTGTATTTATGAAATTTTTTATTTATTTATTTGAAAAAAAAAAAAAAAATTAAAATTTTTTAATAGAAAAAAATTTAATTTCCTATATAAAACAGATTAGCGTCACCAAACACGAAACAAACCAACAATTATATTTACTTTTTATATTGTTTTTTTGTTTTGAAGATCGCAAGTATCGAAGCGAGAAAATCTTAACATGTGGCATTTTAATCCACTCGCTTCGATAATCGATAGCGCTTCGCTATTCGAGTGATATCTTCATTATGTCGCCACAAAAAATTTTAAAAATTCAAATAAATATAATAATTATATTTCAAATTTTACGGCCATAAAAACTCTTCATTACACATAAAATTTTTGAAAACACCATACTTCTGGAATTTTATTTATCTATTTAAAAACCTCGTTTTACAACCTTCATTTTCAAAAATATCTATATATTTTCGATAGCGTTCCAGTTGCAACACATTATGTACCAAGTTGCGGCACTAAGCTACAAAATTTTCACTAAGAGTGATGTGTATTTGGGGTCATTATTTTGGTAAATCATTTTTTTTTAAGTTCCTCTAATCGACATCTATCTATTCAACACATTAATTTTCATCTGAATACATTACAAGTTTCAAAAAATGTAAAATTTTTTCCTATATAATAATATATTGTTACTCATTGAGTTTTACCTGCTTTAAACCGATCGAAATGATATAAAAGTTTAATACCGAAAAAATATTTAAATAATTAATAAATGTAATTGAATATTGATTTTATTTCTTAAACTGTAGCGGAAATTCTTAGTTGGATAGTGATTCAATTTTTTTTTTTTTGCACTTTTGTTTGTGTTTGCCATTTTTTCGATTTAAAATTTATTAAGGTTTAGAATCAAGTAATAAGAATTCAGATTAGTTTTACAAAATTTTACTAATTATTAGTTATTAAGGTGAAATGAAAAGAAAAAATGAAAAAAAAAAAAAAAAAAAATTAAGGGGAAAATCGTTCTTATTAAAGAAAGGTACATTTGGTAAAAAAAATAGGCAAATTTCTTGAATAATTGGCAAAAACTGTTGAATAAAAGAAGAAATTCCAAAAAAAATAATTTCATAATGAAAAATTATGTTTTTATGTAATATTTAAATTAATCAATTTTTTTTTTAGTGATGGATGAATAATTTTTCACCGTCGCAATGTAGGTTCACTTTCCATTTTTTATAAATACCTTTTTGGAACGGATACGTGTTCCCTGGAAGTAAAAACGCTACTTCCTTCACTTCAAGTATTTTCACGTCAAACACGTACCGCTTTAACGTCATACCCATATTTCGTCAAAATTCCTAGATGAGATAGAACGGGCTTCGAAGATTCGTTTTCAGTTCGAACCTCGAGAATGTGGAATGCTCTCCCATCAAAATTGTTCCCCACAGCTGGCGGTCGTTTCATTTACGACTTGCGCCGCTGTAAGAAAAGTGTAAATGATTTCCTACTAACTGTCCCAGTTTTTAATCCCGGCCCCATTATCAAATCCATACTTTTTTAAGTGTAAAAGGTATCTCACCTAGTGATTTGGTAACTTTAATAAAAAAAAAAAAAAAATGACGGCAGGAATCGAAAAAATAAAATTATTTTCCTCTTTTCATCAGTTTTTTTCAGTATCGTTTAAGTAGATTCTCAAATATTAATATTTACAACGAAAAACTCTAATAATTTCGAACAATTACAATATTTGCTATTTCGCAAACAGAGAAATTAATTTTCACATATTCTACACGATTTCCGTCGGGACTGAGATTAAATATATAAAACATTTTGAAATCGTCTATCATCTGCATATTTGTTTTATTATAGAACTTCAATATACATATTAGTAATAAATAAAAAATTAATAATAATAATTTTATTTTGTTTTTCTATAAGCTTTTACATCCCGTAGATTGTAGAACTACTCCATTTTGGGTAACCAGGTGTTAGTTATATTTTTTTGATAACGAATGTGAACTTAAACTAAATCTGTTGTGATAATTTTATATTATAAAATCTAAATATTTTAATTGAAAGATTAATTTTTTTTAAATAACTTTTATAAAATTTGATTTAATACCAATCTTTTCTCTAAGGTTATCCAACTAAACAACGTTTCCTTCCTATCTATATTAGTATTGTTAAGCCTCAGAGATCGCGAATATAAAAATTAGTATTTCATTTTTAGTAAGGTTTATTTTTCGTTGCGTTGAACATTATACTAATTCATATCGGTATCAAGGTTGTTAATAATAAAATTTTAGATTATTGTATAATATATAGATTGAAAATCCTTATGTCTTTTTTATTTTAGAAATGGAAAAGGAAAATCTTTCGTCATCAATCAAAACAACTCTTGCAGATTCTGCCTACTCCAATAGTTGCAACAACAGCCAATCTCAGAGAAGTGGAAGTTTCAAATCGCGTTTAAGTGGAAGCCACTCATCTGGTTCATCTGGTTACGGTGGTAAACAAAATAGCAGTAACGCAACTGACACAGCCAGTAATACTACATCCCAAAAACGAGATAAAGATAAAGGGCGCAAGAAAAAAAAAATAAAAAGTTGTTCTACCACAACAACAGATTCCATTCAAGAGTCCAAAAATGCAGATAAAAATGAAATTGATTGCCCGCAGTGGTCGCAATCAACATCCCATGCTTTCACTTCAGCGTTGGGTGACAATTTCGAAGAAATGGAAATGTCCCAAACCATTACCAAAGAACCAGAGGGAAATATACAAATAGCGTTAGATTCTCCAAAATCAAAACTTGAAGTTGAGCACAAATCAGAAAATTCAAAAGAAGAAGGCTTTAGATGCGTTATATCAATGCATGATGGGATTGTGCTTTTCACAACTCCAAACATAACAGATTTATTAGGATTTCCGCGCGATATGTGGTTAGGTAGATCCTTTATTGATTTTGTACACCCTAAAGACAGGGCAACTTTTGCTAGCCAAATATCAACTGCGATTCCAATAGCAGAGAGTAAAGTTAATTGTTCTAAAGATTTAAAATTTTCTTTGCATGTTATGCTTAGAAAATATCGAGGATTATCTAATGCAGGATATAATGTGATTGGAAAATCTGTAGCATACGAATCTTTTTGCATAAATTTAACATTCAAAGATGTACCGCAAACACCAAAAGAAGAAAACTTTTCTATATTAGATGGTGCCAGTATGCTTTTAGTCATTAGCGCAATACCCATCAAATCGGCATATAAAATTCCAAATGAAAACATGTCAACAAAAAGTTTAAAATTTTCAACTCGACATACAGCAACTGGAATAATTTCCCAAGTAGATGGAGCTTATGCTTCGGCACTGGGATATTTCACGCAAGACTTGGTTGGAAAGCAAATTTTAGATTTTTATCATGACGAGGAGTTATTAAATATGAGAAACATTTATGAAATCGTAATTAAAAAGAATTCTCAGTCTGGAGATAAGTATTGTAGTAAACCTTACAGATATCTAGTAAAAAATGGTAGTCACATAATTCTCGAAACAGAATGGACTAGTTTCATAAATCCATGGACTAGAAAACTAGAATTTATAATAGGTAATCATAAAGTTTTCCAAGGACCTCAAGATCCGGATGTATTTAAGAACTCTATTGAAAAACCTCCATCTACCTTAGAAAACAATCAAAAATTAAGCAAAATTAAAGAAGAAATTTTAAGTTTATTATCTCAGTCAGTAGACAGGCCAACCGATAGTATGAAGCAAGAAGTTTCAAAGCGATGTCAAGCATTAGCTAGCTTTATGGAAAATTTAATGGATGAAGTACCAAAATATGATTTGAAAATTGACATGTCACATGACGTTGACCTATCTATGTCAGAAAGAGGATCTGTAATGATGGGAGAAATCTCTCCACATCATGATTATTATTGTGATAGTAAGAGTTCAACTGAAACACCTCCGAGTTATAATCAATTAAATTATAATGAAAATTTACAAAGATTTTTTAACAGCAAACCTGTTACTGAATTAGCTGAAGATCAAAGTGGTATTGAACATTTGATCGATGCAACGGAACTAAAAAGTTCTAAAAATTTCAAAAAAGATACTGAGGATGATGTAAGTGGAAATATACAACAGGATGATATTGATCTCCATGAAGAAGTTGTCCAAGCAATTGATCAAGAAAATTTTATCTTGTCGCCGACATTGACAGAAATTTTACTGCAAAAACATAACGAAGAAATGGAAAAGAAAATGCTCAAAAAACATCGTGAATCTCGAATTAGATTAGGAGATAAATTAAAAAAATGCCATGATAAACAGGAGCAAAATTATGGTGTTAAAAGAAATGGTTCATTTACATTAGATAATGATGTTCATAAAACCTCAAAATTTCAGCCAGTTGAACAACAACATTTAACTTTAGATCCCAATAATTTAAAAACATTTTCATCTTCACGAGGATTAATGGATAAAATATCTTTTCAACAACTTTCTAGGAACATCGATTTATGGCCCCCATTTTCTGTTAGTTTAACAACAATGTCAACTCCTCCAAAACCAGCAACAAATAATTTTGTTTCAACACCTGGGCTTTTCTATTACGTACCTTCAAATTCAGATTCTAATTTACGGGAACAAAATAGATCAACATCAGTTTCTTATCCCTTACAGTGCATGACGCGGCTCATGTATCCTCAAGTATTTTACGCTCAACCAACAAACATGGTATATCAACCAATGACTGTTCAGACATCAAATTGTTTAGAATTTTCTCAAGAACATAATTTATTGCCACAATATAACAAGAGTATGCAAGATATGTCGTATACTAGATCAAAAGTAGACCAATGGCAAGCAAATAATTCAACCACCAACAAAAAAAATTTAAAATCATCTTCAAAATCTACTTCATTAAATGCAGAATCTGGTTCTAGTATTGAAAATTCGGAAAATAAAAATCATAGCGATGATACAGATGAATCTAGTTTTTCTAGTTTTTACTCATCACTTTTCAAAACCGATAACTCGTCTTCGGATGTCGGGAATTATGCAAAGAAGCATTTCAGTGGCATTGATAAAAATAAAAAAGAGGTAAGCAATCGACAATGGAGAAGACAAGAACCACCATGGATAAATGACGTTGACATAACATCAGAATTAATGTATAACTATCAAGTAAAATGCAAAAATGTCGCCGACATTCTAAATAAAGATTTTGTTGCTCTAAAACGTTTGAAACAGCCCTTATTGGTCAATGATCAACTTGATCAATTATATATTGACTTGGAATTAGAAGGGATAGCATCAAAATTTTTTTCAAGCGACACAAGTTCTGGAAGTAGTAGTGATGATGATAGTACATTAAGAAGATCGAGGCAAATAAGACACAATAAGCTAACAATGATATTTGAAGAAGACTGCCCTTTCCCATCACTAATTCCTACAGCAGAAACACTTACATTTGAAAAAAAATGAGCAGCTAGTTTTTAATTTTATTTTTATTTTACATCTTTAGATAATAGTCTGAAGAATTGGATTTTCAAAATAATTGTGTTTTCAAGGCCAATTTTATTCCTTTTCATGAGACGACTTTTTTTCCAGTCATCATTCAGTATGTATAAAGGATGTGATGTTTGATAATAAAAATGATTCTACATTTACAGAATGAAAGCATTTGTTGGAACTAAATATTGAAATAAATAAAGACAAATATATGTACATATCTTATTCACAGTTTTTTTGTTCCTTTAAATTTTTAATTTTGTCCCAGGTTTTAGAGTCGATGACGAAATGACACTCAGAAACTTTTACCAACAACACAACACAAAATTGTGTTCTAATTCGAAAAGTTAAATTTAAAATTCAATTTATATTTATATTCAGTACATATATTATTTTCTAAATTAATATTTAACTTGATCAAGTTAATAAATACTCATACTGAATAAAAAAGATTTAAAAACCACGTTTTTTACTTGATCAAAAAGAAGAAAATAAAAATTTTTCTGCGGCTCATTTAGAGAATTGTGGACACACATACTTGAATCTGATTACAACAGTCTATAACTAGAAACGTTGGGCGCATTTTGGAGGAGGTCGCTCGGTAGGAGGCCAACAACATTTTTGTTACGAAATTTGTGTGATTAATCATTTCCTCTTTTTATGATGCAAATTTGAATGAAATCGGACGAGCTTTTGAAGTACTCTCCCAGAGGAGGTCGCTGGGCAGGAGGCCAATAAATTTGTTGTAACAAAATTCGTGTGTTTAATTATATCTTTTTTTAATGTACCAAATTTGTATGAAATCGAACAAACTTTTGAAGTCCTCCTCAAGGGAACGTCGCTGAGAGGCCAATACATTTTTTGATACGAAATTTGTGTGTATAATTATTTCCTCTTTTTATGTACTAAATTTGAATATAATCGGTCGAGCTTTTGCTTATGAATATTTGATTGCAAAATTCATGGGCAGAAAAACAGACAAGAAACTTTTCACATCATGATTAAAGTGGTAGAATATTACATTGTCATCGGGTGCAGAGCTATATTAAAAGTTTCAGAGCTTTAGCTTCTCGGAAAATGGTTTAAAATTTGATTACAAAATTTCGTGACAAGAAAGAACTTAATAAAAACGTTGTAAAATCATTGCCTTGTAAAGAAACTATTATTTGTAAATAACTTTACACTATGTATTAACTTAACCCGAAAGGGTGATTCTTGCACCCGAATCATCAAAATATTCGTGCTTTAAGCTGACTAGAAAGAAAGGAGAAGGATTTTATAAATAAACTATTTAGTTTTAACATAAATGTACAGCATTTATCTAAATTCTATTGCAAATATATATATTCTTGAAATTCTTGTCGTGATCGTTAGAAATTGCTTCTTTGTTGATTTTTTAGATTAAGACAAAGCATTACTTCTGCAAAAGTGTGCAAATAGTAATACGTTCAATAATTAATTTTAATTATATTATTCCCAGTAGAACTTTTAGGAAGTACCATTCCTTCGATTACTTCTTCGATTACTAAGTAATGCATTCAAAAGAGTTCATTACATAATCAAAGTTTTATAATGTATTACAATGGGTGAAAAGTTAAATTTAAAATTCAATTTATATTTATATTCAGTACATATATTATTTTCTAAATTAATATTTAACTTGATCAAGTTAATAAATACTCATACTGAATAAAAAAGATTTAAAAACCACGTTTTTTACTTGATCAAAAAGAAGAAAATAAAAATTTTTCTGCGGCTCATTTAGAGAATTGTGGACACACATACTTGAATCTGATTACAACAGTCTATAACTAGAAACGTTGGGCGCATTTTGGAGGAGGTCGCTCGGTAGGAGGCCAACAACATTTTTGTTACGAAATTTGTGTGATTAATCATTTCCTCTTTTTATGATGCAAATTTGAATGAAATCGGACGAGCTTTTGAAGTACTCTCCCAGAGGAGGTCGCTGGGCAGGAGGCCAATAAATTTGTTGTAACAAAATTCGTGTGTTTAATTATATCTTTTTTTAATGTACCAAATTTGTATGAAATCGAACAAACTTTTGAAGTCCTCCTCAAGGGAACGTCGCTGAGAGGCCAATACATTTTTTGATACGAAATTTGTGTGTATAATTATTTCCTCTTTTTATGTACTAAATTTGAATATAATCGGTCGAGCTTTTGCTTATGAATATTTGATTGCAAAATTCATGGGCAGAAAAACAGACAAGAAACTTTTCACATCATGATTAAAGTGGTAGAATATTACATTGTCATCGGGTGCAGAGCTATATTAAAAGTTTCAGAGCTTTAGCTTCTCGGAAAATGGTTTAAAATTTGATTACAAAATTTCGTGACAAGAAAGAACTTAATAAAAACGTTGTAAAATCATTGCCTTGTAAAGAAACTATTATTTGTAAATAACTTTACACTATGTATTAACTTAACCCGAAAGGGTGATTCTTGCACCCGAATCATCAAAATATTCGTGCTTTAAGCTGACTAGAAAGAAAGGAGAAGGATTTTATAAATAAACTATTTAGTTTTAACATAAATGTACAGCATTTATCTAAATTCTATTGCAAATATATATATTCTTGAAATTCTTGTCGTGATCGTTAGAAATTGCTTCTTTGTTGATTTTTTAGATTAAGACAAAGCATTACTTCTGCAAAAGTGTGCAAATAGTAATACGTTCAATAATTAATTTTAATTATATTATTCCCAGTAGAACTTTTAGGAAGTACCATTCCTTCGATTACTTCTTCGATTACTAAGTAATGCATTCAAAAGAGTTCATTACATAATCAAAGTTTTATAATGTATTACAATGGGTGAAAATTTAATGCAAATGGTAATACATAAAGGCACTAAGTATCAAAAGAGTGCATTACTTCTTCTATTATATAATGAAAGTTTTAGATTGCTTTACCATGGGCTAAAATTTAATGCAAAAGGTAATGTATAAACTATAAAGTCACCATAGATAATTTATGTTTTCGATTTTTTCTTAATACTATAGCTCAGTGGTAAAATGGTGGATTAGAATGCTAAAGACCAAGGTTCGAACCCGAAGAAGGTATAAGCAAAATAAAGTTAATAAAATAGTAAGTAAAATAAAACAAAAATAAAAATTCCATACAAAAGTTATCAATGTTTTCTCCTGCAAAGTAAAGCTGTAAACACAATTAAATCCCACTGACCAAACACCAGTAGTAGGATTTAAAAAAAACAGTGATAGCTTAATTTCTATTCCGTAATTGAGACCCAAAACCTATAAATGTTGTTTTCCTAGATTTCTATTAACCGCATAATGCGAAGATTTTAAATTTTACCTTGTTGGAAACAGCTCACACGAAGCTTTCAACTAAGTTTTTTCCTAGAAATGATATATTTTTTATGTTAACTCATCCAGCAATGCCAAAATCAGAAATTTATGATAATTTGAACCTTACCAAAACGTCTTCTTAAATATATTGTTATTGACAAGTACTTACCATTATTGAATTTACAATAATTATTGTTAATGATTAATAAAAGGATTCATAGAATATTATTTAACCTTGGATGCAGCTAAAAAAAAAACTAAATTTAATTTTCATTCTGTTAAAAATTTATATTAATTGTTACTTGTTTTTGATCAAAAATTAAAACAGGAACAATTTTCAGTTTATCTTTGTCTGTTCGTCTATCCAATCTATTGTTTTTTTAAACCTTTGCGGCCATTAACATTCTTCCGCCCTGAACTTTTTTTTATTTGAGGAAGATTTAATTTTTATTATTATCTTTATTATTATTATTATTATCTTTGAAGGAAATTATATTTTTTTTATGTTATTAAATTTTATATATTTTGTAATATGAGCAGTATAGTCATTTGTGGTAAAAACTATTTAACTTCAATTAAAATTCAAATTAACTTTTTCTTTTAATTCCTTGATAGCCATAAAATAAAGATAAATTTTAAAATTTTCGGTATTCAGGAATTTTGAAAATTAATTTTTTTTTTTTTTTCAGAAATTAAATTAAACCTTGTCATCTTAATGAGAACATTCTTAATGGGATAATGATTTTTGTGAAATAGTAGATTAGAAAAAATCCTAAATAAATAAGGGCTTTTGCCCCAGAGCTTATAATGTTGACTTTTATTAATTTTTATATTATTAATATTAATAGTAGGAGAGAGGCTTGCAGGTTTCCACTGCTTGCAGGTTGTCAGCACTGATGTGTTTTAACATTCTAGCATTTTCAAAAACTTTAAAAATTAAAAATTGTGTTTTTGCCCTGTGCTCGTAAAGTGATCTTTTTTATTAGCAATTCAAGCTAAATATTTAGGTTGTGTTGCTTTTTCATTTAATTAACATATTCCAAACAGAATTAAAAATATATTATGAATTGGCAATTTTTTAAATGGATCAGGTCAGAATGCTGGTTGCCACCTTTATTGGCTTACAGGTTGCCACCTTGATGAAAGCGCTGATGACTGTATGATTTGTTTGAAGAAAATGCCGGAAGTAGACACAACTCTATTATGTGCCACGAATGCAAAAGAGCCGTTAACGCGAAATGTGTTTTAGTGTTTAAACTTGCCCGAATTCTGATTCCGATTAAGATTTGGAATGATTCCATACCATATTGCAATTTTATTTTTTATGTCAATTTTCAGTCATTTCTTTATGTTTACAGCCACTGTGTGCAAGTGAAATTCAATAAATTTGAATACATTTCTTTTCCAGTTTCAGTTTTTCAACATTTGCAGCAATTTTCCAAAGGGTGGCAAACCGCAAACCTAAATTTGAAGAGTTCGATTTTAGATACTTTTGAAAATTTGCTACATAATGTTATTTTTTAAGATTACAAATGAATTCTAGCCAAGGATTGTAGCTTTTTACTTCCTCTTTCCAACGTATATACATATATACAATACTTTCATTTTTTGACGAGTTATGATAAAAAAAGCTATGAGGTGGCAACCTGCAAACCTCTCCCCTACGTATATTAATAGTATATTTGATGTTAATTTAAATATATATTATAATATGTAACTTTCTTGTTCAAGCTCAGTGATGAAAAATTAAAAGAATCAAAATAAAGTAATATGTACCTTAGATAAACATAATAGTCAAGTCATAATAGTGTAAAAAAAAACTTTACCAATTTAAATTTAATTCAATTTGAATTTGAAAAGCAACTTTTTTGGTAAGTTTTGGGTTAAATTCTAGATAGTGTAAGTAACTTTAGTAGTAACTATGATAATAGAAAACAAGAATTTTTAAATAAAGCTAAATATAAAAATAACTTAAGTATATTCCTACATTTACATATGATATAAATTCTTACATAATACTTATATAAATAAAAACATAACATTATATATATTTCAGCTGTATTAAAAAAATACATAATACTTTGAGTTTGATACAACTATATACTGCCTTACTAAGCAACAAAGGCATGGCTCTATTTTGATAGTTTTGAAATATTCAAGTTTTTCTGTTTTTATTTTTGAAAATTTATTTGGAGAGGTGCTCAATGTGTGTTTTTGAGGCTTCAAAGAGCCAAGAAAAAAATTTTCAAAAAACGTTACGGTCAAGATTAACTAACGCCCTTCTTGCTAAGTAAGGCACCATACCAACTTTATATTTATGATGAGTGCTTGATTAAATAAATAAATTTCTTATTCCATTTTCTTATAAGTAAAACATTTATTTGATTTTGATTTTTTTTTAAGTTTCCGATGGAAATTCAGGATTGCATTTTTATTGGAAATCAGAAATTTATTATGACCATTAAAGCCTTTGTTATTGATGTTGGGTAAGGTTATTTGATGTTAGCTAAGTCGCATCTTTATAATTAAGAAGTTGAAGAAATTATAATACTGTTCTTGGTCTATCATGGATTTTTTTATTATATTTTATTATATGTCATACATATTATTATTTGTCATTGCAACTTCATTGCAATTTAAAATGAAACCATTAAACTTTGCAAATAAATTCTATAATGATTGAGAGTGTCATCATAGTCAACCTTTATTTTAACAATTGAAACAATATATATACAAATATATACATATATGTATATAATGTATATATATATATATATATATATGATGTATATGTAAAATGTAAATAGGTGTATATAATATATTGGGTAACAAATGTTTAGAGACAACATTTTTAAAAGAGTTCTTTTATTTGACTTTCCATTTTAAATATTTCTTGCACAATTATCAAATAAATTTTTAACAAAAATATGTATTATTTCACACAATGTTGATTTTAAACAATAATAATGTATATTATTTTTTATACAATAAATATCATTACAATTTTTATTAATTTTTTTTTTTTATTTTCTAACAATTAGTTCTCGAGGTAATTCTGTTAAAGACAATTTTAGTGAATGCAAAATAAATATTTCAAGAATAATTTTTTGGTTATAAAAGAAAATTTTCCAACAAATTTCATCAGTTTACATTTATATTTGGTAAATAAAATACCTTTAATACGCGCAAAATGTTAACGGGCTTTATTAAAATTCTTTCGATTTTCGGTCTTTTAAGAATTGTTCAACCATTGGGAACTAATAACTTGAGACCATCATCAACAACAGTTCGACCACTTAGTGAAAAATTTATAACAAAAAACGATATCAATAACGATGGATTAATAAAAAGGAATATTAAAGTTGAAGATATTTCAAAAACATTTGAACCGTCAACACAATTCAGGTTTGATTGTACCAAACTATAAGATTATATATGTAATACAAATTTTTGTGTGAAATCAAAAATTTTAAAATATAATATGTACAATATACATTTACATGTAACATAATGTGTATGTATTTGTGTTTCCTTTAAAATCTGGAAAACGAGAACGGTTTAGGACGTTTAGGTTAACTAATACAATTTTAATTATGATCCTGTGTGGTATGCGAATAACAAAAATCATATATTAAATTCATAAGAAATAAAATGTCGTGCAGGACAAACCTAATAATAATTTTTTTGTGATAAATAGGTATTTACTATTTTGGATTTTTTTTTTTTAAGTTTTTATTCAGTAAATAATTTTTTTTATTATGAATTATTATAAATGAAAATAAAAATGGATTAAAACCAACAAAGAAAAAAAGAAAATAAATTTTGGTCGAATGAAGAAGATATATGTTTAAGATTTTTTGAATTCAATGTTTTAAAGAAATCTAACCACAATAATATTCATCCTTTTAATTTTTCGATTAAAGTTTTGTGTGTTTCAAATTAGTTGGTTGCGCTTACAAGATAAAAAAAATAAATGGCAGCAATGTAACACACAACAAGAATTTATTTAAATAAACGTTTAAACATTTAAATAAGGGACGATAAAAATTATTTAAAATTAAAATAAAAAAAGCAATCGCATTTTTATTCCTGTCACAAAGCCATATCGCCTAGAAGAAGCCTCTTTCTTTTTCACAAATAGAAAAAAATTAAAACACAAATTATTTTCCATAACGTAATATCTCAAAATTAATAAACTTGTTTGCCAAATTTTATATGTTTCTAAATTAAATGGAAATTGGGAATATCAAAATAAAAAGTTTTTAATAAGAAAAAATATCTTTTTTCTTTGAAAGCAATAGTGCTTCACCCTTAAAAAAATTTAAAAATTTCAAATTCTGAATTTCAAATTCCTAATTTAGGAATTTGAAATTCAGAATTTGAAATTTTTAAATTTTTTTAAGGGGTTAGTTGGAAGACGACTCTACGTTACACTGGCCTTGATTGGTAAAGTAAATTCGAAGTACTGCAATTCAAAATAAAACCCTAAAATAATTGCAATAAAATTGTGTTTATTTACATAAAAGCAATCTGGTTCACAATTCTGGGATTATGTGTTTAATGAACAACATAAGGTTTATTTATTTTAGTGTCGAGTTTTAATATTTTTATCTTAAAATAAGAAGCCATAAAATTATTATATCATAACGTCTGCTCAGAAATGAAACAACGTATGATATTTATACGTCATTATTAGATAATAGGCCCATTCGATTCCTCGTACTCGATTTTATGAGTACAACTTTTTTGCAATATTCTTAATGTTGATTAAAATGTGTTTTTTAGATGAAAATTCAAATATTGCATAATTTACATTTGCTGAATTAAAAAAAAGAAACAGTGTAAAATATGTTTACGTATTTCTACTTTTTAACGTTTAAAACTTTGATGAAAATTAAAACAACTTGATTAAAACAACTTGATGAAAATTAAAACAACAAGATTTATATCTGTACATCATTTTGCAAAAAAATTCTATATAATTTTTTATTTTTCAAAAAAAAGTGAAACGCTGTATACTATACTTTTACATTATTTCTTTCAATACCATTCCATGAGTTAAAATGTTATTAAAGAACTTAAGAATACAATACGTTGTTTTAACAATCAACAAAAAAGAATTTTCTTTAAAGAAGAAAGTAAAATGCTGTATAAAGAGTATACGTTACTTGATATTGTTGCATACGTTGTTTTAATTTTCAAATCTTTAAACTCAAATTACTCGAAACTATACTTTACATTATACATTGTTTCATTTCTCAGCAGACGATAATGTGTATATAATAATGTGTTTTTTTTTATTCTCAAAAATTCTTTCATTATTTGGAAAATAAAATCCTTTACGAAAATTCCTTCATTTATAAATATACCTATAGTAAATTATTAAATTATATCTTATTTCTTCTAACTTTATGCAATAAGTTAAGAATTTGGGATCACAAAACTTATACATTGAGCAATGTATGCGTCGTCCTTAAATGCTTTTCACACTATAATACTATAGTATTGAATAAATTTTTTATTTTTTGCAAACCTTAATGTCTCAACTGTAAGCTTATACAACATATTTTTCTATATCTAATTTGGAAATATACCTATACTTTTTATGGCTTAATCTATAAGTAAGCATGCGCTCTACCATCTTCGTAAATCTTTGTTGCTCTTAATTTTTTATGAATAGAATAAAAAAAAATTGTTTTCCTTTATTCATTACTATACATTTTTATTTTAATAAATTAAATTTTTTGCGCACATTTTATTGCTCCCTGGATGATTTTTATTATTTGTAACTTTGTAATATACAGAAACCAATATATTAATTTAGCCTTATGGACCTTTTTTTTTACTAATAAATTCCTTTTTTTAGCACAAAGCTTAAAATTTAATATTTTATTCGCACGCATGCATCCCTTGACATTCAATTTAAATTATATGTTGCCAGAAAAATATTAAGGAATCGGGGTATTAAAATTTTTGTATCTACACTTATTATGTCTAATACAATATAAACTTGTATAGGTATGTTTTTATTTTTAATGATTTTTCTTTAAAATCATGTTCAGGTATGTAGGGAAAGAGAAATCGGCTAGTAAATTTAAATATATTCCTTTTTAAAGTTTTAACTACCTACATTTCAAATATAAATCTCTTAAAAAAAATGTTTTATTGTAGCTTTTTAATGTTAAATATGAAATGACAAAATTAAACCTGGACTTACAAGTTTGTTAATAACAATGAACCTTTTAACTAGAAAATATAAATTTAGTACATAGTAACTAATAAAAATGTGAAAACAGACGGAACGACGTCCCCAAGAACCTAGAAATACCCTACCTAAATTAATTAAGATCACGACTAAGTATACGTTTATGTGTTTGGATTTGTAAGCTCGCCAAAGATTCTTCTTAAATAAATTTATTTTAATAAATTATTAATTCTACAATCATTAAAATAAAAAAATATGTCAGTATTTTAGTTATTATTATTAGTTGTTATAATAAAAGCATTAAAAAGTCCAATAAAGTTTCACAGTATTGTAGCCCTCGTTTAGTTCATCTTAAAAAATAACTTCTACTGCGAAATCCAAACTCGACCTCGATCTAGAAAAGCGATGAACATATGGCCGGAAAAAGTTAATGACAATCCTAAAATAGTTAATTATAAGGTGACTAAAGTTTAAGGCACTAAAGTTTTATAAGAGGCCCATAGAAAAAAAAAAAAAAGATGATTTTTGATGTTTTTTTTTAAATAGATATTTTACTCTTTTTAAAATTATTATTATTATTACGGGTATAGGATAGGTACTATAAATTTATGTATGAACAGAAATAATTTTTTTAAATCATAAATTTTACTAAAAATATTTTTATAACAATTTTTGTAAGTGGTAATCAAAATTTTTATTAAGAAGAAGGATACAATATAAAAAAAAATTTATCTTGTAAACCTGTTTAAATAAGTCAATAAAAAATTTTACCTTACCCGCTATAAAAAAAATGTTTGCCATTGCTAACTTTATTTTCATTGACACAAATAAATGCATGAAATTACTTTGTACATTGAAGAGAACATTCTATATTCTAATTACTTAGATGCTTTTTATTTTTTTTTTAGCTCGTGTTCCATCAAAAATGAAAAAAAAATTTGAGCCACACAATTTTATTATTTAAATATGCACTAAAAAGTAGAAAATAAAACTTACTAACATTTCCTAATCCGCACTAAAAATTAAATATATTCCACTAAAAAGGAAATTAAAATCCGAATCCTTTGGCCCACTACCATATTTAAATTGAAATCCATTGTCGGCCCAAGCCACAATCCAAAATCGGATGTTACGTATTCACAAATACCCCTCAAATACGAATTTTTTGTCTAAATCTATTTTCAGCTACTATCCTGAATTCTTGACACAAGTGAGGGCTAAAATATTTTTAGGTTCCTACAAACGACCTGTTCCCGCTCATCAATTTTCATTGAAGTCCATTTATAGACAAAGCCCGAATACTTGAAGATAATCGGGACTAAGCATTTTTCTTCATTTCCTCATTCCACAACTACACCCATATAAATTTTCATCGAAATATATTTTCTGCCACTAGCCCAAATCCGTGAAACAACTGGGAGCTAAACAGTTTTCTTCTAATTGATACAATCGAAGCCTACGCATATACTACTTTTCATCGAAATCCATTTTTAGACTTTTTTTACCTCAGTTCGAATCCTTCGACATGATGAGCGACTCAAAATGTCGTTGCATTCTTGAATCCATACAATTGCAGACACGAACAGAGTTTGTGCATCCAAAACTCAATGCTGCCTAATTTCTAGAAAGCTGTCAACTTTCGATCTCCAATTTTCCTTTTAAGGAGAAAGTATTGCCAAATCTGGAAGCCTTGACATTTTAGGTTTGTAAATAACTAGCGATTTAAGCTGGAAAATTCATATTTTCGAAACGGCAAAAAAACGCAGCGAAATGTCTTGGTTTTTTAAAAAGATGTAAACAATACTTTTCCCCCTCTGATTTCTTAAATATTTACAAATCCTACATACGACCAAAATTAGAATACAATTCGCATATATGGGCTAGTGCTCCCAAAACTCATCTTGAATACCTGGACAAAGTTCAGAAAAAACGCTATTAGATTGATTAACAATCACCAAACCACCAGCTCATTAACATCACTCAACCACCGTCGTAATGAAGGTTCACTTTCCATTTTTTATAAATACCTTGTGGGAATGGATACATGTTCCCTGGAAGTAAAGGCCCTACTTCCTCAACTTCAAGTATTTTCACGCCAAACACGTACTGCTTCAACGTCACACCCATATTTCGTAAAAATTCCCAGATGTGATAGAATGAGCTTCGGAGATTCGTTTTCAATTCGCACCTCGAGAATGTGGAATGCTCTCCCATTAAAGTTGTTCCCGGCAGCTGGTGGACGCTTAATTTATGACTTGCGCCGCTTTAAGAAAAGTGTAAATGATTACTTACTAACTGTCCCACTTTTTAATCCCGTCTAAACTTCATGTCCTCATTACCAAATCCATACTTCTTTAGTATAAAAGGTATCCCACCTAGTGATTTGGTAACTTTAATAAAAAAAAAAAATGAAATCATGTAAAAACGAAATAGTAGCTTTCTGTCTGAAATAGTTATATTAACTATTATACTACATGGCTTATTTCGATCGTACAAATGCCAAAATATACACAATCTCATTCGGATTCTGATTTTAGAATCTGCTAACCAACGAATTTTTCAATCAGAATAACAAAAAATTATAAGTAATTTATTTGATGAATATTTGATGAATATTAGACTTTTTTTTAAACAATGATATTCGATTATTTTAGGGCACCAAATTTTGACAGAGATCGAGAAGACATTGGTTTTGATGGCGCTTCAAGATCATTCTCACCAGGACAATCAGGAGGCTACAATTACGATAACAAATATCATGGAAAAGGCTATTTAGATACCATCTCTAATCAGAAAAACAAAATTAAAGAACAATTTGGCATTGGTAATTAACAAAATTTTTGTGAGCTTCGAAGTATTTATAAGATTATTGTTTTCATCAAACAAAAAATAATTACTTCTAAAACTTTTGACCTAATGAATGAAGAGGGCTCAAAATAGGCTTAGAATGATCGTTTTGGAAATCTCTAGAGCCCGCTAAGAAAATGACAGTTAGTTTAAATTAAATAGATACTCTAAAGCAGTAACAATGACTCTACCCTTTCCACTAAATATCTAAAGGGTTACATTTTTGCATTTGAGACGTTAATAAAACCTTGCCTTGTCTTGCCTATTTAATTCTTACTGGGAAACGGTTTATAAAATAATGTTTTTCCAGATCTATTATTTGCAAAAAAATCGATGGAAATAGTTTGTTATGTTGAATAACCCAAAATCCAAAACATATGTTAAACCTGTACCTGCAAATGTTCAGTAATCAAGTTTTCTGTTAACTATTTTTTATAAAAACTTTGAACGCAATGTTAAAATAGTACAAAACAGTACAATTTGTGTTTTTTATTGTACGCAGCGTAGGATTCACGAATAGGCACACTAGGCACCTGCCTAGGGCGGCAGATTTAAAGGAGCGGCAAAATATAACATAAAACCGATAAAAAAAATTTTTCAAATAAATCAATTTTTCTGTTTGTAGAATTGAATATGTAACTAATCTGCAAAAAATAATAAGAACGTATTTCGAAATGTGAAAATAATCTTCAGATTTTATCTGTCACTAGCATATTGTTCTGCTGGCAGCTTGTTTTCTTCTTTGAATAGAACTAAAACTTATCTTCGATCACAATTGAAAGAAACGAAATTACATTTCAATTATGCACTTCGAGAACTAAGTGTTAAAAAAAATTTAATTTGAAGATACATTCGATAAATTCATATTTATAAATAAAAAATTTAGAAAAAAAGAATAAGTAAATTAAGCTAATTAAATAATACAGTTTGTTTCTTATTTAAATTCCAATTACACTGAAACTCTCAAAAAGTGCCTATGTGCGGCATATTCGTAAATCCGGCCCTGTTAGTACGACAGAAAAATTTCATATTTATATTCTCATATTTTCATTAAAGGTTCTAGCAGCTATGGAAACAATCGTTATGGAGGCACTTATACTGCTTATGCAACTCCTTTGGATTATCCTTACAGCTCAGGAGGTTATCAAAGTAATTACGATACTGGTTATGGTAGCAACAGCAATTACGGAGGAGACTATTCCTCGAATAGTCAAGATGTTATACAAAAAATTGCATATGCCAAAAAAATTATTTTACCTATTGCTGGTGTTGCAGCTCTGGGCCTTGCTGCTGCTTATATAGTTAATCCATTTCTCTTTCAATCATTTGGATCTAGTACTTTTGGGAAAAGAAAAAGACGAGATTTGGAAGCATCAGAAAATGATTCCCACTCACAGAATTTAGCATATAGAAATCTTTCACGATAAATTGGTAACCGTACGAAAAACAATAATGCCCACAAAAGAAAAGTTTAGAAAATGCATTCAATTTTGATATAAAATTACATGATATATTGTATAATTATGATTGGACAAACTACCTCAGTACATATGATAATTCGTAAAATTCATACTTCATTTCATATTGTCTTTTTGTGAACAATATTGAGCAAAGTGATTCTCAAACAAACTACGACAAATAAATTATAACTTAAGTTTATTTTAAATATTTATATAAACATGTTTTATTTTTAATTTCATAATTTTCATAATTTAAAGTTTTAATTTTTATAAAAACTGCAACCAAAGTTTGATCTTAATTATTTTTATTCTCTATAATACTCAGTAATTTAGTAACTAGGTTATATCAAAATTCTTGTAACAATTGTAATTACATATAATATCTATTTACAACTTAATACAAAACTCAAAGTTAAACTAACGTAAAATAAAGGGCATATTGAGAAGTAATTTTCCCACTTGAGGTTGTAATTTATTTTTTATACCTTAAAACTAATATAAAAGTATGCAGGTTTGACACCGTTTTAAGAAAATTTAAAAAAGTTCTAGGGGTTTGATTTGTTGGAAAATTTATACAAAGGTTATAAAAACGTTAAAAACTAACATAAAAAAATAATTTAAAAAAGTAAAGAAACTTCAAATTAAAAAAGGAAAGACTAATAGTAACCAATTATTACATCACTTTGAATGTTTGAATTATATAAAAATTTCAAAAATAGCTTAAAAAACAATATAGTTACATTGTTACATAGTTTTAGGCTGTACCTTAATAAAGCGAGGTGACAAGATTCGATAAAACTAAAGGCAATTTGAATGAACAGAATAGAAGAAACAAAACCAAATACCAAATCTATTTTTTTGTACAATTTATACTTCTGGATAGTCAATATTAAAGAAGTTAAAAATCAAGAACGATTTTTTATATATAAAAACACAATTTAAGTAATTAAAAAATATACGTTACAAATAAGAAATCAATATAACAAGTTTGGTTTCTTGCGTTTAATTTCAAATGAAAATGAAGATTTACCTGGCTAAAAATGCCCTGACTTTATTAAGTGCATTAGAAGGTATTTTATTAAAAAAAAAAAGTTAGGCTTATAGAAGTTATTAAGGATAAAAGAGGAAAGCCAACAAATGATTATATCCTAATCCTTGTAATGTTTGATAAAAAAAATTCTAGGAATTTGTTTCATCGTGGATAAAAAAATTAAATTAAAATACATTTTTAATAAATAGTAATGATTTGTATCATTATATTAATTTGATTTTTACTTCAAAAGGCAATACTACATGGTTTCTATGTTTATAACATCATAATGTAAATTTATAAATTAAAAAAAATAGGAAAGTATCAATGGATGAAACTCTATCTAATTTTACGTCAACTTTTGGTTTTTTTTTTAAACTTCAACAGGACTAGAAAATATTAATTATCACCTTAATTATATATTTCATCCAAAATTTGATGGATGATTGGTTCTCATGCTGACGACGCTATTTTGGATTACAAGCTAATAGTGTGATTCAATTAGTTGACTAATTGCAAAATAATCTTGAACCATTATTCCATTCCTGAATGGATTAAAAATTTAAAAAAAGGACAAAATACGTCTTTTAAACGTAAAATAATTTCCTAACTGAGCCGTTTATTTTGAAAGTGGTTTAAGTCCATTTGTTCTTGTATTGAGATATTTAAGGTTTTGTGTTTGAAGTGATTTAAAAATATATATTAATATTTCCATAAGCTAATTTTCAGTGTCAAAATCAAAGCGGTTTTAATGATACTAGACTAAAATTGTTTATAAATAAAAAGAATATATACTATTGTGCTTATTGTTATCATTAACTATTTTTTTTTTTTGAAAAATGGACTCAAACCACTTTCAAAATAAACAGCTCAACAAATGAATTCAAGTTGATAGTGAATGGAGTTAAAATTAATAAAGTTGAAGGAATTAAATACCTAAGACTTTATACTGATTCGTTTTTTTCAAATGTGATTTAAAATGCATCGATCTCAAGCCTTTTTTGAACATTCCAAATTTTAAGAATAAATGAAAATAAAATCAGCTAATTTTGTGTCTTGGTAACATCATATGATTTGTATTTCAATTGTTTCAAAATAACAAAAAGAGCACATTGGAAATAGTTTAAACTTTGTTAGTAAGATTAGCCTTTACATTCTGTTTTTTTTTTTTAATTATATTTTATTTTTAATTTATTTTTAATTTATTTTTTAAATAATATTTATCTACATAATGTTTAATTAATTCCAATAAATGAAGGTACATAAAGAGAATAAATTTAATTCGTCATAAAAAGCCGCTTTTATATGTATGTTACAAAAGTTTCTTAACTTCCACATTTACTTCTTTATTCTCGTAGGTGAATTGGAATTTTCATCATGATAATTAAGGCATGCAATCTTAAAATTAAAACAGAGTTTCATAACTTGAGATTTATAATGACCCATAAATTTTAATGAAATAACAACAAGCAACATGACAAAGTAATAATGTTGTTTTATTTTTTACTTTCTCAGAATAGTCAGAATGGGCGCAGTGAAATAAGGCCGCGGGAAATAAGGCCGCGATAGGTTTTTTGTTGCGGTCTTATTTCATTTTAAAAAATGAAATAAGGCCGCGAAAAGATCCTCGCGGTCTTATTTCATTTTGAAAAATGAAATAAGACCGCATAAAATTCCTCGCGGCCTTATTTCGTTTTGAAAAATGAAATAACACCGCGACAAAAAAAAAATAATCGGGGGGCTTAGGGGCTGTTCACAAATTACGTAACGGCCTAGGGGGGAGCGGGGTTTGAAAATTTGTTACGGATTGTTACGGGGGGGGGGAGTTGTGTTTATAAAAATGTTATGTAACCAAATTTCCTCCTTTTTATAAAAAAAATTACACTAAATATAATATTAATGCACGCTAAAAAAAACTTAAGTTATAATGAATTTTGTTTTGTTTATTCGAATAAAAAAATTGTTCAAAAAGTAATTTAAAAAGTGTTTAACTTTTGTTACGTTATTCTTCTGGGGGGGGGTCTTCGGAATTTGTTACGATCTGTTACTATGGGGGGGGGGGGGGGGGTTAAAAAACGGCAAAAAAAGCGTTACGTAATATATGAACAGCCCCTTATTTCATTTCGAAAAATGAAATAAGGCCGCGAAGATTTTTTCGCGGCCTTACTTCATTTTGAAAAACGAAATAAGGCCGCGTAATCTTGTGAGGTGAGCACACAGGGCCCTGTGTGCTCACCTCACAAGATTACGCGGCCTTATTTCATTTATAAAAATGAAATTAGCCCTCCGAATAATTGTTTTTTTTTGTCGCGGTCTTATTTCATTTTTCAAAACGAAATAAGGCCGCAAGGAATTTTTTGCGATCTTATTTTATTTTTCAAAATGAAATAAGACCGTGAGGATTTTTTCGCGGCCTTATTTCATTTTGAAAAACGAAATAAGGCCGCGAAAAAATCTTCGGGGCCTTATTTCATTTTTCAAATTGAAATAAGACCGCTACAAAAAAACGTCGCGGCCTTATTTCCCGCGGCCTTATTTCCATCCCCCGTCAGAATGTTGATATTTTTAATTTTTTATTAATAACATCATTAAAGGAGTAAGTATTTTATGTAGATTTTACTGAATTTTGAATGCGAAATAATTTTAATGGCAAATTTCTTTTTCAAAATAAAATGTCTTTTCGCCGCGTGGTGAAAATTAATTTTTTTTCAAATTTTAATAATACATATTTGATATTTTAAATGTATAGCCGTTTGCCTGGATTTTTTTTCATAATTTTTAGAACAGTAAGGATTAAGAAGAATAGGCAATCAAAATTTTGCGAAATATTTAAAAAAGAAAAAAATTACACAATCCTGTACTCAGGCCCGTTCCTGGCGGGGGTGCAGAAGGTGCTCCCGCACGTGAGCGTCCAAGTAGAAGGGCGGCCGACGACCAACTATTATATTTAAAAAAATAAAATTGAAAAAAAAATTGGTTTTAATTTGGAGTACTAAACTGTAAAAAAATTAAATTTGGTCGAATTTAGTAGAAGGCAAGTTTTCATAAAACATTATGCTAATTTTTTTTTGTATTTTCCAATTTACTTATTTTTTTTTTTTTAATTCCATGACAAAACTTTAAATTTTGCTATTAAAAATGTGTAAGTATTAATAGGGGCGGCAATACTGTTTTTGCAACTGAGCGGCCAGCAACGCAGAAACGGCACTGCCTGTACTTACGTAAAGTTAGAACTAAATAAATTAATTTCGGCAAAAGAAGAAGAAAATGAAAACGAAGATTTTAAATTACCTAGAAATTTTTACCTGAACTGACGGAACTAAATAAATCTTGTAATTGATTTTTTCATTAAATATGTAACACTCAGATTTAATATGTTATTTACGAGAATTTGCAAATTTTAGCGTTTTTGATAATATTTTGCATGTCACGAAAATAAACTTAAATTAATCATTTAATTTCATATCATCATTGGAAAATATAATTTACAAAACAAGTTTAAATTACAGGTGGATGACACAGAATCGATTGTTAAAATATAGAAAATAAAAATTAAAATGCAAAGTGTAATCGGGAAAGTTTAAAAAAATTGAAGAAAAATTTCATTCAGTTTCCTATTTTGAATTCAATATTATTATTTGCTAATCATCACTGTCAGTGCGCCGTGCTGAAAACAACCGAACCTAATGATAATGACAATGCCACTACACCATGACGGCTGAAGATATTCGCATATTTTAAATTGTCGGAATTCTTTGCCTAAATTTTTTGTTTCGGTGTTATGGCATTAAAACTAATAACCTGACCCTTCTTATTATTTATTTCCCAGTATTTAAAGGAAATTTTAACTATCAAAAATGTTAGTTAAAATAAAGTAATAAAAGGTGCAAACGCGATTAAAATGGCAAATAAGATATTTTATACAATTTTTGGAATATTAGTATTGATCAACGAAAATATGGGAGCAGTAAGAAAACCAATTTACTAATAAACCATTTTATTAAAATTATTTACCATTTTATTAGTAAACGAGTATAAATAGCTCATAAATTCGAATTATTTTTTTTTTATTTCTATCATTCTGCCTTCTGCATTGCATTATAATAATATAATTTAAACAATCTGGCGGTTATAAGGAAAATAATAGGAAAAATAAATTAAATAGCTCTATTTTGGCTTAGTTATCCTCATTTTTTTATATTTATGCCCAGATTCATGAAAAAATTACTTAATTTCGATTAACTAACTGAAATAAGTTAATAATTGGAATTAATTTATTTAAGTGATGTATTCACGAAAATTTTGTCCAATTAATTATAGCTAATCCTTGATTAAGTTCTTTATTTACATTTTTTTTAAGTTTATGAAGGGTTTATATAATGTATAAGTAAAAAATTTTTTTTCCAAAAATAGTTTCAAATTTTTAATTGCCCGATTTCTCCAACTAAAGTTAATTTTGATTAAAACTTTTGTGAATACAGAATTAAGTTAGTCATCAATTAAATGACTATTTAATCAACATTAAGTTCTTAATTAAGCTTCGTTAAAAAAAAAGTTTTCTTAAGATTGATCTTTATATCTTTTTGCATTTTAGTTCGTTGATAAAATATTTCGTTCTAAGATTTTTGTAATATACACTTTATCACATTTTTTTTAATCAAACATCAAGTCCCTACTCTCTTTAACTCTTAAACTTTCTTTTATCTGAAACTGACTTTTTTTCTTTAACTGATGCCAGGTGGTTTCTATTCTAGGATTTATGCATTATAAAACATACACCAAAGGAGTTAAATTTTTCTAAACAAGAAATTAGATTAAACTAAAATAACTCGTCTTCGTTTATCAGGCTTCTGATTTGAACAAACACTGAATTATTTTGAAATTTTCTTACTCAAATCCAAAAACTAAGATTTAAATTTTTATAAGGCTGAATTATTTTGATAAAATGTGTATTATATTATAATTATAATGTACATAATAATTACTATAATATATCCAATTAAATTCTATAGTTATCACGATAAGGTCACAGAACCTTAGCTTAGCTGTTTCTTTGTTTAAAATTTTATTTTAATTTACAATAATAATAGTAATATCAATAATTATTTAAAATAATAATAAAAATCAATAAAAACAAAGTATAAAAAAAGGTACTCTGCTATACAACATAGTCACTATTGTGAGTCCAAGTCCATATACACATCATACTTGATACGGTTAAAAAATCCATAATTCTATTTAGTTTTTTTTTTTTCTCAAGTGCTTTGATCACATTGATTGATTGAATTCAAATATAATCTTCTCCAGTTAGTTTTCAAATATTTGTAATAGTGAACAATCATTATTTTTTAATTATACGTTATTCAAGATCAGAATCCAATTTTTTTTTATAAAACAATTTTAAGTAAATAAACAGATAATTATTTATTTACTAAGTATTTTATTTCTTGATTATACATATATACTACACTATAGTTAATAACTATAATGTAGGTACTAATAATATTCTGCTTAAAATTACTGCTTATTTTAATTTACAATCGGAAAATTATTTACAAATTTACTATAGAAGTATTATAAATACATAATATATCTTATGAATCTAAATTTTTATTCTATGAATCTAATTTCCAAATGTTAAATATTAACAAAAATTATATAACCGTCGATACGCGTCGCCGTGGTTAAAAATTATATTTGGATTCGCAATCCGTTGTTGTTAGTTTTGGTTCCATAAATACAACCCACAAAGACCAAAATTAAAACGCGAAATGTAAAAGAAAAATATGTACACAAAATTTCAAGAGTAAAATTCTACTTAAAGCCTTTTCCTGTGCGATGTGGCAACAAAACTTTTTCGAAACTGCTACACAAATTTTTTTTTTCATCCCAATACGTTGTAGCTTCATTACAACCTTCATTTCCAATTCACCTACTTCATTTCCAATTCTACGGGATCTAAAGTCTATTTACCGACTTCTTAAGCCCCTGTTTTAGGACACTTTCCGTTTTTCAAGTTTTTGAAAATTTAGATTACACGTATTTACTGATTTCGGAATTTCGTCTTGAGTTTTCACTCACCTCTTTTTCTCAATATTTGACTTTCTGCCACACACAAGTTTTAAACACGAATTTAATTTGTTCTATTTTTTAAGGTTACTGTGGAACAAATGTTAGCTGCAGGAAAATTGATGAGAGATGTGTGCCAGCCAAAATTTGCTAAGGTTCCAGTTGGTAAGATATTTCAGAGTAAAAAAAGAACGATTTCAGTTCAATAAACAGAAAATTTTGTTATAAAAAAATCATTCACTCATTTATCAAATTGCATGATCCTCATACAGATAACATCCTCTGTAAATTTGCAAGTACTCAGCTCTGTTCTCAAAAATTTAGAGACCATGGCACTAATAATTTTAGCAAACTGTCACTAAAGATAAATAGGTCTTTTTCGTTTTCAATAGACTCTCCGATAATCCCTTAAGCCCTGCAGATACACGCGAAAACACAAAGGAATCAATTTATTATCTAAACAGTCTTAATTTCCGCTGAATTTTATGGTAAAATTTTTGAGAAATTGTGACCGTTCAGTTAGTTTATAAGATCTTCAGAATTTTAAGGCCGGATCTCTTGGGAAATTAAAACCATTAAAAAATCAGATCTTCTAAATTTGGCTGAAGAGAAATTATTGTAATCAAACCTTATAGATTTTTGAAACGTAAGAACCTTATATTTGAAATTGACTGAAGATTTTTTTATTAAATATAATGATAAGCATTAAATAGTTTTATCTACATATGTGCCTCCTGTAAAAATTTAAAAAACAGGCTTAAAAGGTTTGGGTCGCTGATGATATATGTATACCTAGGTATTTAAAAATAATATGTATATTTTTAGTGTAATGAGTTTAATGGACTAAATTATTTAATTGTAGAGGTATTGGACAATATAAAAAATGGTGAAATACCCGAAGACAAGGATGGAAAATGCTATATTCATTGCGTTTTGGAACTAATGCAAGCAGTAAGTACAAAAATATTTTAATTAATTATATTAAAAAACGATCACAAATATATTTGTTTTCTTTTTAATATAAAAAAAAGCTAAATCAATTAACAAAACATATAATCTATAAGTATAGTTATTCAAGTAAAAATAATGAACGATTCATTCAACGATTTTTAGCTGATTCAATTTGTGTTTCTCTCAGAGCTTACCTAAATTTTTAATTGCATTTTATTGAATTAACTATAAGTATAATATTTTCAGAATGATAAAAAATTTATTTACTCGTTTTAGATGAAAAAAAGTAAATTTATGTTAGAGTCGTCATTGAAGCAAGTGGATATATTACTACCAGATGACTATAAAGATGAATATCGAGCTGGAATGAAAGCTTGTAAATCAAGCAGTAAGTATGTCTTGTTTTTGTGGACATTGGAATTTGGCAGGTTTTCACTTTTATATAAATAAAGTACCAAAGAAAATCGACAGATTGACACCATCAAGCTCATAAGAGTTATAAATAACAACGTTAAATAAATAATAAATAAAAAAAAATAATTTATTTTGTTTTTTCTAGCTGATGGCATAAAAAACCCATGCGACGCGGCATATGCTCTTTTAAGATGCCTAAAGGACAACACGCCAAGATTTTTATTTCCTTAAATTAAATCTAGCTATTTTTGTATTGAAAATTTTCAAATTATATATTACATTATATTTGGAAGATTTTGACTCTTTTTTTCTAAACACAAATACATACGAGTATATAACTCATTAACAGCAAAAAAACAGATTTTCTTCCTTATCAACGTCAGTATTTTTTTTTACTTTATTATTAAAAATATTTTAAAGAATATACCTACAAGAATAATTTAGAAGATAATAAATGATTATTTAATTTTTTTTTAATTTATTTTAAAAAAAATGTTAACCATTATCATCAATAATATAGTATATTTAATTTTAATATCATCTTTATTGACATCAGAGAATTGGTCAATATCCAAAAAGAAAATAAATCAATAAAACTTGACTAGCCAATATTTTAAAACGTTATTATTAAATTAAATCACCATAATGTGCTGACCATTTTACAAGTTTAAAGATTTTATTAAAATATGTAATTAGAATGAACAATTGGTTGTTTGCTGTTAAATATTCTCGATAAGATTTAAATAATGACATCATGTGGCACCGATATTTCGATAAATTTTATGAGAGATGAGATTATATCTTTCAACAATATAATATTACAATTCCTGTTTATTTCTCATGGAGCCTCATTTAAAAAATTAATTTGCTAACTATTATAGCAAATACTCATCAATCCGAATGTCCAAAAAATACCAAAAAAATTCCGTAAGCTTACACATTTACATTTCATTTCATAGCCACAAACTTTAGGCACAAACGTTACATACAATGTGGCTTTTAGTTTTAAATTTAAATATTTTCTTAAAAGTTCTTATTTTGTAAATATTTGGAGTCACAGACTTTGTAATAATGAAAAAAAAAATAATTTTTTTAAATATAGAATTACAGTTTACGCATCAAAAATTCTCACGTGCATTCTTATAAAATTTGTTTTTGAAATAGTTAGTTAAAGGTCAGATCAATAATTAAAACTTTTATGAAATTATAAAAAGTGTACACTTACATTTAGAAATATCCAATTAATTAATTAAATTTAGTTTAAGCTGGTGAAAGACAGACTGTTTATAAAATTAAAAAAATAAGAATGAAAGTCCAATTATTAGCTATTTTAATTGTATATCAAACATTAATTGTAAGTTTTTTTCATTGAATAATATTTATTCACATAAAATATGATAATTGCCTAATATTAATTTAAACACTCAAAACGCAATAGGTTCATTTTATTTGCTTATATTTTTGCCTTTTTGCCATCAAAAATTAAAAACAGACTATAAATGTTTTTATTAAATGACCGTCCATCCGATCGTCCTCTACTAAATTACGTGTAATTAATAAACTGTATAATCACGTGCACTTTCTTTTCGACTAAAGGTTAAGATTCGATGGTATTTGGGTTTGAGAATTAGCGACTCTCAGCCAATAATATTAATATAAGATTTATATATATAATTTTAAATTTTTCATAAGAGTAAATGGAAATGAAAATTAGTTTGTTGGATATATTTGTCTATTGGAAGAATTAAAAAAAAATATTAGATTGTTTCCAAGAATTCATACTGGATGAAAATTGTTATATTTGTATATGTATGTGTATGGTATTGTTATTTATTGACCAAAGTATCTCATAGTATCACATGGTATCGCATGGTATATGTGCATTGACCAAAGTATCTCAAAAATAAAGATTCATTTTTTTCAAATTAAAATTAGATTTTAAAATTTCTTTTGAACAGTGTAAAAAATTAGATAAACCTTAAATTAAAAATTAGAGAATTGGAGAATTTAAAAATTTTTCATGCTACATCATACCTATATGTTAATAATTTATATACTTAAAAACTTTCAGATTTCGTTATCCAGTTCAATGAGTGTGGATGAAATAAAAAGTTATGTTAAAAAAAACTCTAAGTTTTGTATGAAAGAAACTAATGCTTCAGAAGGTAATACTAAAGTTTTACACCAAAATTTTAATCAGTTTAAAAAAAAATTGGATTAGTCTACTAATAAACCATATAAAAATAGACGATGTATGTTGGAGAGTAATATTATCAACCTGTACCGATTTACTGTGGAGTAATATTTTTCAGAAAATCATATTCTCAAACTGGAAATGTTTTTTCATGATATGAAGAATAGGATTTTCAGAACAATTTCATTTCACAAGATAAGGGTAATAATTATTTGTTAGTGCTTCCGAATTAAGATATACATCAAAGAATTTGTATATAAATGTATTAGAAAGGTTAAGCTACAAAATATTGCTCGCATGCTGTTAATACCTGCAGTATTAATATAGTTATCCACCTCGTAAAGGGTATGAAAGTGAATAATAATGGTATTCGCATGCCGACAGGTGCTTAGCGATATATATTTTTTAAAAAAAAGGCACGTAGTCTACAACTACAAACACAACTAGAAAAAATATAATCGCTCGGAAATTGAATTAGATCAAGAATTCTTACCTTAAGGGTATGAAAGCAAATAAGGCTGATGGTACTCGCATGCCGACAGGTGGTTAGCGATACTAAAAAAAAATCAAGTAGTCTACGACGACAAACACAACTAGAAAATATAATCGATCGGAAAATGATTTAGGTCTAGAGTTCTTACCCACCATTAAGTGGTGAAAGTTAGTGTTTTGGATTAAAATACATTTTCTTATGTTAGGACGAGTTAGGTAAGGTATTGTATATTTTAGCTGCAACCATTTCATTAGTTTATTTTTTTTAATTTATTTTCTTCTATTCAACAAAATGTTTTATTTTAAGACGACTTTAATCAAATGATAAACAATGATCCCAAACCTTCAATGACGAGTAAATGCCTTCGATATTGTTTGATGAAACAATTTAAAATGGTACATAAGTATTCTCAAAAAAAATAGTTTCTTTCTTTACATAATAATAAATTTTAATGTAGATCACGCTCGATAATAAATTATCCAAAAAGGGAATTATCAGTTTGGCTAAGCAATTTGGGAAATCACTTGATAATGTAGAAGAAATCGCTGGTGAGATAGCTGATATATGTGCTAAAGAAAAAGTTGATGACAAGTAAGAAATTTTTAAATTATTTTAATGAACAGTAATATAAAATATACAATTTTGTAATTATGAATTTTATAATGAATATTTTAGTTGCGAATCTGCCCACAAGTATGCAAGGTGTATTTACAAGCAAATGAAACGAAAAAATATTAATTTACCTCAATTTTGAATTGAAAAATTTTCTATTTAATAAATTATTTTATGATTCAAAAAAAATTGCAGTTTTTTTACTCTTTTTAGGCGCTGTGAAATAGTCTCTAAACGCATAAAAGAAATAGCATTTAAAATATTTTCTCATTTATTTCTTTATGAAGTAACAATTAAATAACTTTAAGAAATAATCTCTAAAATGGCGGAGTACCATTTATTTTAAAAATTAAATATTTAAACCTCCTTTTACGCAACTTAACTTATGGCTACGCGTCTTTGTCCGTCTAGCCATAGGAAAGTTGCTAACTCTAGTTTTATTGAAAAATTTATGACGAAGTATTGAAAAGGAAAGTATTTCAAACGTAAGACTTCAAAAATTAACCAAATCGATTACAATTTTTACACAAAATCAACAAAATCATTTAACCAAATAAAAAATAAAAAACAATAAAGATGAAAATGGCTTTTAAACAAACTATTGAAATTTTTATACTTAAATAAATCGAAATAGATTTGATTTGAAATATACTGATAAAAAATAGAAGTTTATAGAAAAATGTTCGTATTCTTAATAGTATCATGAAATGATAAAACCAGCAATAAGAAGTATTTTGAAATGTAATCGCCGTACGTTGGTAAATACAATCTTAAGCACATTAAAATGGTTGAACATTCGTGAAATGCTAGAAATAAATACTCTCTTTTTTATATTTATAATGCAAATGTAGAATTATTAAGTGTGAAAATATCACACTTGTCAGTGAAGCGCAATCATGGTACTTAAGAAATGGTATAGTGAATTTCGACCCCAACGCGAACCAATAACCTTAGCACAGAACTCTATTCTATGCAAGGTTTTATTTTTATTATTAAACTCGATCCCTAACAAACAGCAACATATATACAACGTGTATACAAAACGATGTGTAGACTTCATAACTTAATAAACTTAATTAATTACCTACAGAAAAATCAATCAAGAGATTTTTGCTGGAGAAAATTGGTCATAAAGATTTTTGGCCATTTTATAGAATTTTCGAAATCAGAATTTTGTAAAACAGAATAGAAAGAATTATGCAATACAGAGTTATAACCCTTATCTAGCAAAATTTCTGATTCGTTATAAAAATTAAACCAGTAAATTTCCATTTATAAACAGAGTAAATATTTATATACCCAGCTAACAAATAATTAATATTTTTTAAAAATATTAAAATAACTTTATTATTATAGTATAATAAGTACAATAATGAATAGTTAATACTATTTCAAGTTTCCATTTTAATTAATTTTTTCGAAAATAAAAAATAAATCAAACTTATTGAAATTTATTTATACGTTAGCATTTCGAATGACAATATCCTCATAAAAACGGCGACAATTCATTTTGACCTTGAGTTTCGAACATAATAGAAACACACCTGATAGTTTCCTATGAATGGAATATATTTCTTCAGGTGGAGGACAAAGTCGATAAGCAACCATTGTTGGAACAAGTTGAGCTATTTTTTCAGTTGTTTTCTAAAATTATTTCAATCAATAATAATGATGACTGTGTTATTTATTGTAAAAAAATATCTAACCTGTTTTCCAAAATCAAATTCTTCATCTAATCTAAAAATTTCTCCTAGAACCATCACAGCATTTGTATGCGCTTCCTCCATTTGTTTTGTCTCATATCCAGTTAAAAATTTCATAGACTTGGAAATTTGTAAAACTTTTTCTGGATTATTATTAGCTAAAATTGATGAAATTGAATTGAATTGAAACTTAAGGTATCGAATTTAGAATGAATAGAGAACTATAATAAAAAATGTGTTATGACATCAGGTTATGACTATCTAAAAAATTTGAACAATTAATATGTTTTTGAAAATATTTGCACATTCAGTTTCTTCTGTTATTAGCTTTTGTACATTATTGTAATTAATTTAGTTCTGATCCGAAAAATGTCAATTTTTTGTTATAATGTTGTCAATTCAGAGAAATGGAAGCATATAGTTCGAGTAAAAGATCATAAGATAACCTAGAGGTGCGAATAAAAGATAGTATTACAATTTTACGAGATATGTGTTTCAAAACTAAAAAAGTAATAAGTAAATGTCAGTGTGAAAACTGATGTTGTGAAGTTAAAATCAACATTATGTTTACAGTGCATCAATCAGTATTATAATAAAGATCAAAATAGAAGTAACGTTAAACTTTATTTTTCACAAAAATTATGAAATAAAATATGTTTGAATCTTGTACGCATTTTTTTCTCAGGTCAGTCTGATAATAAAATTTGTAATAAAATATGAGAAAATAAATATGTAACAAACATCATTGAAAGAATAAAAAAATTCAGTAGTTGATTAGACGAAGATCTTCTATTTTTCAAATTTAAAACTGTTTCTATAAAAGAAATATATATTTATTTTACCAGCAGCTATAATAACTTCACGATAATTTTTCATAAATTCTTTCGGATAAAACCTTGTTGAACCGAAATCAATTAACATAAGTTTTTTAGACTTAGGATCATATAAGAAATTAGACCAATTAGGATCAGTTTGCATGCACTGAAGCTGGAACAATTCCCGCAAGCATAACTTCAAAACAGCTTCAGCAATAAACTTTCGGTGTTCATAACTAAAAATAAATACTAAAATAAATATAAAATCAGATTACTCATTCATAATGTTGCTTAAATTACCTCATGTCAAAGCATTTATCCAACGGAAGTCCGGGAACAAACTCAGTTGTTAAAACGCTTTGAGTACTTAATTTTTTAATAACAGTTGGAACATAGTACTCCGAATGTTCACTGATCATTTCTTTAAATTTTTCAGTATACTCAGCTTCCCGAATATAGTCAACTTCCCAATTTAGTTCATGTTTTGCTACCTTAAAATGTAATTTCTTGTTAAATACGTAGAAGTACGTTTTGGAGCACTTTTTTTTGTGAAAAGAAAAGAACGCTTATATCTATTTCTTTTTAATAATATTACGGATCACGACGTAATAGAATTAGTTCCTAGCACTAACAATAAAAGTGAGAATTAGTATGAAACAGTCTCTTCATCTTCAATTTATTTTCAAATTTAAAAATATTTGTTTGGCTCTTATTACTTATATATCATTTATAAATTGAAAGTTTATTCAAGGATATAAGTTAGATTAAGGTTAAAATTAAGACTGAATAACCTAAAAAAGGAACCCCAACTCGGTACAAAATTTTTTTATTCTACCTTACTATACCATTTGGAATTGACCGATTGATAGCTGATTAGAAACCCAAGCCATAAATTGAATTTAGAAATAAAAAAACACTTACCTTCACAACATTGTCAATAAAAAATCCTTTCGGGAATATATTCCAAATCTTAAGCATCCCAATCAGATTGTCAATATCACTTTCTATACTTTGTGCAACGCCCGGGTACTGAATCTTGATAGCTATTTCCATACCATCGTCCAAAACAGCTCTATGTACCTAAAATATTATAAAATATGTATTAAAATGGTAATAAACGCTTTGCAAACAATTTTTATTTACTTGTCCAATACTTGCTGCAGCAAAAGGTTTATCTTCAAATTTTCTAAAGTTCTTCCGCCAATCACTTCCCAATTCAGCAGTCATAACTTTGTTTACTTGCCAATCAGGCATATAGTCAGCTGCCTGCCTGACTCTATCAAAAGCCTTTATTAACTGAGGGGAAATAATAGTTGAATCTTGTATGCTTAAAATTTGACCAATTTTCAAAGCAGCTCCCCGAACTTTGCATAAGGTATCGACGATCCTTTCAGCATTTGCTTGACTTAATAATGCTTCCTTCATACTTGTGGCACCACCTAATCCGACAGCACTTTTAGTCAACTCGGCTAAAGTTCCAACACCGAGACCAGCAAATAATCCTCCAAATGAAGCTAATCGACCAATTCGAGTTGACGGAACTTTTCTTTGTCTAGCAACATTGCTAAGATCTTGACCCTTCACGGATTCATCCACTTCTTGTTGAGCAGTATTTTTATTGTCGGTTCCAGTTATTAGTCGCAAGACATTTTCAGTATAAGCTTTATCTTCGGATTGCGAAGTGTCCTTTTCAACTTTTGGTGCTTTTACTTGCTCTATTTTTTCTGTTGGAACTGTAATTTTAGGACCTTTCAGTTTTTTTTTTAAATCGGATACAAGAGAATCAACTTCATCAGATTGTATTTGCGATTTTTTTGTTATACTTGTACGTAAATTTATTTCACGATCTTTACTATGCTTTGATAATATCTGTTCCAGCTCTTTTAAAGTGATGGATGAAATATCTAAATTTGCGGGATCAGTTTTTTTCAATTCTTTTATCAGATTCGTTGCAGATTGTTGCCTAATGTGTAGTGCCTAAAAGAAGATTTGATTAAGTTAATGTTAAAAAAAAGGCAGCAGAAATAGCACCTATTCCTACTTTTAGTTTTAGCATTATATTACAGTATGCAAAACAATATTTCTCACATTAATACTTAAACAATAAATTCTTATTATATAAAATTGATTATTAAAATATATGTCTCTTTTGAAGGAAAACTATTTGAGTAAATGTCTCCAAACTTCTAACAGATATTATTAAGGACCGTAGGTTTTATTTCAGGTTTGGAATTGTCAGGTGGCGATGTTATCCGCGAAAACAGCAACAGAGCTCGAAAATTATTAATTCAAAATAAAGTCATCTCTGTCAAATCTGATCGCAATCAACCCCCGAAAATCGCAACAAAATCCGCAAAGCCGCGGAAAAAACCAAATTGGATATGCTTTTTTATGTAAAGATTTTCAGATATAGACGAGTCATAGAATATTCCTCCATCATATCCTATCAAGACTAATTCAACCCGAAAATTTGAAAAATATTAATTAACAAAAAATTTAAAAAAAAATAAAAAAATATTTATGAGGGAAAACAAATTTTGCTGGGACATCAAGTACAATAATATAAATAGTAATTTTTAAAATACTAAAACCCAAAGAAATTATAAGTCAAGAATGTCCTTATGAAAAAAAAAATGACCCCAGTTTTTGTTTGCAATGATGTTCCCAGTTTAATCTCCGATGGCATAAAAAAATGTAAACCAACTAAGAAAATGTGAACCAAATAAAAAAGGAATGTTATTATTACTTTTTAATTACGCCGCAAATCCCACTGACCAACCACCAGTCCACCCGCCCGCCCCCCCTCTCTCGTTGTGCCGATTCTGATTGGTTCACGTCATCTGCACTTTAACCTCAAATTTTTAGCGGACAAATGTCATTTTCCAAAATGTCATTTGTCCGCGATTGCTTTTTTAAATTTTTAGCGGACAAATGTCATTTTGCAAAATGTCATTTGTCCGCGATTGATTTTTTAAATTTTTAGCGGACAAATGTCATTTTGCAAAATGTCATTTGTCCGCGATTGATTTTTCAGATTTTTAGCGGACAAATGTCATTTTGCAAAATGTCATTTGTCCGCGACTAATTTTTATCGCGGACAAAAGACATTTCGAATCGCGGACAAATGTCATTTTTATGTCCGCGATACAAAAACAAATCGCGGACAAATGTCCAACCCCCATTTCAAATTAATAAATATTATCATGAGAAATATTGGTAATACTATTTTCGATAACTTCGATCATGATTTAGAAGATTGCGATATTTTAAATAATCACCGATATTATTTCATAAAATTAATAATTGAACAATATTTAACCATAAAATTATTTGATTTCGGGAATAAAATAACAGAAAACATTAAACATTCATCTAAAGTAAGCCGACAACAACATAACAAGTTAATAAAATTTACAGGACAATAGGTAATTTTGGCACTTGAACTTTTAAAATTTGACTTTATAATAACGGTAGAACTAACATTTTTTGTTCAATTTCAGATTGAAATTTGAGGACATTAAAAATTAATTTTCAAGAACATACCTGTTATTTTTTCCTTATTTTTGTTTATATAGTTTATTTTCATTAATAAATTAAGTAAAAACATACTCTCCTCTATGATTAATGAAAATAAAACTGCAATATGAATATTTATTATTCACATCAAGAAAAAAAATTATTATTTTCTCAAATGTTAAACTATTGTATTCATTTTTACTCGAAAATTTAATGTTTTTTTTTTTTTGGGAACATCATTGCAAACAAAAACTTGACCCCCTAGCTTTTTCTCTTTCTTTAAATAAATATATATATGAAAAAAGAAAGGGACGAAAAATTCAAAGGCCATTCTTGATTTATAATTTCTTTGCTAAAACCCAGTTGCCGTTATTTTATATACCTAATCAGAACCTACTCTAATTAATTAATATTGTTTTGAAAAAGATAATGCGATAATGAAATAAAACTAGAAAAATTATGTAGCTCTCTATTTAATCTAAGATACATTAGATCTAATCTAAGGTTCATAATAATTAAATACTTTACTTTAAGGTACATTTTTTTTAAAATTATTTTCTAATAATAATTAGGTACCTACTTATTGTTTCCAATATCTAGTTTTCAAAACTATAATTTTTTTACTTAGATAAACTCTACATAGAATGGAGTAATTGTAGTGTTTATCTGCAAAAAATTAAATTTTTCACTTCAGAATGCCATTAGCACAACAATCGAATTTAATATTTTGTCAGCAAAGAAAAACTGTTTTCTTAATTAATTTGGCAAAATTCTGATAATTTAAGATAAAACGCGCTCTTTTGTGCATTAATATTCGACTACTTGATCAATAAATATTACTTTAAAACCTGTTTAGCTTGTTCTTCAAAATTCTTGATGGGAGAAACAAAAACACTTATAACAAAAAAAATATATTAGAAATGGTCATAATTAAGTACTGGTTTTTTTAATAAATTATTTTTTACATATAAGTTTCTGTTTCTAATGTTTAAATAATAAATTCTCATCGTACTTACATCTTCAGAATTTGAATTAGGTGTTTTATTGCTTGTAGCCAGTTGTTTTATTCCTTCAAAAACTACATAAATTCGACCTTTTGATTCAACTATGAAATATTGAAGTTTTTCTAATTCTTTTCCAGGGTTGGCGGCAACATTTTCAACATAACTTTTGGTTGCATTCAAATTTGTCTCTATTATTTCTTTCAATGATGAATTCGACCATATTTGATTCAGACATGCTTTATTATGATGAACTGTAGCTTTTGTTACAATTTGAAGTCCTAAAATTTTAACAAAGTACTTAGGTATATTTAGGTATTTGCCGTAAAATATTTATCGATAAGAATTTAAATTAAAAAATGACCAAAGTTATTTACTGAATTTTTTTTTTTGATATTATCAAAAAAATAAAGATATAACCGTCTATATATTGGAAAAATAACTAATAGTTAAAGTAAGTAATAGTTCACGATTCACAAACTTTATTTTGAATTGAATCACACATCTGCCTGCACCTAAATAGAAAAAACTAGATTCTCCGGTTTATGGAACAAACTACCTACCTCAAAAAGGGACAATTGAAGCCGGTAGGGATTTTTCTTTCTTTTTCAAAAAAAAAAATCTGACTGTGTTTTCTGACTATGAATTGATTTACTGCATTGGATTGCATTGCGAAATGAATTACTGATTGAATTTTATTCAATTCAATAAAATCAATGTTGTCTATTCCGTCTTAAAATCCAATAATTTATTTTCAAAATGCTCCAATTCTAGAAGATTTTGAATTACCTTTTAAAACGCCCAAAGCTTCTTGATATCGAGCCATTTGCTTGCAAAAATATATTTAGTTGTGTAATTTTGATTGAATTATTGAATGAAATTAAAAAAAAAAATTGTACTACTTTCTTAAACATTAGAATTTGACATTTTTATTATAATTGTTTGTTTATTTTTATTTCTTAAAAAAATTGTTTATGTTTTGTTTTTTTATGGTACCCAGCATTAGACACCGTATATCATGATGTATAATAAGTTTATATTTTTGACGGAAATTGAAATATAAAGATAATGATACAAGTTTTTAAAATTATAAATATTACAAATTATGAAAATTTTAAAGTCTTATATTAGGTATTTAATAATTATTTATTTATGTTAAGCTACAATTTCCCTAAAATTATCATAACTTATTATGAGCTAATTTTTTAAGGTATCTAGGAGCATGGTAAGCAAATTTGAATAACGGTATTTACCTGCTATAAAAAGAACCCATTACGACTTTGCGCAGACACGCAGCAGAGGAAAACCACATTTAGCCATATTTTTTGACCAATTTACCAACTCTCGGGCTCGAGCCTGGGCATTTTGCATCTTCTATCTAAGGGTCTTGTATGCATCCGAGATATATTTGCTGCCTGCTTTTTTTGTGTAATCTCTGCAATAAGGTTTTTAAAACATAAAATTATATAATTTCATTAATTGGCCGAGAATACAATTCAAAGATAGTATGAAGATATTACTATCAGCCACAAAGATAAAAAAAGTATACCCTGGCATATAATTGGATTTTCCATAATCGAAACCTGCTGGCCAAAAGAAATTTTAACAGCCACAAAGAAAAAAAAAGGATACCGTGGCATATAATTGGATTTTCCATAATCGAAACCTGCTGGCCAAAAGAAATTTTAACATAAATTAAAAAAATTATTACTATGTTTTTATAATATTTACAATCATCACTGCCTCAAGTATGACTGTTCCTGTAGCGGTTTATATTACATATATTATTTTGCCTGTAGAGAAATTGGTTTTATGCGCCTGTATTTATGCAATATTTATTTGACAATGGTTCAAACTGATTCTGTAATATATATGTATGATAAATGTACATTTACCGATAAATGTGTACATTAACCATAAGATAAGGTAAATATAGATATGTATAACATTATGTATTTTGTTACCATATTTAAACCTAGAGGTTAGGTTATGGTAAAAGGGCAAAGTACAACTGAGTAGAAAATTTTGAAGTTATATTCCGAAATTATCAACAGATCCCAAAGCAAAATAAAAAAAACAGTGCCCCAGAGGATTCGGTGAGGCGGCAGCCGTCCCCCGATAAGCAAAGAAGCTATTCAATTTAAATGACTTCATATTGGGGATAAAAAACAACAATTGCGCGAAGCGTCCAGAGAAAAAATAAAAAGTTCCCTAGGAGGTTCGGACAAAGAAACTATTTCTGCATAAGTAGAAAATGTTCCGGTCGCACATTTTGTCGCGGTCAAATCTCATTTTTTTTCTAAATTGTGTCGCGATGATATGTTATTATTCCCAGTTAATAAACACATTTTGCCAATTATTTCTACATTTTTTAAGGACGTGTAGATATAATGTTTTGATTTACCGGTAAATGTATTTATTATTAACATTTACAACATGGTAAAATACCTAATCTTGTGGTTAATGTAGGTACCTACACATTTGCCGGGAAATGTAAACATTATGACATTTTGTACTTTAGCCGTAACGTAACATATATACTAGACAAAAATTAAAAAATCATATTAAAAAAAAAAAGGAATTTAAAAAATAAAAAACGAATTATAGTTTTAGCAAAAATACTAAAAAAAGATAAGTAGATGGACTTATTTCTTTTAGACCATGTTGCAATTCGGTTTCTATGTTAGATATCGCTAAACACTTATCACCAAACATTACGCCTAGATTCTACAATCTATTAATTTTATTTTTGATAAAAAAAACAAGATTTAGATTTTAATTTGATAGATTAAAACACTTCAAACAGTAAATAAATTAGATTCCATGTTTTTTTAGGGAAAATTTGTGCTATTACTTACATTTATATAGGAAAGAAAATATTATGACGATTGTATAGTAAAATGCACATTGTAAGTAATTAAATAAAAATGTCTACGAATTACTACAGTTTGACTTTGAATAATTATAATTTCTGGAATCTCACATTTGGAATTGTTAAAAAAAATGTTAATGAAAAATTGTGACAATTTTAATCTTAAACAACGACAAAATAGTAAAAATTATTATAATAAAAAATGTAAGAAATTACGAAAGTATGTAGTAGGATACGTATGTACACGACATATATCTATAAGATGTATGTGCACAGATAGCATTTACACTACATAATATATTATATCTAATTGCTTATTAGATAAAACTTATTAAAATTAGTTAAACCGCTGTTGAAATAAATGTTTTCATGGTTTTATGTTATATAACTTATATAAATAAATATAATTATAAATATTAAAAAAAGTTGTTTCTTGAAAAATCTTCGAGAAAAACCACAAATGAATTAAATAATTTATGTTTATGTATAATTTAAAGAAAGTAATTCTGTTATGTTTTTACATTCCACTATTTATAAGAAATTTTCTTTTTTCTGGGGAAAATATAGTTCATTGTCATCACAATGGTATATAAGCAAGCTTCAAATGAAAATAAAATGAATTTTATATAACATTTTCATCACCAAACATAACAACAAAAATAATAATTCTTAACTAATTACGTAAAGTATTAAAGCTCGAGACACTAAAACTATATCTATCGATTTGATAAGAAGTAAAGTAATTTAATTTTTAATCAAAAGAATGGAAATTTCGGTAAGTAAAATATATAAAGAAAACAATTTTTTTCTCCTTTAAAATCGGTTTTTTGTTCCATAATTTACTACTTTTTTATTGTCAGATTTTTCTAACATAACACTGATGCTTAATCAAACACAATTACAAGAACATTTGAACTACATCAAATTATGACAGCTATATATACTTAATTGAAGATCTTTTTTTGAGTTTTTTGCAATAATTAAAGTTACTTATAGTTAAATACAATACAATAACCAACTAAGTCGAAGTTATAAAAAAGATTATCTGCCTAAGGATTTTCTACAAGTAGTCCAAAATATCGTATAACTTTCATGAATTCATTCTTTAAATAAATACGAACGTTAATAATAATGTATGTAACCTAAATATTAATCTTTTTGCGCACTATAGTATTTAATATGGTTCATAATTTTTATTATAAATAAGTTTTAGTAAATGCTGACCTATCCTATCCTACAGATGAACATCTGGATTTTTTGAAAAATCATTTTATTACCCGATAAAAATTAAATATTTTTTTTTTCTTATTGCAGCTTTTAAAACATGTATTTCTGTTGAGTTCAATTCAAATAGTATTTTGCACTCAAAAAGATCCTAACATAAATGTATTATCCCATCCAAAAACACCGATATCTAATATTAATTCGATTTCAACAAATGCTAATCCGTCATTATTTATTGCCAGTCCATCTGTAAAGTCGATTCCAAATTTTCCGAACACCATGTTTTCCAACCAATACGATTCCTTAAAAATACCAAATTTAGCATCAAAACCTTCTTATCAAAATGACTTTACTCCGTTGACAATGCAACCGGGACCTACACCAGTTATAATGCAATATTTACCACAAAGTCAATTAAATGATGGTGTTCAATATTTACAATTAATACCAACTAAACCATTGCTAGTTCCAATCAGTCCTTATGTTTCACAAATGGGGCGATTAGGGCATAAGCCTGAAAACATTAATATGTTATCCTATTCAGAGCATTTAATTAAAGGAGGAGACACGTCATCAAATAATGTTGCTCGACCTTATGCTGTTAACTCGCCAGATAGCTTAATTAATCAATATACAACTAATATAGAATCTTTACGCACATTTAAGGCAAACGATGGAATAGAATTAATTTACAATGCACCAGATTTAACATTAAATACAAATGAGTACATTCCATCAAAACCAAATTTATCGTTGAATAAAGGAATAACAAGACGAAATATTAGAAGATAAAAAATAATTAATATAATTTATGTTTAATACGGTTGGTATTATAATATGGAAACTAAATATTACCAATAATTACATAATTTCAACGATAATGTAGAATACTAATATGGTGTTTATTCACTCGATCTTATGTATTTTTATAATTAATATAATCTGTTTAATTATTATCTAGTGAGTGATATATTTATTATTAGTTCGCAAAAAACTTTATCAAATATTATAAGTTTATAAATGTTGTGCTAATTAAAATGAATATAAAATGCAAAATTTTTAATTCGATTTTTATTTCAAATGTTTCAAATTAAAAAGCCTGTTATGAGTTAACAAAAGTTGAATTCTAGTATTACCTGATTTTTATATCTTGATATTGTACATCAGACGTTTTGTTATCTCTTCCGGATCATAAAATTATAGTTCACAAGAGCGAAAATTAGCAATTTAATAATAAAGTTTTTAATTTTGACAATGCTGTGTTTGAAATTTTATTTCCGAAGATCAGCCTGTTATAACGAGAGTTAGGGGTTGAATTATGTAACTTTGTCGTCTTTGTGACAATCAACAATTTCAAACACGATCAATTTCTAAGGAACTACGAAAATTTTGCTTCACGTATCTAATCATTATCGTCATTTGTAAATAAATAGGTAGTAAAATCCAATAAAAATCTTGAAATGATAACTATTTTCTTGACAATAACACATTAAAATCGATACTAACCTTACATTTTCTTACAAAATAATAAATTAATATGTCCCTACATATAATACTATTATGAACTATGTTCTATAAATATACATATACCTACATATATGTACATTATCCGTATTTTAAAATTTACAACCTTCATATGTATATAAAATCAAATAGTAAAAAGCTTTGCTTTGGAAAAACCGATTTGTATTTATCAGTACATATACTGTTTTTTTTTTCAGAAAACTTTTTCTAGAACCCTGAACGACATCAAAAACAGAATAAGGACAAAAATAAGAACACCCAATTTTATTTTTTCTAACCTAATAAATATATTCGGTCATATTAATATATAAGTTCACACATTTATTTTACATTTAAGATGACAATCTCATTTTATATTTTCAGTATTAGTCAATTGAATCAAGTAATCCAAACAATATTTTGTTCACATAATTTAAAGGCCCTGATATCTGATAAACACAAAAAATTAAAGTTATTTTTTCAAATTTATTGCGAGTCAAAATTTGATTTATTATTTCGCTCTTGTGTTTAATGAACTGTGAAGGAAAAAGCATAATTTACTTATATAATTTTATAATTTTTCATTTTGTACTTTCTTCATTTTTTACTTACATAAAAATAAAATACCAATGACTTATTCCTTATCTCTCTCATCCCTTACAACAAAGCACTACTGGCACTGAAGAAGTGTACTGAATGTGGGATTTCTTAATAAATTTTCATTCAAATATTATATGCTTTTTATTAATTTTCATAAATCTTCTTCTTTTGCTTTTTTGCTCTTTGCTTTTTTTTTATGTATGAAATCATCTTTTAATATAATATACAGTTTGGAAATTTGGAACTTCTTCTAGGCTATGCAGACAGATTATTGACTTATTTGAATTCATTTACCTGTTCGATGTCGATATCGAAATAGAAAATTATGTTTTGAACGGAAATAAAACTTTATTTTGTAGACATTTAATGTTAATTAATATTAAATTTAAGAAATCTGAAAAAATAAAATTTATAAAACACGTCGGATTTTGCCGAGTTCAGTGCAGTTGAACAGGCATTCAAATTTCAAAGCGCATTATGTACATATTATTATACGTTATGTATAAATAGATTATTTATTAAAAAAATTTTAGAAGAATTTTATTAAAGATATAATTATTAATAAATATGTAATAACAATAACGAATGTTTTAAATTGCATGTTACGAGAAAACACATCACCTTTTAATGTGAATATTATTTTTGGTTATGGCAGTCGGCGGTGTAATTTTTATTTGTTTTTAATATTTTATTAAGAATTAAGATTATGTATTATGATGCCTATCGGCATATCCCTTCTTATTTTTCAATTTCTCTCTGAAAAATGTGCGTGATAATTAAATGGTTTCTGCGTAATTGCCACAAATGATTTGTTGTCATCAATACGATAATCCGCTTGAGAATTTGTTGAATGAATATCAGGATAATGTTCTTTATAATGTTTCTTATCTACTGGCGCTGGCTCGTATTTTCTAGGAGCTGTTAGCATAGATGGAAGAGGATAAACAGGAACTTGATGTTGATAACTTTGCTCATCCGTAAATAAGACTTTTGTGTGCGTAGAGCTTGGGTTATTCTCACTAATTTGGATATGATGCTGAAATTTCGGCTTCGAATACCTATGACGATCGTCATAAGTTATTTGCGGGGAAAAATGTGGAACGTAAACCAGTTCACGAATAAAGTGGGAAGTACTATCAAAATCAGAAGGTCTATTAGAATTACTTTCATAATTATAATGTACAGATGGTTGGGTTTTGGTTATCAACAAATCTTTATAACTAGGATGTTCATGTGGATGAAGTTGTAGTTGATGGTTGTTATTTGATTTCGAATGATAATGGAATTGCGGTGCAGCAGTTTGAAAATGCAATTTTTGATAAGCATCTTCAATATGTGGCTGTATTTCAATATTTTGAACCTCTGTAACCTGGGGAACTGAAGTCTGAGTTCCTGTTTGTTGAGAAGGTAGATAATGTTTCATCGGCTGTTGGTAGTTCAATTGTTGTGGTGGAGTGGCATATTGATGTTCATTATGCTGTTTTTCAAATTTTGATGGTGATATTTTATGCCGTGAATCGTTTTCACGAATGTCTTTCACATACTGAGCAGCTCTGAGTTCTATATATTTTTGAAGAAGAGTCTGTAAGTGCGACGAATATTTTGCTGGCCCAGGTATTCGCAAAATTATAACCGGTTCAATTATGTTCTGCAGTTCTTGATGTTCGTAATTCTGTTGATCATAGTATGCAGGAAAAATAAGTTGTGATTGTGGATTATAAGAATCGTGTTCACTACTAATGGGTTGAACTTCATACGAATGAGAAGAAGAAATAAAACTTTCAGTAACATGATTTTTTCTGTTTTGAACTGGTAACGGAGGAATATCTTCTTGAGAATAAGGATAAATTACATATTTTTTTTGTGAAAAATGATATCGTGGATAATTTCCCATAAAACCATACCTGAAATTAGTATAAAATGGATTATTAAAACATCTCAATTAAATTTTTGTACAAGTAACATTCACATTAAATATTGAAAAATCTCTATATAAAACGTATAGCTAACAAATATTTTCGGTTGTTGGAATCTGAAAAAATGTTAAGTAGGTACGAATGTATTTCAAATCGTATTATGAAAAGGGAAATTTAACTTTTACGAGATACTGTTAAAAATGTTTTCGATTTATTCTCACCCAATCAAATCTATGAGTAAATTTTTATTCAACATAGAAAAAAACATAAATTGCATTAATCATGTATACAAAATTCTTAAATGATGCATATTATATCCTCAAATTTGGTCTAAAATTTTTCTAATTTAAAATAATTACTTTATTACCCTAAATCATCGTCAACTGTTCGCTTCGTATTTTTTGTTGAATTGTCCAATTCAATTTTGATTTTAATAGAATTTCCATGTAGCTTGAATTGCCTGTCTAATTCTTTTATAAATTCAAGGTCTTCACTTGACAAATCTTTGAATGCTTCTATGGTAGTTTTTGAATTTTTAACAGGTTTTTTCTTAAGCAAAGTGCTGTCCTTTTTTATTATTTTTTCAACTCCTTTCGTAAATACAGCATCCAGCAATATAAAATTGACCTAAAATGAAAATTGATCAAAAATTCGTAATGGCAACTTTAAAAACATATTAATTAAGGTACATAATTTAAAAAAAAAAGGTTTAAATGCGAAAGACATATTTCGTAAAAAATTAATATTATTATCTACTGTTTTGCACTCCAATTGTATATTTTACCTGCAAAATCTACCAATAGTCCACTTTCATAAGATTAGTCACTTATTAGATTTTAGAGTTATTATTTCAAAATTGCGACTTTAAGAAAATCATTATATTACCCTGAATCCGGATAGTATGCTTCAGTACCAATAAATGAGAATAATATATAACATTAACCAGGTCAATTGGTTTTTTATATTATATTTTCTTTAAAATTACCAGCTATAATTAAAGAAAGTTCACGAAAATGTAATTTTAATTTGGAAATATTTTAAATTTTTAGTTATTGTTATTGTGGTAATGGTAAATAAAAAAAACTGCATAACGTAAAGCATAGTATCATATACTAGGTATACTTACTCAGTGAGAAAAATATACATTCTACAATATATATTTTCTCACTAAATGGAAAAAAGCAATAAACATTTTTTTTTGAATTGAACAAATATATGATTAGGTAGGTAGGTAGGTATGTTATGAAATGCGAATAATGTGATAATGATGTTTGAAATCACGTCATTGATTTGTACAAAATAATTCAAATTAATCCCTTGGAGCTTAAAAATTTCATTCAAGAAGTATAGAACATGTTTAAATTTTTCAAAATAAAAGAAGTGTCGTGTGTACTACTTTTCGATTATAGTAATTCAATAAATGGCTTGTTAATATTTAGGCTATTTTAAACTTAAGCTATTGTTACGTAGATTTGAAGTAGATTTGTTTTCTGTTGTCTTATATAGACAAAAACTAAGAAAAAAAAGTAAAACATTAGATACTTTATTATGCAAAAAAAAAACGATTTTTTTGTTGATTTTTATAATACAGGCAAACCTCACATAATTCAGATATTGTGTTCTAAAAATATGGTTGGATATTTTATGGGAATAAGTCATTTACTAATACTTAAGATTTTTTTGTCGTATCTATATACAAATTTTTTTATTTGAATATATTTGAATCAATAAAAAAATCATTAAAAAAAGATATAGAAATAAGTAATAAAATTATAATATTCAAAGTTTATACAAAACGTTTTTGTTGAAGAGGTACTTACATAAATTTCACATAATTTCGCATCATGTTAAAGAAATTTTATTCAAGGATTAGTCTTATTTTATAAACCTCATGTCCAGAATATTAAAATCATTTAGAATACGTACCGCATTATACGAGTGCTACATGTTATCTTATTTTATCAAAACCTTCAACATTGAATGCAATTGAACAAAATTATCTTTTTTAGATGGGAAATCGTGAAATATTTTCTCATAATATCTTTTTGTATTAAAAATATTGGTAACTGAAACATTTTTTTTTCATAATGAATAGCAAAAAATATAAAAAAAAAAAAAAGAAATAGCATAAAATTCAAATTAATGTATACCCACTTTTTAAAAACGACTCCAGTGTACTTTTTTTAAATACGATATTTGTAAAAATGAAATTGTATTTACTTTGTACTTTGTCTAAATAAAGTGTTAAAACAGGGCAAAAAATCAAATTGATTGATGAAGTTCGAAATATAAATCATGAAGTTTTTATTTCTGGTTCTATAATTTTATTTTTTATTTTATTCATAAAATAACAGTTGACTAAAACATTCGAGGAGGTACTCTCATATGTTTGAAGAAATTTCAAATATATAAATAATATTTAAGCGTTGAAAGATTTTGAAGTGTAAAGGATACTGCATTTTCTGGGTACATTTTTTTAATTTTGAAAATGTACTCTAGTATCAGTTCCTTTCGAGCTTTATAAATTGTTTTCCTATTAGCATAATTTTGAACGAAAAAAGCATTTTGTTGCAGGGTGATTCTATTACACGTCCTGCGTATAATAATTATTAAATCAGTTATGTATAAATATCATACATGGTATTTCATTATTTTAACAACAATATAGTATTCTGTAATTATCATGCATTATATTGTTAATAAATAATGAATAAAGAAACTTTAATAAATTATCTTATTAAGAAGAATTAACATCGTCTTCTTCACATGGCGCGCAGCTTATAGAAGATAATAAAACAAATCAATGAAATATTTTTTTAGTTGTTTTTTTTTTTTTTTTGCATAACAAATACACTATTATGGTAATTACTAGATTGGCGTGGAAAATTGAAACACAAAAGTATTAAGGTCTTCACAGCGACGTTTAATTTAACAATTTTATATTAACAAAACAAAATTATTTATGTATATTGAGATTCGGAAATAGTAGCAAATATGTAAGAAAGACGTAAAGGTATTTTTTCATACGAGAGTTCCAAAATTTTTTGAGTTTAACAGCAGAAGTGAAAAATTTAATGAACATTATTTGTAAAATTTAAGGAAAAAAAATTTAAATATTTACGTTTGGCCCAACCAAAAATTCTATTTCGCAAATATTCTTTGTTAGCAAAAATGACCAAACACGAATTTTATTTTATCTCTTATGTATTTTAATGTTTTATTTTGTTTTAAAAATGTGTAATGTGTAATACAAATTAAAAGGTATGCAGACAGAGAATATTTAAAAAAGGACGAAAAATAAATTAAAATTAAAACAACAAAAAGTAGAAATAATAAAAAAGTAGACAAGTAACTGAATGGTGGCCCAAGATTTTATTTCTGGTTGGATTCAGGTGGCTCAGAGAAATTTTCATTACTTTCTCTTTTATTATTTTCTATCACTTTTCTAGTTTTTAGCTCAACAAATAAAAGTTTGTTTTTAAAAAAAAATTTGTATTTTAAGTTTTAAATAGAAAATAATAATATTGTAGCTTTAGTTATAAATTTACTTATTAAATTACTTCATATAGAAAAATGATTTTTTTTAAGCTCTTTTATTTTGGTAATTATGGCCAAAAATTGATTCAATTTAAAATTTAATTAATAGTAATAAATTATTATCTTTAATTATTGTATGATGATTACAAATTGAATTCTGTAAATTTGCGATTTATATTTCGGAATCCGATATAAAAGATAAAATATAGCTTTAGCATTCATAGCGTACCTAGATAATAATATATTCAATATTCATCTATCGAAAATAATAAATCAAACAACAATTAAAAATAACAATTTCCGGAACCATATCTAAAAGATAAATATTGTTTGTATTGAAAAAAAAAAATTATAGAATTTCCATTATAAATTGCGGATAAAATTGCACACAAAATTAAAAGAGAAACTTATTATGTTGCATAATTTTTTTTATTAAAGTCTCCATCATCATAAGAAACAAAAATAATTTCCTGTATCTAAAAGTTTTATTTTTTATTTTTTAGCGATCATCATAATAAATTTTCAGGTTTATTCAAAAAAAAAATTATTTCTCTCATAAAATAAGAAAATATACTTGTCCATACATAATTTACATGTTACATCAAATGTAATACCCAACTAGAAAAATAAATGATTACTTGAAAAGTAAGAAACACTGTATCAGATTCCGAAATATAGACGACAATATGGAAAGATCTTGTTTGTCACGTTAAATTGTTTAAAAGTTTGAAACTTCTGAGAACTCACAAGTAAAATTTATAAATTCATTTTACTATAATTATTAGTTTCGATAAGCACTATTTTTTTTTTTTTAATTTAAATAAAAAAATAATGATTTGTTTCCTTTTCAAATTTTGATGTCATCACATTTCAAGTGAATTTATGTCCTTTTCATAATATCAGAATTTTAGTTAGTTTTCTTTTTCTTAAATTTTAAGAGAAATCTTAATTAAAAATCTATTCTTAAAGAGAAAATTTTTTATTTTGATTTTTCATTTTAATCGTTATCAAATTTTTCACGTTATCAAATATTTTAAATTTTCTACTTAGACTAACAACCATACAAGTAAATAAAATTAAATAATAAAAAAAAGTTAGTTTAAAATTGTCTAAGATTTGAGATTCGAATTACCTACATAATGCGAAATTTTTTAAGGTATTCAACTATTAAGTATTATGTAATATATAATTTTTGAAGATATATTTTATAATATTTAAGTTTTAGGGTCAATAATATATTTTTTATAAAATTGTTTAAAACTTAATAGGTTACAAAATTTCAAGATAGTGCTAGTGCTAATACTAACAAATAATATCTATCTATAGTCAACTAATTTATTTTAATTTTAAATATAGTTTACCTTAAACTTAAAGTGTAATAGTGGCGATAATATTAGGATAAAAAACTTTAATTTTTCTTTTAGGGGTGTAAAGTTAAAAAAAAATCATTCTTGAAAGTTCCAACTCCAAATTTTTCAAAATTATCGTATTTGTTGTTGTTGTTATAAGAAAAGTGTTGCGTTCAGCATTATAAAGTTTCTGGAGAACTAGGGTTTTTTTATGACTTTTTAGAATAATATTTATCGTTCAGCCTTTATTCGAAAGAATAAAAAAAGGGTGTTATGACTTTTTAGATTACAAAATCAAATACAAAACATACATACGTACGTGTGTAGTCGACAATGAGAAGAAGACTAGTCAATTGCACATCAATTAGGATAAAACTCGAATGGAAAGTATGCATATGAGTTAAAATTAGAATTCTAGTGGTTCTCATTCAAAGAAAGGCTTGGGAATTGAAAATTGTGTTTAAAACACCCGTAAAAAGGTTTTTTTTCGAAAATAAAAAGATGGGTGAATTACATATTTGAATAATGTGGAAGAAATTGGCTTACACAATGCTGTTGATTTTGACCCAGATTTTGACAGAAATCACTTAAGAGCTTTTCTTCAATACTGTACAAAAGGGCAGAATTCAGCTTGAACTTTTGAAATAATTGCGTTCTATATCATTGCTAAATGCATGAAATAACGTTTGATAGGATGTACCCAGATCACGTGTGGAGAGTTTTCACAAGAGTACAAACTGATGTTTACTATACATCTAAAACCTACCTTCCATATAAGTGACTAAATTCTGTAACATTTGTACATACTTTTCTTCTATAAACTCCCCTTTTAATCGCATTTAATATCGTGCCAAGGTTTCAAAGTCATAAAATGTCTGATCCTCATGATTCCACATTATTTGATACCAATTTATAATTACAAAAATAAAAATTTTTATACGTTATTGTGTTTATATAATTCGTAAACAAATTTTCATACTCTTGAACAGGTTATGGAATCAGTAGTTACAATTATTGAGGATTTAAAATTTTTAATGCTTGCTTTTAAAAAGTAATTATAAAATAAAATAAAAATTAAAGTTATTATCTGATTATAATACAGGATGTTTATGGAATAACGCATCACACAGTGACAAAAAATAACGAACGGACAAAATCAAATTTTGACTAAAAAAAAAATTTATTAGTAGCATTATTATTGTCCAATTGATGTTTATATTCGATTTGATATCATAATGTAATTTTAAAGTTTCTCTCGTTTAATTCCATTAGGATTTGTGAAAATTGTAGAATATGAGTGAAATTGAAATCAATAAGGAATCGTTGCTTGGATTGTTCAATATTTTTAGACCTAATTTACTTTAGTAGAACGTACTCTCAGTTTGTAAACTATTGGATGAAAGTTTTCTTCTAACTAATATAACAAATGGTTACAATATATAAGATCTAATTCTTTTTATTGCTATTGTTATAAAATTAATTTGCAAATTTTCAACATACCATAAATAACAATAATTTCATTTTGAATTATGATCATAAGTTTTGTCTTTTTTATAAATCACTTTAAGTTTTTGTAGATTTTTCAAGTATGCAATTACATAAATAAAATCACGAAAAATTATGTATAGGTTTTTTTCCGTTTTTAAAAAGGCAAATTTTTTTTTTACACACAATTTATGTTTATTTTATGTTGTTATTGATAACGATACAAAAAGTCGACTAATAAAAAAAAGATTTCTCATCATGCTTTTATATGACAAAAAGAAAATAAAATCTTTCAAACCACAAAAATAAAACCACTCTTTGCGGTATTAAGAAAAAGATAATCAACAAAATAGTTTAACACATTTTAGCTTTATTTTTGCAAAAAAAAGAAAAAAAAGAAACACACAAGCGGCAAACTTTATAAATATGAATCTTCGTTATAATTTTTTTTTTGCTTCAAAGTGATTCAAGTAGCTGTATTACTTAGTTGAAATGGCCGAACCATTGTATCATTTTTTTCTTCTAGAATTAAGAGAAAGGCTAAACTGAATGTTTAGACCCGACTGTTGTATTCAAAAATTTCACCACTTCCATGAGTTTTGTTAAGGTAAGCACACTTTTATCCTCAATGAAATTATCACTGAATGCGTGCTATTTCTCATTCTTGAAAGAGAATGATCAAGCTACCACAACGCATCTAACCAGAATAAAGACCATTGTAGAAGATTAGTACGTTTTTCCAATACCTGAACCACCTTCTGAAAAGCAAACAACAGACATAAGTCAAATCAATAATTTAATAATTAATTTAAGAAAAGAATTTGTAAAAGTAGTTGTTAGGAGTTTTAGTTTTTTTCGCAATATTGAAGTCTTTAAAAAAAATTTTCGAAGGATTAACTGCGCGAGTTAAAAGTATATAAAAAAAAAATTACTTAATATAGCCGATTCAAATTTGATCAGATTTAATGTTTTACAAAAGATAGTTTAATATCTGTAATTTTTTTATTTGATTTTTTTCAAAGCATTTAATCTCGCCTCAGCTACGCGACATTAAACTTAGAAAACGTACGAAGCAGTCATAGAACTGCCTACAAAAGTTTACACTTAAAGATTTAAAATATGAAATAACAGTGGCTACAAATGATAGGCTGCTGAGTACAAAACGAAGTTAAAATATTTTACCCTCTACCAAAAAAACGCACAACGCGGCTAAAGATTTTTTTTAGGTAATATTAATTTCATCGGAGCTACCTATTTTGAAAAAAAAAATTTTGTTTCGTATATTTTGCGTCGGCACGACCTAACCGTAGCTCCCTGCCCAAAAATTTTTCGGCTGGTAATCTTAATTTCACCGGAGCTACCTATTTTGAAACAAAAAAAATTTTCGTATATTTTGCTCCGGCACGACCTAACCGTAGCTCCCCACCCAAAATTTTTTTTTCAGGTAATTTTAATTTCACCGGAGCTACCTATTTTGAAAAAAAAAAATCGTATATTTTGCTCCGACACGACCTAACCGTAGCTCCCCACCCAAAAAATGTTTTCAGTTAATATTAATTTCACCGGAGCTACCTATTTAAAAAAAAAAAATTTTTCGTATATTTTGCTCCGGCACGACCTAACCGTAGCTCTCCACCCAAAAAATTTTTTTGAGGTAATATTAATTTCACCGGAGCTACCTATTTTGAAAAAAAAAATTTTCGTATATTTTTCTCCGACACGACCTAACCGTAGCTCCCCACCCTAAAATTTTTTTTCAAGTAATATTAATTTCACCGGAGCTACCTATTTTGAAAAAAAAAAAAAAAATCGTATATTTTGCTCCGGCACGACCTAACCGTAGTTGCCCACCACCTAAAATTTTTCGGCTGGTAATCTTAATTTCACCGGAGCTACCTATTAAAAAAAAAAAAATGTTCGCATATTTTGCTCCGGCATGGCCTAACCGTAGCCCCCTACCCAGAAATTTTTTTTCAGTTAATATTAATTTCACCGGAGCTCCCTATTTAAAAAAAAAAAAATTTTCGTATATTTTGCTCCGGCACGACCTAACTGTAGCTCCCCACCCAAAATTTTTCGGCTGGTAATCTTAATTTCACCGCAACTACCTATTTAAAAAAAAAAAAAAAATTTCGTATTTTTTGCTTTGGCACGACCTAACCGTAGCTTCCCACCCAAAATTTTTTTTCAGGTAATATTAATTTCACCGGAGCTACCTATTTAAAAAAAATAAATTTTCGTATATTTTGCTCCGGCAAGACCTAACCGTAGCTCCTCACCCAAAAATTTTTTTTCAGGTAATATTAATTTCACCGGAGCTACCTATTTTGAAAAAAAAAATTTTTCTTATATTTTGCTCCGGCACGACCTAACCGTAGCTCCCCACCCAAATTTTTTTTTCAGGTAATCTTAATTTCACCGGAGCTACCTATTTAAAAAAAAAAAATTTTCGTATATTTTGCTCCGGTACGACCTAACCGTAGCTCCCCACCCAAAAATTTTTTTTCAGTTAATATTAATTTCACCGGAGCTCCCTATTTAAAAAAAAAAAAATTTTCGTATATTTTGCTCCGGCACGACCTAACTGTAGCTCCCCACCCAAAATTTTTCGGCTGGTAATCTTAATTTCACCGCAACTACCTATTTAAAAAAAAAAAAAAAATTTCGTATTTTTTGCTTTGGCACGACCTAACCGTAGCTTCCCACCCAAAATTTTTTTTCAGGTAATATTAATTTCACCGGAGCTACCTATTTAAAAAAAATAAATTTTCGTATATTTTGCTCCGGCAAGACCTAACCGTAGCTCCTCACCCAAAAATTTTTTTTCAGGTAATCTTAATTTCACCGGAGCTACCTATTTTGAAAAAAAAAATTTTTCTTATATTTTGCTCCGGCACGACCTAACCGTAGCTCCCCACCCAACATTGTTTTTTCAGGTAATATTAATTTCACCGGAGCTACCTATTTAAAAAAAAAAAAAAATTTCGCATATCCGGCACGACCTAACCGTAGCTCCCCACCCAAAAAATTTTTTTCAGGTAATATTAATGGATGCATGTCAGTTGTACAATTACCAGTTGTACGAAAACTTTTGTTAATTGTTAATTTAAATAAAATTAAAATTAATTTAAAATAAATTAATTTACTTTGAAAATCAACACTTTATTTTTGGATATAGAAAACTATATCATTATATAAAAATTATCCTAACCATTTTGAAATCTCCTTTATTTTTTAATTAAAAAAAAAAAAGGAAGAAATTTAAATTCATTTTCAACTTGCAAAATGGCGGACGAAGAAGACGCCGACGAAGCCAACGCCATTAATTTAGATTGGGATTTTGAAAAAAATCCGCAAAATGTATTTAGTATTAACGCCGATGTTCATCAAAGTTGCCCACAAGAAGTGGCAGGTTCGAGTCAGGAACCTGGAACAATATTGGAATGGCAAAGAGCATTCAAGGAACAGGAAATAACTATTGCAGAACTAAAACAGCAGAACGAAGAATTGTTCAAGAAAATCAATGATGTATACGATTCAGAAAAAAGAAGACTGGCTGCTGCTAAATCATTAACAGAGATGCAAAATACTGATTCTCCCGATGAGGTAATGGATACTGGTGATTGGACAATCCACAGAAACAAACGTAAATCCACCGATGAGGTAAATTCTTATAATTCTAAAAATAAACATAGATTAACAACATCTGGGGTCCAAAGAAACCTCAGTCATAATCAGAATAAATTTGAAATCCTGGATAATAAAATTATTATACAACCTGTAAAAGTAAATGACAATAAAAATATTAAAAATGTAATTGATATTAAAAAAATTAATAAAAGTCCTGTATTGGATAAAAATCCAAAAGTTATGTATAAAACTGGTAAAAATAAAGTAGATAAGGGGAGTGGAACATGTGGTGGGACTACCAAACCGAAAATTGCCTTTTGTCCACCGATAATTATGTATAACGCGTCAGTTAAATCCATATTGGACAACGCTGAATTTCGTAAATTGAGTGAGGCCTTTAAAGTAGTAAATATTAATAGCAATAAATCAAAGATTTATGTAGCTAATCATGAGCTACATAAATCTTTGATAGAGAAAATTAGAGAGGCAAATGACATCGAGGCCCATACCTTCACAGACAAAAATAATAAAACGGTAAATTTAATCTTGAGAGGAATTCACAATTCCTTTAATGAAGAGGAAGTACTACATGAACTTAAGTTACTGGCACCAAATACTAATTTACTTAAAGTGTCTAAATTTTTCACGGACAGATCTAAAAAACTTGACAAGGATTACAATCTGTTCCTGGTACAATTGAATCCTGGTCAATCTCCTGAGGAACCAATTAGTATTAAATACGTCCTATTCCAAAGAGTACAATGGGAAAAACCCTATAAAAAAAACGCTATTCAATGTAAGCGATGCCAATCGTTCGGGCATATCGCGAGTAATTGCGCCCGAAAATATAGATGTGTGAAATGCCCAAATTCTCATGAACCAGGGTGTTGCACAATAGAAAAAAATAGTGTTAGTGTTCCATACTGTGCCAACTGCGAAAAAGAGGGGCATACAGCGAATTACAGGGGTTGCCCAGTATATAAAGAATATAACGCTAAGCGTAAGGATTTAATTAAAAAGGGAAAAAGTAAAGTCAAGGAAAATATAATATTTTCTCCTCCAGTTCAGAGTGATAAATCTTTCGCCGACATACTAAGGGGTAGCCCGCCCTGCAATAGTTCTATTCAAGTACAAAGCAAAGGCATTGTTAACAAATTTCCAAACCCTAAGGATGACAACAGTCAAGGCATCTTTGCAAAGTTCAAAGAACTTTCTCATCAACTTTTCAACTCAAATTTTGACTCACTAGTTGGCAAAATCAGTTCTCACCTCAATAATTTTAAACTAATGAATCCTTTAGACCAGAAACTTAACTACTTAAATTTATTAGACCAATTATTATCCTATGGTTAATTCAGATCTCGAATTTATTACCTATAATGTTGGGTCACTTATTGAACACAGTAGGCGTTTATTCTTAGATAAATTTTTAAACTTCCACAAAGCAAATTTTGTCTTCATTCAAGAAACAAAATTACAAGATAGGCATAGAATAGGACTTTCTAACTATAATATAATTCGGAACGATGCTTTACAGGGCACAGCTATCATATTAAATAAGAAAATTAAATACCAAAAAATTAACCCGTCATTGTCTTTTGCTTCTTGCTTTGCTGTAATTGATCTCAGAATTCTTAACACTGTTAAAAAAATCCTAATTGGTTCAGTATACTTCCCTTCAAATTGTAAATTCGAGCACATTAGTAAGGAAATGTCAGCAATAAGTGAGCTAAGTAAACTATATTACTTTACTGTAATTGGTGGAGATCTAAACGCTAGACATATCAGTTGGGGAGATAAGGTTAATAATTTAAATGGTTCAGGGCTGTTTAGATGGTTTAACGAAAATATGTTTGTATCGGACTTACATAAAATTACACCAAATACCCCAACTTTCCCAAGAAGTTCTTCATACTTGGATCATTTTATTGTTAGTAACTCTTTGTTAGTAACTCTTTGTTAGTGGCGGAAACAACTAACTACGACATTTGTACCATTTCCTCCTCTTCTGATCATTTTGCGGTCAAATTAAAAATCAAACTTAGTAACTTTGAATTTTTACTTAAAGAACCAGCATTAGTGCAGTCCTTTAATGACACTAATTGGGAAGCATTCAATACCGATATAAACAGAGGCCTATTAGATATAGGAATAAACCCGAATAGAAATCTTAGAAATGAGGAAATAGATGAAATCATCAATAAATTCACTGATCTACTCCATGCGAAAACTGTAGCTCATTCTCAAATGGTCCAAAACAAATTTCAAAAATACGGAAATTTACCGGTTGACATTAAAAATCTTTTGAAAATAAAATACAAGTGGCAAAAACATCTAAAAAAAATTTTCCACAAAAATTATAATAAAACCAACGATGAGTATAAAAACCAGCAGAATCAAATTTATTTACTTCGGAAAATTATTTCTGAAAAAATAAACATACATCTAAATCTTAAATTTCAAGATAGATTAAACAAAATCAGGCCCGGTCCTGATGCATTTAGAGAAATAAACCGTATTGTAGGTAGAAACAGTAAAGCTAACACACTTAAAGTAACAGCTGATAACACTGTTTTGGACAGCACTGAAGATAAACTAAAAGCTTTCAAAAACCATTTTGATATAATCTTCAGCGAAAAACACCCCTGTAATAGATCAGAAAATTATAAGACGGTGATTAATACAGTGGATAACTTTTTTGAAACTAAAGCGATTCCTTCGTGTATAACCACATTCTCGCCTAAAAACAACTCACTTGAGCCACTCAACAACACTATATTCACCAACAGCTCTGTAATTTCTGATATAATTAAGTCCCTTAAAAATAAAAAATCTAGCGGTTTTGATAATATTTCTAACTACATCATTAAAAAGCTTTCAGGTGAGAGTATCAATTTTCTCGTGGTGGTGTTTAACAACTGTATCAACAACAGCTATTTTCCATCCAGTTGGAAAATTGCTAAACTGCTGCCTATTCACAAGGTCAAAATTTTGAAGTTAACAGCTATCGCCCCATCTCACTTTTGTCAAATTTTGGTAAAATTCTCGAAAAAATTATCGCTCATAAAATGGATACAGATCTTAAGGAAAGCAACATTGAAGTGATTTCAGACTACCAATTCGGGTTTAAACACTCTCACTCCACCTTACATGCGTTAACTAAGTTCCACCATGATATTGTGATTAACTTGAGGGAAAAAAAATGCACTACTGCAGCTATACTAGACGAAGAAAAGGCTTTCGACTCTGTGTGGACGAAGGGCCTGCTCTATAAAATAATACAAATCGGGTTTCCAGATCATATGATTAAATTAATTAAATCTTTCCTCAGCAATAGAACGTTAAATATTTGGATAGAAAATCTCAAATCAGAATCTGTCAATGTAAGAGCAGGGGTGCCACAAGGCTCTGTACTCGGACCAAAACTTTATAACCTCTTTTTATATGATTTTCCACACGAATACGTCAATGAAGATGAATCAGTAGGGAAAACGTTACTATTCGCTGACGACACTAATACTTACGCTAGTTCTTACTCCGCGAAAGATGCAACATTTAAGGTATTCTCCCATCTTCAAACTATTAATGATTATTATATCAAGTGGGGCATAAACTTAAACCCTTCTAAATCAAAAATAATATGTTTTCGTAATGCATCAGGAAAGGGAGGTAGAATGGTGGTTAAGGAAAGTAGAGATCTAAAAATAATCTTGGATGAAACGGAAATAGTATGTGACACTAACGTAAAATATCTGGGTGTTAATTTCAACAATCTGATGAAATTTAATAAGCAGGGAAGGTCTGCGTTGAATAAAGCAAATATTGCTTATAAAATTTTATTACCACTTTTAATAAATAGACATCTTTACATTAATACTAAACTACTCATCTACAAGATGCTAATTAAACCTGTCCTCACTTATGCGTTCCCAATCTGGTTCTCTATTTCCCCGCAGGTAGCTAAAGAAATTGAAATTTTTGAAAGAAAAATTTTAAGACTATGTGTTAATAAAAATTTTCAAAGTAGAACTAAAAGATTCTCGAATGAAACCATTTATAAAAAGGCTAAAATAATTCCAGCTATGACCTACTTGATTGACTTCACTCAAAAATTCGTAAATAAACTTGAAACTCATCCTAATGAACTAATACGCTATTTATATGAAAGCGAAAAACGGTTTTCGTTAACAGACAATTATTATCTGCATCCTGTTAACATAGTAAATGATAATACTCTTCTTTTAACCATCGACAATGAACTCTCACCACAGGTTCCCTCCTTTTATAGTAAAGTTAGCCCGAACACTTTAAGAGGTTAACTATTTTGTTTTGTTTTAGTTTTCTAGTTAGTAGTCTAATATTGTTTTTTTAGTTTTAATTTAGTTCCTAAGCAATGTATCATAGCTATACAAGCAAATTTAATAGTGTCTTTGAGCATACACTTTAAACGCTATAACTAATTAATAAAATTATAAATAATAATGTCCATTATAATAAATGTGAGCCATGTTGGCAATATCCTATAATATAAAACATCAACAAGGGCAACACATTACAGCCCATGTATTTATATCTTTATAATTAACTAATGTAAGAATAAGATATTATGATGTAAATGTAAACAAAAAAAAAGAAGTCTCAAATAAAAATTTACTTACTTACTTACTTACCAGTTGTACAATTTTTTTGTACCAGTTGTACAATCCAAAATACCACTTGTACAATTTAAAATTTAATTGTACATCTGGTTTTTTGGATTGTACAAGTGGTAAAAAGATTCCACTTGTACAATTGACCACTTGTACAGACTAGTGCCAGTTGTACAATCCAGTTGTACATTTTAGACCAGTTGTACAATCTCGATTTTTTCGAATTAACCACTTGTACAATTTTTGACAGTTCTACAATCTTTTTTTCTATTTAAAAAAAAAAAAATTTTCGTATATTTTGCTCCGGCACGACCTAATCGTAACTTTTTTTGCTTGTAATATTGGGCCCTATATATACATATATTTGAAATTAAAAAATCTTGTCATTGGGAATCGAACCAGGCACCTTCAGACTTACAGTATGATGTTCTAGCCACTAAGCCATATTGTCCATATGATTTTGGGTTCCTTAAATATAATAAAAAAATAAGTATTCTTATTCTAATTTTTCTGAGAAAAATGATGACGATTCTGAGAAAAATTCTATATGAAAAAGGATTTTTACCCTCTACGAAAAATCATCAAACGCCGCTAAAGAAGTATAAACTTCAAAAAAAAATTAGAAAATGAATTCTTTGAAAAAAAATAATAAAATTTTAAATTAAATAAATGTAACATAACCACACTCTACACGTGTAATTTTTTTTAAATTTCATTTATTTAGTCAATAAACATTAAAAATTTAATTTTCAAATGTGCGTTGACTATTCAGTTGTATCACATTCAATTGAATCATTTACAATACACTGATGCCTACTAAATAAAATTCGAGAGATAAGGAAAATCGTTTCATCTTAATTTTTGCATTTTACTTTTTCACAAAACCCTTGAATGCAGCAAAAGTTTTTAATGGCTTCCACGCCCCTCACTGCCCCCTCAACCGATCGAGCTGAACTACGAGTGGGTATGCAAAATTTCATTTCGATCGGATGACGAGAAGTGGGTCAATTTTCATTTCTTAAATTTGGAGACAATCAACGCGACCAAATTAATATAAAGAATAATATAAAGACTCACAACCAATGGTGTTACTATAAACAGTGATACCCTTAGGACTAGAACTATGGAAAAACACTTTCTAATTAGCTATGAAAAAAAAAAAAATAATAAAAAAAAAAAATTTGGATAGAAAGGGTGGAAGTACGTCGCAATATTTTATTGAATTTTATTCATACAAGTAAGACTAGTTAGCCGATAAAACTGTGACTCATAAAATCTTAGCGAAGAATAATTTAAATTTTTTTTTTGTAAGAAATTAAAAAACTTTGAAAATAAAACACACATATATGTAACACATAATAATATATTTTAAAAATTGTAATAATGTAATTGAAATAAAAAATCGATTTTATATTTTTGGTTCAACATTTTTTCATTTATATATATATATATGTATATACAGGCCCGGCTCGAGGCGTGTGCGAACTGTGCACTGCACACAGGCGCCATAGGCGCCAGTAATGAAAAGGCGCCTACAAGCCAATATGAAATTTAAATTTTTTTTTAAAAATGTATACAAATTTTTTTTGAGTTTTTGATTTTTGGAGCAAACGAACTACAAAATTACCAACTCAAAATTGAAATAGTATTAATCCAGAAAACATTTTAAACTGGATTTATAACAATAATGTTGAAGTACTCTTTCCAAATTCACTGATTTAAGGGTATTACCATAAAGGAAGTATAAATATGAGAAATTCATTCCATACAAAAAATTCAAATTTAAAAAAATTAAACAAAAAATATGAAATCAAAAAATAAGAAATCGCTATGCCATTATACCTTGTTCGCATTATAATTTAAATTCCACTTATATTCCGGAATACAAATTGCCGTTCGCATTACAATATTTCATGAGAACTGGAATTTTATGATGTATAAAAAAAAATTGAGAAAGAGAAAAAATGTTTGTTGTTGAAAATTTTGACTTTTTATCTCGCTTTTTATCAACTTTATTTTGTCGCTTTTTATCAATTTTATTTTTTCATTTTGACTCGAATTTGACAAAAAAAATTGTTGCCAACTATAACAAAATTTCAAAAAGTGAGTGAAAGTAACTATAAATGTAGAATTCCAAACCTGACAAACTGGAATATAAAAGTGGAATATACAAATTCCGGAATATTTTTTATATGAAAAATCCAGTTCATATTCCTGAAATATTCCGGGAAACAGCATATTCCACAAATATTCTCCTAATGCGAACACCATATTACCGACAATTGGGATAGTGATTTTTTGTTTAGTTTTTTTAATATGAATTTTTTGTATAGAATGAATTTCTCTTATTTATGCTTACTTTGTGGTATTACTAACTTTACCCGTTTCAGTTGCTAAAGGTGAGAGAACTTTTCCAAAATTAAAACTGATCAAAAATTACTTCAGATCAACTATCGGGCAAGCAAAATTGAACTTAGCTAGTGTTTGCTTTTTGTAGCCTTTGAGTATCTAATTGAAAACTTTTTCAAAGGCGCCAATCATTCCTTGCACACACACAAAAAAAACCACGAGCCGGGCCTGTGTATATATATATATATATATATATATTTTTTTTTTAAACGAACAAAAATCTAACATTATTCGTTTTTGAAATAAGACATCTTCAAATAACGATGTCTTGAATCATTTTTATGAAGTTCAATATTTTTTATTTTAGCTTCATTAAATAATTTTAAATTCGTATAAATTTTAATAAAGTCTTTGATAACTAATAATTTATGATTCTCGGAATCATTTAAAATTCGTGGATGATTTTTAAAAGTTAATAAAATTCTGTCAAAATCTAAATTATTTAAAATAAAATTTGAAATTTTAAAAAAAATATTTTTTTGAAATAACTCATTTTTTGAGCGTAAGGTAGCTAAAATTTGTTCTATTTGCTTAGCTAATTTAACAAAATCTTTCCTTGGATTTCTCAGATGAAATTTGGTTTTATTGGCAATAAATAATATTTTCATATTTTTCTTCAAGTTCAATAAGGTTCTTACATGTATCACATTTTAAATTTTGTATCAATTTATTTTCACTCCAACCAGTCATGTATTTGATAGCATCAAAATATGAGTTATCAATATAGATATTTTTCACTCCTGGTTCCAAGAAATACTCATCAGTTATATTTTTATTTACTACTACATTTAATGATTTGTGCCTATATGGCACTGTTAAAATTTTTGGTGGATTTAATTCTTTAGAAATTGCTGAAATTGAAGCTTCGATTTCATTTCTAACAAGCAATTTTTTGAACGCATTTTCAATTTGACTTGCAGTTGGATTATCGTTGCTTCCTCCCCGCTGCCTAATTTTTAAAATAATAAGTCTGTCTCTAGATAGTCCTGCGAAAAATTATGCGTAAGGATGTACTTTAACTCCTTTTTTTCTTCTACATAAAATTTGAAAATTTCAACAAAATTTGGCATTGCAATAATAAATGCCTTAAATCCAGTTTGATTTCGCGAAACAATTAATTTTTGACTTAGAAAATTTAGATTTCCATGATTTATTTACCGTTATGTTCAAATAGCATTTAAAAATAACGAGAGCCATATTTTCTGTGGTTGGCGCGGCGCGAAGAACGGCTCGAATAACGGCGAGATGAGCGAGTCATTAATTGTAAGCAATTAAATAACATAGTCGGCTGTATACTTTAATAAATTGAAGCTTACATATACCCTTTCTAGACAAATAAAAAATTTTTTTTTAGTTTTTTTTTTTTTCATTCACAACAACAATTTCAATACATTTTTCCTAGAAGTGTTTTTCCATATATATATATATATATATATATATATATATATATATATATATATATATATATATATATAATTCTAGTTCCTATGGTGATACCAATGAATCACCAAAATTAAGGAATCTCTTTGTACTTTGTTCGGAGGACATATATGCAAGTTGATAAAGTTATCTATTAGTTATCTATTAGTGATGAATTCCTTTTAGAAAACTTGAATTCACGAGGGTTTGAAAAAAAAAAAATAATAATAATAATAATTGAATAAAAATTAGCGTCATTTTAAGACGTTAATTTTTATTCCGTTATTAATATATTTTTTTTTTTATAATTAAAATTAAAATATGCGCTAATAACTTACCTTTCCAAATTGTAAAAAATAAATGAGAAAACAAATTAGTACGGTTATATCCTTATATCAAAGCCACAAATTTTTAAACAAAGACATTTTTTCTGCAAATTTCTAAAAATAATTTCTGTAAACTTCTCGGTTCAGTGATGCCAGAATTCAAGATTTTAACTTTAATTAAATTGGGGGTTAGACTGGTTTTTTTTTACTATTTAGTATTATTTTATTAATTGACAATTTACTATCTTCAATAATATTATTATTTTTTTGTCGGAATACCACCGAACTTCGAAACAAGGATCTGCTGATTTGAAACAAAACTGGTTAAGAATCGGAGTTGTAGGTCATACCGATAACACAATTGAAAATAAAAAATCAAAAGACCAAGATAACTTAGAAAAAAAGATTCGGTATAGTTTTATTTTAAGTGCCTATCAGGTTTTATCCTGGATCTGAAATTTTTTTTAATAATTATATCACTGATAAGTGATTATGTAGGTACCTATCTGTGTGCTTATACAACTAATTAAAATTTTCTTTGTACGAATAATTCAATGAAAACAAGTGTGTTTACAGCCGTTAAAAATAATGGCATCTATGACATTAAAGTAAAAATTTATATAGTTCGTTAATGACAAAATTGATCACGGAACTAAATAAATTAGTTTTACAAAAAAAACATTAAGGGAATTGGTTCACATGTAAATTTGATTAAAATTGTGATTTTATTATAGTATAAGAACAATTAAATTTTGAATTTTGTTTTTCATGATAGTAAAATTCTAACGTCTAAACCGATTTTGATTAAACCATTAAATACAGATATTTGTAAACTTAATATCTATAAACTTAATGACGTTAACGTTTACGAACCACAAGGTCTACAGACTTTATAACGTTTTCAAATCAACTCCTAGAATTTTCATTTTTAGTTTATATTTACCATCAAAATCAATTTTCGGCACTAATGCAAGCATTGAAAACTCCAATGCAGTAATATTACTTCTAAAAAAACAATAAAATCTTTTACCATTAAATTTTTTTGGAAAATATTAAGTTTCTTACTTATATTTCTCAGTCTGACGTCTTGCAAGGCCAAGGGCTCAAGAGGAGTGGTTTTGAAACCACCTCCTAAATCTCCTTGTGCCAAATATGGGCGTAGAGCTTCAATTGCAGCGACAATACATTTATCTATTTCCTTGTCGTTACGTGAGCGAGCATATTTTTATTGATGGGGCTGAAAACAAACTAAGCTTATTAAATGTTTTTAATCATAAATAAATTATCTGATTATTCTCATTAATTGAATTTCAACAATAAAAATAAGATATAAAAAAAAATACTAGAATTAATAAAAATGACAAATTTATGTACAATTAATAACAAAATTTTTTATAATTCTTGAATGCAAAAAAAGAATTCACTATAAGTGGAATTAAAATGTAGGCCGTTAGACATGTACATAAAATATTTAATTAATTTGTAGAATCGAAAGAGTAGAATATAGCATATGAGACACTGTATCGTTCAAGATGTTTTTCTAGACTTAGACGGCCAATATTTTCCATATAATCTTATTAATCATGTAATCTAAATTAACCAAAAAAGTATAATTACGTAACGAAGCCGCTAATGTGTATTGAATTAAAACTAAACTTGTTACTAAAATTAAATAAACGAAATAATGAACAAATAATACAAATATTAATAAAAAAAAAATTAGTCTATAAAAAAGACTACTATTTTTTGATCCGAAAACTCCAATTGCTAGAAGCTAATAATTCTTATTATAACTTGAATTCTTTGAAAGATTTTTTATAATCAAATTTAATTAAATTCCAATGTAAACATTATAAAGTAAAATACTGTTCACATAAAAATAGTTAAATAATTTTGGGAAAAAAATTATTTTATAACAACCAATTATTATATTATTAAAACAAAACGATATTTTTCAAATATTTTCAAATATTTAAATAAAACTTGGATGATTTTACTATTTTAGGGATTTCCAGTATATGTTAAATAATAACAAAAATTATATGTAGTTTAAAATTTCATTTTATTAATTTCTTAATATTTCACAGCCAATGGTTTGCTGCATCTTCAGAAGTTAATTTACTTATTTATAAATACATTAATATCTAAAAAAAAATTTAAAAAATTTTAGTATTAAATCAAACAATCATTCATCATAGTTACTCATTTAAAAAAAAAAAAAAACTTAGAAAATTGTAAAAAACCAAATTGGAAGTTAAAATCATTTATACTAAATTATCTGTCTTTTAATTACAAATGCAGCGTAGAATATTAAGTTATTTACTTACACTTTAGTCAAAAATTGAACTAATTTTCCACATAATAAATAAAACATGAACTTACATTTAGAACATCAAAAACACAACTAAAATATAAAAATAATAATTGCTTTCTTTTTTCTCTTTAATAATTTTTTAAATCTGTTATTATTCGTTTATTGTGAGTATTGATGAATTGAGTGTCAACTTTATAATTTATTGTCTGAGGCATATGTAATTGAATATTAAGTGCTTAAATCTTTTTTCGTTTGATCATATTATTTTCTCTCTGTAAAATTACAGAATCGTCATAATTAAATTGATGCTTTTCTTTTAGTGCATGTTTAAGGCTGGCAGTCTGCGATGGTTCTTCGCCAATATGTCCGTTGTTTATAGCCCTTTTATAGTCATTTATATGCTGTTTCATTCTCGTCATTACATTTTTTCCCGTTTCTCCTATATATATCTTATCACAGTTTTTACATTCTACCTTATAAATAGTTCCAACATCAATAGGATTTTCAATTTCCGTCTTGGTTTTATCAAAAATTGTGTCAAGTTTTTTAACTGGTTGTTGTCCTATACCAATACTGTTGTCAAGTTTGTATAATTGTTTTCTTATATTGTCAGATACATTTGGAATATAAGATAGTCTTCTAAAGGTTGTTTTTTCAGTCTTATTAGTTATATTGTGATCATTTATTGGAATTTTAAATTTAATTCCATTAATTATTGTTTTAATTATACTTTCAGGATAACAATTCATATTAAGTATGTTTCAAATTTTGTTAAAGTTCCTATTATGGAAAATAGGATCACTTAAATTAATAATTCTATTACCTAATGCTTTGGCAATGTTAATTTTCATGCTATGTGGGTGCGCTTAATGATAATTCAAAATTCTACCTGAAGCCATTTCTTTCATATACCAATCTGTTTTCAGTACTGTATTTGTTCTTATTATTTTCATGTCTAGAAAATTGATTGAATTATTTAGTTCTTTTTCGATAGTAAATTGTAATCTTGGGTGTTGAGCGTTAAATATATTTAAGATATCATTCTGCATATTCTCGGGTATTGCTGTAATTATATCATCGACATATTTCTTTAAAAAGGTTGGACGTGTTGGTAATTTTGGGATATTATGTTGTAAAAAGTCATCTAATACAAATTCAGCTAATATACCCGATAGACTGCATCCCATAGCAAGGCCATGGATTTGTTTGTAATATTGATGTTCATACATGATGGTGTAATTTTTGGTTAAACATAATTTTAATGCTGCCATAAAAAATCGTTTAGGTATTTCTGTAAATTGCCTGATTTTTGGCCATCTTTTTAAGACTGAAGTTAAGGCTTCATCTACTGACACGTTAGTATATAATGAAACCACATCTAGAGATATTAGTACATCATTATGATTTAATTTAGTATCTTTAATAAATTCTTTAAACTCATATGAATTTATAGTGTTGTATTTATCTGTGTCTCTTATTTTTGATAAAATTTGATTTAAGTATGTGGATAGTTCATATGTTGGTGTTCCGATGGTACTGACTATAGGGCGTATTGGGAAGTTGGGTTTATGTGTTTTTATTGTACCATATATTCTCGGTAGTATAGCCTGTTTACATATTAATCTATTTTTATCGCTATCTTTTATATATTTCTTTAAATGTATCTCTTCTACCCATTCATTTACTTCTTTAATAACTTTATTAAAATCTGTTTTACTATATTCAATATTCATGTATGTATGTGTGTCTGCTAAATGTTCGGACATTTTTTGATGGTAATCTAGTTTTGAAATTATTACTGACTTATTTCCTTTATCGCTACTAACTATTTTTAAATCTGAGTTATTTTTCAAGAAATTGTTTGTGGTATGATACGCATTAGTGATTCTTTTTTCATGAATTGTAGGTCGTTTCCGTGATTTTATGTGATGACATATTGTATTGGTGATGTTGTTTCTAGTAACATTGATTAAATCAATATTTTCTTGTTTAGTTGTTTGAATGATGTTTTCAGTTTCTGTAATAAGTTTAATGATGTTTTGTTTGTTTTTTGTTGGTGGTAAAGCAAATTTTTTACCTAGGGACACTATATTTTTAACATCATCAGGTATGTTTTCTCACTAAGATTTATAGTGGGAAATGTATTTTGGCAAATATTATTTTGATCATCTCTTTTGTATTTGTTATCTAGTTGTTTTTTCGTATGTTCTACAATATTGTGATGACGAATTTTTTGTGATTCTATATGCAGCAAACCATTGGCTGTGAAATATTAAGAAATTAATAAAATGAAATTTTAAACTACATATAATTTTTGTTATTATTTAACATATACTGGAAATCCCTAAAATAGTAAAATCATCCAAATACATCACCAGTAACTAAAGTAAACATTATTAAATAAAACTTAAATAACATCTTCGACATTAAACGTAACGATCTGACATCGGAATGGTTCTGCTTAATTTATTTTATTATAATTACAATTTTTCTTATTTATCAATAAATATAATAGATATTGAAAGATTTTTTATAATCAAATTTAAATAAATTCCAATGTAAACATTATAAAGTAAAATACTGTTCACATAAAAATAGTTAAATAATTTTGGAAAAAAAAGTTATTTTATAACAACCAATTATTATATTATTAAAACAAAACGATATTTTTCAAATTTAATATTAATATTTAAATAAAACTTAAATAACATCTTCGACATTTTATAATGATGTATATTTCTAAATTCTACTCAATAGAAAAACTGATAATTTTTTTTTACTATATTTTATAAATATATTTTATAAAATATAATAAAGAAAAATAATCAGTTTTTCTATTGAGTAGAATTTAGAAATATACAAAGTTTTTCTACTTATTATACAAATTTATATTTACAAATTATAATTATTATTCTTCTTCGTTAGTAATCAACTGTTCCCAATCGGATTTAGATATTGGAATTAATTCTTCATTTTTTTCTAATTTCTTCCTTCTTCTGCGTTGAATTTGTTTCTTCCGTTTTTGTTCTTTTATTTTTTTTAATTCTTCCCTCATCCGCTCGTAATCTTTAAATATAATATAATTTGGACTATAACGATATCGTCTATTATTATAACGATATCGTTCCGGACTATAACCATATCGTTCAGGACTATAATGATGGTACCGTTCCGAACGTCTATTATTAAAACGATATGGTTCCGGACTATAACGATATCGTTCTAGACTTCTATTATTGTTAATTCGTTCCGGACTATAATGATGATATCGTTCCGACCGTCTATTATTAAAACGATATGGTTCCGGACTATAACGATATCGTTCTGGACTTCTATTATTGTTTATTCGTTCCGGACTATAATGATGGTATCGTTCCGTAGTATAGTAATATCGTTTTGTACTATTATCGCTCATTTTCTGTAAATATAAAAAGTAAAGTCAGATCATATGATAGGAGGTCAACAAATTTTTTGTTACGAATTTTGTGTGTAATCAGTTCTTCTTTTTACTTACCAAATTTAAATGAAATCGGACGAACTTTTGAAGTCCGCCCCCAGGGGAAGTCCCTGGGTCGGAGGTCTACAAAATTTTTGTTATGAAATTTGTGTGTAAACAGTTCTTCTTTTTACATACCAAATTTGAATGAAATCGGACGAACTTTTGAGGTCCGCCCACAGGGAAGGTATTAAAATAAGTATAAATAATTTTAATAAAATAAAGTAAATATTTATTCATTTATTTTATTTATTAATAAGTAGGTAAATGCACTTTTTGAATGCGCGATCTTCACTTATATATTTTACTAATTCATGAACTTAGCCTGTTAGAGCTCCATAAAAAGTAGTCGGCTAAACAAGTTATCTTCTATTGACCCCAAAAAAAATTAAAAATTAAACTAATGATGTCCTTGAATTGAAATCAGAACAATTTTTATATCACAAAAATTATGACACTGCATTTACCTGAAGGATACGTATATATAATAAAAATAGGAAAAATTATGTATATGTATGTTCAATGTATGCATATACTTAATACTTTAAATGTATGTCATAACATAATAATATACATTTTTTTTCCAATTTTACACGAAAAAAAAAAAAGAAAATTGAATTATAATCGAATTCTTAAAGAATTTATATGATGCAAACTTATACCCGTATAAAATATATATTTTAGTGATATATTACGTTTCCTGCGTACTAGGTGAAACGAATTTTAAAAAATAATTTCAATCTCCCCGTTTGTATGCGATATTTAAATAAAGTTTTTTATAATATATACTTAGAATAAGAGTATATAGACACATATCACAGACTACGCCATGTTCAAGTACTAGCGTTGTTAACACAACACTCTGAATGCAAAATAAACAAATTTAAAATTTTAATTAAAGTATTATTAAAACTAGAATACTTTGAATAGACCCTGGAACAAATTATCTAAAACAATAAAACTGTAATATAGCATTTAAATATAAATTTTTATAATTATAATTTTTATTTTTCTGTTAGGCCGGCAAATAATTTTGAAAATAACGTTAAGACTTTAAAAAATATATTATTTTATCAAATTTCTTTCAATTGAAAATCTAATTATAAGATTTCAAAAATATTTATTTAGTTAAGTAGAGTTCTTTTATATAAATATATTTTTGTCAGAAATTTATAATGTTTTATAATTACGTTTATAAGTTTAATTACCGAATGTTATAATCGATATACACAAAATATTCAAATTTTTTTAGTATGAAAAAATTAAAATCCAATTATTTAATTGATCTTAATTTGTGCAAGTATTGTTAATTCAAGAGTATTTTTAAATAATGAATCAAGTTATTGAAGTATGCATTAGGTGAATTGAAAAAAATTAAATAATTAAATGCTTATAACAGAAAATAAAGTTAAAGTTGAAGCATCGCAGTAAGTCAATTTTTTTGGAAGCATTATTAATTTTCTGAATGAAAAGTGAGAACGAAAAAAAGGTAAAAATGATATATAAAATTGATTGAGAATTATCTAGGCATTATAAACTACATTATTACATTACAAAATTACTTTCTGTACATTTAATTTATTTAATTTTAATTTTTTTTTTTTTTTAACATTTAATTTTAATTTTAATTTTTTTTAACATTGAAAACACTCCCCAATTTTCTTGTTTTTCTATTTTATTTTATATTAATTTTTTTTTTTAAATATTATTTGTTGTGTACATTAACTAGAAAAAAATGAAGAAATAAAAAAAAAAAAACAAAGAATTTTTCTAGGATTTACTAAATATTCTTCTTATTTTTCCTATAAATTTTATTTTATTTTTTTTTATACTTGTTTGATGTTAGCCAGATGGAAGAAAATTACAAAATAGCTGCTGAACTTGAAAGTTAGAAAAGCAACATATAAATTCTATAGAGACTATTAGATGTATAATTTTTTTTTTGTTATTTAAAAAAAAAAGTATCCAAAAGCAAAAGTTTTTATAATATATATAAGCTTTAAAAGAAAAAAAAGAATTTTGTTATAAAATATGTGCAAGTACATAGTTAACACGTTTTTTGAATTTTTACAATACAAAATATTTTCATCGGGAATCTGAATGTCAAAAATTATGGATATGCATCTGGATTTCTTTCTATATCAATTATAATTAAAAATAAATTAAAATGTATAATTGGCTAGAAAAAAATTATAATTTTTTCCACTATTATTATTAGGTCACGTGCAAAAAATTAAATTCAACGAATAAAAATTAATTTTTTGGCTTTAACTTTAATTTTGAAAACACGTATATCTTTCAATAGTAAATGTGCGTAACTAAGTGCAAAGAAAATTTATATCAAAGAAAATTAATATTACAAAGAATTATATAAATGTTAATACTTACTACTTATTGTTTGGAATTTTTGATATTAATTTTAAGAAACATCTTTTCAAACAATTCAATAATTTAAAAAAAAAAATATTTTATATACCTAATAATTTGTAAACGTAAGAAAATTAATTATTTATTTTACTAATTGGTCGAAAATAAATAGGTAAAAAATAAATTTTTCAGTGGTACGAATCAGGAATATCATAAAATTTTATTATATATCTTAATTATTCTTTCGTTCCAAAAAAATTTCAATTAGTATTAGTTTTGAGTAATGTTTGTTATTTTGCCACTTAATTTTATATCATTTTCAGATATAAGCATATTTTAATTTTTTTTAACATTATGCTTAATAAAATCTCATAGTCTTGTAGCCTCAAAAAATCGAACAATGAAAATTATTTTTTAAACATGTTTACGTAATCGTAAAAAACCCAACATATAATAACAAACTTAAAGGTTTTTGTTCGTCTTTTTTTGTTTTTATTTATTTTCCTAATATTTATAAATTGTAATAAACTAATATTTAAATATAAATTTTGGCTATTATAAACAAAACTATTTTATTATTTGAATGTTACAAGTTGTATTCAAATCCACTGTGTACATGATATTTCAGGAGCTCAATTAAAAAATGAGTTATTCACCAAACCAATCAAAATTGTTGAAATATGCTGACTTATTTATTTATCCACATAAGAATTTAATTAACGAATTTTTATTCTAAAATAATTTTGTCTGAGGGATTCCAAGTAATTCGTTGAAATTTGTTTACTACAGTTTTTTTGGGATATGCTTTTTACCAATGTATTTTTTAAATACAATAATATAAGAGTTATGACTGTTATAAGTTCAGTACAGTATTAATCACATATTCATATAATATTACGTTCCCAACATAACTTTATATCACAGACAATAGAAATAATTCGTAATCATTTTGCCGATTTGGGTCAAACGATACAACATTGTATCTGAATTTCTAGTACCCTATAACGATCTCGGATCGCTAGGCTAGTTAATTTAAAAATTTCAGCCAAATCAGTGCAGCAGAGAAACAGACAGTGCAGCAGAGAAACAGACAAAGTATTTTAATTTTTATTTAGAATTTCAAATTTTTTTTATTGTGAAGTCCTTATTTCTTTTTTTATAAATCCGAGTTTTGGATACACAAAAATATGATAAAATAAATAAAAGTATGTAGATTTCTGTCAACAAAATTTTTTTTTTATATCATGAGAGAACTTACTGATATAAATCTATCTACCTATCTATATCATTCTTTTCCTGTCTAGATATTAAAAATTTTTTTTCGTATATTTTGCGTCGGCACGACCTAACCGTAGCTCCCTGCCAAAAAATTTTTCGGGTGGTAATCTTAATTTCACAGTAGCTACCTATTTTGAAACAAAAAAAATTTTCGTATATTTTGCTCCGGCACGACCTAACCGTAGCTCCCGACCCAAAAATTTTTTTTCAGGTAATATTAATTTCACCGGAGCTACCTATTTTGAAAAAAAAAAAAAAATTTCGTATATTTTGCTCCGGCACGACCTAACCGTAGCTCCCGACCCAAAATTTTTTTTCAGGTAATATTAATTTCACCGGAGCTACCTATTTTGAAAAAAAAAAATGTTCGTATATTTTGCTTCGGCACGACCTAATCGTAGCTCCCGACCCAAACATTTTTTTTCAGGTAATATTAATTTCACCGGAGCTACCTATTTTGAAAAAAAAAAAATGTTCGTATATTTTGCTCCGGCACGACCTAACCGTAGCTCCCCACCCAAAATTTTTCGGCTGGTAATCTTAATTTCACCGGAGCTACCTATTTAAAAAAAAAAAATTTTCGTATAAATTTTCGACCTAACCGTAGCTCCCCACCCAAAATTTTTTTTTCAGGTAATATTAATTTCACCGGAGCTACCTATTTAAAAAAAAAAAATTTTCGTATATTTTGCTCCGGCACGACCTAATCGTAGCTTTTTTTGCTTGTAATATTGGGCCCTATATATACATATATTTGAAATTAAAAAATCTTGTCATTGGGAATCGAACCAGGCACCTTCAGACTTACAGTCTGATGTTCTAGCCACTAAGCCATATTGTCCATATGATTTTGGGTTTCTTAAATATAATAAAAAAATAAGTATTCTTATTCTAATTTTTCTGAGAAAAATGATGACGATTCTGAGAAAAATTCTATATGAAAATGGATTTTTACCCTCTACCAAAAATCATCAAACGCCGCTAAAGAAGTATAAACTTCAAAAAACAACATAATAGCTCTGTTTAACTGGACGCGACGGACGCGACGGACGTGACGTTAAAGACGTAAGAAATATTAAATGTATGGAAGTGTATGGAGACGGTTTAACTGGACGTTGACGTTAACGACGCGACGTTGACGACGTAAAAAATTAAATCTATTTTAACTTTTTACGTTAAGGACGTTGATAATCAAAGCATTCTGTTTTAATGCCCGAATAAATAATAAATTTATTTGAAAAAAGTAGTGAAAGTTGTTTTGTTTACCAAAGCTTACTTTTTAGTTTTACAACGTTGAAGACGTCCAGTATAACTGCAAAAAATTTAATCACAACGTCTCTCACGTTTGTAACGTCACCGTCGCGTCCGTCACGTCCAGTTAAACACAGCGGTAATACCGCGAAAAAAAAAAATTACGAAAAAAAAAGAACAAAATGCATGGGCGATTTTAAGTGCCGCCATCTCATTTCGCGATACTATAATTTTGCATTTAGATTTTAAGCATTATTAATTGTATTAAAATTATGAAAATAAAGTTTAGTTTTCGAACAAGATAAACACGGTGCATGGTGTGGTTATTAAATTTGTATATGAAGCGTCAAAAAAGTATGAGAATACATCGAATTGAATTTATCACCTTTTTAAAAATATTTAGAGAATTTTAACATCAGACGTTTTCGTACCAAAATTAATAAATTAAACAACTAAAGAGGATGTGGGAGTTTGAAACATTTTTGTACCAAAATTTCATTGAAAAGCCGTTTTAGATGCAATATTTTCAAGTCCTATTAATACTAACATTTACATTAGACTGATTAGAATGATTGGAAAAATCTTCGTTTTTGCATTCAATTAATATCAAAACTTTTTTATTATTATTATTTTTTTATTCTTTACTTAACCAGGTATATACAAAATATTTTTTTAAATTTCTTTCTTTAATTTTTATTTATTTTTTTCTTTGATCCACCTCTTTCCAATCCAACTCATTGTTGATTATATTTCCTTGAAAATTATAGCTCCCTTGATGCGTCCCAGTACAAAAAAATTTTATTCAAATTTTCTTTGATTGATTTTATAACGGTAGTCCTTTGATTTTTTTTTTTGTGAATAGGCAAGATAATAAATATTTTAATTTAAAATAAAAGTATACCTATATATATATATATTTTTTTTTTTTTTTCAGAACTTCACATTATATTTTGCTAATCGGCTTTTTTTTTTATTAATTTTGAAATATAAATAATAATTTAATTTTTAATCTAAAAAGTCAAAATAATAAATAATAAATAAATATTAAATAATTGAAATAATTGATAAATGGAAAGTTTTGTCAAGTAAGACAAAGAAATTTAGAATAAATTAAAAAAAAAATAAAAATAAATAAAATAAAAGAAACAAACGTAATAATCATTATCAGTGCTTAAAAAATTATAATATTTTTATTAGAAAAGAAGAAAACAATCAAAATTGAAAAAAAAAAAAATAAATAAAAAATTAAATAGGAAAATACGGGGGCCCTACATCAAGGTAATTAATTATTTTTGTTAATTTTATTTCTATGGATTTCACTTAAAATAAAAATAATAAAAAAAAAAATTTAAGTTACATGATTTTATTATTTAAATATGTACCTACTAAAAATTAGAAAATAAAACTCAGTATAATTTGCGAATACAAGAAAATAATTTTTTTTGTGTTGACATTTATATTTAACTAAAAATTATAATAGTGGGATTCTCGTACAACGAATTGTAGTCTTTTTCTTTGATAGCCCCACAATTTTAATTTTGTAATTAAATATATGACTGTCAACAAATTTTCTAACACAAAAAAATAATTTTCTTGGATTAGGAAATTAAATTGAGTTTTATTTTCTACTTTTTAGTCCATATTTAAATAATAAAATAATGTTATTTTTTTTATTTTTTATTTATAACTTTTTAATCTCTAACTTCCAAACAGAAGTGTTAATTTCAGAAATTTTTCTTTTTAATGGAACAAAAGTTTAGTTTTAATTATATTCTGAAATCTATATATCGAAATCTATTTTTAGAATCCAGCCCGAATCCTTGAACAAAATCGGAGCCTCTCATTTCCTTCATTCCACAACTTCCCATATAAAAAAAAAAAACTTAATTAAAAAACATTACATAAATATTATACGAAACGTCAAATAAGAATTTTATTAGCATCTCTGTGACGATGTGAATGATAATAATAACTTATAAAATCGAACAAGAGTGTTGTCAAAATTATTTCGTCTACCGTTTGGATTACTGGCGATTGTTATTAAAATTGTGGAAATGAATGGGCAAACGTTTGTATATAAATAATTATGCTTATTATGTAGTTATATTATACTTAAAGATAAATTCATAAAGGAAGTATAATAAAGAGAAATCCATTCCACACATAAGATTCAAATTAAAAAAATTAAACTGAAATCACTATCACATTATCGACAATTGGGATAGTGGTTTCATATAAGACCGACATTTTTTGTTTAATTTTTTAATTTTAATTTTTTGTATGGAATGAATTTCTCTTATTTATACTTCCTTTGTGGTAATATTATACTATATCCAATATCCCCACTATGATTCTAATGCCATTGTTTTTATAATGTATAGATAGTTCCTTTTTTGGACATTTTTTCACTATTTGCCACACCGTCATAAAAAAAGAGAAATAACCAAAATAAAAAAAAAGTAAAATAAAATTGTTTAAATACGAACTTATTGCTCTTTGTTCCAGGACATAAATAATTGAGTTCGTCCGAAAGTTGATGATCATCCTTGCCTGAAAAGAGATTAAAATAGAGTTTGTAAAGAAATTGTTTTCAAAATAAAATTTTAGCCAAAATTTCAGGAGCCAAAAACCCGAATATACAAAAATCCCGGAAGGAAAAAATCCGAAAAATTCTAATTTCAATAAAAATTTTAATTAAGAACCAAGAAATAAAATCAAAAATTAATAAACGCAACGAAACCTATGGGTACGCGGGCCAAAGATTTTTTCGCATGTCACCACGGGCAACTTAACCTATGGCTACGCGACAAAAAGTCGTTTCGCATGTCCCTGCTGGGATTGTGCTCTTTAGGGATTTTACAGAAGTAAAATTAAACGGGTAACAGATTTTTAAAAATTTTGTCTGTCTACTTTTGCATTCATAATAGAAGTAAGTTTGCGTTTCATCGATCAGTTTATGTCGTTCCTAAACATCTTAATTTTTGGGCATTACATTATTCAGTGAATTTATTTTTAATATTTTTAAATACTAATGTTGGTCCACATTGCATTCAATGGAGATGAAATATTATAAAAATTTTAAATGCTTAATGTTATAATTTTATTATTTAATATTTGATTATTTTTCTTTATTTTCAAAACTTACTTACCTTGTTGGTCATAATGTTTTCAGCCATTCGTGTTCCTGCAGTTTCAATTTTCAATGAAAAAGATATCAATGAATTTCTATTTCACTTTACTACCAACACTTTGCTTTTCACATTAAAATTTTAAAGAAAAGATCTTATTAGTTACTGCTCAACTAACAAACTGATTTTTTATTTCTTAATCTGTTCAGATACACCTAACATTAACGATTAACATAATTTATTTAACTTTAACCATTGATTAAGAATACTAAAAAGAACGATTTTTCAGCTCGTTTTTGTATTTTTATTTGAAGGCCTTAATAAAACGAATTAAAATAAATAATAAATACAAAAAAAAAAGTTATTTGAAACTGATAATCTTTTTAGTATTTTTAATCAATGATTTTACTTTATAAAATCAACTAAAGAATTTCTTTGCATTATTCTATGTTATTATTATTTCAAAAATGTTTATTTGATTTTTGCTTATACAAACATAATTTAATACAATTTAATACGCTAAGAAAATACTCTTTTTTAACTTGTTGATATTAATTTCTGCAGTTTCCATTAAACGACATCAATCTACTCACATGTTATTTTTCATCAGAATCCATTAAAATTTAAATTAAATTTTATGCATAACTAATATATACATATGATGCATATAATTTATACCCTCGGTCGATTCAGAGCTTCTACCTCGGAGAATATCTCGGTTTTAGATGCAAATTAACAAAATTGTCGCATAAACACCATCGAAATCAGTCCGCTAGTTTAATATGCATTTTAGTGTGCAACAGGCAGACAGAGATTCGTGAAAATTCGATTACAAGATCGACCTTAAATTAGTATTACTTTTTTTTTGCAATATTTAAATACGTATTTAAGCAACAGCTCTTAAACATGGATATTTTTAATAATGGACCAAAAACTGATATTACAAAAAAAAATTCCAATTTAGGCACAGCTTGCACAATTGGACACCATTTCTTACTCGAATTATTTATATGTTTTCAAAAATTCTTCCTTTTATAAAATTATCATTTAATATAAAAAAAAACTAGCTATTTTAAAGACTTTCTTTAACTTCCTCGTTTTGTTATTATATTTTGAAATCGAAGTTAAACCCTTTGATAATTGTGCAACTTAATCATCAAATGTAGTATTAACGTTCAGATATTTATCATTACTTTTAACGTAAAAAGTTTTTTAATACTTTTGTTGACAACAACTGTGACTTTAGAAATAATATAGTTTCAATTGATTAAGCTTAATAAATTCAGATATAGCTCTCTGTTTTGCGTGAAAATCAAGAATAATATTCAAACTTGCTGCTCATATGTAAACGACGATAACTTGGTCATCTTTGGTATATTGTATATATTTTGGTTTTAACATCGCTATTTGCCAAACTTTGTAAACATTAATTAAAAAAATTCATGAATGGTATTTCCTCTGAACTGAAACAATTTACCATGTAGCTCAAGAACTCAAAAACAGGCGTCTCTCATTATTATTATTATAGTTCAGCCACTAGATAGGAGATGGCGATAATATAGCTTTGTGTTTGTGATAATTTTTCTTTTGAATCCCGTTGAGTTATTTATTAACTTTCTTTAAATTAATAAAATATATTTTATGAATTCTTTAAGCAAAACCGAAAAAAATTGAGGTAGTTGGTTGGCAGTTTTTAATTTGAGAAATAAAATAAAATAGTTATTAAATCGATTTTAAATCGAAACATTGTATTTAATTTATCTAAATTAATTTAGCTGTAGGTTGGATTATCATATAACATATAGGTATGCAAAGTAAAAAATTCTTATCTCGGTTTATCGATCGAAGACGTTGCTTGACAAAATAAGTCCGGCCTTCCAGCTTAGTAACCGTTTGAATGTGTTTGTTTTAATGAAATATGTATTAAAGAAATTTTTGTTTCAAAACTATTTTTTCTTTTAAAAACCATTTTTTTTATAGCTTATATGAATTTTGATCTTTATATTTAAAAAAAAGTTATGTTTTGCAGGATAGGTTGTAGCGGGTCGGGAATTCCAGTATTCCCTCGCACTTGGGCCTGTTGGCCCATTGTACCACCCTACCCGATGGGCCTTTTATTCCCCATCGAGCCACATAAACCAAATTAAGTTTCCTGCCTTGTATTTTTGCAGATCTTCAGGGCTCTGTAGAAAGTACTGTCCTAATATTCTAGCCCACTTAGTTCGTATTGTAGGACACTGGCAGAATACGTGAGTAACCCTTTCCGGTTCCTCTCCGCATCCCCTGCAGGTTCCTTTGTCGACTCTTCCAATTCTAAACTCATGGTTTTTGAGGATGTGTGCTGTGCATATGCCCGTGAAAACTCGCAGGTTGGTTCTATTAAGACCTAGTACTTGCAGGATAACTAACAATATATAAAGAATAATAAGTTTGATTAAAACAAAAATTTGTATGTAGGTACAGACAGCATAATAAGTTATGTAAAGGAAATAAAAAGGTTTCTTGTTTATAAAAAATATAATGTTATTACTTTTTATACAAGTGATGCACATACTTATAATTATAATTTTATGTATTTTCATTGAGCTAATTTTAAAATTTTTATAGAGCCATCTTTGAACACAAAACACAAAAAAAAAATTATATGCATCAACATTAATATAATTTTTATAACGTTACAAATTATTACATTAAAACAGCACACTTAACAAAATATATAAAACTCTATAAAATGACTAATGATGAGAATTGTTCAATAGGAGGAAGATCGAAGAGCTTTAAAAATTACATTAGTCGAAAAAAATACTCTGCAAGCACCAATAATATCAATAATAATGCTTCTGTTTCAAAAAATAATCAAAGTATTAATTCTGCGAGATTGAAAAACAATAATAATGGTATAAACAATAATATTAGCAACAATTTTGATAGTAATTTTCATACTAATCCAAAAAGGAAAGATATTTTTAGTAATAAGAGTATAAAGTGCCAGCCATTATCACCAAATTGTAATTCAATAAATAAAAATTCTGATAATAAAAGTTCATTTTCTATGGTGATGCAAAATAATACTACACCCCCCTTAGAGTCACAAAGAACAAGTCAACGATTCCAACCACAGCATCAAGAGGCGCAATCAGGACAATTATTACATCATCGATATTATCGTATTCCCGTTAGACCAACAACACCATCCACATCATCTTATTCCTTAGAATTCCTACATTCAGTGGGTCATCATATGACAATCGATAATAATTTGAATCATCATTACGGAATGCCGTATTCACCGTTATCACCTGCTCAAATATTACCTCGACGATATCCTTATAATAGCGATCAAAATGTTAATGAAATTTATTCGGTTTATCACAATAATTGTTTAAATCCATCAAATATGAATCCAGATTATAGGAGTAGTTGTCATCCAATGCCACAGAAAATGTTATATAATTACCATAATAACTCTAATAACAATAATTCTAAGCATGAATTTCAGAATTCTTCACAATGTCAAAGAACCGGCAATAGTAGTTCAAATAATGGTAACAAAGGAATTAACTTACACGCATCAAAAATTCAGGAGCTACAAGATTTTTATCATCAGTTCAAACTAAAATCGTCAAATAATCCAATTCCAGAAACTGGTACCAACTTTATAATTTGGAATGATCCTAATAATCTTAATAGCTCAAGAAGTAACAATAGTAGTAAAAATAGTGGCCATAATACAAGTCAAAAATTGAACAATTCCAATCAAACAAAGTCTATCAAAAATCATCAAAATCATAATAATTTGAAATATGTTTCAACTGACAGCAAAATCGACCTGAAGACTAAACCTGGAAAAGACCTTTATAAAAATTCACAAGAATTAGCTCCTAAATTGCATAATGCAGGCCAAAGTTCATCGGACAGTTTATGTTTTGGAAATTTTGGAAAAATTGAAATTAATGAAAATGAACTTTCAGAAAAAGAAATAAAATGTAAGTATATTCTGTAAAACGTCTATGGATTCGATCGCCATGTAAAAACAGAATGGATTTTTTGGATGTAATTGTTATAGAATTATACTTATTCCTATTTTTTTTATATAAAACTTTATTATAATCACTACTTATTCATACCCCTTAATTTCCCAGTTTTGACTCCCAGATCTAAAAATATGAGACCTAAATATACAAATCGACTACGAATAAGTTCTTGAGATGTCTTTATAATAAAAGAGTGTTACGACGACGACATGAAGGCATATTATTTTTGGATCCTTGGATCTGAAATTATTTTCTCCATTCTAGGTTTCGAGTATGAGAGTGATCAAAATGATTCAGGAAGTCCCATTAGTTCTGTAGACGAAGTTATGCCAAAATGTGAACCTTCTATAAAACAAAATAGTTATGACAGCGAATATGGCTCATCTGATTCCATTCATAAGCAAGTAGAATCAAGCATGAGTCATAGTGTTCCATTTCAAAAACAACAAAAATCGATTGGTAATGATGAAAGTATTTTAAGTAATGAAACTGGGTATGTTTCTCATTGTACAAGCAATAGTGATGACATGATAACAGGCCATGATGGTGTTTTTGGTTCCACTAATCCGAACCCAGCCTTTTGGGGAGATGTAAATACAATTCATTCTGTTTTTAATCCATATTTTTTTGACACATTTAATGACAACAATTATGAATTATCCATGATATCACGAAAGAGGTAATTTTTAATAATAATAAAACTGTGTAAGCATCTCGGTTAAAACTCAGTATAAAATTCCCAATTTCCTTAATGCAGGGATGTCATGATGTAGTGAATGCGGTCGTGGGTTTTGAAATTTTCGCCAATTTTTCAATTTTTCTACTTGAGTCAAGTGTTTGTGTTATTTTTTTTATGTATATTAAGTTTCCATATTTTCTATTTTCAGCCAAGTAGTTTTAAATCATCGAGGAGCTTTTCGTGGTCGGGGACGCAGTTTCTTTACACATTCTCGTCTCAATAGTTTTTCCGAATATATTCCTACGCCCTCAGACAAATTTTTAGCTAAAGCTCATCTCGTTGAAATCAGGGAAAGTCCAAGATATCTTACAAATGGATCAAAATGGGATAATTTATCAAAAAATATTTGGAGTAAATTTTTGATGGCGCAACAAACTGTTGAAACTTTCACAAAGAAAATGTATTTATGGCGATTTTTATATTTATCAATTAAGGTAAAAAAAAAAATAAATGAATAATTTACAAATAAATTTTTAATTCTTTTTTGTACAATTACAAAGAGAGCTTACCCGCGATATGGTTTATATCTTGTTGGATCAACAATAACAGGTTTTGGCTTAAATTCCTCCGACGTCGATATGTGTATAGTTTCACGTAATGCTACAATAACTGATGCTAGATTGGAAGCATTATATAATTTAGACTCCATTAGACAATATTTGTCATCATTAGGTAGGTGATACATAAATAAGATACAACATTGCTCGAATTATTTAAATAATTTTTAAAATAAGAAAACTATTTTTTTTTTATGGTTTAATTTTTGAAGCCGTTTCTATAAACGAAGTGGAGTTTACGAGTAAGTAAAAATATTTTTTTTTTCTTAATTATTTAAATCCTTATTATTATGTTATTCACTTATTTTGCACTGCTGCACACAACTACTTTGAACATTTATACTTAGAATAAAAGTACATAAAATGTTTCTTTTTTCTTTTTTTGAGATGGTATTAAAATCAGAGAGTTGAACTGATATTTATTTCGCTCCGATTTTGGCTTCGTTTATTAAATTTTTTGGGTTCCGGTTATGTTTCGATTTAGTATTTTGTTTTCGTTCGGGTTACGGTAACGGTTACATTATGGTTTTTTAATCTTTTCTGAAAAACTGAAAAAATGCAGAAGGATAAACTTAATCGACTTCAAATAAATTGATCTTATGTCACCCTAGAAGTTTTCTCTAGGTATCGTGACGAAATTGAACAAATGTTCCAAAGAACTGGGGTGAACCGACCGCAGCTCATCATTGGGTTTTTGGATATGGGTGTGTCATAGGCCATACATATACATCCATCGTATCCAATCGCGACTTAACCCGCGAAAACCGAAAAAAACTGCGAAAATTGTAAATTTCATTAATAACATTATTTTATTAACATCTAGATTTATAAAATATTAATTAAGAAAAAAGAAAAATAGAAAAATATTTATGTGGCAAAACAACGTTTGCCGGGAGTGCTAGTATAATAATAAATTTAAGCACATACAATATACATTATGTACCTACATACAACATTTGTTAAACGTTATACATAGATTATAATTTATTTCATAGGATCATATGACAATTTTAATTTAATAGAAGCGAAAGTTCCGATTTTAAGATTTCGAGATCCCTTTCGTAATTTGGAAATAGATTTGAACTTCAACAATAGTGTTGGAATAAGAAACACTCATTTATTACACTGCTATTCTCAACGTAAGTTTTTTAATATTTTTAAATTCTACGTTCGCTTTAACTTCGTTTTTTTCTAGTTGATTGGAGGTTGAGACCATTGGTGCTTGTGGTTAAACTATGGGCGCAATGTCACAATATAAACAATGCCAAGGATATGACAATTTCAAGCTACTCGCTTGTTTTAATGGTTATACATTTTCTACAATGTGGTTGCAATCCCCCACTTCTACCCTGCCTCCATAAAATGTATCCCGAGAAATTCCAAATAATCGTAAGTTTTGTGGCACAAAAATTCAAGATAACTAAACTAAATTTGGAAAAAAAACTGAATTCAAAACTTGAAAGTACAAATTAAATTAGGTCCTCATGTTGGCAGAAAACAAAAACTTTGAATATACATATTAATTTATCTAAGATATTCTGTGATTTATTCTTGTTGATAGAAAGTATTAAATGTCAATTTGATGAATTAGGGAAACTATATTTCTCCCCAAGAAAGAAAGCGATCATTATTTTTCAATAATTTTTTAACCAATGTGACAATATAACTTAAATTTGAATTTAAAATTTGAATTGTTTAAAATTTCTAAAACAATAACACTTTCACTAGTTTCTCATTATTGCGATGTTGGTAGAAATAATAAAATATATGTATATAAGTTTGTATGCCTAGCATATTATGTTTTTTAGATGAGATCTAATGATTTTGGATTTGTGGACTTAACTGAAGAGCTTCCACCATATCAGTCACCAAATAAACAAACACTAGGAGAACTATTTTTACAATTTTTGGAATATTATAGTAATTTTGAGTAAGACAATTTTTGTTTATTTAATAATGAGGATTTCTTTATGTGAATTTTTCTACAATTTGTTTATGTTCATTCACTAAAGTAGGGATCGTAACAAAATCTTGTAGTTTTAAAATAAAATATTTGATTTACATAATCCTGTGTTTCAAAAAACTATATATTTTCATAATTCATTATTCTTTAAAAAAAAAAGTTACGAATTTGATGTCTAATCTCTTTAAATGTACCGTGTACGTTTCAAAATAACTTTTTATTTTTTACTCCTTTTAGTTTTTTGAATATTATGTAACAGAAAGATAAATTTTTAACTACTGGACAAAAATGTTTAATTTTCAGTTATTAAATAAATAAAACAGGATTTGGAAATATAGCATTTACAAATACAGAATTTTGATACAAAGAAAACTTTCTCAAAATATTTATTGAACAAAAACCTATATTCACCGAGAATCCTCATAAATCTTTAGAATAAGGTCTTAACATTTAATTTTTTCATCAAGTTACTTACAGTACGCTATATCAGTAAGAGCTGGATCTGTACTGCCAATAGAGACATGTCGGAGTGCTAATAGTTTTAAAAATGATATTTATCAATGGAGAGAGCTATGCATAGAAGGTAAATATGTGTGTAGATAAAGTTTTATTTTTTATCTAAAACGATAAAAATAATTAATCTTTCGAATTCTCAATTCGGTGGCGAAATTACGGTGTTACGGATTAAAATTATCGATTTGATGCCTTCTTAAGACATGGATTAACTTTTACACCATATTTTATAATGTCTAATAATTTTTTTGAAATTCCTTAAAATCTTTTCAGAGCCATTTGATCTCACAAATACTGCTCGTTCCGTGTACGATTATCAAGTGTTTGAACGAATAAAAAACATTTTTATGTTATCATGGCAGCTTTTAAAGCAAGACTTAGATTTGAGTCTAATATTTATACCCAGAGAAACACCACCTCATTTCAATTTTATGCCGCAAATATGCAAAGAACTAATTGATACATCATGAGAGAGACTTATTAAAAATGGAAACAATGTTCTAATGTTTATGGTGTTTGTTTGTATGTGAGTATTTTCGCCTCAGATTTTTACAAGTCAAATTTCTGTATTTTCAAAATATTCTAACGCTTAAAGAAAAGCGAAAATTTTTAGAAATCTATATATGTATCTTTTTATTTTCAGATTACATTTAATCTTTCTGAATTGAATAAGATAGCAATATGAAAAACAAAAAAAAAATTAACAAAAAAAAATGGAAAAAAAATTTTAATAAAATAATGAAAAAGAATGGAAAAAAAATATTAAAATTAAATAATGAAAAAGCAATAAGAAAAAATTAAAAACCATAAAAAATAAAAAAAAAAATTAAAAAAAATTTAAAAAAAAGATATCACTATGAAAAAAATAAAATAATAAATTAATTTTTTTTTGTCACTTCGACCAAAAATCTAGTGTTTACACACCTGTAAAACGTAAAAAAAAAAAAAACAAAAAAAATAAAAACAAAAAAGAAACAATATAAATATAACAGAAATAAACCCTCGACAAAAAAAAATTAATAATATTACATAGAGCATAGCTTGCTGAAAACTATATTATCACAAAAGTTTTAATGTTCTATGATTAGGGTTACGAGTTCTAAAAAAAAACATTTTAAAGCATTCCCTTCGCAATTGTGCAACAATTCTATAACGCCAATTGCAGATAGTATGAGTCTCATTCATTCGATTAAAACTTGAAGTATGTATTTTAAATGTGCTTTTTTGAATAATGAATATATTTATTTCTACAAGCACTTTGTGAAATTCAAATTTTTTAGTGTTTAAAATTCTAAGTCAGATTCTTCTTTAAATTCTTAATTTTTTCTTTTTAATTGAAATATCGGTTAGTTTGATGTTATAAAAAAAAAAGAAAAAAAATCGAATGTTTTAAAAATCAAAATTATTATGCACGCATGCTTACTGTTATTACCAATTCATCAATTATTATGAATTGTAGCTTAATAAAAATAATAAAAATATTTATTTAAAGTTTTTGATCTATGTTTGTTATGGAGTATCGTTTCTCAAGCTATGAATCTGAAGCTGAAAATCGAATCGCGTTAAATTTAATGTATTCTGCCGATTATGAGCTTCAATTAAATTTCATCTATACAAATTAATATAATGGGATGTAAAAGAGTAATTTTCAATTTATTAAATTTCAATATTATAATAAATAATCTATAAAAAAAATTAAAAAAAAAAAAAAAATGCGAAAACCCTAATATGGATCAAAAGATTAAATACAGTATTTTTTGTTTAAATAAAGAATAAAATCTTGTCAATTTCTAAATTTATAAACACTCTTATTGAATATTCTTGACATTTAAGAAGATGAACTGTTATCAGTTTGAGGACCGCATTTAGTACAACAGCTCTGAATAAAGAATTGTAAAAAAAAACTATATACAAAAGTAACTTCTCCTATTTTCTTTTCTTTCGCATGTCATCATTGTAATTGCGAAAACAAACTCTTTTAAACCAAAAAGTATTTTTGCACTTATCTACACATACTACAATTTTAGTCTCAATTAACATTTGCAGGCTATAATTTCAATAACAATATGATGTGATTATTCAATAGAAATTGGCAATTTTTTTTTTATTTTAATAAATTTTGAGATAAGTTAATAAATTTCGGAACATTTAAATGTAAAAACAAAAATCCTATGACCTACTTAATCTCTAGAAAGTTATAAATGGAAAATTTTGTGCTCCGAACAATTTCTCAAAATTTATATCGGGTAACGTAGAACTTAGGTAGGTATACCAAATTAATTAGTAAAATTGGTAATTTTTCCCATCAAATCTAATTTGCAATACGGAAAACACTAATTATGTATTAAATAAAAATAAAAATTAATATTTACATTTGTATACAAGTAATTAAAATTGAGTTGTAGTTTCAGTGAGGTAAAAAAAATTTCATGTAATTTGTTTAAAAAGTTTTTAATGTTATTGTAAAAATATATAATTAATTTTTCGCCAAAAACTGTTAAAAATAAATTTTGGAACAATATAACATAACTTTAGTTTTAATACAGGAATTTCGAGAAATATTCATTTTAGACCAGAAAATTTTCAAAATATTTTTTAAAATATACAAAATTAAAAAGTAGAACCCTAATCTTCCAAATTGCATAATTATTATGATCACGCTAAAGTTTTGTTTTTGTTCTTCTTACTCTTTATCAATTGATTATTAAAATTTGCATTGATAAAGTTAAACCAACATTGGGGCAATGAACATTGATATTATATCTGTAATTTACATTTTTCATTATTATGTACCACATACAAATAAGAAATAATAACAATAATGAAAAAAACATTAGTTGATTGATCTATTTTTCATTTTCCTTTAGGTACGATTTTAATTTTATTTCAATTTACAATAATTTAATTTTTTTAATTTCTCCAATTATTTTCAATTTCATTTTAAATTTTTATTACAATAAATAATCATAATCCCTTTCTCTGTGTTTGTTTTAATTTCTAACATTATTCTTCTTGGATTGACGGGTCGGGCAAAGTTAATTATGTTTACAACTCTGCAATGCTAGCAACCTAGTACAAATGTCATATATTTCCCTGTAATCGACTTGATTCTTTTCAGCACTTTTATAAAATTTGTTATATTTTATTATACTATATACGTTATGTATAATATTTATTTCTTTATTTTTTTATTTTTAGCTTTTACAAAATTCAATTTAATATTTCAATTTCGACTTAATATCGTCAATGGCTAATATTGGAGTTATATTTCTTTTTCTTTAATATTTCCAATATATCATTTTTGCTTAGATTGTAGATAAAAATTATATGTATTATCAAAAATTAAACCTTCTATCCATCCTATTTTGTTTAATAAAGTTATTCAGTTCGTTCAAATGACAAATATGCCCTATCATCCTTTTCATATTTGAACTTAAGGACACAAACGTGAGTACAAAAGAGAAAATAATTTCGTACAGATGTTCTTAATTTCTTAATTCTGAACTAAAAAAAAATATATATTTAAACTTACAAATAAGTTCATAGTCATTTATGAGGTATTCGTACCGTTCTTTCTAATTTTTTTTAATCCTCCAGAATTCTATACCTTAAATTTATTTTGATAAATTTGTAAAAATTTTTGAAAAAATTAATTTTACAAAAATTTACATTATTAATATTAGTATGTATCATGTATGTAATAGATATAGCATTATAGATTTCCGATATGGTTTGTATAGGATGTGGAGAAGTTCCAGTCATGGAATCAACAATAGCCTGTGAATAAAATGAATTTTTTTCCAATATTGTAATTTTAAACGATTTATAAAGTTTAAGGTCCTTCCTATTGTCGAACTTATAATTCAAAGAGTAGCAATAAAAGTCCCCCTTTTTATTGTGAAATGTGCTGTTTTAACATGATATTTTGATAAGGTGTTGGAAAGTTTAAAGAATAATAAATTTGAGCCAATTAGGAGCTATAAAAAAATAAACCAACATTTTAATGTTAATGATGATAAACAATATTTATAACAGTTGTTGTTAAAGTAAATAGGTTACAAATAATAATTGCATCCAACAATCATTTGTACTTTAAGCAACACTTTTGAAACAGGTTGCATTACCTTCTCGCCAATAACAAGTTAATATACAATAATTTTCAAACCCATTGTAATAAATAACAAATTTCCTAGGTATTAAGTGCGATAAAATTAACAAATATTATAATAATATTTTTAAAAAAACAAAAAAAAAAGAAAATTGTTTCATTTAATATATGCGCAGGCATATTAAAAAAACTTAAGATTGATAAAAGTAAATTTAAAATAAATGCTTTTCAAGTCCACGGTTATCTTTTTTAAGCCTTGTATTATTAATTCTTTAGTGATTGTATTGATTTTTCCATTTATATGCTTACAAAATATGTTCCTAATTAAATAAAAATTCCCACTCTCAGTCAATACAGGGAATGGATGACGCGACGTAAGTAACAGAATTTAAGATTAAGTGAAATTAAAATAAAAGAAATGGAAAGTTTTGGTAGATGCATTACCTGCACGATGTAGTGAAATAATGGAAACTTGAGGATACTAAATAATAAAATAAGTGAGATCAGGATAATTTTTAAAATTATCTTCAACGGTGGCGATTAAGTTAAAAAGAAAATAGATTATTCTACTCTGTCGGTTATCCGTTTTTAAATAGCTTTTCCTGCTGGTAGTATGTTGACTGTAAATCCATACAGAAAAAGCTGGTATTATATAATTCGTACTATAGGTACATTTACGTTTATTTAACCCGAGTAAAACATTTTCTTTATTACAATAGTAGTTATTTGAATTCAAACAAAATATCGACTCTACAGGCTATTATGTGAAGTTCACCAAAATAATATTAATTACATGCAGTAATAATTTCTAAATCTAATCATTACAATAACATTATAACAATATGTATTTGAGCACGGCATAAAACACGGAAAAAATAAGTAAAACAAAAATTAAAATGAAATATGTTTATTGAGGCAAAGAAAAAACAAGAAAAAGAAAATTGTTTCATTTAATATGCACAGACATTAAAAATTTTAAAGTTGTTAAAACAAAATTAAAAATAAATTCATGATTTTCGTTACATAATGAATTATTAATATCATTAGTTTTGGATTTAATTTTTTTTGATTATTATAGTTAGTATAAGTGACATTAATTTTTTTTTTTTGAAGTTAACGATGTTAACATCATAAGCCCAAATGTATTAATTAAAAATTTAGTGCGGACATATTAGTCAACAATTACTAAAAAAATATCTCTTATAAATAGGAAAACGACAATTGAACGACTGTTTCAACTTATATAATAAAAAAATTATAATAGATTCCTAAAACTGGGTCATAACGAGAACCCTTTTGAACATTTTGTTATTGGCCTTTTTAAGTATTCTATTCCAATTTCAAATAATCTGATAATCCTATTTTGAATTCTAATCGAGTGAAAATAGATCACTGCATTTTCAATTCATTTGATCAAAAAACAATTTAAGAATAGGATTTTCCTAAAATTTTTAAATCGGAATGAAATACGTTATGCGGCTACATTACTTTCATACTATATTTACAAAATATTACAACATCATACCAATGGTATTGTAGTATTTTGTAAATATAGTACGAAAGTACTCTGGCCGTATAACGTATGATACCAATAACCCAATATAACTCATAGATATTATGTATATGTATACGAATTGTTATTATTATCTTTTTTCTCATTATCCAGAAATCTTTTTGACTTAGCAAAAAAAATCGAACTGAATTAATTTTCTAAATCTTGTTTATCTCCTGCACCTGACTTGTAATTTAAAAATTGAATTTAATGTAACATAGAGACACCTTTTTAAACCGATTTTATCGCCTCGATGCAAGTTAAAAAAAATTTTTAAAAAATCAATAAATAACTAAAATTATCAAAAAAACAAGATTCATTAAAACTCCATTAACTCCTTTAAAAATTAATTTAGAAAAAAATTAAAATTTATCAATTTCGAGAAAAAATTTAAATTTAGTAAAGAATTATTCAATTGCTATCGCTGTATTGTGTTTACTCCGGCGATATACCGTTTGTGGCTATGGCTCCATATTTTAGCATAATATAATTTTTAATAACATTAGGGTGGGAGCACATATTTGCTTTCAAATTACTACAATTTTTTAAACCTTCGGTTAAGTAATATTCATCTCAAGAAATAATCTCGCTTAAAAATATGAATTTTATTTTATCCATAATAAATTTATCACATGAAACTTGCAATAATACATATATACATACTTCAATTTACATACAATTAAATTTGAATTTATGTTGTAAGAAAATATAAAAAGATACTTTTAGTTACAGCATTTCCCTGAAAAAAAAAAACAATCAAAAACTTAATATATATCCATTCTAAGAAGCAAAAATTGTATAGGTACTTTAATTTTATTAATTGTTGTAATTGAAAAGGCATAATAAACTTGTAATTGTATTGGATATTATGGAGACGTGGAGAATTTAATAGTTTATTCAGAAGAACCTTAACCAAACAATGCCAACTTCATGAAACTTATTCTTAATCTAAGTTATATACTTCATTTTTATATATGATTGTATCGCTTATCTTTGATGATTATAATAAAACTATGTTCAATAAATTGTTATTAGGCCATTATTATAAAAGATAAGTACTATGGTCTATATTTTTAGTAATAATAACAAAACAACATATCTATTTAAACTAGCCCAAATAAAGCGCAATGAATTACTTAATATAAAACAAAGGTATATTAAAAAAAATGCTGTAATAGAAAATTAAGCTTGGATTAAAAATAGTTAAATTGACAAAAAATCAGTAATATTAAGTTATAATTAAAGTAAGTGTTATTATTCAAAAGTTGTTAATGGATTGTCGAAATTTCTGTAACAATGTCCACTTGAGTGTTTACTTTGTTTTTAAGTAAATATGAATAATTTTATAGCTGAAGCTTAAATATTTAAGATATTATTAAGCTATATTCATATTATCTTGTTAATAAACTTAACTACTAAAACTAAATGAACAGTCAAATTACTTAATTATTATTGAATTTGCGATTATTTAAAGTAGTTTTCCGATTAAAATGAATAAAAAAAGAAATTTTTTCAGGATTGTTTTTAATATATTTATTTACCGTATGGATATAACAAACTTTTCATTTATTCACATAAAAAAAATAAAGTGAAAGATGAAAAAAAAAAAAACAAAAATTAAATATTGTACATGTTAAAATCGATATGTTTTACGTTGCATTATTTATGCATTATCATTATAATATGTGTATACTTTATACATATTTTGTAATTGACTGTAAATGAAATATTTTTAATAAATAAATAATTATGTACTTATACAATAAATAAAATAAAAAATTATTTAACATTGATTAGATTCAGGTTCATCAGCCAATTAAGAGAGTCATTAATTGTGAAATTTATTGATAATAAATTACATATTTTCTTCAAAAAAATCATACGATAATTGAAAAATGAGCCAGCACAATGGTCAAGAATAGCTTTATTAGACTTACTTAATATGTTAGAATATGTTAAAACCGGAATATTGCCTTCAGTAGGATTATTTATTAAAGTTCCAAAAATATAAAATATTTAAATTTATATTATAGTAAACATCAAAGACATAAAATAGTTAATATCTTTGTTCCGTACAGTAATTCCATCTCTGAGCCAAAAATTTTGTTCATCTGTTATTATCAAGAAATTATCGTAATTCGGTAATGTATTTATCTACCCTATTCGTATATTGAAATATTATTTCGTTCATTATTTTAAGTTTTTTATTAATTTTCAAATTCAAATCTGTTTTATAAGATTAATTCGAGAAAAATTTCAGCTCAATTGTTTCAATATGATATCATTAAAGAACCTGATTCATACATAGTCGATGGATAGACATGGAAAATAATTTTTAAGAAAGCAAAATAAATTACAAACAATTTTTTTGTCACATTTTGCAAAGTACTTAATTATTTCGCAAATTGAAAAAAATTATTAAAAATTAGAAAAGTAGTTAAGTGACTCTTAAAAATATATAATCGGGTTATTTTTTTCCAATCCAGTTAACAAAATAGTTTTTTTTATAAAATATCTTTTTTTTTTATTAAAACAATTTTGGCGGTTATAAGAAGATTAATTTTATTTTATATGAATGAGGTAATAATAATTATTATTTTACCTTGCACTTAACCGATATGTTCATTTCTTTTATGCCACAACAAGCAAAAAAATAATGTATAAGAAATGGCATTATTCCAAAAAGTAAAATGTAACAAAAATTTATTTGGTGGGAAATTGGAAAAATTAAATAATATAAATTCATTCGATGTAAAGAAAAATATCATTCAGTTGTAAAACATTAAATAAAGTTAAGTTATTGTATTTTATATTATAATCCGCAGATTTCTATAATGTTAAATTACCTAGTAAGAATTTAATATAAATAAAAATTATTAAAATATTCAAAGTATTAATGAATTATGAATTAACATAATATTCTTAAAAAAAAAACTATAACAATAAAATAGATCAAATTAAAAAATAAAAATATGTACCTAAATAATTGATTCAGTTAATTTTTTCGAATTATTTATCAAGGATTTGGAATTAAAGTAATATTATAGTTATCCATTTAAAAAAAAAAATTAAAAAATTCATATCATGCTTGAGAAATATTAAAAGATGCAGAGTTTTCACAGGAAAAATTATCTGAGTTTTTTAGGAAGTAATTAATTTCTTGAAAAAAAATACGTATTTCTTGTTATTTGACTTTCATAAAATCACTGCATTCTTATTTGGTCACATGGTTAGTTGCATGGTGGTCATTCATAGATAATGACTTTTTTAGACCATTACTACAGTTTTTTATTTTGTAATTGTTAAACACAGAATGAGTGAATTCCCAAGAATAAAAAAATAGTTCGTTCTTAATTTTTTAACCCTCAGCAATAAATTTTTTTTATTTAAAAATTAATTAATAAACTTCGATTAATTAACTAATAAAAACTATGAATCATTTCATTTTATTTGTTATCGGTTGAAAGAGGGTTCATTAAATTTAAAAATTATTTGCAAAAAAAGAATTTTTCTTTTCTTCAGAATTTGGGTAGCCTAGTCTACAGGCCTTTCATTTAAAGATCACTTTCTGAATAAAATTAAGGTAAATTTTGACTGTGTAGCTAAACATTGTTGGAACATGAGTTTCAATTCTTAAAATATAATTTGGAGTAAACTGAGTGCAATGCAATAATATTTAAAACGCTTTTACTATTTGTTATAATGATTAACTTATAATTTTTTTAAGGTCTTTCCCACGATTTTAACTGTTTGTCTCGGGCTTCAAATTTATGACCACCACGACCACGGACATCATAATGTTCATGAAGATCACGAACCAGTTGAAACAGAACATCATCACGAAATTGAACACAAACACGCTACTTCTCATCAGGTAAATTAAAAATTCCTCAAAGGCATAATTTAAATTTTTATTCCATATTATTCAACTTAAATGATAGTAATACCTTTGGCTAAAGTTATTATAGATAACAGCTAAAATACAATGAACAAAATTAAAAAAAGTAAGAAAATGTTACATTGACTGTCAGTGTTAAACATAATACGAAAATTTATAGATAGAATTTATTAAACAAAAATCTCATAAATTTCATACAAACATAACTTTGTAAGAAATTTTTTTTATTTCCATTAAAGATTATAAAAAAATTTAATTAGTTCAAATAAGTTTATTATTTTTAAATTTTAGAGTTTGAAAATTCATCATTTTCATGCTGTTCCAATTTATATAAAAAAAGAGGATCAACACTTAGTTAAGAAGCCTATTGAAATTGGAGGTACAGATCAAAAACTGAAGCAAATCCATCCTGAATTAGAACATAAGCATAAGAGTTATGGAGCTGTTTTAGAAAACCACCACGATAGTCACTTTGCGCATTTCGATCACCACAATGAACATTATGACCATCACTATGATCACCACGAAGATTGAATGGATTTTTGATTTTTTTAAACTGTAAATAGCTCTAATAATAATGCAATAATAAAAATTTATACCTACTTAATTTAAAAATCATGAGCTTTTGCATTCATCAATGCACCTTTTATGTATAGGTATATTTTAATTCGTATTTTATTTATCGTACCAACCAGACGTGTAGACGTGTTGAAGTATCTTATATTTTAAACAGTCGGATCAAGTTTTTTCATTCAAACAGATGTAGGCTGGCTACAGTTTTATTTTTAATTTTCAAAATTGTATCGTAAAATATATCACTCAAATATTGCAATGTTGTTTTAAAAATTTTAAACTAACCTGTGTTTCGTAGAAAACCCATTCATATTTTTCTGTGCTTCCGAAAATAAATTTCCATTTTTTTAGATATTTCAAGCTAGTACGTATAAGAATTCTTAACAACTAACTGGGTAGGTACTTCAAAAAACTTTTCCGCATAAATTACGCCTTCATTAATTAACATTTCTAGTTTATTCTTCGTTTCTGTTAAAAAGTTTTGGCTACTTAATTTTCTTATAGCGTTTCTGCACTGGCAGTCGGCTCTTCCGAAAGACGTCTTTCTTTCAGCTCTCTTTTGTCTTTTGCCATATACAAAAAAATCTCAAGAGCCGAAAGAAAGACTCAACAAAGTACATACTTTGTCGCTTTGCAGCTTGTAGGTTCTTATTTTTTGTTGTTTTTCTGCCTTAAATAAATTATTTCATAGTGGTTACACTTATTTATGTCAAAAAAATAATAACAAACAGAACATTAAATTCTTAAACAATGAAAATTTGTTTTTTTTCTGTCAAAAGTGAGTAGAAATAGAGTCCCTTTGGCAGTGTGTACAACTTTTTCATAAGACTGCTTTAAGACGTCTTCATATTGCCAGTCCAGAAAGGGTATAAGACGTCTCCACATTTCCAGTGCAGAAAGGGTATAAGACGTATTCATATCCGCAGAAAGGGTATAATAAGAAAAATTTTCATGTATTACGTTACAAAATAAACAAAAGGGCTCTATGACTACAACTTTGTCGACGCTTAGCTTTGTAGTATTGTGAACCAGTAAACTTGTGTGGTTGCTGTTGCTGATGAAAATATCGCATTCGCATTTGTAGTTGAAGTGTGTGTATTGTGAGTGTGTGTGCGTGTGTGTGTAGTCTATAAAAAAAAGGGAAAAAATAATTTAAGAAAATTTCAGAATTTTAGAGAAGATTTCGTAAAATAAAATAAAATTCAAAATTATTAAAAAAGAAATTACTAGAAGAAATGGCTGAAGGACAGAATAAAATTACATTAACTGTAAAAACACCAAAAGAAAAACAGCAAGTTGAAGTTGATGAAGACGCGGAAATTAAAGACGTAAGTTTTTAATGGAATTTTTTGGGAATAACATTGTCATTGTCAAGAAAGATTTACACGCCGCCACCATACGCCATAGATGTTTAAAAAAAAATTTACATGGAAAAGTCTAAGATAGAGGTGGATGTGTTAAAGTTTCAGAAATTTGACTATTTTAGTTCACCAAATTATCAATTTTATTCTAAATTCTAATTGAAACTAATGACAGTTTTGCACTTCCGTAGTAATTGAATAAGAAACTTGAAATATATTTTATTCGTCATTATTTTAAAACCACAGCTTAATGACTAGCAAAATTTCGCATAGAAATTTTATTGATTTTTTCAATAGAAGACGAAGTCGAACATTTTTATTAGGCAGCTGAAGCTTATTTTTAATCTTTTTTTTTACTATTAGTAAAAGATTGTGAAATTAAAATAAAAATAAATTGAACCGAATTTAGGAGGAGTAGGTACGTGTACGTGTACCCACCTAATTCTGATAATATTGTATTGGTCACCAAGTCGCAATTAAAATTGTGTTTAACTTTTTTTTTTTGTTATCACAGCTGATAACTGAAACCGCGAAGATAGGTACCTATACCAACAAAAATGCAATCTACTATTTCTGCCCATGAATTTCCGGTCCTCAAAACAAAAATAAACCCGTTTCGAATACAAATTTTGTAAGTCTGATTAAATGGATTTTTATTTTTCAATTATAATCCTATATGGGGTTTCATATAAGTATCTCGGAAAACCATTAAAACTTACAAAAATCCTAGTCATAAATTCTATTTTAATGAAATTGATACCTTTCCTTACTAATGTATTATACTGTTTTATTTAAAATCATTTCGATTTTCACTTATTAGAAACCATGATAGAATTAATTTTTTTTTTAGTTAGGTACACGTAGATACATTGTGATAATCAATCAACTTACTTTTCAGTTATACTCATTACACATATAACTAGTTTACATGGAGAGTTGAAACCGGGTTCAACTACATGTAAATGGTGGTAGAGTTAACCGGAGTTAACCTGACTCAACTCAAGAAACTCGCTCGGTTGAGTTAACTCTATCTATGTAAACGGTTAACCCGGTTAAAAATAAGCAACAGCTGTTTGTTTTATTTGTTTTTTGTTGTTGTTTTCAAACTCAATTCAACCACAGTTCAACCACATGCTTTTCGACTACATCATGTAAACACTTGACTTCTTTTCAACCTCATTTCGACTCAACCACGGTTGGACTATCATGTAAACTAGGTAATAGTAGGTATCGATTTAATTTGTAATGTAGCACTCAATTGGGGTTCCTTGGAGAAAATAGGGTTTATAAATTGTTCGTTTAAAAAAATCTATGAACATTATAAATTTCATCTTAAGGCACTCAATAAAAAATTTATAAGTCGTAGAAACATCAAGCATGATGCTCATCAGAAACAGAGAGAGTAAAAACTTTTTAAATATGCATAGAGTAGAAACTTTAAATATGCAATAAGGTAGATAAAAGTCTATTAGATAACAACACTGGGATGAAAACAAAATTTCGAAAATCCAGGATGCCTTATCTCGTATTTTTCAGGTAAATTTCCGGAATTTGTTTTTAAATTCTTTGTTTGATTGGTAAATTTTACTCATTTTTTAAATTTTAATCTAATAGAATGAGCAACTTAGAAATATGTTCCATTATTGATATTTTTTATTCAAAACCTGCAGACAAAACAAAATTAACTTTGCAACTCGATAATAGTGTACTATAAAAACACTTCTTTCACAATATCAAGAACATTTTATTGTGTGTTCAAATATGTCGTCTCGAAAATTACTGTTTTGTGTTTATGTGTTCACATTAAAGAAATAAATTTTAATAAAAAAAAGTTTCAACATGACCGAAGTAAAACACGCTGCTACCGTTACAGTTGGCTTGTTGTTGTTGGAAGATGAAGTGGGAAAGCAAAGGCAAACAATAGTGCTGCCAGTCGTTTCGATTTGCAAAATATACGGAAACTTAGAGGGGCCACATTTTCAAGAATATATTATCATCGCTTTCTTTTACTTCTTAGTAATTTTATTATAGCCTAGAAATATTTTTGTCATCCGAACTGAGATTCAATCACCAACAACGGTTCTTCGTCTAAAATTTTATTTTTTTAATTTTTTCCTAAACAAATTGTTAATGTGGCTTTGGTGGTTATCAAGAGAAAACTGCATCCTAATATTTCAAAATTTTCAAAACTATTTTAATACACATTTAAAAAACTTTATAATAAACTAAATAATTGCTAAAATACTTACCACTCCTTTTGCTTTGTTCGGCATAAAATATTTATGTAAGTTTAAATGCTATTGTCTTCTTATTCCAAACCAAGAAACTTATACGAAACTAATACGAATATTTTACACACCTAGGATCGTAGATATACATAAAATTACACCAAAGGTAAAAAAAAACAGGTGTTTGTAAGAGGTTTCTCTGCCAAACCAAAAGTAGGTACACACAGTGTTCAAACAAAAAAAAAACAAATTAAATAAGCTGAAGCCCATACATATTCTGCAACAATAATACAGTGATTCATTAATTGATAAGTTGAAGACATTTTATTCTGTTTTCATGTTCAAACTAACAAGACAAAAGTGTCGGAAAACTGTATGACAAAATATTGTCTTGTGAATACAAACCTCAAAATGACATCGAAATGATAAAAAATAAATTATATTCACATTGCAAATAAAAGTGACAAAAAAAGACATAATTTAAAAAAATCTCTTCAGTGTTAATGAGGCTTTAATTATCAATATAAATTTGATTTTTTTTAAGGCCCAGAATAAAGATGATAAACAATTTTATTTATTAAATTGTATCTGAAATCAGATTTTGAATGAATTTCATCAGGAATTTATCCTGCTAGTAAAAAGTTATCACATTTGGCAAATGATAGCAAAAGGAAGTTACAGACCTGATATCAATTTCATTTTTATATAATTATATATGTTTTAAGTTATAAGTTAAATTCTAAAATAGTTACATCATGCTTTTATTTTACAATACCTACAATATTAATGGCCAAACTATTTTGAGATCTTTTTATTCATATTTGTTTGTATAAATTTTTTTTTACATTCATTAAAATTAATATAAACAATAATTCGCGAATGTCATTTTATTTAATTTTATTAAATTAAAAATTTTATTTATATAACCATCTCTTATAGTATATATAAATAAAAATTGGCTATTTTACTAAATGTCAGATCTTCAAAAGATTTTAAAGTAGATAAAAAAGATATATAAAGTTCACTCTTAAATTTTATAAGCTCTTTTTTTACCAAAATTACATAAGTACTAAAAATGTACTTTACATTTTTTAGTTTAAAGCAATTGTTGCTCAAAAATTTGAAGCGGAACCTGAACAATTGGTATTGATTTTTGCTGGTAAAATAATGAAGGATTCAGACACATTGAAAACGCACAACATATCGGATGGTTTAACAGTTCATCTAGTTATTAAAGCTCCGACACGTCAACCTGAGGAAAATCAGCAAAGACCACAAGCAGATGTACGTCAAACACCATTTGGATTAAATAGTTTAGGAGGTTTGGCTGGACTTGAAGCCTTAGGTGCTGGTTCTGGTACGTTTATGGATTTACAAGCTCGAATGCAAAGTGAATTGCTTAATAACGGCGATTTATTAAGAACAATTTTGGATAATCCTTTGGTTCAAAATATGATGAGTAATCCAGATACTATGCGATCCTTGATAACTTCAAATCCTCAAATGCAAGATTTAATGTCACGAAATCCAGAGATTTCACATATGTTGAATAATCCAGAGTTATTGCGTCAAACAATGGAATTAGCACGAAATCCATCAATGTTGCAAGAACTAATGCGTTCACATGATCGTGCTATGTCAAATTTAGAAAGCGTTCCGGGTGGATACAACGCTTTACAGAGAATATATCGAGATATTCAGGAGCCCATGATGAATGCTGCATCAGAATCATTGAATAGAAATCCATTTTCTGGTTTAGTTGACAGTGCAGCAGCTGCAAATCCTCAACAAGGAACTGAAAATCGGGATCCATTACCTAATCCCTGGGGTAAGCAAAATTAGCATTTTAGTTCAAGTTTTTCTAATCGTTATCAATAAAACTTGTATTTTATCAAATAAGTTGCATGCCAATATTCTGCTAAGTACATACATTAAATGCAACAGCCAGCCCAGTGCTTAGTTCAAAGACGGGTCTAATTTCTAATTTCCGAAATCAATATACATACTTATATACAGTTTCTTTATCAAAATATTTAGGTTAAGTTCCACAATAAATAAATATTAATAAAAATCAATAAAATTTTATTGATCAATTTTTAACAGAAAATAAAAGCTTAATTTGTTATTTTTAATTTAGGTTCTCAAAATGGAGGTCAAAGTCGCCCGCCTGCCGGAATGATGAATACACCAGCAATGCAAAGCTTGATGCAACAGATGAGTGAAAATCCACAGCTAATGCAAAATTTGCTAAATGCTCCGTACACAAGAAACATGATGGAGGCAATGGCTGCAGATCCAAATATGGCCAGTCAAATTCTAAGCACTAGTCCAATTTTGGCAAATAATCCACAATTACAAGAGCAAATGAGGAATATGATGCCACAATTTCTCCAACAAATGCAGAATCCCGAGGTTCAAAATTTATTGACGAATTCCCATGCATTAAATGCAATCCTACAAATTCAACAAGGAATGGAACAATTACGATCAGCTGCGCCTGGATTAGTTGGAAGTCTTGGAGTTCCACCAGCGCCTCAAGGTGCGGAGACAACGCCGCCAACTGAGGCTCAACATTCTCCAAATATTGCTAACCCTCAATTATTCAATGAATTTATGGCACGAATGATGAACGGAATGGCAAACAACAGCTCAAATAATACGAATCAACCCCCTGAAGAACGTTATTCCTCACAATTAGAACAATTAACAAATATGGGATTCGTAAATAGAGAAGCTAATCTTCAAGGTATTTGTAAAAAATTATTTTAGATTTTTTTATTGTACAACAAAAAAAAAGTATTAAATTATTAAATTAATATTTCTTCTTAAAAGACTTTAAAAATTCCAAAAAACAATTTGCTTCCAAAAATCTATAACAATTTATAACAATTTTTATTAATCATAAGTTTCAATTCTCAATTTTCTCAATTTGTCCACTTGAATTAAGTGTTATGTTGTTCAATAACCAAATAAATAAATTTAAAATTATAAAATCAACATTTTTAGTTATGAAGATAAATTAACAAAAAACGATACATGAAATTTTGTATTAGGTTCTATTTTTATTTTCAATTGTTTTCTAGTGTTAACGTCCAATCATTTACATATTTTTACTTACGCTTGATAATAATGTTAGTTAAATTTGTACCGAAAACTTTTATTTTAAGTTATTTGCTTGCTATTTTTATTTGTTTTTTCACAACAATCAAATAATCATTTTTATTTTTAGCCCTGATTGCAACATTTGGAGATATCAATGCGGCGGTTGAAAGATTACTTGCTTTGAACCAGTTGTCCTTAAGCTAACATATGTAACGGGTTATTTGTTCAACAAGAGAGGGTGGAAGGAAAATAAAATATTGTTAGAATGAGGATTAATTTTTTCAAAAAAATTAAATATGTATTTTTGTAAAACATTAACATTCACATATTACGTATATTAAAAAATATATAAACATTGGAAGCGAATAAGTTTATGGGAAAAAATAAAATTATTCACAAAAAAAATTTATTTTGGAATTTCTTTATTTCTTATAAAAAAAGAATATATTCATTAAACTTTAAAAACTTTCGATAATAATATTTACTCTTAATTTCTTTTAGAATTCATTAAATTAAAATGTTTTTTTCTAATCTTTAGTAAGTTATTATACTTAATTATATAATCAGTTATACATATTCAGTGACTATGATGAGAATATATAGTCCGAAAATTATAAGGGTGTTAACATAGAAATTTCTCACAATTTTTATTAATGAAGAATGTTCTAATTTTTATTATGAAAGAATATGATCACTTGTTATACTACTCCAACAAAGTTCTTAAGTTCTGATATTGATATTCCTTTAATTTTTCTGGATATGTTTTGTATGAAAATGATAAAGTTAGAAATTTAATGTCTTAGTTTTCATTTCTATTAATTCATAAGCATAAATTTAGGGTATTGGATACGTATACGTTCAGTGACTCCCATATATCATTTATAATTTTTGGTCACTTTTTCTACGTATTTAATTTTAGTTTTTTAAGACAACTAAGGAAATTTGTTAAAATTATTAAAAAGTTTTTGAAGACAAGCTAATTTTATAACAAACACTTTATTGAGATTTTGTTTAGGTAATGTAGAGTTGTTAAAAGTGTGAAAAATTTTGGATTTTGAAGCCTGCAAAAAAATTTTTTATTAGACAAACTTAATTTTTAATAATTTGTTCTTAAAAACTTTAAATAAATGCACCACAATAATGTCGAAAAAATTTTTAAGTTTTTGGAGTTTCAATGTTTTATTCTAATTTAAATTAAATATTTTCAGCTTGAAAAAAAATTTTATATATTTTAAAATTTACATTTTGAAAAATTTTAATAAATTTTTTTATTTAACAAAATTGTTTTTTAATTAGCTATAACGGCTATAACTTATTGATCTTGACGGTTGAAACCAGCTTAATAATGTCAAACATTTTCAGTAGGGATTACATTAAACCAAAATAAATATGAATTGAAAACCAAGGAATGTAGCATCATAAAGGGCTTTCAGATTATTCAAATTCTTATTGAAATTACAACAGATAAATGTTAATAAACCATTCGCCAGATGCGCAAGATCTTTTAATAACTTTTGCTTTATAGCGATATGTAACTCAGAGATATAATCATCAAAGATCTTGTATGGTTTTGTTTCTATTGGCCATGACGGTTATTATTAGTTACGATCGAACTTAAAAATCTTACGAAATTCCTAATAACTCTCCAGTTTTACAAATCTGCACTCTATTGCCTTCCTCAACTATGTTATTTATTAGAAAAAAGTTTGTTTTTTTTTATATTAGTAACCAAAATGCGAACAGTTATAAAATCACCAAATCACACTTTTCTTACAAACTGAAAGATTAAAAAAAAAATAAGATATATCAATTAAGCGCTTAAAAGAATATATTTCGTTATTAGCGTTTAGTGCTTAAACTGTTAAAAATCTTAAGTTAATTTAAAAAAATTAAAACGAAAGAATTCCGTCTTATGCCTTGTTCAGACAACACGACTAAAACATGATTTCGTAATCGTGATTTGCGTAGATAATCATACTTTGAAAACCTGTGTGAACACGATTATGAACGAAAACAAAAAAAGTAAACAACCTAAAAGCAAACAAAATAAAAACATAAATATTATTTGCTATTCAAATTTTTTTTTGTTTTGTAAATAAACAAAATACATATGTCAAAAATAAAAGTCAAAAATAACTGGGAATGAGTGGAAATGGGTAACATGGATGGTAAAGAACTATAATCTCATCCCTGAAATTTTTCATGATTTTCAATAATCATAATTTCCGATGACACTTTTTTTGTATGAGCAAATCATGACAATTACGAAATCATGATTTAGTCGTTGTCTGAACAAGGCAAGGCATAAGCAAATCATGAAAAAAAGAATGATAATCACAAAAACTAAGATTATCATGATAAGATTTCATTGTCTGAACAAGGCATTAGAACCAATATTTATGCGAGATTTAATTAAAACTGTCTAGCTATATTTTTCTGTTCTCTGAATAATATTATACGTTTGGGAACCAAATTAATTTTGTAAAAGTAATATAGATTTGCCTGAATTATCAGTCTGTGGTTGTTATGTTAGGACTCTTTCAAATTACGCATTCACAAAAATTTACGAAAACTAAACTTAAACTTCTTTTGAACTTGTTTAACTACCTCAATCCAGTCTTATGCCTTACATATGTAAATTATTAACACAATATTCCGTTAGTACTTTTTTCTTTATATATATGTTACGGCGAATGTGCGAAGTCCGGTGAATGTGAGTTTACTTTTGGTAAATGTAATATTACAGTACATTTACCGGCCTGATTGGCTTCATTTTTGTGTAGGACGTAGAGGGGGTACCTCTTATCCAAATAGGGGAGTGCGGAGTGGCGGGCAGGCAAACTGGTGGTCGGTCAGTGGGATTTGCGGCGCGCGCCGCAAATCCCACTGACCGACCACCAGTTCGCCCGCCCGCCACTCCGCACTCCCCTATTTGGATTAGGGATACGCCCTACACAAAAATGGGGCCAATCGGGTCGGTAAATGTAATGTAATTTTAAAATAAGGGGTTTTAAACTCACATTCACCGGACTTTGCACATTCGCCGTAACATATACATCATAGTTAATTTGGTTAATTTATAAATATTGTTAGCACTTCTGTGTCAGGGCATCACGCGCTATTAGTATTAAGTGTATAATTTTTTTATGAACAAACCCTTAATATAAACGTAGTTTTTCAGAAAACGATTTTTAAGTTTTGGAAATTTTTAAAGATGATGTAAATTTATTACTTTTTATTAAAAAAATTTTAATAATTGAAACTATAAAAAAATTTCGTTTGCAAAAAACAAAACATAAAAGGTAAAAAAATAATAATTTCCAATTAAATTTTCATCATCATTTCAAACATCATTTTATAATTTTGTATAATTGTGTGTGGCTTTAGTCAATTCTGTAAAAATAATTTCGAATGGGTAGATGTTTAGTTTTAACTATTATAGTGTTTTAAAATTTTCCAAAACCGGATTATAAAAAAATATGTGGGAGCCTCATCCTCATAAGCTCACGAAAGAAGTTTAACTTCTTTATTTACCTGCAAATACGGACTCTGACTGATTTACTTTTGTAAGTGTAAGAGGGAGCTAAATTTTTTCTTACGTAATTTGTGTGTAATCATCTTTCTTACGTACCTAATTTGAATGAAATCGGACGAACTTTAGAAGTCGCTGGGTAGGATCAATCAATTTTTTGTTACAAAATTTATATGTTTAATCGTTTCCTCATTTTATTTACCAAATTTGAATAAAATCGGACGAACTTAAGAAGTCGTTGGGTAGGATCAATCAATTTTTTGTAACAAAATTTATGTGTTTAATCGTTGCAAATACATAAAACTTTTTTTCATATTAATCAACATTAACAAAATAAGTTGGAGTTCCGAGTTCAGTGATTTATTTGGAATTCGAAGTGAAATTAAATTTTGGGATCAAGGGGGGCCCCCGAGGAACACTCTTGGAAACTCTCTAATATAACTTATTAACAACGCTGCAGAAACATTTTCAATAAAAATTCGATTAAAACTCAATGATAAAACATTGGATGCTTTGTGTTTCAAATTTTTATTTTTCCATTCAGTTTATTCACTTTCGGTTTATTGAAAAGTATAAAATTTTTTTTAATAAAAAATATTTCATAATTTAATTTGTTATAATTTTAATGTTTTGAACTAAATACACTAATATTTATGTTAAAGAATAATTTAATTTAATTTTTTAATATATTTTAAATTATATTATATATGTTTCCGAAAATCCGGAATTAATTTTTTTAAAAAAATGCATTCCCTAGTCCGCCCCAGTGGTGGGCGCTGGGTAGGATCAATCAATTTTTTGTTACGAAATTTGCGTGTTTAATCGTTTCCTCTTTTTATTTACCAAATTTGAATGAAATTCTTTGTTACGAAATTTGTGTGTAATCATTTCCTCTTTTTACGTACCAAATTTGAATGAAATCGGAAATAAATTTTTTGTCACGAAATTTGTGTGTAATCAGTTCCTCTTTTTACATACCAAATTTGAATGAAATCGGACGAACTTTTGAAGTGAGCCCTCAGGGGAGGTCGCTAAGTAGGAGGCCAATCAAATTTTAAAATAGAAAAAGAAATGGTGTAAGCTTGAAAACGATCAGCTGAGCGGTTTAGGAGCCTATTCGGAATAGACAAACAGACAAAAAGCGTTTCTGTTTCATATGATAGAATTTCACTAATTCGAAAAGGAAATAAACTAAATAAATATTAACAACAAAATCAGTTGATCTTTAATTCTGTTATTGTACAATTTTTTAATTCTATATGGTTTTTTTTTTGTTTTTTGCTTTCCACATATCGTTACTACATGCTGCATGCTACAGGCTACAATGTCTTATATTTCCCTGCTTTTATATTTGTTTTTACTTTTTAACATATGATACTACATTCTGTGGTTATTACCCCTATTTTGCAGCGTTGTGGCTTCACTTTTCGTCACGTAGGACATACTATATTCTGTCTCTTTTTTCACCTATTTCCTTACAATTTTTTTTACAATACCTCGCTAAAGAAGTTAAACTTCAAAAATTTATGTTTTCTCAATATTTTTGTTGAATAAAAACTTTGTATTTTAATATATAATTTCATAATTTCATATATTAATTTATATTTCCCTTAATTTTATTATTATAATTTATATTCACTTATATTAATATTATAATTACAATATACTTTATTTCTTATAAAAAATTTTGACTAGAATAATTTTGACTAGATGTCTATTAGTTTTTGCATTTAAAGAAAATACATTTTTTTATATGTATTTTTAAATTAAAATTATTAAAATACGAATTAAAGGACCCATCCTTAAACATAATTCCACTGTTTCATTTGTTTAAGGTGTTATGATTATAAAAATAAATAAATTAATAGAATAATATTAATCTGCTATATCAGCGTTTCCAAAACAAAACTATAACTTTTTGGTTTAAAAATTTTGGCTTAAGTGAATCAATATCATATTATTTTCAATTAGCGAATTTTGTATTTTTTTCAATAGAATGGAAATAAGTAATAACATATTTAGATTTGAAAAATACCCTGTTATTAATTCCTGGATTCCCTTGGTTCCATAAAACTCACTTTAAGAAATTACAATGCTATTAAATTAATAATTATTATTATTTTAATTGATATAAATAACTAAAATATATTTCAATTAATAGTGACTTTTTAACCATACACATGATTCGTTAGGTTTGTAATGTTATGATCTAATTAATTTCATTATAAATTTTTGATTTTGTGGCTTGATATATTATAACCTCCGAATTATTGAATGAAGAGGAATAATTTTTTTATGTATAGTAACTACTAGTATTTTTATTCCGTTTTCACCTCAATAATTAAAAAAAAAAATGTTTTTTATGTCTGGCCGTCCGATCATCATATTTGTTATTATGTTCTTTTTAATATTTTTACTTAATCGTAATCATGGTATTTATAAATTAAACCGCTCAAAATTTATTTTGTATTTAATTTAAAGAGAGAAAAGTTCATTGGTTAAAAAATTTCGATCTTAAATTATATCGGTTTTACTTTGGCCAGCGTAATATGCAAATAATTTCATAAAGTAATAATAGGCAATAAATAAAATAAATAAATAAATTAATTAAAAAAAAAAAAAAAACAAATAACTTTGGAATAAGTCCCATGAATATTGAATTTTTATATATATATTTTTAATATTTAACCTAATGCGTGTGGATATTACAGAAATCAAATTTTTGATATGTTGTTACTCAAATTTTTTTTAAATGTGTTTGAATCTTAAGAGAAAACACGAGGAAAGCAATCTTCTAAGTTAAATCACAACTAAAAAAACGCTTATATTTTCATGTTTTCTTATCGGTCACAAAATATCATAACAACTTCGTTACAAATCAATATTTTACTTTACATTCGAAATTGCGACACAAAATAATTTAAAATTTAAATTGTCGATTGGGTCGCGCTCGCGATTACATGCATACACTAAATAAGAGTTGAGGTTATCTTTTCAGAAGTTTAAATGTAGAAAACTTCTTATATTAATATTTTAAAGATTGATTTATAATGATAAATGATATCACCTCTTATAAGAATTTAAATCTAGGATAAATAATTATTACAATTTTTCTATAACTGTTTTGAAACAATTTTTTTTTTTACAAAACTTATGTATCTATAATTTATATTATTAAAATTTAGTGATCAATCATTATATCTTCATTTTTGATTGTTGATAGAACTGTTCCATCTTTCAAATAAAATTTCCCGTCTTTTAAACTCAATACTTGCAGAACTTGTGCCTCACCACCGGAACTTTGCATCATTATAGTTTCCATATGTTCACCATTATCAACCTAAAATTATAAAACTTGTTACTTATTATACTATATAAAAAAATTATTAAACTATATCAATGTCCATAAATGTTTCATGCATAAAAATATAAAATTAAAATAAATTTCTAGACACATCACTAGAAATTTAATCACATTCATATACTACACAGAAAATTTACGAAATAAATATTTCCATTTACGAAAGAAACGGTGTCTATAGTTGAATGAAGGAATAAACTTAATTTTTACGAGGTATGTTTTCAGATTTCTATACGAAAACATTTTGTTATAAACGAGGCTGAAAATGGTATTCTCTACAAAAAATTTTATTTAATTTTCTGGATGTTTAATTGTTTTCAGAAATAATTTTTGATTCATTTAAGAAAGTGAAGTTTTTACAATGAAGCTTATTACTTTATTCACCTCGCTGGAATCATTTATTTTTCCATAGAGATTCTTAACTTTATATAAATTTCGCGTGAAAGTCAATTAAAATTGTATTGTTGGCGTACTTTATTTAAGTGTTCGGCAGGACTTCTTTTAAAGCATAGTTGTTTGTTGTATGTATTATAAAATAACTAGGTTATTAGGAGCATTCATAATCAATGCAAATTCATAATCAATGTGTTTACGAATTTTTTTTAAGTTTCTTTTCTCAGAAATAACTATTTATTCGAATCACCTTAAAAATTTTAAATAATTCTTGTATATTGTTGACTTTCAAACATCCGTACCACATTAGGTACCTATAATAAGGTTGAGAGAACACGTTTCCATTTCGACTGAGAAAATTGGTTGTAAGAAACCACCTTTTATTTGATTGTATTTAAGAAAAAAATATTGGGGTAGAGGAAAAATAGAGGAAACGAATCTGCTAGGGATAATTGCTCAAACTTTTTGAGCAAATTTTAGAAGAGCAATTAAAATTAAAAAAAAATAGATGCAATAATATTATTAGCCACCTAGAGTTAATAATATAGACTCATATAATTATATCCCTAAGCTTACTAATTTAAAATATTCGCAATATTTAACAAGAAAGATATTGCTGGTAAAATGTTATGATTTGATTGGATGATTTGTACCTTTAAAAAAATAACTAGTTACAATTAATTTTCTGATTTAATGCATTATTTTTACCAGGTCAACGCAATTATATTAATAATTAATTCTCGTTAATAGCCGTAATATTAGTGGTACATGAAAATATTTTTAATTAAAATTAAATTTAAAAACTAAATAATTGATAGTTTGGCAAAGCAGTAAATCCAATCCACCTGATATTATACCACGGGACATTTTAACAAGAACGATGTAGTAAAATTAATATGTATATTGAAATCAAATAAAATAAAACATAACAAAGTAAAACTTAAGTTAAAAAAAAAGCAATCGCTCAATAATTTTCTACAATCAAATGAAATTTAAAAATGTGTAAAAATAGAATTGTTCAAGCTGCGAAAATTTTTTGGCCTTTACATTCTGATAATAACCTAGCGTTTATACTGAGTGTTTGCGAAGATGAAAATGAAGATTTTTTAATTGTGCAAAAAGAAACATCTTCGAAAACATCCAATATTCTCCATTTCATTACAGTAATAATAATAATAATATGGGTTTATGTCACTGAATTCCATCGAAATAGAATTTGAGAATAAGTTTTTTGTGAAATTATTATTATCACCTTTACAAATGCAAAAGATGGGTTCTCGAAATATCCTCGTCGTCTACATAGCTGATTAAAATTATCATCGTAGTAACTCGATGTCAGCATCATGTCCCAAAAATAACTCCTAGACTTTTATTTATCTACAGCAGCATTAAAATGTAGAATCTCAAACTATATAGATTATTATTATTATAAAGTACTAATTGATCTAATTACTGAATAGTTAGATTATAATATCTGTTTGAGAAAAAGGAAATGATTTTTAGTTGATCATATAACTTCTCTGGTTTTTTATTTATTTATACCAGTGATGCGTTTCGACATTAACAGATTCCATTACCGATTTGAGTATTTTTATTTTACAGACTGGGCAGGGATTATAAAAACAGAACTAGAATCAAAAAAATAAAACAAAATAATAAAAACACAAATCTATATCCATTTTATTTAACATAATGATGACATTTGGATCGAAATAATAAAAATATAAATTAATATTTTGAAAATATAAAAATAAGAATTAAAAATAAAATATAATTTAAAATATATTTAAATAGACAACATTAATACAGTTTAGCTATTTTTCAATAAATTTTATAATAATAACTAATAATGTAAACAAATTTCACTTATTAAATAAATAATAAAAAAAATTATAATTTTATTTGCATAATGTCCTACTAAAAATAAAAAATAAAAAATAGACAATAGGTATTATAATTAGGTATTCTATTCTAAAATCAATATATTTATGATTTAATTATGAAAATTCCAAAAACTGGGATAACTAATATCTTCAGCGTTATGACAGACAGACTTTGGAGAACAACTAATTAGTAAAAAAAAATTGAGTTTTAAATTGAAATCAAAACAACTTTAATAGTAATGAAATTTTTTTTCTGCAGAATATTTTTATAGACGCCTAAGGACGTCTATAAAAATATTCGACTTGAAATATTTTTGACATTTAATTACACTAACAAAATACATTTGGAATATTTATTCCAAAAAGTTTTCAGGAGAAGTACTAATATAAATTATCCTATTTATAGATTGTCATTCGAAATAGGAGCATACAAGTTATTTTCGAGAGAGATTAATTATATTTCAGTAAAATAACAGTAACAGGTAACTGGAATAGGTTAAATAAAAATTCTCCACCTACAACCTCACCGATTTCGATCGTGTAAATATGCCAAAGTATGCGTATCCAAGCTAAAGGATGAGATTCTTTGGAGACTCTGGAGTTAGAAGCTCTAAACCGCCAAGGGTCGAAGTTATATTCTTATAAAATTTAATATAATTCAAAATTTTTTTTAAAGTTTTGATGGGTCCCAATGAAAATTAGTATGTGTGTATGATAGATAACGATGAAAGGAAAAAAATAGGTCTAAAAATGTCCTTTTAATTAATATAGTATAAATTAATTAATACTTTTTAAATTATTATATAAAAAAAAAATTTATAAAAATATTACGGAATAAACGAAAAATTCGTAAAATTCTTGGCAATATAAAAGAACAGTGTTTAAAAACCATTTGATGGAGGAGGAACCCTGCTCAAATTTTTTTTTCCGCAAAAATAAGACGTGCAGAATGAAAAAAAAATTAAGAAATTAATTTGGATTATTCAAAAGGTAAAATTTTAATAAATTTTCTTTTTAAGTCTATAAACATTAAATTTTACAGCAAAGAAGCATGTTCGAAAATGATTGCTTGGATGTGGGTGCAATTCCGCACAGTACCAAAGGGAAAATTAGAAAAAAAAATTATTCGAAAAGATCCTGAAGTTCGACGGACTGAGCTTGTCTACAAAATTGAGGATCTCAATAGAAGTTTTTAAGCCCAAGATGGGATTGGGAGCTTTGAATACTTTAAAACTCGATTTAAAGAAAAAAATTGTTTTAATGATTTTAAATACTTGGAAAATTGTGATAGTGTAGAAATTTTTCAAATAGAAGAAAATAGTGAATTACGTATTGTTTAACAGTGGATAAGAATCTTTCAGTCCAAGTCATTCTTCCATTCTTCGTTCCGACAAGGTATCATTTGAAAATTTGAAATTTTTATTCCCATCTTCTTCTATGAAATTCGCGTTGTGATCACAATTTTAAAACCCACTAATTTGGTAAAGAACTTCAAACAAAATCCCGAAATGACAAAATCCTGGAAACCAAAATCCCGGAGGGACAAATTCCCGGAAACCAGTAAACCCCACGGAAAAATTCCGTAAATTGCAATTTGGAAGAAACAATTAACTGCGGGGCTCCTTTTTCACAACGTAACCGATGGCTACGCTAGCCATCTTTTTGTGTGTCCCTGCGGGGCTTCAGGGATTAAAACCCTATTTTTTCGCAACATAGCTCATGGCTACGCGAGCCAAAGTCTTATCGCGAGTCCCAGCGGGGCTTCAGGTTCCGTGATTAAGTGTTTTCGAGATTAAGTGTTTTCGGGATTTCGTCTTTCCGGAATTCTAACTTCCGGGATTTCAGAATCCGGGATTGTGATTTCCGGGATATTAGTTTCTGAGATTGTGATTTGCCGGATTTTGGGAAACGGGAAAAAAATTTCCGGGATTTCGTACCTCCGGGATTTTCGACTCCGGGCATTAAACCGGCTCCCTTATTTAATTGAGCTTGCTAATCGTAACTAAAATTTAGTTTTTAACCTAACCATCGAACATTATTTATTATTTTTTTGTATTCAACCAGCTGAAAACAAAAAACCTAATTTATTTAGTCAACAAAGTAAAAAGTAAAAATAAGAATTTATAAAATCCAAATTATAGGATATATAAAAAAATATTTTTAAATGAATAAATTACTTAGTTGATAATGATTAATAATTATAATTGAAAAATTCTGTTATAAATTTGTACTAACGAAACGATTTTTGTTTTTTTTTTCCAAATATTTTAAAATATACTCAACGCAAATATGAATATTCGAATATTTTCGTAATGAAAATATGTATCATGAAATCAAAAAATAAACATAAACGAAATAAGAAACTACTACAACATCGATATTGAAAAAGAGTTCTAACACAAATATATAAATCTTTTTATTAAAAGAAAACCTTACCACATCACCAGGGCCACTATCTCTTAACTCCCAGACAGTATTGGAAGGAAGCTTTTCAAAAGAAAATGTAATGTTCCATATATATGTATTACTTGAAATTTTGCAAATTTTAATGCATGCAAAAAATTTAAAATTATATCTATTGTGTTTTTATGAAAAAAAATGATGTTATTCAAGTGTCGGAATTGGTCTGGCATTAGATTTTTTTTGCAGATTGTCGAAAGAAAATTATAAACAATAATAGAGCCATTTTGGATTATGCAAAAATTATAGTTATAAAAACAAATTTTTAACATATTCAGAATATTTTTAGTTAATCACAAATATCTCGAAAACTGTGCGTTTATCAGCATTTTTGAGGTCGGCCAAATGAATTTTAAGAATCATCAACCTAAGAACTTGAAAAACCATCAAAAAAGCACTTAGATACAGAGTTTTAAAAAAATATTAAACATTTTCATGCTTCACAACAGTTTATTATTTTGTATTTTTTTTATTTTTTTTTTAAATTTCATTATCTAAGTAACCCTCTGATGGTTTTTCAAGTTCTTGGACTTGTTAAATAGGTAATTAAAACTTGGATTCATAGTCACCATCGGTGGGCACACCATAAAAATGATGAAAACGCACGGTTTTCCATATATTTGCAAAGAACTAAAAATATTCTGAATATGTCTTTTATTTAAAAGGACGAATATGGTCAGCGTAATAAATGTCGTATATTATTTATTTCTGAAATTCGTTAAATAAAATAGTAAAAATATCAATGAAAATACGATTAGTACTCAAAATAAAACTGCTATTAATATATGTATTTAATTTTAGGGCTTTTGATATTAAATAAATCGTAGTTGGGTAGAAATAAAATATTTGAATCACATGTATCAAAAGAAAAAAAGTTAATCCTTAATTTTATTTACAAAATAAAATTTATAAATTAATAGAAACCATAGAAACATTAAAAGTATCTCTTTTTATATTATTAAAAAAAATGAAGTTTTATCACTTATTTTTTCCCAAAATTTAAACTTAATCGTATTTTCTCAATTTGAAATAGTTTTTCAGAAAGTTAGAAGTTTTTTATTATTTTAGAATTTATTCTTTTTATTTCGTAGTGTAAATTAAAAAAGTGTTGAGAAAAACAAAACTCAAAAAAATATTTAAAAATTTATTAACGTTAGGTTATTATTAACACATCCACATAATAATACCGTCTTTCGTTATCCAATTGTACAAGAATTTTAGTTTTTTTTATATAATAATAAATGCTCATAAAATTTGATTATGCACATTTTCATGATGACGTGTGGATGACGCTACCTTACATCCTAATGAAACTAATGTACATAATCAAAATTTACTAGTATTTGTTACTTTTTTTCATTTTGTAGTTGTACTGTCTATTCTAATAAATTATAAACAAAAACTTTAAATAATTACACCATCATCATCAAAGAGAATGCAAAAAGAAGATTTACAGACAAGGATAAGATTACATCTAATAAAATACAGAAAATTTAGGTTCTGTGTATATTATGATTAAAGAACTGTTAAGACAAGATTAATTTAAAACAACTTTTAAGTGCTGATTCTCTCTTGTAATGTCTTTGATGATCCGAATAACATTTTTCTTTATGGAAATAATGAAAATAAAATTTCGATATTTGGAAAAATAATTGCACTAATTTGATTTGAGGAGGATTGTGGAGTTCCTTGAAATATTTACCCAGTAAGTCAATATTTGGGGATTGAACGAACTGTCATAACAACACAAACCGGAGGAACTCTCAAGGAAAAAACACAATCGTTGTTTTTAATTTTTCATATTCAAATAATTAATTTTGTTATGATTGACTAGATATCAAAAGCAATAATTACAAATATAATTTTTGGTTTGGAATATTAATTTTTGGTACGATATTTAATATAAATGATTTTTGCTTCGTTGATGAATTTTATTTTTCATTTTCTAGCTTAATATCTGCAATAGTTATATCACTATCACAATTTTCATTAGATGAAAATTTTTCTTCATTTTTAATTTGTGCCAAATTTTTTTTATCTGAATCGATAGTTGATAAATGTTTTCGTTTTTTAGAATCTTTATTTAATGCAATATTATTAGAGGTTACTGAATTTTGACTAAATAAACTGTAATTTTGATTAAAACTATTATTGTTATTAATATTTGTAATGCAGTATGGAAATTTTGACTGTTGATTTAATTGATTTATCAAATTTGAAGATGATAAATTACAGTTTTGACTAGAAGTTATTTGGCATCGTATTGGCAAAATGGCACGCATAGTTTTAGAATTATTTGTAGAGATTGATATTATATTATTATTATTTTCCTGGTTTGAATTATTACTATTAGTAAGTGACTGAAGAGAATAACATTGAAAGCTATTACTACTATTATTATTATCGTTTTCATTATTTGCTTCTACCTGCATTGGTGTTATACAAACAGCACCATCACCTGGCGTGATTTGTTGTATATTAGCCATCATTGTTTGATAAACTGAAGACGAAATTGGTAATGTTATCATATTGCTCACTGAAACTGGATATCCTACAAAAATATAGCAAAAACTAGAACTTTCTCAATACTTAATACTCTTATAAATTATATAATAAAATATACAAATTGATTAAATTAAATCATAAATGATTCTTAAAACAAAATGAATTTGAGAAAAAAAATTTAAGTATGAAGGTTCATATTTTATATAAAAAAATATTTAATTTATTTATAACTCAATATTTATTTCTTTATTTTTAAAGCCTAGGATTATTAGAAGAAGTCGTCATTGATTTTAGAATTATAAATTGATGATTTGATTTGTGATATATATAAATAGCTTTAAAACTCTAATACAAGAGAAAAGTTAACACTTAGTACAAAAGGAATTGAAATAAAAACAACTTTAAGCTCTTAAACAAAAATAAAAAATGAATTTTATTTGCATCGTTATATCGAATATAATTTCGTACTGCTTTTATTAATTTGTAAAATTTTAGTACAAAAAGTTATACATGTACTTATGCACAGGTTCTTATAATTTTATTTGTGTTTGAATTTTCCCAATTCTCCCTTTTTATTATTATTATTATCTATATCAACTTTTCACCCCAATTTCTGAACGAGCTACAAGGTAGTAATTTCGATAATTTTTCGCAGCTTTTTGCCATAATTTACTATTTATATCATTTTGGCATTGAAAAAATGAGTTTAAGAGTAATACCTTTCAAAAATTCATTATGAAATTCAAAATATTATTTGTTTATTAAGAGAATATACCTTGACCGTCTTCACCGGTTACTATTATCTGACCATCCTGGGCCAGAGTAGCTTCAGTTAAATCGACCGTCATATTCTCATGACCGTTATCATTTGACTGTTGAACAGTTTGGATGGTTTCGCCTTGAGGTGTGGTGTGCAACTAAAAAAAAAATTACCTTAGTGTTTCAATAAATGCTACAAAAAACTACAAATTCAACTCACCACCGCCTGAACTTGAGCTGTGGTACCATCTGGAAGAGTTATGATTGGATTATTAGGATCCACCTGAATGAAAGATACGGTGCCGTCCGCATTTTGCACAGCGTTTAGAACCGTTTGTGTGTACTAAAAGAAAAACAAATAGTGAATAAAATAAAAAAAATATGGATATTTGTTTTAAATTATAATTTTTACAATATTGAAAAAAAAACCAAAATATATAAAAGATACAGCTTCCAGAAACAGTTGTAAATATATAAGTCTAATTTCAATCGTACCACCCGATTTAGTCTGGTGTGAAAAACTACGATGGAGAAAGTGTACAAAATAATTTTCATAAAACATCGAGTTGCGAGATAAATCAATTTAAAAACATGTTAGAAATATTAAAATAATGGTTCTCTGTTGTTTGTTATTAGATATGTCGCAAAATTTAAATTTGGAAATGGAGCCAAATTAACTTAAGTAGGTATTTTATATATATATATATATCTGTTTAACATTAATAAAATCCTCTCAATCAGCTTAAAAAAGTTATGCCAACTAGAACAAACAACAAGAGACGGCTGCGCCCTACCGATAGAAAATCGTATGCCTACCAACAATGGTCTGAATATTTCAGTCCAGTACTAACCTAATCATCGAAGTCAAGGGGGTTAAAAAGGTAAATTACGTAAATATGTGTGTTATTTTAATCATTTTTTAGCTCGATGATAATGATAATGAAGTTTCTAACAAATCGCTTCATCTGAGTTTATTCTAACGTTTTACATAATTCCAATAATTTAATTTTAAAATCGAAAATAATTTTCTAATAAATCCGAATTTGAACGTGTGATACATAATAACCCCCAGAAATAATGTTGGTCGTTGAATCAAATTGTATTGAAGTAACTAATAGAACGGCATTGACATGCAAGCTGAAAAATCATTTTCTTGAAGAAATAAAATAGAGGAACAAATAAGTTGGAATGTTGTAGTAATCGTGTGATTCAGATCAAAAACAAAAAATTTGTTCAAAACGGTTAAAAATATATATATTTTTTTAATTAACAAATTTTTAAATCAAAATAATTAAAAAAAAATTTAAAAAACAATGATTCAATAAAACACAAAAGAAGTTAGTATTAAATCAAATTAAATGAGCTGCACTCATTTGCATGTCGAAAATCCAATTTAAAAAAATTAATATAGTATATATCGTTTTCTAACTAATTTGTTATTTAAATCAAATACGTGATAATGTTCCAAAATATTATGATATACCTACTCTAAATATTAAAATTTTTTAACATTTCTAAATTGAGCTCTTAATATTTTAAGCATTTAACATTTTCAAATCATTGTATGCGATGTTTGTAAAAACCGGTGTGCGATATTAATATTTTCAATATCACTATTAACAATTTTATACGAGCCTAGGTCGAGAAGATAAAAAAAAACATTTGCTAATAAAAAATAAAATAACATATTATTATTATTATTGTTAAGTAGAGATTAAAAATTCCTATTACTAGGTCCTTGGTACTAAACTAAAGCCTTAGATCAACATTTTTTATTATTTTTATTTAGATTAGGATATGAGGATATCAAGGAGTAAGTATCATATTAATTGGAGTTTATTTACATTTCTTTAGAATTTTAAATTTTGTTAATCATTGCTTTTAATTTTAATTTTAGATATTCATTTTTTAAACTATTAAAATATTTTAGTGGTGTTTATTTCTCTAAGCAAAATGTTATCAAAAATCGATTTACATTCTTTTGAAAAGAATAAACAGTTGCCAAATAATGGTTGACAGATATTTTATAGATGTTCGCGCGCTATTGTAGTGCAACCGAACTTTCCTTTCGTTCCCATTAGGGTTACTGATCGCTGGGCAATAGTTTCAACCTCATATTTATATGCAGAGATTTTACCATTTCAAAATACAAACAGCTATAGTAAGCTGGTTGGAATAAGAATTTAGATTTATTAATTAGAGAGCCCTCATTGTGAAAAATTGCAAAAAATTGGTCTTAGTTTGGCTTTGATTGTAGGGTTACTACAATCTAGACTGAAGTGATTTTTTGATATGTTAGAGAGTATATAACTGGCTCCAGGGTAGGTGAGGCGGATTTTTTAAATTTTGAGTTTTTTGGCCGAAACGAGCCTTTAAAAAACTTGAACACATTTGCTTGGATTCTGAAGTAAAGGAAAAATATAATAAAAAATCTCAAACGCAGAAATAAAGCTAAAATACCACTCTCCAGGGCTGGTGACGTGAAATTTTGAATTTCTTTAATTTCCTAAACAATTTTTAATTAATTCCATTTATTGATTTTCTGGTAGAGGTCTTTTTCGTACAATTTTTGTCGCATTTTTCACGGCCGTTTATTTTCTGTAAAACAAAACAAAAAAAACTGCAAAAATAGAAAACAGAAATAGAAAACAGAATTTCAAGTGGAGGGCTCTTAATTGAAATCTAATTCTGAGTTATAGAAAAAATATAAAGTTTAATTTCAGAATAAACAAAATATTTATAATATTTCTTTAATAATTATAATTGGGCATTTTTAAGACTATCTAAGACTATTTTAATTCTATCTATATTTTGTCATCAAGTTTTGTAGTTGACTAGTTTGATTAGCTTCTTAGCTTTTTCAGTAAATTCTTGTAGAAGTTTATCGATCAAGACCATAATAGTAGATTATTGTATATGTAAACTAAATTTGTTATTAATTAAGAGTTCTGTATACACAAAAATACATTGACACGAGTCAATACTTATATCACGAGACCGAAGGTCGAGTGATATAAATTGACAAGTGTCAATGTATTTTTGTGTAAATACCAGAGTAAACATATTTCTATAGTAGAGTAACAAGGAATACCGAAAATTTCTATGCAAAAAAAAAAAAAATTCACCTCCCTCTTACAAGGTGTCTTTCTGATTCCTTTTACTTAAGTTTTTTTCGCAGGTTTTTTTAAAATCCAAAATTAAGTACTTTTTTAAGAACAAAGTGAGTTCATTTCGTTTTATTTTCGACTTAAAACTATTTTCTTATTTTTAAAATTTTTGAAAACCGTAAAATTACTTATATTTTACAATTTTTTTAATTTTTTGTAAAGACAAAAAATTATCATAGTCACCCGGTTCTTTTATAAAATAAATGCATAAGCGCGTCATAGTTTCCCTTAAATACTCAATACTAATAAATAAAAATCATATGATTTTTGTTTTGCTTTAATTTTTCGATTTTAGGGATGTGAGAATTTTTTTTAAAGCTTGGCGCTAGTGATTTAAATGTGAGGAATTAAAATAATAATTAATATTAACTTTAACCAATTTTTTGTGAAAAAAACATGAAAAAAAATTAAAAAGTGAAAAATGGGAAAAAATAAATGCTATTTTCGTAAATTTTAAACAGTTTGAAAAATGTAAATTAACAGTTCCTCCTCAAAACTTTCTTAATTATATTAAAATATTGCAGGATAAGTTTTCTGAAAATTTCGATTTACATGTAACAGAAAATAATTTAGTAAGTAAATTAGCTTCCCTTCTTACAAACGTTGAATGTAATTTCAAATGTTGTGAAAATTTCAATACAATTTATTTGATTAATTTTTTCATACGTGTGCGCATATATTTCATTTAAAATTTTTTTATAAAAATGTAAAAATTAGAAAAAATAGAAATAAAATGTTCTCTGTGATGAGTTTATAAAATAAAAGTCTTGTTTTATTTCGTAACTTTTAAAAAAGCAACCATCCCATCCCTGATCATTTTTATTCAACACAATGATAGATTTTGAGTAAAAAAAAACATAGATTTTTTGGCGGGACGAATTATATTTTCTATGGCAGATACTTTACTTTATAAAATAGGTGTACAATGGTAAATACAGAACGAGTTGTATAACAAATTTTGTTTACATATCCAATCTACTGTTTTAATGCGTAGGGGAGAGGTAGTTGCAAAGAGAGAATATTTTTTCTTCTCATTTTTTCTCTTTTTTTTTTTTTGTATTTGGCTATATTGAAATATTGTGAGAGATATTATGTTTTTTAGGTATTACCATAGATTAAGAATACAGAAAGATGGGAAGCTTCATACAACATTATTTTTGGTATTTTTAAGTCAATGTGTTAGTAAAACAAAATAAAATACGTGATAATTATCAATGTATGAAAAGAATTTTATTTAGTTTTACTAACACCTTCACAATAAAATACCAAAAAAGACTGAAAAACTGTTGTATGAAGCTTCCCATCTTTCTGTATTCTTAATCTATGGTATTACGTAATATTCAATACGAAACATCTAAATGATTTCATTATTTACGCTGATGCATCTAATTTTTTTCATTATTTACGCAGACGCATCTAAATGATTGCACGTGTATTGACGCATATAATACTCCATTTAGTGATCTAAATTCTATAGCACTAAATACAACATAACGATCCCCAACGCATTAAAGTATTTTTAGACTTTTGTTCATTAAAACTTTTGTTCTACTTTACATTATAACTCCGTGGTAAATAAAATTGAAATTTTGAATTATCAAAATATTTAACCAAGAGTTATAAATTAGAAAAAAAAAAACAAAGAAACAAAAATACACAGTAGAAACTTGATTGAATTCTTAAAATAAAATTAATTTGTTAAAGAAGAAATTATGTGGTCTTTTCTAAAGGAAAGTTCAAATTATACAAATTAGTGATAAGATTTGTTTAAAGCCGTACTTAATTGAGGAAAAATTTTATTTCGAAGTTTAAAAAGGTTTTTTAGTTATTTGCCTACGATTAACTGGATTTGAGTATCTTTTTAGACTTTTATATTTGTTTAATATAGGTATTTCTGTTAAATTGAAAAATTTCAAACAAAGTAAGTTTATCATTAAAATAAACTTATAAAAACAAGCATTATCTTCACTAATAAAACGAAAAATAAAAGGGCAAAATATTAAAAAAAAAAAAAAAACATAAATAAAACAACATCAATTATGTGAAATTTGTTAGTACGAACATCCACATCACTTAAAGCCATCTGATCAATGCAAACCTGCGCGTTTGCAATTGTTTGAACGGCTTCGTTTTGCTGTTGCTGTTGTTGTTGTTGTTGTTGTTGCTGTTGTTGTTGCTGTTGTTGTTGCTGTTGCTGCTGCTGTTGCTGCTGCTGTTGTTGTTGTTGTTGTTGCTGCTGTTGTGACGGTTGGCTTGTGCGAATTTCTATTTTTGTTGGGAGAGTGACAGTGTGTTGAGATTGGGTATTTGATTGACTTTGTTGTTGCTGCTGCTGTTGGTGTGGCTGTTGTTGAATTATAGTCGTACCACTATTAGGATTTATTATAGAACCAGAACTATGGATTTTCAAAACACCACCCTGTTTTTTTTTTTTGTTTTTATTTATATGTACACATATTTATTTATTCATTACTTAAAATTAATGTTCAGAGGAAATTTATTCAATAAAACTTAAATTAAAACTTACCCCATTGTTAGCTGAACTCATAGCATGGCTTGTAGCAGTTTGAACTAACTGCCCAACCTTGTCGTCTTCATCTGAAAATGTAGGTAACAAATCCTCTCTACCATGATATCTGTAGCAATTTATGACAATCTTGCGAAGTGCATGAGTCCATGATATCTATAAATAATAAAAATTATTTTGTGTTTTAAAAAAGAAAAATGCTTTATTCGCTTCACAATATATTCTTGCGACTATTAAGACTAAGAGAAAGAAATAATTTTATGAATTATCTGATTGAATCGGAATCTGATTCAAAAGCAAAATTTAAATAATTTATAAGTCGATGTTATTAAAATTTGAAACTAAGTTTCATTTATCTCTATTATTCGATTTCAGGAAGGAATTTGAATCTATAAACTGCTTCCTGAAAAATATCAGAAACAACTTATGTTTTTATCCTTTGTGACTGGCTGGCTTTATAATGATAATAAGTAGGGTTGTGATTTTTAGGTAATTACCTTTTTTCAGTCGTGCGTAATAACAGATTTTTATTAAAATATCTCCACGTTTCGAAAAATTTGCTGTAATTTGAGCCCAATATGTTAGCGACTTTTTCTACCTATTTCATGTTTTAGCGACTATTTCGACTTTTTTGACTTTTACTGACTTTTTTAAACATTTTTGACTTTTTTAGGAACTATTTTACCAATTTTGTTCTTACATTAAAGGCCGTCATAATGAAAAACATGGATTTTTCAATTTTGAAAAAAATTTCAAACATAATATCTGGCAGAAGAATGATATTTGCGAGCAATATAACGTTCAGGAAATAATTCCCTTTAAGTATGGCCCTATTACTTCGAGAGAAGTTGAAAGATCATTTTCTATACATAAAAATCTTTTCAGATCTAACCGACAAAAATTTGAATTCGAAAATTTACGAAAGCATTTTGTAATTTATTACAATAAATCAATCAATAATTAATAAACTCGTTTTTACATTTTTATTTCAAAATCCATGTTCATTTTTTAAGTTTTTTGTGCAATGAAATTTATATTTTTTTTTAACTTTTAAATGAAATTGCTATATTAATATATTCGCACAATAAATAATATGAAAATCCAAAATTATTATCTTTTTTATCATTCGTAGATTTGAAATTTTTGTATCAAAATCTAAATTTCTGTAAATTTTTCGGAAATTTTTTTTAACTATTTTTTTTAACTATTTTTTTAGCGACTTTTTTAGTGTCTTTTTTAGCGACTTTTTTTTGTTTTTTTAGGAACTTTTTAGGTGTCTAAACAAGGTTTTTAAGGAACTAAAATTCACAAGCCTAATAATAAGTTATTAATGAATTAGAAAATAATAATAACTAGATTCATAAATATAAAGTAATTGTTTGAAAAACTCTTATTTGTTTAATAAACAAAAATACGGCTTCAGAACAATTACCTTTTGTTTTTCTTCTTCACTTCTTGCGTCCATACGTACATTTGCCCATGGTAACTCTTTAGGCCACCAAGGCGGTCGAGTAGAATCACGTCCCCAACCAGGCTTACCACGACCTGTAGAATATTTAAGCATTAACGGAATAAATGCTCTGAGTTGTGCCTGTGTCATTTTTTCGACAGGTGTAGGAATCCCATCAATAATTAAAGGTGGCAATTCGAACAAAGATGGATCTTCTTGTGCAGGAGGTGGAGCTTGTTGTTGTAAAGCTGTATCTAACTCATCCATTATTATATTTTTCAAATTTCGTATAACATCTTCCAATGGTTTGGCTCCAAACACTTTATAGCTAGTATTTGGTTTACCTGGCGTAGCAACTAAAACAATTGCTTGCTGACCAACACGTCCAGTAAATTCATAAATTATTTGGCGTAGCTTGCGCAATAACCGATTTTGTTGGCGTTTTCGAATTGATGGGTTTGTTTCAAATGAATGCGGTCGTTTGCGTTTCTTTGCTGAAGCTATAGCTGCAGCTGCTGCAACTCCAATAGGTCCTAGAATGTTAATTAATATTTAAAAAATTTCAATTTAAAAAAAAAATTAAATAAATTTACCTGCCGCAGCCAATTGTGAAGCTACCTCATCGTTCATTGCCATTTGCATAAGATCTTGTCCATCTCCAAAAGCACTTCCGGGGCTACTAGGAGGATCGTCGTCGTCGTCGTCAGATTGGCCACTCATTTGAACATCTTCAAGCATCTCTATCTTATAGGTTTTATTGTTATTTATTAACGTCGTATTGGTGCTTGTGCTTGTAGAAACGGTGGAAATATTCATTCTTATGATTGTTTATCGATGAACATATATATAAAAAACTATGTGTATATGTGCATATATTTTTCTAACACTTTTTCAAAATAAAATAATGAATTATTATAAACTTCTACCGAACTTATCTATTTTTAAATTACAATTATGATTCATTAGAATTTGACTAGTTTTTTTTTTGATAGGTTTTGTGGGAGATGATAGAGTCTGCAAAAAAAAGATTAAAAACATTGTTGAATACTTTAACAATTTAAATTTTTGAAAATTAATTTTTGTTTATTTATACTAGACAAACTGAACGTAGCTGGAGGTTTAAATATATGTAATTTTATGAAAGGTTATAATCTGATGTCCCTTCGTAAGTGTTAAAAAAATTTAATATTTTTGAATTTTCGCTTTGTTCACTTGCGTCAGTTACGTTGAGTTTTATTAGAGAATTAAATGAATATACTATAATTATATAATTATATATATATCCACAGGAATCAATGCCTCTAATGTCTAATCATATAAACAGGTACCTAATAAGTCAAAGCTTGAAACCAGTGCTGTCGTTTTAAATTTTCATAAAGCAGTAGAAATTGAAAAAAAGGGCAGTAGATTAGAAAAAAAAAGCAGTAGATTTTTAACCAATAAAACGGTTGAAATAAGTTTTTACTTTTTGAGCTCGACTTCTTTCTTTGCCTGTTTCTACCAATAAATAAAAAACATCTTTTAAATTAAATATTTACATATTATTACAAATGTGATAAAACAAATTTTAAAGAAATTTAAAATGATTTTTACTCCTTGGCTAGTAAAACCATAAACAAAATATATCTAGACTTGCATTGAAAGAAAAAAAATTCAGCACAAAATTGAAAACATATGAGTGGACTTTTTTGAACGTATTTTTTTTTTGTAGTAAACTTTTGTATGGGTTTAAATATAAATATTTATATTTAAACTTTTGTATAGGTTCACAAAATAATAAAATGCTGAAACTGAAAATCTACCAGACAAGACAAGACTAAAAATTATTTCGCGGCAGAAATTCAATAAATTGATATTATTTTCTGGTTTGTGAATAATCTAATTCATTTTAATTTAAATTTTTTTGTTACAAGTATGTGTGTATATATGAAATTACTTTGTTTTTTTTTTTGTTTAATAAAAATGTAACATAAATACCTAATTTGGTTTTAGAATTTTCTTAGTATTATTTTTTTTATTTATACTATTCTCGTGATTTTACTTTACTGTGTACATACTTTCTGAAATTTTATTATGTTTTTTTCTTTCTTGCAAATAAATTTATTTTTAATTTAGTTTAAATAAAAGTTAATGATAATAATATTTAGGTATTTGAAGTTTTTATTTATTGCTGCACGGATACTCTTACACTCATTCCCTAAATTTTACAAAAAATAACAACAAATTTAAACAAAATTAATGTCAGAAAACATATGAGTGGGTCTTTTTGATTTCAAAATCTGCTGAAAAATTAATCTTAAAATCCCATATGAAAAAAAGAGAAAAAACATGATATTGCCAGTCTATATCTATTTCGTCTATGAGTAAAACCTGCTAATAAAACTTATGTAGTAAACACAATTGGGGCGACAGCGACAACGAAAGCGATAGCGACTATCACAAAAAAAATAGAAACCATATATTTGTATGAGAATGAACATATTTGAGACCCTGGCGACAAATTAGAAATGTTTCTATTTTGTCGCCGGGCGACAACGACAACCATATATTTTTTTTATCTATTTTTCTATTGTTTATTTTTTCCTATTTATTTATTTCGTCGCCGTCGCCGTAATTGTGTTCACTTCAGTGATATCGCTGTCGTTGTCGTTGTAGTCGTCGTTGTCGCCGTCGTTGTCGCCCCAATTGTGTTTACTCCTTTACACTCCAAATCATTTTCTTTGAATTTAAAAAAAAGAAAATTCTGAATAAATAAGTTGTCTCCACTCCCCATCTAATTCCTCAGCATCATCTACATCTTCAACAAAATTAGGGAACGCTTTAATCAAATGTACTAAAGAAGATCCTAAATTCTTTGAATCTTTAACAATCTGTTTTAAAAAAAGGTCATTAAAATTAAATCTTTCAAAAATCTAATACATTAAACAGTTTTCTTATCATCATAGATCATAACAAGTAAAATAGTTTAAGAGAAATATTTAAAAATGATTAATAATGAGAAAGGACGAAAAGGCAGTAGATTTTAGCAAAAAGCAGTAGGGCAGTAGATAATATCAAAAAGCAGTAGAACGACAACACTGCTTGGAACAATACTTATTAGTAAAAAAATTTATTTCATTTTACGAAAGTTGGTAACGATTATATATGTACTTTTTTTCGCCAAAATTTAAATAGTGATATTTACATTTAATTGACTTTCTAATGGAATTTTTTGGGTCGAAAGATGAAATCAATTAAATTTTTTTGGAAAAAAAAATTATTTTAAGTATACAAAAAAAAAAAGTATACAGAATTTTTAAGTTTTTTGAAACAGTTTACCCTGAGTTTAACTAAAACTGTAAAAAAAATTTAGCAAAAAATCTGAAAATATACTCTTCGAGCATTAATACAAATAACTAAGCGCCTACATCAAAATTTTCAAAAAGTCAAAAGTACTTTATATACTTATTAACATTTGAAACGAAAGTAGCTGCAAAAAAATGTAGAATTTATTTTTTCCATCGAAAAGAATCAGGGTTTGAAATCATGAAAGAAGTGTCTGAAATTATCGATAAACAATATGGTTTGGGCAGTCATGTAATGAAGTAAGGCTGAAAAACATCGCATATCGTGATTCATAATGAAGACAAAAGTGATTAAACTTTATGCGAAAATTTTCAATAATAAGATATTAGCTTTTAACAAAAATTCTATTCTCAACTCAATTTTTATGAAACTCAACTAATTCATTCTTCTAATATCACTGGGAGGATAGAATTTTGATTAACAGATTCCTACTGTCGATCTCACTTTGAAGTGATGCATTTTGTTACATTATTAAACGCAACCTATAGTTGAAAAAAACGTTTGGAATAATATATTAATTTTTTGTAGAAAAAAAATATTTTGAGTATTATTATACAAAACAGGAAAAAAAAAGGAAAAATAGGATCATACAAAAAAAAAAAGAAGAAAAATAGAAAAAAAAAGAAAAAGTGGGAACCCTGTAATTTATATTAAAAAGGTAAGTGGTATACTCTTGATTTAGACTGGTGAATGAAGATCAAGTACGCAAATCTTTTTTATTGAAGTGAATTGAAGGTTTCTTTTTTTTTCTGTGACAGGTTAATTCAAGCGTAAAAATTTACTATATAACACGTCATATAAAGACCTACACTAGACAATAAACATGCATACGTAAATATATTATTGTTATTACAATTGTTCATATGAATCATTATTAACAAATTTGAAAATTGTTAACATAAATATACATATCGCAAGAAATAAAAAAAAAATCCATTTTATAATTGATTCAGTGTTATATCATTAAAAGACAAAACATTGAAACTACTAGGACTCTCAGTCACACAACCAGACTGTGACAAATCTTCATATTTCCGATGAGGATGTAAACTTAACATCGAAACGTCAAATATAATCAAATTTTAAAAATAAAACTACTGTTTGTTTTAATTGATCAAATTTTTTTTATCATATTTACATTATGTACACAGGAAATTACGTAATTTTTGTACGATCTGTATCTTGTAAAAAGTACATAAGAACATTATTTTTTTATCAGTTAACTTGCACATATAATTTAAAATAATTTAGATCTTCATTATGGCATTTTCGTCCTAAATGTTAATTATTTATAAGGTTTCAAAAAGACAAAAAAATATATACTAGTATTAGTGCCTACCTACCTTTAATTTTTAAACAGAATAACCAACAAAGTTAATCAACATACACTGTTAATAATAAGAAGTAAGTCATTCATAATATTTTAATGTTATGTAATAAAATTGCATGAAGGGTTTCCAATAACAGAAAATTTATTATATATATTTATATAAAAAAAAATTAGGGGGGAAACAAAAAACGCAAACAGTTCAACATTATCATTTTATCATCAAAGAAGTTCAGTGAACGTGTTATGCACACGTTAATGTATATTTGAAAATGAAAGTATTTGTCATTCCTTTTACCTGTGAATATTGAAAATTGTAATATTTGTTCTTTATAAAAATACGAATTTTACAACACAATAAAATATACCAAAATTTTAACTGATTTTAAGAGAAATTATCGAAAAATTATAGCATAGGTAATATTAAAGAACGCACATTAATTGAAAAATTCAAAACAAAAATATTATCTTATTTATATTAAATGTTTATAAAAACATTCTGCAGAATTATGTACCTATTAAAATAAATAACACTTACTTAGTGTTAAAATAAAATAGTAAATTAATTAAATAATTATTATGCATAATCAGAGTCAATATTCATAGGATTCTAGTGCTTTTGGATTTTTTATTTTTAAAATGAAAATCGGTATAAGGTTGAATGTAATCCAATAAAAAATAAAAAAAGACCTTCGTTCGCAATAAGCCGAAGACAAAACATTTCAATAACATAACCAAAAGGTAAAATGTGCTCATCAAAAAAACATTTCTTTTATTATTTCTAATCATGCGGATACCGAAATAAATTGATTAGATACGATACGATAAATTGCATTAAATTGAGATAAAACCACTAAAACAAATGTTTCTCTTTTGCCTAACATTTTTTATAAATCTCTTTGTTTTTAATGTTTTGTAGATTTACATATGAAAAATAAACTTGTTTCTTAAATGCATAGGTACCAACTTATTTTATGGTATTTTAGCTTAGTTTGTGTATGAAACATTGACAGGCACGAAGTTCCTACTTCTATTGCCTATATTATTAATTAACTAACTTTCTTGATGTATAGGCAATGTAAAACTTTTCTTCTAACAATTATAGTAGATTACAACACATGTTAAGAAAATTTGTTATTACAACGAGTTGTGTATACACAAAAACACATAGACACGAGTCAATACTTATATCACGAGATCGAGGTCGAGTGATATAAGTGTCTATGTGTTTTTGTGTATATACCAGAGCTCGAAGTCGATGACTTTTACCGACCACTCACTGCTAAAAGAAAATTACCAACGACCGCGACTGGAGCGACTCAAATCGGCTCCATACTAAAAAATTTATAAAAAAAAAATTTTTTTTCACTTTATTTTTTTAATTATTGAAAAAAAAATCAAAAATATAGAAAAATTTCACAGCCGATTGCAGCCGATTTTTTGGATCGACGGCGACCAATTCATTTTTTGCCAATTTCTTCGGCGACCGTTGTGTTTGACCGACTGAGGTCAGCGACTTCGAGCTCTGGTATATACACAACGAGCTGTATAACAAATTTTATTATTTATTTATTTATTTCAAAATTTACAAGTCCAAGCCAAGTAGGCTTATTTATTTACGGACTTAAAAAGAATAAAAAAAAATTTAGTTACAAAATATCTTAAACTATAATCTACAACTAATAAAGAAAAAATGAAAAAAAATAAAATTCCTGTAACTTTTGACCCACCAAATCAATAAAAATAAAATTAGAGAATAATTAAAAGGATAAAGTAACAAGCAACAACACAGAACCACCAAGAAAACTAATTATGAATTAAAGTATGTGATCAACTTATCAGAAAAAGCATTCAAAGTTTGTAAGTTTTTAATAGAACGAGGAAGGTTATTTTAAATTGAAGCCACTCTAAAAACAAATGACTTCTCCATAAAAGTTGAGGAATGAAGAGGTATACTAACCAACCTACTCCTACCAGAATTCAAAAAACCAAACCTTTCAAACAAATAACCAGGCAACCTATTATTAAGAATCTTAAAAAACAAAACCATATTCCTAACTTTGAAAAAATCATCCAGCGAAGTTTTTAGTATTATTTTGACGAATTCAGACACAGAAGCAAATCTTTTAAGTGAGAAAGTAAACCTCACAGCATTGTTCAATGATACCTTCAAACGATTAATAATATGTTGAGTTGAACCAGAATACAACTCGCACGCATAGAATAAATGAGGCAAAATCAAAGCTTTCACCAATTTCAAACGTACCTCTCTCGGTAAACATAGGTTAGTGGCATAAATCTTACGTAGAATAAAATTAATTTGCCTACATTTACCAAGGACATGAGCCTCCCATGAAAGATTTTCAGTGAAGATTATTCCTAAAACTTTAGCCTTCTCAACGTAGGGTTATTAACATGTTTTGTATACTGTTTTAATGTGCATGTGAGAGGTAGTTGCAATCAATACATTTGCAATGCAAAAAATAAACAAAAGTTCAAAATGAAGAAAGTAAATAAAATTTGAAGTAAATAAAATTTACTTAATACGGAAATTTACTTAATTAAATAATTACATGTGTATTGACGCTTGTAATATACCATTTACCGAGCTAAATTTACGATTGTAAATACAACTTACCGATCACATGCACATTAAAATATATATAAAAGTTATAATATAGTGGACAACACTAGCAGTTTCTAAGAGTAGATATTAACTTATTTTATTTTAGTCATTATCATCACCCCATTAACTACTACTTGAAAATTAACAGATTCTTCTGTTAAATTTTCATTACAGTAATCTTGTATGCAGAATATTTAACAGCAATTTTTGCCTGTCTGATCCAATCATCAGAAAAGGATCTAATAAGAATATTCTTATTTTGATTTAATGCTCTACATATTTTGTTACTATTGTACCTAATGAATTCCATCTACCTTCTAATATTATTTTTTTAGTTAAAAAGAATAAAATATTAAAAACATCCATTACAATATTTCAAAATTTCATCAATTTACACTAAAAATGCAATATTTTCATTAAAATTTTTTAATACAATCTATTAAATTAAAAAATTAATAAATATAATAGAAATATAACAAAATAAAACTTCTCCTGAAAACCAAACAAAAATTAAGCAAAATAAAAAAATCAAAACAAAATAAATAGGAAAAATTTACAAGGCATGATCGAAATTAAAAAAAATCGACCTGCGTTCTTTATCCACTTCGAATATTGTACTTTTTATTTATTTTTGTTATTGACGCACCTGCGTGTGTTCACAATTTATTATATTTATTATTTTTAATCAAATCACAAACACCATATTCCTTTTTTTAATAAAATAATTTAGTTTTATATGAAAATTAACATTTTTATAAAATTTTTCCAAATAAACTTCAATATGAAAAATCAATATTGTCAAAGAATGAAGTGTTAGTTGAATAAAATTCAAGCAGTGAAATTTTAACATACAGAAATGAAACCCCCATCAGGGTTGCCAGAAAGAAAATCGAAACGATTGTGATATTTTGGTGGTGAAAACGATAGAAGAATTGAATTGAGGAAAAATAAATTGTTAAAAAATAAATTTAAAAGTTGACGTTATTATTCCTTTTTTATGCATCTTCCCAGGCGCATCAAAATTGTTTTACAAGCTTACAAGTTTAAAAAAGTTTAGAAAAAATAAAAGAAAATCTTAAAAAAATTTAAAATATCATAAAAAAAGTTGAATTTATCTGGATGTACAATTTTTTTCTTTTTTCAAATGTCGCTGTTGTATCTTCGCTATTTTTATCCAAATAGCAATATACATACTTATCAAAAATTAAATGTTCTCACTTACTTCGTCATACTATTATTTCATAATTATTACATGCACAAAAAAAACTTTTCAAACAAAATCAAAGTAATAAAACCCATATAATTCTAAAAACTTAATTTTATTTAAAAATGAAATTAAAAAAAAAAAATTATATTTCAATTATATGTTGTGCGAGATACTATATCTAATAAAGACAAATCACTTAGAATTAGCAGAGCTAGTTTATTAATTAAATAACAGTTAGTGTATAGAATTTATTCAAAAATTGGCAAAGCTTAGTATAAAATTAAAATTAAGATTAAGTTATCATTATTTTCAGTCAGTTGTATGTAGAAAGTAGAATGTAGTATAACTCTCAATTAAAATTGTACTAAAACAGTGGTAATCTAGGACTTGATTAATAATAATAAAAAAAAAAATCAATAAATTAAAAATAAAATTCACCTCCTTCAAATTTGATCGTTACTAATCCGCGAAAACCACGTCAAAATCCGCGAAAATTATGAATAAAATTCACTTTATTCAATTCGCGACAAACTCGGAAAAAACGCGTAATTATAAAAAAATCCATAATTCGCGAAAAATCCAAAAAAGAACCAAATTGGACTCCTGATATTAGCTTGATCTCGTAGGTGTCCTACTAATAATCAAAAAGGGATATATTTTGTTGCTCTGACATTTTTAAACTAAACTTTTCGTTAGAAAATATTTTTTCTAATTTTTTATATATCAATTTATTATCATTTCTCTTTAGGGGAGTATCTCCGCAAAAACTTAACAAACAATTAACGAAATCTAATATTGCATATAATAACCTGGTTCTGTGTAGTTTAACTTTTTTTTTTAATGAATTGTAATTCTAATTTCAATTTATATTAATTTACATTTAGTAGGTATTGTTGATATTTTGTAATTTCCAATTGAATACTGGTCATAATAATTTTATTTATTGCTTTTCCCGCCTAAAACTTTTATGACGATAAAGGAGCTAAAATACTGCATATAATACATACATATATGAAATATAATTATGTATATTTTTAGAAGTTAAAAGTATGGTTATAAAAATAGTTAATTTTTTTTTTTTTTTATAAGAAAAGCATTTTCCATCAAAAAGCTTTTCGTATTAAATTCCTTAGGGAAAATACATAGGTACTTAATATTTTCGGTATATAAATTCTCTCAACCTTTGCAACATAACATCAAAAATATTATTTTTCAACAGTTCCAATGTAGATATAGACACCAAAGTTTTGAAAGAAGAAAAAAAAAAATCAAAAAAATTAACAAGTGTTTTTTTATTTAAATTAAAAAAAAAAAAGATAAAATTAAAAATTTTTTTTATATTTTTTATTTTTAAAGTAGAAATAATTTTTTTGTTACAATAGAAGGAAAACATAATTTTTATTTAATTTAAGCATTTTTTTTTTAAATTAAAATTTTATGCAAAGAGGAGAAAAAAAAAATCCACAGTACCTACCAGAATGAAATTCATTGCAAAGAAAAATACCACCAAAATAATAATAATAATAATAACCAACAAACATAACGAACAAGAAAAAAATTGCACTTAAAAGGACAAAAAAAAAATTATTTATTTTTGTTATTGAAAAATTTTGCGCATATCATGAATTTTCACCTATGTAAAAAGAATTAAAAAAATAAAATATGAAATATTAATTAAATTAATTTTTTATTTCAAATTAATAAAAAATTATAAATATTAAATATTAAAAAGGAAAAAATAAAAGAATATGTCAGAATCTGTAAATACAGAATTACTTTTAAATTGTACAATTTTAGCAATTTCAAAATTTTCATTATTAAATAATAAAAAAAATTTAACTGATAATTTAAATGAATTAAATCGGTCACAAATTGTAACCCTCTTAACAGAAATTATTGAAAATGACGATTCAGCTACCGCTGATTTGGCTAAGTAAAAGTTTTATTATCATTTATTAAAAAAAAAAATATTGCATGACGTGCTAAGTACATATATATAGTATACCTAATTATACTTATAATAATATGTTTTTAATAATTTTTTTAAATTAATTATAAAGCTCCTTTTTTCTTAAATGTAAATATATAAATAAATAAATGAAAATAATATTTATAGAAATATTCCGATTAAATCGAACTTAATAAATATGGCAAATAATATATTATGTATGTACATTAAAATGCCTACACATTATTATCGTTTATGTACCTTACATATACTATAAAAAAATATATAGGGTGTATTTGTAAAACTAATTAAAGTGCATTATATATTATCTTCTACCTACTACCAAAGATGACATTTTTATAATAAAATAGGAAACTTTATAAGAAAATTCCGCCAAAGCTTACGTTAGTGTTGTAAGGATTGTATGAAAAAAATAATTTTATAAATCTACAGAGTGACTGACCGTACTTATTTTTAGAAATAATATTTTACAAGACAAATAATAAGAAAAAAATAAGAATTTCAAGATTTTCTAGTAGAATTAATGAAAAAAAACTTGTTATAAGTTTATTTTGTCTAAAAAATTCCTAAAATGAAATTTCCTATCTTATTGTATGCAATTCTTGCTGCCATTCAAAATTACTCAATGGTAATATCTTGAATTGACTTTGACTCAGATAGTAAAAAAAAAGTGAATGAATTCAATAAAAGCCTACAAATTTTAGAAAAAAAAAATTTTTAAATCTGGTATTTAACCAATTTTGAAAATATACTTTGCAATCCTTTTTTTTTTAAATTATGTAAATGTATAATATTTACTCTCATAATTTTTAAGGGAGAAAATGAAAGTTTTAAATTCAAAGAAAAAAAAAAATCGGTTTGTAGGTACCTACATGTAGAAACATACATTGTGTATGAATGAATTTTCTTTTGTGGTAAATTTTAAATAGCCGTCTATAAAAACTTACATACAAATTTAATGTATATAACATATGATTTTATGTTAGTAAGTAAAAACATTATGTACATACTTATAAGAAGAAATAGGGTTGGGGGTGAGCAACAAGTTTTTTTTTTTACAATCAAAATCAACTAAACTAAGTATATTTACAGCACATACATTTAATATTAATTGATTTATGAACTATGCATGTACATAAAAATATTAGCTTTATAATTTTTTTTTCTTAATTATTTTTCATAAACTTAAGGATTTATTGAGAAATTCTATTAAAAACTGGGTTAAATTGTTTTATAATCAAAATTGTTAAGAATTTGATATCTTTGACTTTTTTGTTATAGCGTTGTACATCAACGAGGAAATATAAATCTTTTCATACCATACTGTATCAATATTATTAATTTAAAGAATATTGGAATCTGTTTCTGTTGTATTAAATACATTTTTTTTGTTAATTTGTTATCCTTTTCAGCTGTCTTAAATTAAAATTTATAAGTTATATTGATATACGTATATGAACAACGTATTATGTAGGATTAAAAAACTTATTAGATTAGATATTTTTTTTATATTTCGATAAATTTGGAATAGAGAAAGAAATTTGACAACACAATTTTTTAACATTTTATATTCGGAATTTATAGTATGTAATATTTTGAATTGTCTATCTTGTTTGTTTATTTGGACTTGTATTATTCGATTACTTTAAATATTTAATGAATTCATATTTCATATAATACGCAAGTATGTATGTTGTATGTAGATTGCAGGAGCCAAATTCTATAACTCTATGTTGTTCAAAAAAATATTGCTCAAACAACATTTTTTGAACTACATAATATAATAAGTAGTACACTCAGTGGTGATACTCGAAATTTTTAACAACCGGTACGCTTAAAAAAATATTATTCAATATTTATTTATACATATGAAAAATATTTATTAACGAAAGAAAAAAATTTAATTAAATAATGTCCAAATTAAATTTTGGTTTTGGCACGGCACAATTGGAACAGAATCTTTAACCCGTTTGTCACTTGCCAGATGATGCCCTTGTCACAACCATAATTTAACTCGTGGTACAGCATCAAAATCTTCCATTGATCAGCCCATTAAATTTATTGTCATAAATGAGTGGTAGTTTCAATTAATAAAGAATTGTGCTCTTATCATAAATAAATGTGTTCCGTAAAATTGATCCAATATCACGAAATACACAAAAAATCAATCATTTGATAACTTTAAAATATCGTTAAAGCAAAAACATAATATACAACAACAGATACGGAAAATTTTGAAAATTTTAACAACCGGTACGAGCGTACCGCCCCTGAATATCACCACTGAGTACACTTACTATTATTTAACGAGGCTTTAAACATTAGAAAATCGTGATATTAACTTAAATCCATTTCTTAAGTGAAATGAACAAAATTATGAGTACCTACATGAAACATAAATAAATTTCTGGACTTTAGACTTTTTACAAGTTTCGCGAACACCTACTTAGAATTTGTTGTATTTATTATACTCTCTTTCATTATTTTATTTCTTCAGACTATCATATAGGATCGTGCAGGAAGTATACTTATTGCACTTCTACAAATACAACAAAATTAATCTTTTGACCTATTTTCGTTTTATACTTTATATTCATCTGTTGCAAAAATATTATCCATATTCATGGAATACAAGCTCGACAAATTCTAGTTTTCTTCGTCAAAAATAGGATATAATATTGTGTTATCTTTTTTAAGTAATCTTTAATAATTATTATTGAATTCGTAATTTTTGTGATCTAGTCAATCGCAGTCGAACTGAAGACATGTGTTTCACCATTGAGTAATAATATTTATAAGAGGGACAGAATTCATACAAGTAAATTTTTTTCAAAAATTATGACAATATTTTGAATGTATTGAGTAAAATGTTTTAACTCAAATGTGTTTATTCTTAATTTTATTATTTTTATTATTGTATTAAGAATAAACACATTTGAGTATGAAATTTTTATTCAATACATTGAAAATATTGTCATCATTTTTGAGTTATTTGAAAAAAAAATTCTGAAATTTACTTGTATGAATTCTGACCCTCTTATAAATATTATTACTCAATGGTTTCACTTAGTCATTATAAACAGAATGTAACGAATTGGATAATCGATCAACTTGTTGAACTCTTATAAATTGCTTCGAATTTATTTCAAATTTCAAATTAAAAAAATTATTCAAATTTATTAATATACATTCTAAATCAAAACTGCAGAAATTATTATCACATCATAACTATTTAGTATCGTGAATGTTCTTACAAATTAGAACTGTATACATTTTTTATTATAATGCAAATATTCTACTTATTTTCTCAAAAAATATACATTGTCTAAATAATCAAGGTTAATAGGAATGGATAAAAAAAAATTCTATTTTAATGGTAATTGTAACATTAATTGAAGGTTAATAAAATATAATAAAATTGAATTATTTTCAAAATTACCTTAATGATAAATGTACATAAATTGTATTTGAAAATAATTTTATTGAGATAATTATCCGCATACATTATTTCTTAACTACATTTATATTTATATTCCAGATTTCATTAATTTGTCTGGAACTAAATTTAATATTAACATTACTACAAATAAAAAAAAAGTACTTATTAAATGTTATTTTCTTGACATCTTCGTATGAGGTTAATTCAGAATATTTTATTTTATAACGTTAGTCAGATTATATATGAAAAAAACTGTAATTTACAGCCTGCCTACAAAAGATTTGGTTCCAGCCAGTATGTATATATTGCGAAATTTGTTTTATAATGCATGGGCCTCTTTGCAGATTTAAATTTTTAAACTAATTTTATGTGACCTTTGTAGTATGTAATATTAAGATTTTTACTTATTTTTCTTTTTTAGGGATTTTTTGACAGAATGTATTTTTCCATCACCCACCAGGTAAGTTAAAGTTACATAATGTTTTTACTTGTGTCTTTTTTGATGAGCAACTCCTCACCTAAATGGCAAGTTAAGTTTTACTTCGGTGAAAAATCTCGAAATTAGAAAAAATGTGAACTTTTGTGGTGCGGTGGGTTAGGTTCTTTCTTATTTTCCAAATAACAACAAATACCCAATTTTATTACTTACCACATTATAGGGCTCTTTTTTGGGTTCTGTATTCGTTCTATGTCGATTGAGTGTGGGTTATTGTGTGCAATCTTAAGCTAATACTGAAAGGCTTTAAATTTGGAACTTGGCCGTTTCATTGAATTTTATAATTAAATTTAATAAAATTTATAATATTTTATATATATAAAATTTATATTAAATTAATAAAAATTTTGAAAAAACTTTTCATTCATCCTAACCGACTATTTGCTCATTAAAAACAGAGATCTTTATATTGTCATCTTTTACAAAACTCTAAAATATTTGAATTTTTTTTTAGACCGTATGAGCTGCCGTGGCAGCAAAAAACATTATGGGCGGTCATTTTTGGTTTAATGCTATTTATAGCGATTTTTGGAAATTGTATTGTATTATGGATAGTTTTAGGTAAGTGTCCATATTATAGTTGTGTATACATACATGCATACTACATAGTGAGCTCTTTTAGACCTATATTCGCCAAATCATAATCGGTAGTTATTAGTAAATTTTAGAATTTGAAGATTGTGCCTCCAAAATTAAAATTTGGGAGTAACTACAGTTTAATTGAACCTCTCAGAATGGGCTGAAACTTGGAGGGGGGGGGGGGGGTAGAGGCGGTGCCCAAACTCCCAAAACTGAAATCAGTTCTTGAGGCAAAGGCCCCGTTTCGGAGATAGGGCCCACCAGTTTTCATACATTTTTGTATGGAAATTTTTTTTGTGCCCGATTTGCCCTATTTTTGACCACCCGCCCGCCGCTTATGAAAACATTTTTATTACGGCTCAATTTTATAATCTTCCTTTTTTTATTTGTTGGACGGTTACTCTTTTTTTTTCCCATTTAAAAAAAAATCCTTTAAAATGTATATATGAACGTTGAAATTATATAACAAATCGAATAGAAATACATAATATGAAATAATAAATATGTAGATACCTTATCTACCCACTCTTTTGAAGTTTGATTTTATTTTTATATCATTTGTTAACAAATTGTTTTGAAGTAATTAAACTGCTTCCTACTTTATTTAAAAAATGGCATTCTGCATTATGTACAGCAATAATGTTTTGGCGCTGAAATTGAATGTGATATAAATAATAAATGCTCTGGAAAGTATGCATTATAATTGTGGGAAAGTAGAAAATAAAAAAAAAACTTTTCTATCTCTATTTATTTTTTTTGCGCCAATTTAAAAGTTCATTTGAAGTCTAGCGAATGAAAGTCAGTTGGGGATGTGTTTTGGATGTGTGTGGGATACAATAAGAGTCACATATTCTCAATGCGACTTGTATGGAAGTTTCAAATCTTGTTATATATTATTTTTGTTTGAAGTTAAAAATTATTTTAACATTTTAGAATCTATGTTTTTTTTTATTCTTGACTTTTACCTTATTTTATTCTAACAAACAAATTTCTGGAAATTGGTAAAAAATTGAATACCTACCTTGAAAGAAATTTTTCAATTATGTATTATATAATTATCAACTAATACTATTTACTTGTATAAATATATATGGTCTTTCCTCGAGACCATTGTTGAGTCCAACGTGAACTTCTTACCAAAATGATATCCCTTTTGATATTATGATGATGTTTTATTTATCGTAAAATAAAACCATGTTTTTAGTTTGAAGTTCTGTTTAAGACTGATTTTTATTTAATTCAAAATGTAAAATTCTAAAATTATTTCTTAACAAAAAGAATGTCAATTCAAAAAAAGGTATGAAAATCATACGATATTTTGTACCGTTACATTAGGTAGATTGATTTAATTCTTTCGTATTAATGTTAATTTGTTGCGAACGCCACATATTCCCCCGCTAATCTGATCAACGTGCTGCTTGATCAGATGATGGAGGTAACTGATGCTGTTGATGCGGTTGACGGAGCTGTCGTTGCTGGTGCTCGCGTTGTTGGTCGTTGGTGCTCGCGTTGTTGGTCGTTGCTGCTGCGGTCGTGTCGACGGGGTCTCCACTTTAGGCTGCGCTGAACCTGTTATCGAAGTGGGTGTTGTCGGCTGCGGTCTTGACGAGCTGTGGTCGTGTCGACGGGGTCACCACTTTATGGTCTCCTCGAGACCATTGTTGAGTCCAACGTGAACTTCTTACCAAAATGATATCCCTTTTGATATTATGATGATGTTTTATTTATCGTTAAAATAAAACTATGTTTTTAGTTTGAAGTTCTGTTTAAGACTGATTTTTATTTAATTCAAAATGTAAAATTCTAAAATTATTTCTTAACAAAAAGAATGCCAATTCAAAAAAGGGTATGAAAATCATACGATATTTTGTACCGTTACATTAGGTAGATTGATTTAATTCTTTCGTATTAATGTTAATTTGTTGCGAACGCCACTTATATGATATATCATTCCAAAGAATTCTTTGATTGGGAACGAAGTGATATTTATTTTCCTTGATGGAAAATGATACTCCTGAAAATTTCTATTCTTGATTTATTTTTGTTTTAAAATATAGTGTTAGCTAGATTTTGGAAGTTTCGAAGCACAAAAAGCCGTATTTTTAACTAATAATAATAAATTAATCTTTTTCCATCATCAACTCAATTTTTGAAGCGACTTCACTTACGCCTCTGTGGAAATCTAAACATACTACCGTATATATTTTCTTTATTTTTTAGGTCACAGAAGTATGAGAACTGTTACAAATTATTTTCTGCTGAATTTATCAATAGCTGATCTGTTAATGTCATTATTGAATTGTATATTTAATTTCATTTTCATGCTTGAATCAGATTGGCCATTTGGTTCTATATATTGTACTATAAATAATTTTATGGCAAATGTAACAGTTTCTACCTCGGTTTTTACATTGGTGGCTATTTCCTTCGACAGGTATTTATAAGAATATTTTCAATTTCAATTAACTCCAGTCCAATCGGTAATGAATTGCTCCCTGCATGAGGTCCAATAGTCAGAACAATTTAAGCAATTTATTAAGGACACGGTCCTGAAAAAATTGCCAAGTTTTCGAGCTAAGGACGGTTGCAATCGAGCCTCCACCTTGAATGAAAGATCTAAGTATTTAACACCATCGCAAATGCGAATTTGTTCTTTAGTTCAAACTAATTTTATGAAGAAATACGAAAAAAGTGTTTGTTCGTTGACTTCGACCCTTTTTGTTGTCGACCATTTTTTTCGCTCTATTCTTTCAAGGTTGGACTCGAGCGGATTCGCCTCCAACAAATTCCATCAAAAGTCCCGACTACTCGATGTTTTTCAAGGCGATGGTCTTTTTTTACTGACTCGGCTACTGATGAATATAATATATATTATGGCTATTTTTTTCTTCTTTAGATATATAGCAATAGTACATCCACTGAAAAGAAGAACATCAAGGTAATTTGTGTTGTCAAAAATTTTAAAAACCGGCTCAGTCTTTTTGTTTTTGTTATTCATTTATAATTGTTTTGTTATTTATATCATCTTCATGGTTTATAATAATAAATTGACGTAATATAAGTACTTGATGCTGTAGTGTTAAATTTTCGAGTTGGAGTGATTTGACATTTGAGTAACTGATACAGTTATAAGGTAGGTCTCAAGTTTTACTTTAGGTTCAAGCTGTGTTATACACATTACATTAAAAATTATAATTTTATGTTTTCAAATAGTACCTAGTAAATTGTATGAATTTTTTCCAATAAATCTTGTAAATATGAATTGTAGTTAACTAATATTTCCTGCTACTTGTATGTACCTATATATTTATTCAAGGTTTTCATATCGATAAAATACAAAATTCAACACTTATTCCATCTGAATTTGGTTCAAGTTATGAATTCATTAGATCATTTTATTTTTTTTATTTAAGTATTTTATATTAAATAGAAAACTTTCAATATTTTTTATTTAGACTTTACTTTATTTATATTTATATTTACTTCCCAAAATTCAGGAGAAAAGTACGGATAATTTTAATTATTATATGGATATTTAGCTGTGTATTAGCTTCACCTTGCCTAATATTCAGTAATACCATGACAAAAAAATATTATAATGGTAAACAACGAACGGTTTGTTTTATGATGTGGCCAGATGGTCGTTATCCCACTTCAATGTCAGATTATGTATATAATGTTATTATTTTGATATTAACATATGGAATACCTATGGTTATAATGTTGATATGTTATTCCTTCATGGGTCGAGGTAAGTTATTATTTGTAAAGGCATTTGTATTATTAGAGAAAATAAAATGTTTAATTTTAAGTTTTATGGGGAAGTCGGTCAATTGGTGAAAACACAGAGAGGCAAATTGAAACTTTGAAGTCCAAAAAAAAGGTAAATATCTCCTCTATCATCAACAACTGAGTTAGTGTTTTTGAAATATATCGTCATAGCTCTTAATGATATATTCAATGGCAATAGCGCAAACAGACGTAAACAAATTAAAAATTTATTTTTGCAGGTGGTTCGAATGTTTATTGCTATTGTATCAATTTTTGCAATATGTTGGTTACCGTATCATACATTTTTTATTTATGCATATCACAATAATAAAATAACTGCAACAAAATATGTGCAACATATGTATTTAGGTGAACTAAATTTGAAACTTTAATTTTCTGATCTAAACATCGTTATTTTTTTTAAGGTTTTTATTGGCTCGCAATGTCAAATGCAATGGTCAATCCAATTATTTATTACTGGATGAACAAAAGGTTTGGATAACGAGTTTTCTTTAATTTCTTTGGAAAGCTGAATAAACATAAATAAAATCGTATAATTCTGAGTAAAATGTTGTAAGAAAACATATATGTACATTTAAGAATTGCTTATGGGGAAAGTAAAAACACTTTTTTTTTTTAATTAACGATTTGGAAAGAAAGAAAAATAAATCCTACTGCTGCAATAAAATTCTTCTCGCATTTCGCTGTAATTCTCAAATTTGATTTCAAGTGTACAGCCGCAAGACGCGTGACTGTGAGAATGAATGGTCTTTTCTAAAATTTTTTTTGGCATAAAAATTTCAACTTATTCAAATTTTTTTTTCTTATAAATCAGGTTTCGCTTGTATTTCCAAAAAATAATTTGCTTTGGAATGCAGAAAAAAATAGAAAAAAATGATTCACCGAATATTATCGCTTTAAAAAACAGAGGATATTCTTACAATAAAAGAATAGATGTAAATGGTAAGACTTTAATTGAAAAATTTCTAATTTTTATATTGAACAATCTACTTTTATATTTTAGGTGTACTTAACAGATGGAATCGTAGTACTATTGAAACCCAAATTCAAAACAATCAAGACACCAAAAATTCTTCTCCGAAACGACAACAAAAAGAGATACAAAATCAAATCAATGAAAATTGTGATAATGACAATAAATAATGCTTTAAAATTGAAAAGAAAAATTAGGATTAAATTATATGCAACGACGTTGAATAAACAAAAAAAATCTGTAAAATTTAAATAACATTAGAAGAATTGCTGAATTTTTCTTTTTCACAAAATACGCAGCTATTTTTTTAATTTTAAAACTAGAGTAGGTGTAAGGGATAAAAATAAAAGATAAATTAAGTCACAATTATAAATTGTTTTTGATTCATAATTTTCGTTATAAGTTCTTAAAATTCAAATACATAACATTTTTATGTACCATAGAATAATGTTAAAAAATAAATGTTAAAAATATTTGAAAATAAAAAAATATAAATTTTACATGGCATTTTAAATTTAGATCTTGTCGATATCATTATGAATATTCTTTGCTTTGGAAATCTTAATTTGTAAAGAGGTGTAAATTTAAAAAAAAAACAATTTGAGTCATGAGATATTTTTAATTTTTTTTAAACTAATATTTTCTTAAAAGTAGAATTCAAAAGAACAAACCATTATTGGAACCATATGGCTTTAAGATGAAGCATAATGAAAATAAAATAAATTTCGAATACAAAACCAATTAATAAAAAAAAAAAAAATATAATGATTAGATACGATTTCAAAAAATAAGTGCACATGAAATTCATTTATTCAAAAAAATAAATATTTTTTTTCACTAAATTACACATCATTTGGATAAGGATTTGTTTTTGAATTTTATTTTTATTAAATAATAAATTTAGTAATTATCATTTTTTTTTTCAATATTTTTTGATATTTTAATAGAAATCCATAAATAAATAATAAATATTTCATGTTGGCGTCAATTTAGTTTAAAAAATGGATTTCTGAAGAGCAGTGAAAGCTAACATCTTTACAAAAAAAAATAATTTACAGACCAGCTAACATAATTCTAGGATCTTCAACAGCTGCTTTAATTTTGCGTAAGAACATAACAGCCTCGCGGCCATCAATTAAACGATGATCATAGGTTAGAGCAACGTACATCATTGGCCGTATAACAACCTTGAAAAACAAAAAAAAAAAAGTTAGAAAATGATTTGTCAAATTAATGAGAAATAAATTTAGTGTACCTGGCCTTTTACTGCAATTGGCCTTTCGAATATACCGTGCATTCCCAGAATGGAACTTTGTGGTGGATTTATAATTGGTGTACCCATTAAAGAACCGAATACACCTCCATTACTAATTGTATAAGTTCCTCCATCCATATCTTCTACCGCAATAGCACCTTTTTTTGCTTTCTCTCCAAGCGCAGCTAAAGCAATTTCAACGTCTGCGTAATTCATACTTTCAACGTTTCTTATGACGGGCACAACTAAACCTTTAGGTGTAGCTACAGCAACTGAAATGTCTACATAATCACGATATACAATATCCTAAAAATGTGTTAATGATGAAGTTAGAAACATTGATAACCATTTTTTTTAATGGGAGTTAGGATTATTTAAAATATTTAAGCGTTAATCGAAAATGGATTAACTTTTAGAAATGTTAGATATTTGTATTAAGACATAACTAGAAAGACTCATAAATCCCAATTATTCCGTTCGAAAAAAGAATTATTACATTAGATCCAATTTTAAGGTTTAACCAGTTTTCTACTTCTACTAGTTTGTATTAGACTACTACTAGTTTGTATTAGTCATTATTAGTTTCAAACAATTTGAATTTTTTTTTTTAATTTAGCACCTATATTTTACCTATTTTATTTTTTTACACCTTTTTGTACCTTTTATTATAATATCCAATAATTTATATATTTTTATTTTGAAGTCTTTTTACTTATAAAAAAAAAAGTACCAAAACAGATGACGTCGAAAAAAAGTAGTTTTGGAAAAATTATGAAAATTTTCAATTCTTAGTACTGATGGATTTAATTGTTAGAACTTTTTTTCGCCTAAAGACACTTTTAAACCATATTTTTAACTAACATCTACATTTTTCAAAGTTTTTAGAATCTTTTTAAACGATCATGGGTGTCAAAAGACTATTTTTTAGCACCTATAAATCCGCAACCAAATTTGTCTTTTAGTCAAACTACTATTACTTTTAATAATAGTGAAAAATTTTTATAGCTTATAGAATAGATAAAAGTGTTAATAATTTTTTTCATACAGAGCCATCGATGACAGCGTTAACAACAGGTTGATCCTTTAGAGCGTAGGCTGAAGCTATGGTAAATATAGACATAAAACCAATTTTAATTCCATATTTTTTAACAAAAGCATCTAAATTTTGCTTTCTGAACTCCATAGCACCACTGAAAAATAAATATTTATCATGAATAAGGACAGGACAAAAGGTGGAACAAGTAATTTTTTTTTACCTCATGTCGATTTCATTAAAAGTTGTTAACATAGCATTTACATTTTGTGCCTCTTTAAGACGGGAGGCAATTTTTAGTCGCATTCGATTCATTTTTACACGTTGTTCCGTACGTGTTCCGGTAATTTCTCTTGAGTAGTCTGCAGGAGGTACCTATAATATTATTATTTCCTAAAGAAAGTAATTATTTTTTGGAATCCAATAATAACTTTTACCTTAACTGCTGCTTCCATACCTTGGGCATGCCGTATCGCTGCGACTGGAATTTGAGCTGCAGGTGCCGTTGGTTTGGGAGGTGGTGGTGGAGGTGCTGCAGCTGGTTTAGGTGGTGGTGGAGGTGCTGCTTGGCTGGCTACATAAAATTTGATTATTATTAATTTCACATATGAAATACAAAATACCGTTGTAATATTTTCTAATTAATTCCTTTTCGTAATTATCTTTTTGATTTCACATATTTTTTTATTTAGATTATTACAAGAAGATGGCATGATAAAAGAGATTAAAATGTTGATTTCATTTCAGGTTCCATTTTAAAGTGCTTACAGACGTGTTAAATGTTTATTCAACTTGAGTTGGCCAACTTAAAATTTACTCATCTGTGGTAATGTTGAAAGACTTCTGAATAAATTAGAATGTAGGAGTTTCTAAGTAAATATTTTCTTACTGAAAACTATCAAATGTACATGTATATTTATATTGGAATTTTAACAAAGATCAAATGAATTAGTTAATTTAATGCTTCAATTAAACTAATTTTACTAAAATATTTATAACTATTACGTTTTGGAGATGGTGGCGGTGGCGGTGGTGGTGGTGGTGCTGCTGCTTTTGGTGCTTCAGCTGGCTTAGCAGCTGCTGGAGCTGCACCTCCATCAGCTTTTTTCAATTTGAATAGTGGTTGGCCAGATTTGACTGTGTCACCATCTTTTACTAAAATTTCTTCAACAACACCACCGAAAGGAGCTGGAACCCCTACTGTTGTTTTATCAGTTTCAATTTCCATAACAACATCATCTGCTTTAAAAAAATCACCAACTTTACAGGTAAATCTAAAAAAGATGGTTTTTATACATTATGATTGGTTCAAAATTAGTGAACTAAAGTTGAATGTACATAGATAAAACAAATTACATATATGATATTGAATATAAAACGAAATTCTAATAATGGTGCGAATAAAACGGTATTGTGGATGGTGGGATTGTTGTTTTAAGATTCGTAAAACTTTAAATCTAGCCAGAATATTGAAAAAAATGGTTATTTCTTATACATTTTTTTTTTAATTATTGCTACAGTTAAGTTATAAAATTATATTATTAAACTGTATTTTGATTTGTGTTGATCAATAATTTTAATGTCTTAACATCAAATAATGAAGACGATATAAAATGCACAACAAAGCCAACTAGAGCGCTCTGAGGATAAGTATTCATCCAAAGGGCCTTTGCTCAATTCACTGAAATGGCTCAATACTCAATATAAGCCAAAGAAGTAGAGAAATCCAATTTAATATTGCCTTGTGTCAAAAATGAGCTTGCCAAAAACACGTAGATGTACAAGGGATTAAAATTATATAATAAATTACCACAGGATTTAAAATCAGTAAATCTGCGAAAAAAACTAAATACATATATTACATGCAAAATGTATTGAAGATACTATTTCTATTAAATGAATTTTCATTTACTGAAATTATTTACAAATAGCTATATATAAAGTCAATTTGTCGCAGGTAGATACTAAATAAATAAATAAATGAAAAATTAAAAAAAAAAACGATGAGCGGCTTTTTCATCAATAACAGCGGCATTATATTTAAATAAAGAATAACAGCTATCAAAACATGCAATTAATTGTTATATTCTGTACAATTACATTTAATATGAAATATGTTAAAATGAAGACCTACTTAAGTTTAACATTATTTATTTAGGAATAAAAAAAATGTGCACTTAAGCGTTTTTGATGTTAATTGTTTTTATATTCTAAACATTCTATGGCAAAATCAGAAAATTTACCAACTTGTGGCGACGCCCATTGTTGATATAAGTTTACTAGTAACTGATCATTAATCCTCATAAATAATTATTTCAATTAACTTCCGTTTATTTATATTTTCTTTCTTAAACTATATATTCAGAGTTTTTGGAGATTATTAATTATCAGAAAAAGAAAGTCATTTCTGATTTTCGAATGACTTCACGACCCTTTCTATAAGTTATTTTTAGATTTTAGTCATCAATAAACAAAATTTTTATAACTGTTGTGGTTTGTAAATAACTACTAATGAACGAACTATGTACCTAGGACAAACATTTCATTCTTCTTCAATATAAGTAAACATTTTTTCATTATTATGGTAAAAAAAAGAAACGTGAAATGAATAAAAAACATTTCTCCAGTGAGCTCAAAATTAAAATAGTTTTTTGTTAAATACTTCTCAACAGAAGAGGAAAAAAAATTAAATTTAATCAAATTCAAGTTTTTTTTTGGGTAGCTAAGTAAAAAACTATTGCTCAGAATTATAAATATGTAGCTATAAAGGTATGTGCGGAAATTTTGATAATCGATAACAAATTTAAATTTTATTAAATATACTTAATTTTCATTTCTTTCAGATTATAGATTTTTCAATACTACCTACCTACCTACTTTTCGAAAATATGGAATGGAGCTTTTGATTTAGGTACCTACAATTAGTGATAAGAAGTTTGTTGACAAATAACATAACAATTAAATACATGTACTTTAATATGCATCTAATTACTTAAGTTTAATTTTTTTGCCTGATTTTGAAGTCAATGATGATTAGTTTTGTGTTATTAACTCCAATCGACAACTTACTTGACATCACCTTCTGATACTGAATCAGCAAATGGTGGAACATTTACAACTTGTGAGTACAAAACGAAATTCGTATGAAAATTACGAAACCCACTAGTGATTGATCTAATATTCCTCCTATTATTAGTTGATTGTAAAATATCTTCTGGTAACAATTGAGTTTTAACTCCCCGGCTGAACTGCCTTCGAATTGTTCCAACATTTTTACACTAAAAATATGAAAAACAAATTTGTTAATAACATTTTAATTAAATTTCTTAAAATTTCTTTAATGAAAATTTTCTTCTAAAAATTATCTATCAAAATTACATAATCCAATTCCAATTTATATATATATTTTTTTTTTATTACCTCAATTTCATCTAGTGAACGTAATCCTAATTTAAGTACATTTCGAGGCAACCGTCGGGTTGTTGAAATTATTAAACCGGACATATCTGTTAATTTTTTTTTTATTCGAAATTCAAATTTTTTCTTAACAAAAAAAAATTTAAATAAAATATAAATCTTTTTTTTCTTTAGCCAATTTTTTCTATCTATCCGTCACCGTATAATATAATAGTACCTTGCCTGAAATATTTTTTCCTTCAAAAATAATTTTTTTTTCCATTCAGTCATTGCTTATGTGTGAGTGCCATCAACAATTTGACATTTTATTGTTTTGTTTCTTTATTTTTATTTTTACTTTTCATTACCAAAAAACTTCCATGGCATTCATTATAATTATTTATTTAATGGTGTCGTTAGAATGCCGGACAATAAATTGTTAATAATTTTCTCACAGAATTGAATATGTAGACGGCGTAATGAAAAATATTTTGGCTAAAGTGCCGTTTCCTTGAAACTATCAGAATGGGCTGAAACTTGGAGGGGGGGTAAAGGTGCAGCCCAAACTTCCAAAACTGAAATCAGTTTTTGGGGCTCGGGCCCCGTTTCGGAGATAGAGCCCACCAAAGTTTTCATACATTTTGTATGGGCAATTTTTTTTTTTTTGCTCGATTTGCCCCATTTTTTTTGTAGAGAGTGTCAGAATGGGCTGAAACTTGGAGGGGTGGTAGAAGCGGTGCCCAAACTTCCAAAACTGAAATCAGTTTTAGGGGCTCGGGCCCCGTTTCGGAGATACGGCCCCCCAAAGTTTTCATACATTTTTGTATGGGAAATTTTTTTTTTTTGCCCGATTGGCCCTATTTTTGGGAAAAGGATATAGGGGGTGCCCCAAAACAAGAGGGGGGTGGGGGGCGGCGCTTCAAAAACATAAAATTAACATGTTTTTGATCAAGAACATGTTAATCGTGTCCAAGGCATTAGTTGTCCAAGGCATAACACTATTTTTTTTAAAACTCGAAAATATTGGTGTTAGTGCCGTTTCCTTGAAACTGTCAGAATGGGCTGAAACTTGGAGGGGTGGTAGAAGCGGTGCCCAAACTTCCAAAACTGAAATCAGTTTTAGGGGCTCGGGCCCCGTTTCGGAGATACGGCCCCCCAAAGTTTTCATACATTTTTGTATGGGAAATTTTCTTTTTGCCCGATTGGCCCTATTTTTGGGAAAAGGATATAGGGGGTGCCCCAAAACAAGAGGGGGGGTGGGGGGCGGAAAACTTTGGGGGGCCGTATCTCCGAAACGGGGCCCGAGCCCCTAACACTGATTTCAGTTTTGGAAGTTTGGGCACCGCTTCTACCACCCCTCCAAGTTTCAGCCCATTCTGACAGTTTCAAGGAAACGGCACTAACACCAATATTTTCGAGTTTTAAAAAAAATAGTGTTATGCCTTGGACAACTAATGCCTTGGACACGATTAACATGTTCTTGATCAAAAACATGTTAATTTTATGTTTTTGAAGTAGTTTTCCCATAGTAATAAAAGCAGAAACAAGAACATGTTCTTGCGAAAACATGTTGTTATTAAAGGATGGGTTGAGTAATTTTTACAAATATTTCGTGAGGCAATATGTAGAAGCCATTAATGTTCACTGGGATATCATTTTTGACGTTGACTTTGAAAATTTTATGTCGTAAACAAATGAAAAAAAAGTTTGTTATTGTTTTTTATTTTGAATTTGAATTGAATTTGTAGGTATATTGTATTGTTTACTTTTGTTTTTAAACTTGAGAAAAAAAAAACAGATGTTTATCTGTTTTGTGAAACACATTAAAGGTTGTTCGGTCGATTTTAATAACATGTTTTTGTGCTCAAGAACATGTTTTTCGAGTTTAGTTCGTCAAAGCATAAAGGAAGTATAATATAGAGTAACTATGTCAAACAACTTTTTAAAATATCGTTTTTATTTTTTTTCCTATTTTTTCAGACCCCCAAAACATATGTATACAAAAAAGCTTTTCTATTCTCTCTAATACTCATTAATTTTTTCAATTTTGAGGATGTTTAGTTTAAAAATTACACAACTTATAAAAATTCGAATGTAGTTGTGCGAAAAATCATACTATAAAACTATAATGAATAAATGAAAAAATATGTGTCTAAATATGTATTGTTGTGATGTGCTAATATCAATTTATTGCATCTATGTTTTTTTTTTTGTTGAAAAACTAGCATCTACGTCTTCATTGAAATTTGTAAAATTCTTATCATAAGTTATTTCAAATCAATAAATATATCTATTACAATTTAATTTTTACATTCAAAAAGAGATAATCTGTCATAATATTTTACCTATATCCTTTGGATAAAATATTCTTAAACGATAGTGGGAGACATTGTTTTATTTTTTTCGTGAATTTACGTTTAATTAGTTCGTTCTTTAAAATAACAGTGTTTTGCATTTAATGGTACATGTATATTAAAATATTTTGCATGAACTTTGTTTTAATTATTTAAATTTTGAAATTTTTATAAGGACGTTAAGAAAATTATACCGGAATATTTTATTATTATTGAAAATTTATCAATTTGGATATGGAATTAAAATAAGTATAAATAATTTGAATAATATAAAGTAAAGTATTTATTAATTTATTTTATATATTAATGAGTAGGTAGTCGCACTTTTTTTTAATGCGCAACCTTCACGTAAATATTTTACTAATTCATGAAGTTAGAGCTTCATAAAAAGTAGTCGGCTAAACAAGTTATCTTCTATCGACCCCAATCATAAAAAATACTTAAAAAAAAACTAATTATGTCCTTGTATTGAAATCAGAACAATTTTTATATCTCAAGAATTATGAGACTGATTTGAAAATATTTTATTTGAAAGCACCAAAAGATGATCTGTTTGAAATTAACAGATTTCATATAAAATTTTTTGATAACTATTTTGCTCAAAATGTTTATAAAAAAAAAATTTTAACAAACAGTATACAATTACATTGCTGTTTGGATGCAACAAAATTATCAAAAAAATATGATTTCTGGTTCACCGAAACAGACGAATGTTTGAACATAAATTTAAATTTTTGGAGTTTGTTATTAACACTTTTAATAACAAAAGGCTCAAAATTTTTAAAAGGGATATTATTACAAAGTTAAAGTATCCTTACAAACTAAAATAAAAAAACAAAAAAAATCATTATTCCAATAATATAAAATAATGTGAGCATCGTCGGTCTCATGCAAAAATCACGAAACTGCAAAAACATAGTTTTGAGAAAATTGGTTTTGAAATTTTTTTTTGTAGTACGTTTTGGTACTTTCGGGAAAATAGAAATAGTCATTGCGGATAATTTATGAGAGCTTTTGACTTTGAACATATTCAAATTTTAGTTTTTTATGATTTTTGTACAATATTAGGTCAAAACGGCCAAACTTACAGTTTCGTGCTTTTTGCACGAGACCGACGATATATAAATAAACATGAAATAAAATGAATTTATTAATGCTTGAAATATAATTTTTTTATTTACATTCTAATCCAATTTTTTTTTTTCATAGAGAACAAATACTAGTAAACATTAAAATACAATTATAATAAAGGAAATATTTTGTTTATTTTTAAAAGCTTTATATAAAAAATATTTTAAAAGCTATAAAGCTCTCTCGTTATAGCGATAAATTCTAAACAAAAATAAAAGCTTGGGGGTCTGATCCAATTTTGTTTAACTTTTTTTATTTGAATTTTTTATATGAAACTAGTTACTCTATTTATACTTCCTTTATGGTCAAAGGCATAAAACTGATAAACATGTTCAAGTGCACAAAAAAATGTTTTGAAAATCGACGGAACAGACTATGTTAATGTTTTTATCAAAACAGATAAACAAACATCTATTTTTTTCACAAGTTTAAAAACAAAAGTAAACAATTTGATGTACCTACATATTCAATTTAAATTCAAATTATAAAACAGTAACCAAGATCAATACAAACAGGTTGAGTAATGTTGAACAAAAAGAAAAAAAAAATGGACGCGTCTCTGACGTCATTGATATCCAATTTCCATATATTACTTCTTGTTTTTTTGTTTATTTTCTTGAAAAATGCAAATCGTATATAGCAGGGATCGTAATATCTATATATTTATTATTTGAAAAATAAAATAACTCTTATTTTCGGATATTTATAAAAATATATACTTATTTTTTGAAATAAATATAAAACTTTAAATAAATATTTATTTTCTAATGTTAAAAATAAATATTTTTAGCAGATTCAAACAGAAAAACTGAAATCTGTAGCTTTATTATCAACAAAATGAAACCTTTTGTTTTGTCGAAGTCAAAAATAAAATTTAAGATCGTAATTCATATTTTGGTAACAAATATTGAACTTAGTTTTGGTTCCGGCACCAAATTTTTTTATTTGATTAAATTTAATCCAATAATGATTGTAGAATTCGATTTTGAAAATTCAATAAATCCATAGAAATTTTTTTACATTTAAAATTTAAAAACAAACAGAACAGCTGATTTAATAACCAAACTTTTTAATTTCTAATATGGATATGCAATAAGTACAAAAAAAAAACAATTCAAATTTCTTGATATGTATATACGGGTAATTGTTCACCTAAAACACTAATAATTTTATACACTTCTGCGCCCGTATTTCTCTTTTTAAAACTTACAACCGTTTTCATTTTCATAGCTATTAAAAACTCACAATCACAAATTTTTTCTGTGCATGGGTTTGTAAATCTGTATGGGGCTACGAAACTATTTTTATATATATGACACTTTTCAGTCGCTTTTATATAACAATTACATAAAAAATATATATAAACATTTATTTATTTATTTATTATTTATTTCGGCTAAAAAAAAAGAAAATAAAAAATTAAATTAAGAACAAAAATAAAAATTCGAAATTATTATTTCAAGAGAATAATTTTAAATTAATATTTATGAAAAATAAATATATATTTATTTTGTTTTATATTAATTTTTATATTTTTAGAAATAAAAAGTTAAATGCGGTTTTTAATTTTAATATGTTAACTATTCCTGTCCTCAATATTGACACCAAGGTGGTTGAAACAATTTTTAATATTGTTTTGTATTACAGTTCTGTTAATTCTTACAGATTTTTCTGGTGATATTTATTTTTAAAATATAAAAATAAATATATAAATAAATATATATTTTTATTTTTAGAAAATAAATATAAATAATTATATTTATATTTTCAAAAATTAATATAACTCTTAAATCCCTGGTTTAAACCATTCTTAATTCTTTAAAAATTGAAATTGAATATTTGATCCAAAACATAACTGGAAATATAGTATCGAAGAGAGAATAGAGAAGGCATCTGTAGTCTTTTATTTTTGTAAACGAATGATAGGAAAGAGGTGGGGACTAAGGACTTTTATGGTCTTGTCGTACACAGCAATATAACTGCACAATTCTTACTAACGGAGTTGTGTCTTGGTGACCAGCTGTATAGATAAGGAATATGTATGCCCAAATCAAGCTGCTTGATATGTATCCAAACCGACTACGCAATTCCCAAGTAAGAGCTGGAAAAGGTCATTATATTGACGAGAAAGGAGTGGGAGGTGAATAATATTCTGGAAGGATTCGTTGTGGCAATTTCCACGGATGATTTAAAGTTGAACTGTGTAGCGGGTGCACGCAGGGGTGTTCTTAGAGGAAAACATTGTAGCTGAAAGTTTAGGACTCAAGACGGTGCCAGAATTTTTCAGTCAGAGGTAGTCGCAACAAGAAAATATGCAGTCTATTGACAGACATGTTCAGTTGTTCATAGAGTGCCAAATGCATCTGACATCCAACCAGCCTTTCGTGTACTCGAGACTGGGTAGGGTATGCTTAGAACAGCTTTGAGAATTATATAAGCGGTATGAAGTCTTCCTTTACTGGGTCTCAGGTCGCATGGATATGAGCGGGAGTATGAACTGGCAAGTAGGATTCAGATCAGAGCCAGTTTATCCCGCACTAAATACGATAAAATTAGATATTTTCCAGCTTTTTTTTTCCTAGGCCAACAGTAGATGGAGAGCACTATCTACCTGCAAAATGGCGAAAAAGGCATGACCGAAATATGATAAGGAAAGAACGGAAGAGATTCTTAAAATTTTAAGAGGCACTGGGCTGTTTTCGCTTATATTGTTCTTTCCCAAAAACACATTCTAGTTTTTGTAGAACTCGCAAAATGTTTAACACAACATGTAATCCCCTCTTTTGAATTTGACTTCGTTTACATTTCTCATAAGAAAAAGAAGTTCCTGATCATTAGCTTTTTTTTTAGTTTCATCTGTTTTTTGATAATTCCTTATATTCGTAATTTTTTTTTAAGTAGTGCAAATAACTTTGAAAGATAGTTTGTTCAAAAATTGAACTCATTATTGTTTCACTGTTTCCTGTAAGGTCTTCGGATATATACCAAATAGTAAAAAAGGAATATAATAAAAAGTATAATTTTTTGTTACGTAGATTCCAGAATTATTTTTAACGACAAACCTTTTTTTATTCGATTTCATTCAAAATATAAATACTTACTTGGCTTGATTAAAGTTTCTCTTTGTCTCTGAAATGGTTAAAACTAAATATGTATAATTTTTTTTTAAAGAAAAAACCAAAATTGTCGTTTCGAAAATTTTATTAAATTTTTATATTCTTAATTTATTATTATAAAAAATTTATTTAGTTACTAAAAATATTTTTTTTTTTATAAAAAAAATATTTTTATGTAATTTTTGTACCTTTTTTGTAATTTGCAATTTATGTATAGTTTTTGAAATTTGCAATCGTTTCATGTAAAATATGTACAAATTGAATGATACTAAGACTAACCGTGATATATATGTTTGTATGCATTTTATTTTTGAACATCAAATATCGATATGCTTAAAATAATTTATCTTTAAAGTTTGTTTCAGAATTAGTCTCAAATCCGAGTAGAACTTTTTGTTCCATATATTCTTATAAGATTTTTATGAATTTTATTTCTTAACATTTAAAAAGGTTAAAATAAAAGAAATTATAACGAAAAATTTTGTTTTATTTAATTTTTAGAGATTCACTGAAATAAATGAAAAGCTTGAAAGGCGTTAAATGTCGTTTAAATTAGTATTATTTTTGTAAATTTATCAGATTTTTTATAATATTTTGATGACCGAAATTTTTTTTGATTTTAAAACTAATTTATTTAGTAATTAACTTTTAACCAATTTAATAAGCTTGACCTATTATAGCGAAAATGTTTTTGGTAAATTGTACTTATGTACGCATATCTAATATAAAAAGTTGAATTTTTTGTTTAATAAAAATTTTGATTACATATTTTCTTTAACTATTTTTAATGCTTTATATTTTTTTCTATAAATAAACATCATGTGTAAGTGATTTCATTTATTAATGCCGGTGAACAATTTTACTTTAAACTACAAATTAACACGAAATTGAGAGAACAATATCTATAATTTTGATCATAATTGTGCAATGTGTTTACTTTAAAACACGTTGTTTGTTTACATATTTTATATATTTATTTAGTTATTAAAATAATGAATAAAATGAATTAAATAATTAACTAAGCTAAATCAATAAATATCAAATATATATTTTACATGAAAGGATTCACATTTCGAATTTATTTTTAATGGTAGCCATTATTGTTAATGTACCTAATTTTGCAATAATTTAAAATGTATTTCAATTAATTTATAACATAAGTTCATTAAAAAAAATTTATATTTCTAATTATATTATTTTGTAGATTTTCCTATTTTATTTTTTTTGAATTGATTTTACTGACGTTAGAAAAAAAACTTTAATATTTTGGTTAAATTTTAAATTAACTTCAATATAAACATAAATTTAAAGATTTATTTTAATACATATTCTAAAATACATACATACATATAACTTAATAAATTTGATATTATGAAAATGTACATTGAATATTTTGGTAAAGACAACATAGTAAATTTTTGCTTTTACCTATATTTTTATTAAGTGTAATTTTGTTTTAAGTTTATTATTTTTATTTTTCTTACTACAAACAATGTTTACAATTTTGTTGTTTATATAGTCTAAAATCTACTACATGTTTTGAAAATGTAAGTTCTATTTAATTATGTATTATTATAAATTTTACAAATTTTAAATCTTAAATTTTATAATAATTATAAAATATTTTTCCTGATTGCCAATTTCTTTAGACTTCAACAATAATCCCGAATCTATAAAATATTCTAATGCTACACTTATTCAGGGAAATATGTGATTCTTATTCAAAAAATAAGTCAACGAAATTTAAAAAAAGCTTCAGAATGTAATTATTATTATATTTTCCAATTATGAGTGGAGAAAGAGTTGCTTACATTTGTAATAATCCTACGATTTGTAATTGACATTGCGATTTGTAAGCTTAACACAATAAATCTCTATTATTTGGGGTTGAAACTTGTTGAAATGCAAAAATGAATATTTGAATTTGCGAAACATTTAATTTATATTAAGAGAATGGAAAAATAATGTTTTTTATTATTAATTATTTGTAAATTCAATTAGTTTTATATTGGATTAATTAAAATGAAAATATCTGGAAAGTTTTAAAATTTTGATGCATCTTAAATATTTGCCAGAATCTTCAAGAAATTACGAGAGCTGAAATGAAAATTTTAAAAACTACCGGCTTACATACCATTCGTATGTTACATACGAATTTAATCGAAATTAGCAAAAAATTTATGTTCTTCCGAACCCCATTGAAACAATAAAAATTTATGAATTATATATTTGGAACTGATGATTTGATAAGAAATTGCTCTAATGGAATTTTTTTTTTTATAAATTTATTAAATTAATGAAATTGGTTTTAATATAAAATTTATACTAACTATAGTCTAAAAATTGATTTCTTCAATATATTTTTTTGGAAATTTTATATTAAATTATTCCTTTTAAATTATAAATTGATGTATTTATTATTCATACATAGTTTATAGTTATATAAGTATATAACGGCTTCATAGTAGTAAATATAAGAAGTGCATAATATCAGAATAGACATAAATTTGTAAAAAGTAATGGTAATTGAAATTTCAGTCTTGTTTATTATAATAATGTAAAACTTTTTTATTTTGTTTATTATTTTTGTCAGTTGTATATTTATTTGTCGGAAGCAAAAAATGTCATAACCTTAAAAGTGAAATTTACACTGCTTATGAATTATGTACTGAAAGAAGGCACGTAGATTTTTTGAATTACACATAAGTAAGTGGATGATGTTAAAGATATGGAGCTTAGTTTGATTTGTTAAAATATCGTTTTAAATTAATTGTTTTACATTTTATCAAAGATTTCTTAATTTAAGATTTGGAATATATAAAGTTTAATTTTGTTACTTTTTTTTTCTCAATAAATAGAAACTGCACCGATTAGTAAACTACTATTATATAAATAGTCCAGCGCTAGAAGTACGAACTACTCAATTATTACAACATGGACATTTACAAAACGAAAATATTTTTATTCGAATAAAATAGTTAAACACACTTAATAATAAATTTCGTTTGTCAAATTTTAATGAAATGAAATTCGGAATGACTGATAATAATAAAATATTATCAATCAAGCATTATTTTTGTACGCTTTCCAGATTGTCATACATAAATTTAAAAAAATATATAATTTGTTTCAACTTTTATAAATTAAAGTTGTTTTCTTAACTCAAATGTACGAATTTACAATTCATAAATTTAAAAAATTTATTATTATCTTAAATTTGTTTGCATTTAATTAACCTTCCGCTTTCTGGATTATGTTTGTCCCATATATTATTTTTTATGTATATTTTTTACAATTATGTACTAATGTTTTTCCTTTTTTCGCATTAACAATGTTAATTTTGATTTTTTATTAGTAATTCTAGTTCTCAGTGTAATTGCTTGAAATTTCTAAAATTTAAGTGGGAGCCGATATTTTATAGAAATCTTATATGCCAATACGTTAATATTTTTAGTTAATAAAATGTCTTGAAGCCAGATATATTTTTAGTTTACGAGAATTTTGCCATAATATTTCTTTCATAAATTTTTTAGAAAATAAACTTTTTTCTTTCTAAAGTAAGTTCTTAATATTTTAATTTTTATAACATATATTATGCATAAATATTTATATACAATTTAGAATGGTCAGCTGAATGGTCAATTTTATATTAGGAAAAACATTTTCTATATTAATAAGTTAAGAGTTCAATCTTTTTGATGCCTTATAAACATTTAAAAAAAATAATTCTACTAAAGTTCAACCAACTATGGATTGATATAAATATATTTATATTTATATATATAACTTTTTAAGCAGAAATGAAACTTTGAATTTTTAGTGGGTTTACCATTCTTTAATCCTAAAATTTAAAATAAAATTTTCCATCATTCTTTATTAAATTGATTTTGTCTAAGAAAATTATCAAATTTTATATACTTGTAAGGTACAAATTTGTCTATATGCATTAATAGGAAATCTTTACAAGTTTTCTTTGAATAAAATAAATTATGAATTTACTTTTTGAATGGACAGCAATTAAAGATTTGTTTAAGAATATTTCTAAAATTAAATTTTTGGGGTATTTTCTATCCATTTAAGAAGCATATTATTAATTATATTTATTGGTTTCTTTTCATCTATATATAAAACATTCAAAAAGTATAAATTTTGGTTGATTAATATACATCAATTTTATAATAATTTATTTTTGTAATAAGCGCCTCTATTATAAAGATTACTATATAGACTTATTTAACTACATAATTACTCTTTTTTTTTAAATGATTAAATGATTAGAATTTATGTATTATAATTGTTTGCAAGATATTTTATAATTTTTCGCGTAAATTGGAAGATTTTGAATGAATGTACTGTGTACCTATTTCTGAACAGAAATTTAAAATAACTAAAGTGTCAAAATAATGACAAAGTATCAAAATTTTTTAATTTAATGTATTAAAATAAAATTTAAAAATTTAGAATTTTTTTTTCATGACATCACATAATATAATTTATATGTAAATAAATGAAATTTACAAATTTTACAAGAAACCGTACATATAACTGACACGGGCAGTTGGTATACATAATACATATTTGTTTTTAAAACTGAAGCTCGTAAAAGGCCTCACAAGTAATAACTGGTTACACAATAAAATGCTTTTGAACCATTATTCTACTATTTTGTTTTTGAATTATTCTATGCTTTACTTTTCTAAATGGAATTTTTCAAAAGATAAAAGGTACGCGGAGCTTTTGATTAAAGAATAAAGACATGTTACAAAATTTTATATTTTAAAAATTGATAATTGATTTTAAAATAATAATGTACAAAATAAGAGTTAGTCCTTTAAGTGATGATTTAATTTTATCTATATCTTTGCTAGTATAGTGAACAAGACACTGAACGTAAAATGTTTAAAACAATAATGTAAAAAATATGAGGTGATAGTTTCAGCGATGTTTTAATCTATATTTTGCTAGCATTGTGAAAAGACAAGTTTTAAAACCGATAACTAAATTTTATATTTTAAAAGTTGATAAATAAAGCCAAAATTAGAATATGCAAAATATGAGTTAGTTGTTTAAGAAATGATTTGGTTTTTTGAGGGCTTTTAGTTGTTTTAGGAGTGAGTTCTTATTTATTTTAAACACAACTTTTATTCAATATTATGAGATAATCGCTTCATATAATTATTAGCTTATAATTTTTTGTGGTAATTTAATATAAATATTAGTAATTTAGATGCATTTTAGTAAGAATTAAATGCTTCTAAATTAGTAATATTTATGGTTTTTGAAGAAAATTCTCCAAAGAGTTTTCCCAATGTAATACTTAAGTTATATGAATGTACTATACATACATAAAAATTTCAAATATTATTTTGAGAACCAAAATGGAAATAAGCAAAATAAAAAATTTCTAGTATCGAAAAAATTAAATTTTTTTTATTTTTGGAGGAAGAAAAAAATCTATAAATTTATTTTGCCGCGGCGAGTTAATTTTGAACCTATAGTGGAGATAATTTGGATAATTTGCAATTCGTAAACTTGGACCGCGGGATATTTAATTTTTGTTTGATATAATCCAAGATTTTTAAAGTGTCAAAAGATTTAAATAATTTTGTAAATTGTTGGATAAATAATTTATTTATAAATTTCGCGTATTACATTTGCTCAAATAAGTGAATATGAAATTCGCAATTTTAATAAATATAATAAAGGAAATTACAATTTTATTTAGATTTTTCGTTTCGATGTTTTGGAGCATATATTAAAAAAATTCTACAAAGTTTAGGATATTTAGGCCTTTTTAGATTACTTTAACATTATTATACTTATAATTTTAAATTTTAGAGTTCTTGAATTTGACTTAAACGAAATGGTTTTACTTATTATAAAAAAATAAAAAACGAAAAATAAATATTTCGACGAAATGAGAATTTAATCATTCAATTGTACTTATACGAAATTATATTTTTGTTAATAATGCTTTTTGTTTTAATTTTGAGTGTAATGTAAATTTTTATATTTATTTCCGATTGGTAATTTTATTTTTATTTTGATGTTATGCCGAAAGTTATACGAAAAAAATAATTATTTATTAGAAATTTTTATTTCATATTTTCAAAAATAAAAAAAATTGCCGTGAGTGGCATTACAGAGTTCTACATTTGAAACAATTATTCGTATAAAGATTTCTGAAAAATTATTTCAAAATTAGTAATTAATTTTTTTTAATAATTTTTGAAGCTACCTACTTATTATGAAAAAATAAAAAAAATAAATATTTCGATGAAATGAGAATTTGGTCATTAATTTTCACATTTTTTGTTAATTATGTTTTTTATTTTAATTTTGATTGTAATTTTTTATATTTATCTCCAAGTGGTAATTTTATTTTTATTTTGATATGTTATGCCGAAAGTTATACGAAAATAAAAAATTATTAATTAAAATTGTTTGGAATTTTTATTTCATATTTTCAAAAAAAGAAATATTGGACCTAATGTCACCCTTATATAGAGTTCTAGATTTATAACAATTATTCATTATAAAGATTTCTGAAAAATTGTTTCAAAATTAGTAGCTAGGTACATAATTAAATTTTTTAATAAATTTTGTTTTCCAAGTTTCGTAGTTAAAAAAAAAAAGATAAAGTATCTAATATTTAATTTTAAAATTTATCATTTCTTTTTATTTAATTAATTAATTTTTTTAATTTGTCTTATTCGAGTTCAAAATCCGTCCTCATTTTATTTAGGTTATACATAATTGGAGAATTTAGAAAACTATCATTTCGCATGACTAAAAGAAGTATGACCATCTGGATCTGAACTAAACTAATCGAGAATTAAGTCAAATTAATCATCAACGCTTTTTTTAATTACATTTAAATTGATATATATATATATGTTTGAATTTACTTTATTTATTTCAATGTGAAATAAGTCACAAAGTTATCGTTTTTACGTAATATTTCAACTATTTTCCTATTAGGCTAAAAGTTCAAAATAACCAATATAAATTTTGTGTCAAAATACAAAACTTATAATAAGTTTTTAAAAACCAAAGACAGAAAATTTCTTAAAATTTTCTAATATTATTTGTGCTGTTGACAGTTTTTAAAATATATTTTCCAATAAGTCGATTTTGATATTTTATAAAATACAAATTATTTATTTATTTATTTTCAACAAAATCTTATGGGAAATTTATTAAAAGTTTATTTTTTGATATGAAAATAATAATAAAGAAAAACTAATTTAGCAAATAAAAAAAAAAAGAAGATTTTATGAAAGAATTTCTTTAATATATTATTACTAGATTATATAAGAAAATAATTTTACAACTTATTGGAAATATATTATCAGACAGGAATCATAAACTTAAGGAATAATAATTGTTTGCATTTATGAACGAATGACGTCAATGCAGTGTATAATATTTATTTTAATATTATGCTTTTAAAATGTTATTTAAATCAACGCACTTCAAGAAAATGTTAAAATTTACATTTATTTTTCTTATTTAATTTAATTCTTTTTATAAAACTTAATATTTTTTTTTACTTGTATTTTGAATTTTTTTTTTTGTAATAATTAACGATTAAAATTTTGAATTTATTTTGAAATGAATTTTTGAGCATATTAAATAGACATTTTTTTAATAATTTGAATAAATTTTTAATGTCAAGTGATTCAGTGACTATGTTACATAATTGTGTAACTATAAACATTGTAATTTAGAATTATTTTTCTTCTTTAGAAATTATGATTATTATTATTAATGTCATCGATAAGCCAAGTGTAATAAATCAAGTAGTTAATTTTTTTCATTAATTATATTACAAATAACGAAATTTAAAAACAAAAAATTAAGATCTTTCTTCAAAAAAAAAAAGATTTTTAATAAAATAACATAATATTAATTTATATTAAAACTTTAATGATTGAAAGCGGGTAACAAGAGTCAGTATAGTATCAACATAGTGCATCACATATTGAGAATTTTTTTCTTGAAAAATGAAGGATTCCTCCATTGTTGGTCATATTTTTCGAATAAAATAATGGTTTTTTAATATTTTTCAAATTCTTCATATATAAATTAAATTTGGAGCTTTCAGAGACTATTCTAAATTATGAGAAATTTATAATATGACGTCATTCTATTGAATATTATATCCTTATACCTACACTGTATATTTTTGTGATTCATGTTGATATCTTATAATAAGATGTAGTAAATCTCCAATAACATTTTTAAATAGTTCAATTTGATTTTAAAATTAATAAATTTAATTTTTTTTTTATTTAAATCTTTATCTTTCTTGTTTATTTCAAAATTATAAAATTTTGTTTATGCCATATTTTATTAGATTTTTTGGACGAGATTAGGTACATATAGAAACTTTCATTCAGAAAAATTAATTTTCTTTTCGTAAATATAATATATATATATATATATGTAGTATGGTAATAATATACATTGTACTGAATAAGTTAAAAAAAAAATTTTTTTTTGGTAAGTTTTTGAAAGATTTATCTTAAGAGTTTACGGGTTTATGAAATATATGAAAAGTTTGTCCTCTTTCGTTTCTTTCCAATACTATATATACAAACATACAAAATTTTTATAGTATTTTTTCTTTTATTTTTTAAGATGATGATGGCAAATGGTTGAATTTTATATAGCTCTGTATCATGTTTATGTTTTTAAATATGGTATAAGGACTGTTTTTTTTTTCATGTCAAGGAAAATAATATTAAAGGGGATAAAATTTTTTTTACGAAGAAGTTAGTTAACTTTCGTTACAAAATCCAATTAATTGATTAAATTTAAAATAAATATAGAGAAACGTAAAATTCTGGAAATAATAATGTGAATTAATGAAAATATTAAGACCTATTTTTTTTTTAGATATGTCATTATAAAAATTTTAATATCGATGGTTATATATTATATATTTTAAAAATGTCATCAAATAACTACAAATTAAAAAAAATAAGTTTTGAATTTTTCGTGATCCTCAGAAATTAAAATTTTGGAACCTAGCAAATATGATATAAATTAATTAATTTTTTTCAATCTTGATTGAAATTTAGAAGCAAATAATATTTTTAAAAAACCTATTATATAGTCTTTTATGTATATTAATCTTAATCCTTAATGAATTATCTATATCTGGATGGGAGTTTGTAACGTAAAAATGATGAAATTAATGAAAAAATATTTTATAGAAATAAAGAATAGTATAAAAATATTTAGATTAGGCAGAAAATTAGTTTTTATACTTATTTCTTAAGTCACTTAATAGCTACAATAAGATCACTTGAAAACTGTACTTGATTAATTTTTATTCATTTTCATAAAAATATTTTTCATCTATAATATGTATAATATGGTATTTATTATAATTTTTTCTCCTATTTTCAGAAAAAGAAAATAGGTTTAGGGTCATGAGTTAATATTTAACTATAATATACATAAAAATCTAAGTAAATATTTTTATAGTATTCTCTATTTCAATCAAATTTTGTTTATTTTTTCGAAAGAATGGTATACACTTGAACCTTATCAATTTCAAAAAAAATTGTAGAACTGACTTAAGACTAGAAGCCCGCCAATACTGAATTTGAATAAATTTATTTAAGTTTTCAGAACAAATCTATTTTTTTTTAAACTGTTTTTATTCAGCTTCTTTTAAATTTTCATGTTTTTGGTAAATATCATATAGATCGTGTTACATAATGATTATTTTTTATTAAAAAGATTTAATTAAAATGTAAAAGGTTTCGTTATTTTTATTGTTTAAAATTTTTATTATTATTTTATTGTTTAAAGTTTTTAATTTTGTATACCTAATTATTTCATTATTTTGATAATTTGGACGTTAATTTCAATATTCGTTTCTTTTTTTAAATGAATTTTCATGAATCCTCTTTATATAATATATTTATATTTTATTGCAATTTTTTTTTTCGCGGAAGCTAAAAAATGTTTGTCAGAAAGGTCGAAACTAAATTTTAGAAATATTTAATGGTTTTGGAATTTAATTTGTGTACACTTAAAGATTTATTCTTTAGAAGTATACGAAATTCTTAATATACCCGAAAACTTTGGCTCCCTATAATGAATTGTTTTTTTTCCATTTTGAAAATAAATTTAAATATTCATCAAAACATATTTTTAAACTTGAAATTCAGGATTTGAATTATGTTATTTGTCGTATCATTGTGTTTTTGCTTATTTGAGTAAATAATTTTGTAATATGATTTATAATATTTAAGATATCAAAATTTTATTAAAATATTAATATGAATATTTGTCGACTAACTTAAGCGCGCGCAGTTAAGGAGAGTTCCAATCCTTGAACATTTTTTAACTAACTATAGTATACAATCTATTTATATATCAGTATTATTATTTTATGATAAAATTAATTACTTTTTATTATTAAATTATTATCATTTTAATTTGTTCTGATCTATAAATTTGTAATTATAATTTTACATTTTTTGAATAATTCAGTGTTTGATTTTTGAGGGACATACATTTTACATTTTGCATAATCTTATGCTATATTTCAATAAAAGGAACAACATTCGATGCTGGATATTAATTTTCCAAGAGATAACAAAATATTTATTATGTTATTTATTAAAGTGTAATTTTAATTATAATTAATAAATAATTTATTGTTTTTAAGGGGTAAAATTAAAAAAAATTAAATTTAAATATCAATAATTTTTTTTATTTATTAAAACGTTTTAACGAATTTTATTTTTAAAATAATGAATAATTTTGTATTCGATTAATGTTGTCTTAATTTTTTTTTATATTTTGATATATATGTCAATAATAATAAATAAATTGGAGAACAAACTACAGAGTTCAGGTGTGTAATTTAGTGTTCATATGAGTTACCAAACATATTTTATAATTTATAGTTATGTAAAAAAAAAAACAACTTTTTGAAAATGAAAATAAATGAATTTTATTTAATTTTGAAAGAAGCAATTTTGTTCAAATATGAATAAATGGCAGTTAGATTACATTAAAAGTGATGAAATCTTTATTATTTTTTTTCTGGAAATTTAAAGAAACTTAACGTTGAAAAAACAAATAAAAAAAAAATTCATTCTTTAAAAATTAGAAAATTTATTTTTATTTGTTATTATTATATTCAAAGATGAAAAATATTATTATGAAAGATCGACTTTGTGTATATTTAAGTTCGTAGATATAATTATGTCCCTATATATTTTTTAATGTACATTACAATAACAGAGAATTTTTATCCCTTGGACAATATCCAAAATAAATTCAAATATATTCGCGATTGTAAAAATTAAAAATTTTTATTTTATTTTATACTTTTTTTTTTGGTTTTTGAATTTAAAATATTTCAATGAGATAAATTTTGTAAGAAGAAGCTTTTTGTATCTTGCTATTTTAATTTTTTTGTTTTTCTTTAATGCTTTCAGTGCCATGTATAATTTTTTTTTCTTTTTTTTTTTTTCAATTCATAAAGAAAATTTGTTGGAAGTAGAGGCTGGTCTATTCAGAATCATTGAAGCGAAGAGAATTTTTGGAAAAAGTTCTTACTTCTTTATTTTATTATTATTATTATTATTATTATTATATTTTTCTTCATATAACAATGAATGGATTTAATCTTTCGATAATATATTTATCTATATAGAGAGACTTTGGGGAGACTTTTAAGATATATACATTACATATATAAATATTTTAATAATGTAATATAATGTAATGTATAAGTATAATACATGTGATAGATATTTATTTTATTTTCCGAATTTTCTTCATTATTATTTATTTCTGTTTTTTTTTTTTCTTAGAAATTTTTTATGTTAAAGAAAGATTTTTTTTTTATACATATAATTAATGTATCAATTATGTAAAAATACCGAAAATCGAATTTTGCTTTTTTTATTTTGAAGAAATAATTCGTTTTTATTTTTTGAATTTAATTTTTAATTAAATCTCTTTTTGGAGTTGTATGTTGAATTAAATTGGTATTGTAGAATTATAAATTGTTTCCTTACATTTAATTTGTCAGTTTAAAAATGAAATATTATTAGATAAGTATATTTTATTTGATTATATATTATCCGAAATTCTAATTTTATTTAAATTTTTAGAAAGCTATACTAATTAATGAAACTGATATAAAGCAAAGATTTTGATTAAACTTTTCCATGCATTATAATTTGTTTATTTTTATGATTCTTTAAATAATTGACAAGATTACGTTAAACGTTAAAGCTATTGACTAGTGTAAGTATATATTTTCAGTTATTAACTAGTTTTTTTTTTTTTTGATTGACTAGTATTTGAAACTTATATAATTTTTATTTTTTAATTTAAGATCCGTAATCAAATTTGAATCAAAATTAAATTTGAAACAAAAAAAAATTTAACTAAAAGAAGAAAAATTTAGACATGATTACTATTAAAATATTGTTCTAATATGTTGAATGTAATAATTAAGTGTTTTTTTTTTTTTTGTATTTTGTATCTTTTTGATTAAATTGCAAAATTATTTTTTTTGTTTTCTATAATAACAATTATTATAATAATAGAGAGTAGCAAGCAAACACATTATTATATTGATCGGGAATTTATTTGTTTGGAAAACTTTTCATATTAACAATTAATATGGAAAAAATTTACTTAATTCAATCAATATTAAAAATTGACTCAATATTTATAATTCGATTGCGTTCGTTTGATATACAGACTATAAAGAGTATGTCATCATAATACATACTACTTGGAGTAGGGTTTTTGATAATGACTTGGAGTAGGGTCTTTGATAATCAAAATTAATACATTTTGAAAACATAATTGTTATGAATATTGTTCAGCTATCAATAAGTTAATAAAAGAGGGTTAATTTTTTTATTTTTTAGGTTTTTTTCCACATATTTTCAGATTTTCTCAAAGTAAAATATCGAAGCAAGCTTTCGCTATTTATCCTAGAATAAGCATTAATATATTTTAAAGATATCCATTACTGAAAATTCACTTTTAAGATTTTTAATAAAAAAGAAAATTTGGTTTATAACCTAGCGTTTATATACTGAATGTTTTCGAATATTAGAATGTCGATTTTTTTTGATTGTGTTTGTGAAAATTTGTGTAAACATTTTCTTTTTGCACAATTCTTCACACACGCGATCAAAAAAAAAATATTTATTTTAATCTTCGAAAACATTCAGTATGAAAACTAATTAAAGTTTTGTGTTTTTACTTAAAAAAAAAATATATTTTTAAAATTCTACAAAAGCCGAAATTGGATCGAAATTCAATAATTTGCATGAAATTATAAGTAAAAAATCAATAGTTCCTAATCCGAAAATGCAAAATTTTGTTAAGTAAATTTGTTAAAAGGATTTTGAATTTATATGTTTTTATGAAAAAATAAATTTCGATAATTAAGATTTTGTGAAAAACGTTTATGACGGCATGGGGTTATGGCAGAAAGCTAACTATTTTCACATTATCTTCTTTTTTGTAATTTTTTTTTAATTCAATATGGGCACCTTTAAAATTTTGTTTTGGAATTTGAAATTCGATTTGGTTTCATTTCGTGTGATAAAAATAAGACAAAAAAAAACAAGGGGTATGATATTTGAATATTCAATGGAAAAGTTATATTGTCTAATTACATATTGTAAGGCATAATGTTGGACAATGTTAGAAAAATTAAAAATGTGGGTTTTTTCATTCATTTTTTTTTACAACGTGGAAGTAGATAAATTAAAACTAAGGCTACCCAACACCCAAATGCTAATTTCTGTAAAGTAATTTCTATGTTTTTTTTTTGATTGTGAAGTGATGGATCAATTCAGATATATGCACTAACAATACAAATAAATCGATTCTCTGCGTCAAAAACTCAGATAAATGCATACGTTTAGGATTAGTTTAAACTTTAAATGGATGGTGATAATATTGAAAAATTGATAAAAAAAAATTTAAAATTCAAATACGTATTATTGGAAGTATGTGACTTATTTTATTTTTGTTCTCAAATTAGTAGAAGTGAAATTAGACACTTCGAAACCAATATCTTACTACTTCCTTAGGGGTCGCCTATGTATATTTTAAATTACACATAATCATTTTTTAGAAAATGGTTTTTTTTTTCATTTCGGTAACGCGGAAGAAATTCAACATATATAACCTACCAACACCCGTTGGCTTCAGATCAGTTTATCTTACTACTTCCTCTGGGTTCCAGCTATCTATGTTAAAATGTGAGTCAAACAATAAGACTTAATACGTTATTATCTAATTAAAATGGCACTAAAGAAGAATATACACAGCCTACCACTTCCCTCTGGCTTCAGATTTTGGTTGGGGAGGTAGGTGTTTCATAAAATCAAAAAAAAAAAAATTACTTTTCTAGGACTTAATACATTTAATTTAAGTTTTGAAGTTAAGAAAGTCGGCTACAAATGAAATATTTGAGTTATTAAATTTTTGAAAACTGAAATAGTTTTATTTAATTTTTTTGTAATCCTAAAAGTACGCACTAACAATAAATCTTGATCAAAAATAGTTTTTTTTTTTTGTAGGAAGGTCTATTTAATCACTTGCACATTTAATTTAATAATATATAAATTTTAATAATAAACAAAATATCCCAGATAAAAATTTTAAAAGTGCTCCAATTTAAAAATTTAAAGTCAATTTGAAACTCAAAGAAAAACAAAATTATAACTTAGGCCGGAATTTTATTTTAATAATAAATTATTTTATTTTAGTAATTAACTTTTTATGTTGTAATTTTTTTTGGAACAAAACTAAAATAACCAAAATAACAAATGAAAAAAAATAGAATCCTTAAATTCTGATTTGTTGACCTGACTTTATACGAACTTTAATTTAAAATAATGCGTTCGAAAATAGAATTTCCTAAACTACTTTTTTACTCCACTACGAAAACAATATTCTAAATCTATACCTCACAATTTGTAATTTTGCAATCTGATGATATCAAAGATCTATTTTGAATCCAAAAAGTTTGATTGTAAGTAAGCATTTAAGATAATTTTGTGCTCCAAATTTATTTAAGTTTTTTTTTTTACAATGGTAAATTTTGTACAACTGTTATGAGTTTTCAAAGACATATTTTATTACGTATGTGTTTCCAAATGCAATAATTAAGATATATTTTTTTTTTACTAAATCATTATTTGAATGATAAAATTAAGTATTAAACGAATTAATTAGATCTTTTCGTTTTTACACAATTATATAATTCAAATAACAAAACGTTATTAAAATACAGTATTAGAACTAAAAAAAAAAAGGAAATTTTTGATGCAGTAGTTGTGCTTATAATAATACTGCAATGATAGTGAAAAAGGCATTATATATACGAATAAATTCATTTTAAAGTACAATAAAGATTTTGGTAATTTTATTTGTGGGCTTCGAAAGTTACTGTCAAATGGCATCATTTTTGATTTTTTTTTTTAATAATATACTGCCCTTATCACTATAAATGCAGAATATAGTAGTAATCTAATTTATCTTTGAAAATATATAATTTATAGTAAATACAAAATTATTTTCAATGTATCAAGAATTTCTTATTGATCCAAATATAAGTTCGTAATACTATTGCTGAAAATTTCTGAAAGGGCACAGATTTTTGATATCATAGAATTGAATGAATATACATTTTTGAAATTTTTTGATTAATAAAGCAAATTAATTTGGTTTTTATAAGGTGTCGGCTATAGATTTGTTACAAATATTTGTAGTACTTTGCCCTATTAAATTTTTAATTTTTTTTTAACGAGGAAATTGAGAACCTAAAGTGTTGCGTAATGCTTCCCTAAACAAAACGTCCGTATCTAAACAATAAAAAAAAAAAAAAATTTGATCGAAATACAAGAATTCAAAAATTTGTTTTTTTAATTGACTAACTTTTGAAATGTTTTAATTTTATTCTTGAATAAGAAACATAAATTTTTACTGTAAGCGCAGAACTAGAATTTTTTTCATTTAGCAATATCTAAGGAGTTTAATTTTTAATTATATAATTTTTTAATTTGTAAAAAAGCATTGAAAATTAAGTCTAAAGAAATTGAATTTTTGTTCTATCTTAAAATCTAATTATAATTTTTTTTTGGATATTGTAAACATTAAAGTTTTTTTTTTTTTATGTTAAATGAAATACATTTTAAAATATTGGTGTGTGAGAATTCACTAAAATTGTTAGAAACATTTTTTTTTTTGATAAATCTTTACGATTTTTCGATTTACAAAGAAATTGAATGTTCATCAAAGCGTTAATATTCTTGTTTATTTCAAAATCATATCCGAAACATGAATGAATTTTCTTCTTTTTTTTTTTGTTTTTCTTTAAATGTAGTTTTCCGATAGAGAAATATAAAATCCATTGAGAATATATTTTCTTCAAGCAACGAAATTTTTTTTTTCAAAATGAATTCAAATAAATTTTTTTTTTTTATCAATTTTTCCTTTAGTTTTCTTTGCTTTGAAAATGGTTATTTTTATTAGAAAAAGATATTTTATTTTTCTTGAATTTTGTCGGCGAAAAATTTTCCCCAATTTTGTTGTTTATATATGGATTCTCCATTTCATTGGATTTGTATGGGTGTGAAAAATATTTATTATTGTGTAGTTTTCTCCTGTTTTTCTCATCAAATAAATTTTCCTCAATTAAAATTTCTCTTAAGATTTTTGTTTTGTTTTTTTTTCTAAAGGGAAATGCGAAAATTTTCTCTTATTCGTTGTTGAAAATATTCTTGTTAACATAAATATTTTCTCCAAAGGATATTTGTTTGTTTTTTTTTGTTCAATCTAATTTTCAATATTCATAATTATATATATTATTTTTAAAAATTATTAATTTTGTTTTGTTTTGTGTGGGGGCGATATTTTTTTGGTGACAATAATTTGGTACCTTTTTGCTGGAGCAATTTTGTTAAATTGAGTCTTTTGGAATTTGTTGATGTTTTAACTTCAAATTTCATTGATTTGGTCATATCGAAATTCTGATGAATGATTTGTGAAGTTTTGATGCTGATTTGGCTGGAAGATCCTATAAGTATATGAGGATAGAAAGAAAACAGAATATTAGTTTTACTTTTAAAAAATGAATATTTGATGAGTAAATTATTTTATTTTAATCTTGGTCCTTAAGAATATTTTAATTTTAAATTAACTTGGGATAAATTATAAAATATTTTAGATTATAGTCCTGTTTAATGGAAATTTATCTGAATTTGTTATTTCTTGATATGTTGATAGTTTTAAAGAAAGAATAAGACAAATAAGTTGATGGCGATATATTTTAATTCTGTCTGTTTTAAATACTTCAGTGTACAATATGAAAAAAAAATTGCACTTATGAACCAAAATTCAGGCAATTAAGAGAAGTTTTAAAAGTAATAAAAGTAAATAAATTTTTTTATTTGGTTATTTAAAATTTAAAACAAAAATTTTTATTTCATATATTTATTTTAATAAAATCTATCGCTATTTTAAGGAATCTAGAAAATCTCGCAAATTCAATTACAAAAATTTTTTAATTTGTTAATTTTTTGTCTGGGTTATTAACGATAATAACTATGATATACTATTTCAATCTTATTACACGAAATAAAAATCATAATAATTTCTTTCTAAATTTAAACTGGTTAGTTTTAGTTTAGGTATAAAAATTTTAGCCGTTATGAAAAGAATTATACCTCCGTTGAATATATAATATAATAGAATTGTAAGAAAATAGTAATAATTAAACTTAGAGCCAAAACTGTTTGAATACTATCTGTTTGTCTGAATTCCAAACTTGTTAAATAATTTATATAAATATTCGAATCTTTCAATCAAATTAAGAATTATTTTGTAGATCTATTTGTGAACTTTTTGCGAACCCAATTTGAAAAAAATGGAAAAATCAAATTGATTGTAACTTAAAAAGAAAATTCAAAATGTGTCACATTAGTTTTTGAATTAAGAGAATTAATTAAGAAAATTTTTTTAAAGAAGTATAAACTAATAATTACATTAATTTTCCTTTTTCTTTGAATAAAAACTTTAACCCAAATCGAAATTTAAACCTGTCAAATTGTGAAAGAACGAGTCCCGAATCGGTTTTCACCAAGTTTATGCTTACAATTTCCGAATTATCCGAATTAGAATTTGACCGCCAACAGAATATTATTTCACGATTTTCTTTTTTGACAAGATCCGAAAATGTTTTAACATTAAATTTTGCATAAATAAAAATAATATTCGAATACTTCTTTTCTAACAAAATTATCTTAAAACTTACCTGAAAATAATTTAAATTTAGATATTAGTAAATTATGTTAAAAAGAATTTTTTTTTTTAAATTAATTTTATTAGCACATTATGAAAATTTTATTATTATTTAGTTTTTTTTTTATTTGTGTTAATTTTAAATTAAATTTTATTTAATTATTTGATTTTTAATAATTGGTATCCGATTACTGGTTGTGTTGGGGTTTTTTTATTTAACTTATATTTGATTTAATTAAATTTTATTTATTATTATCTTTTTATTTTTTTGCTGTTTAAAACGTTGATTGCATCTGTGGAAATTAAATTTAAAATTTTTTATCACATTTTTTTTTTTTATTTTATTTTTGAAATTAAAAATGATTATTATTATCGTTATTTTGTTTTAAACTAAGTTTTCCATTTTTAATTAAAAAAAAAAAAGAATACAATTTTAAACTACATTTTTGGCGGTCAATTTTATTTGCGCCATTCACTGTTAAATTTAATTTTTTATTTTGGCTATAAAACTTTCAAAACTAGCATTTTTGCTAAGGATTTATATTTTAAGATCAGAACGTGCGCAGATCCCAAAAAGACTGAACGGTTTGAGTGGATTTATCTGGCTTTTATAAAATTTTAAACAATAAGATCAGGAAAATTGAAAAACAAATAAAAATAAATGCTATTCGTGAGGAGAATAAAAAGGGGCGCTAAAAAATCGTTATAAAACGCGAAAATGCAAATAAAAATAACAGAGGGGTTGGATTTTGAACAAATTGTCATGATCAAAAGATCTCTTTTAATTATTATTATAGATATTTTTTTATGAAGGGTTGAGACGTTTGAATAATTTTTTATGGTTAGACCTTATAGTACCTATGTGTACTATATATTGCATATTTATGAAGTATACATATACATGGTTTTAATGATCATAAATTGGTCGAAAGTATACATAGGATACCAAAGATATGTTGAAAATATTTGTGGTTATTGTGACCAGCGCTTTTAGGTGTTTTGGGGATTGTTTTTTTTTTCCATCACCTAACTACAAGAATTAAATTACAGATTGTCAAGAACTTGTGGTACATTATTCTGAATTACTACAAGCTCATTTTACTACAAGCTCATTTTTTTCCAAGACTAACGCTTCGTTTATACTTCAAATTCATTCTGGAAATAAAGTCGGTATATCTTAGAACAATTTGTTTAAACTATGTAGTCAAAAATCATGGTTCACTTATATGGTTCACTTATATAGATATGTTAATTAGAGCAGATTGGACAGGCGAATGATTCACCGTTCAAGTATAACGCTATAGAAAAAAAAGAATTAATAAAATTTGTTGGCTTAAAAAGATATTCATTCTTTGAAAAAGGATTATTTGAGATGACGGCCAAAATTTTAGTAAACAAAACTACAGATATTTTAATCAGCCGTCATAAATATAAATCCACTAAATGTTAACTTTCGGTTTACCATAAAAATTTGTTTCGAAATGTGGTGTCTAATCGCACTTAATTAAATTTGTTAATTGACATAAGAATTCGAAATTAATCACACCAACTTTCTGTTTTTTTTTTTTTTAGTTAACTTATTCAGAACATGCTCTAAGTTTTATCGATATTATAGTTAAGACTTCTTGATTATGACCCTAAAATAAATTTCAAGGATATATACGTAAATAACTGAAAATTTTATATAAAAATATTATTAAAAAAAAAATAAAAAAATAAATAAAATATGCAAATTTCATTTTACTTCAATTTTTCTATAAAATTATTTTTCCAGATGGACCATAGAGAACACCTGGACTAATCTGTGCACATACATATAAAATATGAACAATTTTTTTTTTTTTTTTTTGAAAGAGAACAAAAGCTGTCTAACAAGATTTTAAAGATTCTTATAATGTTACTGTACAAAACAGCAGCATCCTGAATATTTTCACATAGAAACGGAAAGATACTGTCCACTGTATACGAAAAAAAAAAAAAAAAATTAAAATCTAGTTGGTCCAGTTTTATGAATAAATTATGTTATATTTTTTGAATGAAAATTTCTAGGATGATCTAGTGTTGTTATTTTTTATATTTTTATATCTTAAAAATAAATGTTATATATGTAGGTACATACATAATGTATAAATTGCACATTCGTATAATGTAGATGGTCTTAGAGATATTTTTTTTTTAACAATATTGCTGCAATAATTTTACTATTATTATTATTATTATTATTGTTTTTTTTTTTTTTTGTTTTCCTGAAACGATGAAAATTTTTAGTTTTTCGTTTTTAAATTTATTAAAAAAACTTGTTTGAAGGTAATAAATAAATAAATGTTTTCTATAAATTGCTGGTTTTTTTTTTTTTAAACCAAATATTCTTTTTTAAATACTTTAAATTTTCACAGATTATGACTAGACTTTAGTTAATTACACATTTTTATTAAAATTTTTATTATATATAGTTTATTTTTGGCCCGTTTTCTATCAAAAATAAAACTGCGCAATCACGTTGGCTTTCGGCTAAAGGATTATATTCTACGATTTAGGATTTGGGAGTTAGAAGTTCTCATCCAGTCAAGGGTCTACTAGCATATACTAACATATACCTAAAAATTATATATTTTAAGTATTTTTAAAAGTTTTATTAGATTCCGTTGAAAATTAGTAAGTTGAAAGATAAATATCGATTAAACGAAACTTAAAAAAAATAATAGACTCCGATTGTTTCCAAGAACTTGAACTGGGAGCTGAATTTCTGTTAGTGGTATATTATATGGTATTTTGTATGGTATTATTGGTGTTAGGTATTGAAGTAATATAAAAAATATGGTCAAATAATAAAATATATTCCTAGATTGTAACCAAGGTATCGTAAAAGTATTTTAGCATAAATCGAAATTTTAGAAGCTAGCCTTATACTATTCATTGACCAGGTATCGTATTCTATTTTATAATTACAGTTTGATAGTAATCCATTACTACGAATTTTTATTATCTTCCTTTTTTTTCGTGCCATATTTTTGCAACTTTTTTAAAGAGAACTTTGTTAGCTTGGATTATAAGGGACTTAAAAAGAGTAGGTATGCAAGGGAGCTGTTTTTTGAATATTAGATTTGGTTATCAGCAAAGCTTCGTTAATCATCATGAAAATACAAAAAATCAACTTGTTTTGGGCAAATTAAAATTTATATGCCTGTAGTGGAGTTTTTAAACAAATCTTTCAACCTAATTGAAAATATCAAATCATTTTAAATATTAGAAACTAGGTTGAAGTTTGTTCTTTTATTGTGTTCTATATGATTATTGTTTATTACTTTATAAATTTATTCGTAAAAATCATTATTTATAAACATACCTAAAATCATATTTTAATTAAAATGTTGAAAATCGCGAATTCTTTTTTTCATAAAATTCATTTGCAATGGCGATTATTGCAAACATACATCAAGAATTTAGGATGAATAAATACTTAAAGTATATTTACCCTAAATTTTTATTCCTGTAACATTTTGCGAATGCAAAAAAAAAAAAAAAGGGATTCTAAAGCAGAATAAATTTAATTTTTTTTTTTATCCTTGTTTTGGATTCATTTTTGTTCTTGAACTTTGATGTCTGCGTTAAATAGGAAAGTAGTTACGTACATTTTAATGTTTACTAGAGAAAAAAAAATAATTATATAAATGAAAAAAAAAAAAGAAAAGTTTTTGACATGGAAGGTCAGAGGTGGGGTTAAAAAATTTTTATGTGAACAAATTATCCGCAAACGGGACATTTAATAATTTTTTTTTTGTGCAAGACTTTTTCTATTCACAATGTAAATATTTTCATTGTGATATTATAGGTTACTACACTACCACTATATATAACTATTCTGAAAATATTGTGAATAATAATAATAAAATGAAAAATAACTGTGCAATGTTATATTTTCATTCAACAAGTTAATTTTTTAATAATTATTTTCATACATTACGAGAAAATTTATATTTTACGGAATCTTGTTCATGTTATGTATATATGTAATACATAATGTTAATAAAATACCATGAATCGAAAATATTGATACCAATATTTGCATATGTTAAGAGAAATTGTTAGATCCTGTTATTATAGTCTCAAATTTATACATTTTGTAGAGTATTGAATTTATAAATGTTGTACCGAATACCGATCACGATTATACATTAAGTACACGGAGAGAAATCCAATCAGATATTATGATTATGACGATTGTACATATGCGTAAAGCAGTCAGAGAACTCAGCTCTTAATAACTAATCATAAACCGTAAATATTAATCATAAACAATGACTAAGGGTAAAAACAATCACTATGACTGCAAAATCATAAATCCTGCAACCCAATAATATCGATTTCATTTCTTACGTCTTAAAAGCGAGTAATGGCTGCTATTTTACATAAGAAAATAAAATTTAAGTTTTTTTTATTAATTTTTTTTATTTAATTTTTTTTTATTTAATTTTCATTTATTTAATTTTTTTTTATTTTATTTTAATATTTTTTTAATTTATTAAATTTTATATATTATATTTTTATTAAATTTACAATTTTATTTCTTATGTCTTCTTCCGGATTCGAACCTGGGTCTTTAGCATTGCAATCCGCCAACACTACCACTCAGCTACGGTATTGAAATTTAAAATGTACATAAAATAGAAAATATAAATTTGGTATACACATTTTCTGTGTGGTGTGTTGGCTATTTGTAATGTTAAGGACGCAGGTTCGAATCCCGAAGAAAGCAAAAAAATTTTGGTTTTTTATTTTTTTTTAGCGACATTACAGAAAATTTCAACTATGTACTATTATTTTAGTAATTAAAGTAAATAATCTGAATTTTAATCACCGAAAATAAAATAAAAAGTGAAAAAAAAATGTTTTTGTATTAATCATAACTTATGACTAGCATGATTAAGCATCATAACTTATGATTTCAGGTAAATCATAAGATAATCACGATGTATAACGTAGTAATTATATGCAAAGATTATTCATCTTGCGCGAAGATTTTTAATCATAGGGCTATTTTTTCGTTATGATTAGGAGTCTATGACTGATATAATCATATTGAATGAAAAGGCATTTCTCTGCGTGTATTATGTATATAGTGTATGCACATTATACGTCAAATTTCGTACTATGTCCATTAAAGATAGAATCGTAATTTTATTTATTACTAAAAATCATAAAATGAAAGATATTGTAGAAGGAAGTTTTGTTTAAGTTTAGTGGAATTCTTGTTTTCAGCTCGATTTGACTGGATAATTCAGAATATTTGTATATACATATGTTTCATCGTGGGAAAATTTTGTATGTATGAACTGAGTCGATAGTAACGCAGGGTTGGAATTATTTCGAATATTCATATTTCCAGTGCGATTTTGGATGCGGTAGATGTGTTGGAGTTTGTTTAATTCTGAATTGCAAATCTGTGGTTTGGACATCGAAAATAATTGTTTCTATTATAAGCGGCATGTTCACGTGTGGGAAAGTCAGCGCTGATTTATTTATTTACTACAAAAATAAAAAAATAAAAAATATTGTTCATTTTTTGGCATTTTAAGTACATATATAATTTTTAATTAATTTTTTATATATAAAGATTCTAAAACCGAAAAAAAATCTTGGAAGGCAAAACAAGGTATTTTATATCATAATAATAATTAGTTTACTTATATAATATATAAACTGTAACTACCTTATTAAAAAATTATATTTAGAGAAAAATTTTCATTTTCAAATGACCAAAAAATTAAAGATTTTTTTTACTTTAAATGCAATTGCAATGTTTAGCAATCAAATTTCATGAAAATTTTATGAAAAATTCATTCCCTAAATCTATTACCTAACAAAATTCAAAGAATTTTATTAATGTAAAAATTTTTTTTTATTATTTATTTTTATGTATTAGAGAAATCCTAACGAAAAGGATAATGAATAATTAGTTTCCTTTATTTACATCTTAAGAAATTTTTTAAATAACACTATATCTGATATATAAAGCTAATAAGTATAGTAGTAAGTGTTGTTAGTTTTGATCACGCAAATATGATGGACTCCTTAATTCCTTATTTCAAATTTACTTCTTGGTAACATTCGTGAAGAATTCCGCAAAAGCACCTCTATAACACGTCGGTAGATAAAAAATTTGCCAATGTCACCACCACTTATCTCGAATTCTTTGGAATTAGGTGTAGGTATATATGTATAAATGTATGTAAGTCTGAATTTTATTTATAATTAAAATAAATTATTTTGAAATCATTAAAAATAAAATATTTTTGAAATTCAAATGTTTGTATTTTCAATATAGGTACTCGATCTTTATATTCAATATTTTGAAATTCGAACTTGATAAGTATTTTCGTGAAATATGCATATATTTTTACTTTATGTTATTAGTAGTAGATTATTATATATGTTAACTAAATTTGTTATTAATTACGAGTTCTGTATACACAAAAACACATTGACACGAGTCAATACTTATATCACGAGACCGTTAGGTCGAGTGATATAAATTGACAAGTGTCTATGTGTTTTTGTGTAAATACAGAACGAGTTGTATAACAAATTTTGTTAACATATCTAATATACTTACTGTTTTAATAAGCATGTGAGAGTTAGTTGCAGTCTATACATTTGCAATGCAAAAAAAAAAACAAAAGTTAATAAATAATTTTTTTTTTCATTTTTTGTTGGTATTTGTCTGTATTGAAATATTGTGATATTATTTTTGTTTAGGTATTACCTTAGATCAGAGATTCCCAACCTGGGGTCCATGGACCCCTTGGGGGTACGTTAACCAATTCTGAGAGGTACGTGGAACTGTTCGTATTGAAAAAAATATATGTTTATCCGGCTTACACATAATTTCAAAATCTAATTTTCTTTCCAAAATTTTGTGAATATTAAAACTCATAACGAAATCTTCAAAAAATAAGTTGATGGTATCATTCCTCCAACTTTTAATGCCGATAATTGGCTTAGAAACGCCTTCACAATTTCATTAGGCAAGATTGTTGACACTGATAATGATAACGCAAAAGATGAACCCATTGACTTGAGAAATAACATGAAAACTCGCAGTGATTTTGAAACAATGATGCTGGATCAATTTTGGTGCTAAGAAAGCGAGGCGTATCTAATCACAACGTGCGTTAAATTTTTTTATTCCGTTTGTTATAACCTGTATGCACTCTTTTTTAGGGGTACGTAAAGATTCAAATCATTATCAAGGGGTACAAATATTTCAAAAGGTTGGGAACCATTGCCTTAGATTAAGAATATAGAAAGATGTATAGCTTCATACAACATTTTTTCAGTCTTTTTTGGTATTTTTATGTGAAGGTGTTAGTAAAACTAAGGGGCTGTTCACAAATTACGTAACGGCCTAAGGGTGGGGGTTTGAAATTTTGTTACGGTTTGTTACGACGGGGAGGGGGTGTTTATAAAAATGTTATGTAACCAAATTTCCTCCTTTTTATAAAAAAAATTAATAAGTTATAATGAATTTTGTTTTGTTTATTCGAATAAAAAAATTGTTCAAAAAGTAATTTAAATAGTGTTAAACTTTTGTTACGTTATTCTTCTGGAGGGGGGGGAGTCTTCGGAATTTGTTACGATCTGTTACTATGGGGGGGGCGGTTAAAAAACGGCAAAAAAAGCGTTACGTAATATGTGAACAGTCCCTAAATAAAATTCTTTTCATATATTGATAATTATCATGTATTTTATTTTGTTTTACTAACACATTCACATGAAAATACCAAAAATAATGTCGGATGAAGCTAAGAATCTATGTATATTCTTAATCTGTGGTATTACGCAATATTCAATACGAAAAATCTAAATCTAAATTATTCACGCTGATGCATTTAAATCATGGGTGTCTAAACTATGACCGTTTTTGATCTTTGTCCTATTTTTGTTTTTTGTATGCTTCATTCTTGCAAATAATTGTTCACAAATATAGGTACTGCCAAAAGCTGAAGACATTAATAAAGCATGATTGTGAAAATTAAGGTATTTATCGCGGGGAAGGTTCTCTTTATAAAACTACAGTAAGGAAACATTCCCAAAATTTTACTTCAGTTGAATGTCACTTTACAGTTTAATGCGTATCATTTGAAGATTTGAAGGTAATCTATTTGTTTCTAGAGAAAATGGGGTAGAAAATATGTTGAAATATTTCCCATTTTTTTTAAATATTGAAATCTATTTTCAAACTCTTGTATTAAATTAAAAATGAATGCAACATACTTTGCATGTTTTGTGAAACTCACAGGTTTATGTGAAGACAAAGTACTAAAATGTGTAAAAATGCATAAATTCAAATATTTTCACACATTTTAAAAGCTTTTGGGCCGCACTTTAGACAAGCATGATCTAAATGATTTCATTATTCACGCTGATATGAAATCTAAATGATTGCATGTGTATTGACGCATATAATATTCCATTAGTGATCTAAATTCTATGGTTCTAAATACAACATATGGATCACATGCCCGTTAAAAATTTTTATATTTTATATCATTAACTCAATCAGAGTAGAAATTATAATTAAAAAAGTTTTTTTGTCGATTTTTTTTTTTAAATGTAATGTTTTAACAATACTCGGAAATAAACAATTGAAAAAAAGAACATTGAATGAAAGATGAAAGGTTGCAAAATTGATTTGAACACAAAGTTCATAGCCGTGTCAGGTCTTCAAATGATTTCTTAAAACTACAAGACGATAATATTTATTTTATAAAAGATAATTATAGGCTTAAGAGGGTCATAAATTTTACGATATAAAAATTTATTACAAATTAGTTTTTTTACACAAATTGTGTTTTTACAAATTAGTTACTATTTAGACCTACAATTTTTAATTTCATATTATTTTTACGGATTCTATTTAGTATACATATACTGAATAAGTTGATGATTTTTTTCTCATAAAATATAACTTTATTTTATTTAAAAACCCTAAATATAATTCTACATAAGATCAAAGTTACAGATATCACTGCACTGCACTATATTGAAATCAAAACTTTTTTCCATTGCAATATTTTTCATTAATTATTTTTAGTTGGAAATTATTATGTTAGTAATTAATTATTAACAATTTCTATTAATTAAAAAAATATAATAAAAATATAATTTTTGTGAAATTGATATTGCTTTATTATTTACATTAACAGACAATAAAACTAATTTTAACTACTATTTTTTATTAATTATTATAAATATTCAATAAACTATTTTGTTAATAATATTTCATTCATATAACTTTAAATTTATTTCTCAAACATTTTTATTCAAATAAAAGATTTTCTATTTTAATTGAAAAATTGATTTGAATGGGTTTTATCTTTGAAATACATGTATAACGAATATACTAATAATAATTCTTAAATATAATTTGAGATGAGATATAGTTACCAATTATAACATTTTAATATGTGTGTAAATAACTTTTAAAGATAGAATTGAATATATATTTATACAGCTCTAATTAATTATTCATTTTTCGTCTAAATATTAGATTTTATAAATTCAAAATTAAGAAATCATTATTTTATTGTTTCAAATTTTTATTCAAATCTAAATAAAATACAATATTTATTTTATCAAATATTTTAATAACGATCTCATAGTTATATAATAAATTACATTTATAATATTTTTTAAATATTGTGACATTAAAGAATTTTTTTTCATTTTTATAATAACGTTTTTGAAATATTTTTACAATAATATACATAATGTACATATAAACGTAAAACTTATATATTATATATATAATATTAGTATAATTATGAATAGGAAAATTATAAGTTAAATGTTCCTAAATATTTTTTTTTATTATGGACATAATATAAAGATAAATATTGAAGTACATATATGTAAAATATAGTGTATAGTAAGAAAAATTAAGAAAATTTCATAGAAAATATTACATATATTCAACATTATTATGTAAAATAGTGGATTATACTATATATATATATATACATATAGGAAAAAATAAATTACAAAACGAACACATAAAATTAATAAATTTTTGTTCAAAAATTTGAATTTCTTGTATCAAAAATTCCTAATCCTAGATATCAGTTAAATATCTTGGAGCATTTTCCTAAAATTAAAGAATATTATAAATATGCATTACGTATATATACAACAGAGATATGTTTTTTTCTATATATCCTACAATTTTTATGCAAAAAAAAAAAGGATTCTTCTATTGTTATTACAAAACTTTTATTATGTTAAAAAATTATATCTATTATATAGATAGAAATATATATACTTTTACATATAATTTGAATAATTTTATACGTAGTTATAATTTTTTTTTTTTCAACATTATCTGTCATTTAATGTTGTTTTAGTCTAACTTTCAAATTAAGTAAGTTAATTATACTTACTATATTGAATAATAGTCTAGCAATTGAGTATATGTATGTTATGTATACATTAAAGGATGAGAACAAGGCGATATATAACAACAGACGACAGTATATGAACAGACGACGGAGGGCGACGTTCAGTTAAGATAGAAAATTGGGTTTTTTGTAAAATTTGAGGAAAATATGAATGTTTCGATTCGAACTACGAAACTAATGATTTTAATATTCCAAATCTTCCTTAATGTGATATTAAAAATGTTAGTGCATTGTTTTCATTAAGCCTTTATATGCAGAATACATAAATCAGAGTGTCCGGAATCATGATTCACTGTCCAGCAGACTCATTCGATACACATTTTAGTTCCAATTTTTTATTTATATTAAATTTTGTGCTCAAAATTATTCATGGTATTGTATAATGTTAGGTTCAGGTTTTTAACCTGAACTAAATATTTTTGTGGATTTGAAATTTCATAAAAAACAATTTTATGGATAAATTTTTAATAATCTAAATAATAAATGATTTTTCCGAAAAATTCAGTAAATGTTACTTAGAATTTATTATTTTTTTCTTATATGTAAGCGACATTATTATTAAAATGTTATGTATATCCTTAAATCCTGTTGTGAACCAAAAAGTATTTGTAAAAAAAAAAAATATATATATTTTTTTTGTTTTTTTCAATGAAAAGAACAAGAAAATTTGTTCTATTATGAAATGTTTTTTAAGACTCAATTGTATCCCAATAGGACATACATAAACATAATATGAAAGATACAGTATACCTAGTATATACATTTATTTATACCAAATGGAAAACATAGAAAAAAAATATACATATATATATGAAATATTTAATTTTTCCCAAAATAAAATAAAAAAGTAAAAATACAAAAAAAAAAGAAGTAAAATAAAATAAAAGAAAAATACAAAACAACTGAAAATGATATAAAATTTTTGATGTCCAAAATTTTCTTATCAGATTCCATTCCAATTTAAAATTTTAATCTTATTTTTTATTGTTCTCATGTTTTTTTGTTGTTGTTGTTGTTTTTTTTTTTATATTATTTTTCAGATATTTTTATGTGTATATATTTTTTCTATTGTTTAAGGATTCAAATGAAAGAATATATTATGAAAAGAACGTTTCCTTTTTAAAAACATTAAAACATAATAAAATGGAGTATTTTTCTTATTAGAATATGGGTGTACGTGATATATATATACGTAAAAGTATAGTGTACTATATTTATGTATATGCATGTATTTATGTTAAAAAAAGGATAATAAAAAAAAACTTAACATATATAAATTATATTGCTTTTTTATTTATATTTGTATATATGCATATATAATAAGGCTAACACACTAAACATATACTTATAATATGTAAAATATATATATTTAGATATAAAACAAAACATAAATATTAATATGTTTTAAGAAAGATTTTTATATGCTTGCCACGCCTTGTGCGTTTTCAGAAAATATAGTTTTATCAAAATAATGTTTATAGTTTTTTTTTTGTTTTGCTAAAAATTTTAGTTTCCAATTCATATTAGATAAATATTACTTATTATTTTTGATTAGAATGATTAGAAACTATAAATAAATATCTTCTAATAATAAATCGGACTATGTTGACGTTGAGTGGAACCAATCCCATATATGCTATAAATAACTAGTGAGTGAGTCAATTTCAAGTAATGAAAATATTCGCATGATACTTGTTAAAATAAGATAGTAATGTAAACTCTAAGACTAGAACCATAGATAACAGAAATTTTTATCAAAAAATCAAAAACATCAAATAAATATTCAAATAATTCACATAGCATTAATATAAAAACTTTTTGCAATTTAAATAAAAATTCAACTGTAGAATTCATCTCAATAATTGTTAATGACACCAGGACGAATCAATTGCATTTATTTTCAGTAATTTCAAATATAAAAGTATTCTTAATTATTAATCCAAATCGGTTCATTAGTTAATAAGTTTACAGGTTACATATGAAAACTGGCTTTCATTTATATATGTATTATATAGATAGATTGCTTATAATTGTTTTTTAATGTTTACTAACCAGTATTTTTTTTAAAATACGAAGAAAAAATATCAATTTTCAAAATTCAGAAACTTTACGGTTAGTTGATATGATTATAAACTATTCTCATACTATTGTATAGTATAAAGTTTTTAGAAATTTTTCTTTTGGCATAACTTTTAAATTAGAAATTTTTAAGTTTCAAGAAAATTTTATGAAAGGTTTCTTTTTCAATGGTTTTTCTCCGTTTTATATATTCCTGGAAAGAATATTGTTTTCCCTAGAGATGTTTATTGTATATGTTTTGAAAGTTGTGCATTCAATTCTAGGTATCTGGTAAAATTAAAAGAAAATATTAAAAAAAAAAATATTTAAGGATATAAAAGGGTTTCTTTTTACAATTTTTTTCTATATGAGGATTATTATTTCAAGATGTGTATAGACCTTCATTATATATAGTTATATATATGCTTTATAGCCAAGTAGAAAATGCACAAAGTGGTAATGGTAATAAATTTTAAGTATTTTTCCTTCCCTTTATATAGTTAGTTATAGTGTTGATAACGATACAAAAAAAAAAAATCAAACTTTATAGAATTTAATCAGGAAGAAAAAGTGTAATTAAATCAGAAAATCCTTACTATAGTTTAAGGACTAATACACTATAGCTGCAATTAAATTTAAAGGTTAGTTCTAAGGTTACTTTTATAAGAAATTCGTCTACATTTGTATTTTTTTTGACAAACTTGAAAATACAAAAAACAAGAAAATTCTATAAAAAAATCACAGAAGCAACTTTCTTGTCTGCCAAACAATTTTTTAAAGTTTGAAGTTTAGTTCTAAAATCAGTAAGGTTTTAAAGTTGTAGACCTGATACAATTCTAAAAAAGATTAGGTTAATTTAAAAATTAATTTAATTATTCTTATTAGAGTTTAAAAGGTCTTTTTAATAATTTTTATTATGTAATGTAAATAATAAGAATACAGACATTTGTTTCTAATGATTTTGAGGTTGATTATATACAGCAGGGATGGCCAACACGTCGATCGCGATCGACCGGTCAATCCCGAACCAATTTTGGGTCGATCAATCGGTTGGAGATGATGCAAATAGTTACAAACGTTAACACTGCTTATTCAATATTATTAATTCACATCATTTTGATGTGTTTCCTTTTCGTCTTAAAAACGATTCTTACCTATTGTTCTAAAAAATTAAAGTCAAATTTTTTAATAACAAAAAAATAGGTTTGGATGAAAGCATATCTGTAAAAACTAATGTAATCTTAATCTTACATACCAAAGAATTTGAGGAAGATTTTAGGAATAGCCGAACATAAATAGTAATCCAATATTTGTACATACGTTTCATCTGAATGGGCAATTTCATTTACAAGGAAGACTAGATATCCTTCCTTTACTCAAGATTTATTAGTATTCTCTCGGACTGGATTTAGCAAAATTATGAATGCTTGGTTGAAGACATGCAGCCTTCCTTTTAAATTTAATATATGTTTTTGTGTAATTTCACCGTTGTCACTTGTATGTATATTGAATGTGTTTAATATCAATATTTTATAAGGTCGATCACGACACATTTTATAAAAAATTAGTCGATCTTACATATAATGAAGTTGGCCACCCCTGATATACAGTTTCGTTACAGATGACTAAAATTTTGAATATTTTTGATGTTTCCCAAATGAAAATGTTCACTTTAAAAAAAAAAGTATAGTAATACAAATACCTAATAATTTTTTTACGTAAATATTACTTCTTCATAATTATTTCTGAAGAAGTTAAAAATAGTCATATTGTTTAACTTTATTATTAACCTACTAAATACTACCCATTTAAATGTAATTACGGAACTTTATGATTAAATACATATTCCATTTGCGAGTAATGATGATATGAATGACTAATTTTCGAACTTTGATAATTTTTGAAGTTATTTGTATATACAGTCCAATGTAATTAATAACCTAGACTCATATTCAATTCCCACTTTATCTTGAGTTCTCAGTTAATAAGCCAACTTAGGTTGTTCTTCTAATTATAATTGGTTTGGTATATAAATATTTATTATATTTTTTAAAATCTATCTAAAAGCTATTTTCAGAACCTTTAAATCTTGGTCTGCAAAGTAGAACCTCTATCGGATTCACTGAGATAAAAAACGTGCTAAAATCATGTAAAAATGCATAAAATCATGTATTTTCCGCAACAAAAACCGTCCAATGACGGTTTTACTAAAATCAATGCCTTTTGGGATTAAAATTTTTTTAAAAGAGAAAAAAAATTTTTTTTCATTTTAATTTTTTTATTTTTTATTTTTATTTATTTCTATTTTCTTTTATTTCTAATTTCTTATTATATTTCTCTTATGCCCTCTTCGGGATTTGAACATCCGTCTTTAGCATTTCAACCGCCCACTCTACCATTAGGCCATAGTAATAAAATTATTCATGAGCACAAAATAGAAAACATAAATATCGTATACATTTTTCTTATGCTTTCGTCGGGATTCGAACCTCGGTCTTTAGCATTTCATTCAACCACTCTACCATTCGGCCATAGTAATAAAATTATTCAAATATTTTAATTCAAGAATTTTTGGAATAACATTAATTCTGTTGGTACTAAAAATTATGCCTCTGTGCATAAAAGTTATGCCTCTGAGCATTAATTTTACGATTTAAGAGCAGTTTGTACTTGATATGATACCGAAAGAACTTAAATATTGTTTTTTTTTATAAAAAAAATGTATTTGTTGTTGTTTTGTGTACAAAAATACTAGAACTTGATTTAATGCCAAAAGTCCTAAAATTTAGTACGCCTTTTTTGGCTCAGTGTAGAAATAAATAATATATTTATTTCTTTTATTTCAGAATTAAAACCCTCTCACGACCTAATTTGTAAATAAGAAATGAAATTTTTTAATTGATCAATCAAAAAATACCAAAATCATAAGAAGCAATATTTACCTTCTATTTTCAAAGTAAAAGATTGTATTGATTTAAAAAAAAATAAAAGTGAATTACAAAATAACTTTTTTATGTTTGTTTTACTACATGAAATATGTATGTATGTATATAATAAAAATAAATAAAACAGGACTCAAACGAATTTAATTTAAAGAACCAAAAATTAGAATTGGAATAAAAATTTTCTTTAAACTTAAGAAATTTTTTTTCTGATTTTTGAAAAAGGACTGCGTAATTCCATTAGAGCTTATAAAATTTTTAATGTATGATTCTGTAAAATCTTAAATTTTAAAGGCAGAAATGTAAAATTTGTGAAGTCTATGATGATAAGAATACTTATCATCATAGACTATAATGAATAAAAATATAATGAAATCCTAATTTTGCATTTCATCGACATAATAAAATTCACGAACGCTCCTAGTTCCTATTCAACTTTTAACATAAATATAAATTTTATTTCAAAAATTTTCTTTCATGATAAAATTGATTTTGAAGCTAAAAATAAACAAATAAATTCAGATATCATTATCCTTAAATTGGAAACATTCTTTAAAATAAATCAATATAATTTTGTTTTCAACAGCAACTAGCAACAGATATTTTGATTATAGACATTTTGAAATTTTGCAGAAATGAAAATGTGAAAATCAATTTGTAGTCTTCACTTTATCAGGTAAAATGCTTATTATTATTTTTACTATATTTTATTTTGTAAGCTTTTATGCTTCCAAGATTTAATCACTGATAAAAAATCGATTTAGTAAATATCCAATAAATATTATACTCTTAGATATTTAACATTAATAGTCTGTAATATATAGTTGACTAAAGAAGAAAACATTTTTGTGCCCTAAAAAAACTCCAAAACACCACGTTTATACTTATTCTCAAATGGTGTTCCCACCCTTTTAATTTCCTCGAATCTAATAGAATCTACAAAATTTGACCACAATAATTTGACATTAATTTGGTTTCGGTGTAGTTAAAAGAATGAAAACTTTAAATTCTCATTCCACATTTATATCCTTCTTCTGTGATAATTGTTTTTAAAAATTCGTAATATTTTTTTTTTAAATTGAAAATAAAGAAAAGAAGAAAAATTTTTGTTAAAAATGAGAAAAACCTTTTTGAATTGCTAATTCTTTAAAAATATGAAAGTGAAACCAGCTGTTTCTTTTGCTGGTACATAATCGATTTTAATTACTTGAACAAGTTTTCATGTGAAAATATCTTTTAGGATGCTGCAGCTAGTGCTAAGAAATATAACCCTTCTTTCCATTCTGTGAGAATATTAACAGGTTTTACTAGAAATTAACAGAATATTTTTAATAAGTTTTCTTATTATACATGAACTTTTAACCTGATAAATATTTTTAAAATAAAAATCAAACTTGATTATCAAGTTTTATTTTTATAATAGGGACCTATATAGGTAATTTAAATTTTCTTTTAAGATTAAACTTAGTAGTGTATCTTTGAGATAATTTTTATTTTCAAAGGACAGTATTTAAATATACATTTTCTTAATGTTTAATGTTAAATAAGTAAATATTTAAAAATGTAAAAATGATATGAGTATTGATCTAAGAATGCTGCTGATAATATTTACGTTCAAAGAGTGAGTTATGATGGCAACAAAATAATATATTTCTTATACTTCAACACTTTAATAGAAATAACAAAATTCTTGTTTATATTTAATAAAATCATTTTTTTAATTATTTTAATATTTTAAAATAATATACATATGAACAGACAAAATTATATACATTACACACATTATAGTTTAATTTGCTTTCACTTTCAAATGTTTATTATAAATTATTGAAAATATACTAAAAATAAGGTTATTGTGATTGTGAACCTATTGTAGGAAATATAGCATATTATTATAGTAAATTCCTTTAGAATCTTATATAAATTTATGTTAAATTGAAAATTTAAATAGTCTCCTGATCAGTTAGTTTTTGTACTATATGTTTTTAAATTTATTCATAGTTTTGTACTAATATTATATTATAGTTAAATTTAAGAAAATGATTTAAATTAAAAAAGAATAAATAATTCTTTTAGATTCTAAGTGAATTTTTAATGTGATATTTGTATTAAATTATATGCCATAGAGTAGGGAATTTATATTAACACCATATAATGCATAAATAAACTACTAGTGCCGGTGGGCTTTCTTCTTCAAATAAATAATAACTATACAATACCGTCAGAATTATAAGAAATTTTATAAAAGTTATTAGGGAAATTTTCAAATCATAATATTCGCTTTATTTATGATAAACTAATAAAATTTCATAGATTTATGTATTTTGTAGATTTCAGTAAATTAAATGAAGTCTGATTAGATTATTTATTTTATATTTATTACTATGTATATTAAACCAATTATTTTTATATTAATATGTAGGTACAGTTCGATATATGAACAAATATACATAATACATACATAATTATAGTTTTTTATTTCATAAATAAATTTTATATTTACTAAAAATAGTTTCACTAATTTAAGTTTCCATATATTTTAAATCTATAATGTAAAAGAGATAAATTTTATGGGATAAAAGTTTGTTTTCATCAGATACTAAAATGTATAACAAAGTTATATTATATTATATGTAGTATATGTTATTTTTATATATATACTTATTCGTACATATGTATATACAAAATATAGAAAAATTTCCAGGATATTTTCCAAAAAAAAAAAAATAATAATAATAAATAAAAAAAAAAATAAAGTTTTGGGGATATAAACTCTTATTAGTCAACAAGATAAATTATAAGTATAAAGAAAGAAAATTTTCATAGGAAAAAAAAAAAAGGTTGTTGAAGCTTTTTTTATATAATATATATAATAGAGATACACATCTTAAAATAATTTTATATACATATGTGTATATTTTGGAAAATATACGCCATATTTATTTTAAAAAGTTTTTCTATCCATAGATTTTTTTTTTATTTTTTAACTTTATTTTGTGTATCTAATCATCCATGTTTTTATATGGTTTTAATAGTTAAGTTTTACTAAATACTTAGGTGGTATAGTTATTTTAACTTATAGTTATTTTTTTCTTCTACATATTCTCTAGTGTATATTAAGAATAATATAATATATATAAAAAAAATATATTATTTTATTATGGGTGTAGATAGGAAATTATTAAATTAGTGGGCTAAAAGAATCTTGTGGCTATAGCTGTGGAAAATAATTATTATTTTTTTATTTTTTTTTTCAAAAGATATTAGGATAATGCATCAATTATGGATCATTTTTAATAGAAAAAAATATATAATATTTTCTAAATAGGTTTCAATATTTTAGTTTTTTAAGAATTTAGGAAATTGGCATGATAGAATGTATAGATAAGAAAAAGGATTATATAAAATTAGACACAAGATTATAATGAGATAGCAAGCAATCAAGAAAAATACTCATAAGGTTGATGTCATTTTGTTTAGAAATATATTTGAGGTTCACATTAGATAAATTTCCGAAAATTCTAATGATTTTCTTCAGATTTTATTTTAATAGCAAAATAACATGAACAATTGTACCAATCTACTTAAATTTGTTTTTTTGGGAACTTCAATAGAAATTTTATTATATTTGTAAAAATGTCAATTATTAAAGAATATGAACTAGTCTATCTATACACTAATTTATATGTACAATAAGCAACATTACAAAACTCTTATTCTATTTCAAAGAACATCTGAATTTGAAAGTTTTCATAAATTCGAATTAACCACTCAAAGAATATTTTGATTTTTTATTTTATTGATTATTATGTATATATAGTTATGTATATATATATATATATATATATAGTTAAGTATATATAGATATTTATACATATACATACATTTTATAAACTCACACCAGATATTTTATTTCAATAATATCATCTCATTATAACGATTGTTATTATAACTCTTATAAACAAGTATACACAAATAAATTGCTTGATGAAATTAATTAAAAAACATTAATTATATTATATATTATGTTTGTGCAATATTTGAAGTATATTCAAATCACGTGAAATATTTAAGTAAGTATCTGCACAACAACTTTAAAAATCGAAATTTGGAACTTCAAAAACAAAAAAAAATTACTCCGAAGGATGAATAAAGTGTTCAAAGCCATTGAAATAAGCTCCTGAACTGTTTTTATGATAATTTTGTGTAATATTTTTGGTTCCACAGCAAGTTACATACCTTATAAGAGATTTTATGAAACCTTTCATTGAATTTTAGTTCTTTGACGATGATTAAGCCAAACACATCGATTTTGACTACGTTATAAAATAAAACACTTTTTACTAAATTCAAGTGATTTACTGTTCCAAATATTATATCTTTATTGAAAGTTAACAATTTTATTGTGATTTTTTCAATGTTAAACAATTAATGATCATTGTATTTGTAACTTCTAAATAATTTTATTAAGTTAAATAAATAAAACATTGTGTTCCTTTTTCAATTTTATCCAATTTATCTAGAGCAAGAAAGTTACTCTAGAAACAAAAAAATGATGTCGCAAGATAATTTTGTGTAATATTTTTGGTTCCACCGCAAGTTACATACCTTATAAGAGAATTTATGAAACCTTTAATGCAATTTGAAATATTTTGTTCTGTTTAACTTTAACACATAATTTATATACACTTAATTTATTTCTATTTACATATTTATATTATATAAATTAAAATGCGCTGCTCCAATCTAATAATGCCAATTTTTTTATAACTATTACTACTTGTTTAACCTAAAGTTGTTATATTTTGTAGAACTAATATTTAGATGCTCTTAAATGAACCTTAATTCTGACGATAAAAAACTGTATAATATAGTTTTCTTTTTAGATTCTCTAAGGTGCTTTAAATTTTTCTATTATATAAAAAATTAATAAAAGAATATTAAAATTATGTATTAAAATGGCCATATAAAAATATAAATAAACTTATAAAATAATATATATATTGCATATATATTTTATATATGTACATATTTGTATAACTCAATGATAAAACATAAACATGTCCATAAGATATAGAATGTAAAGTTTATATTTTTTGTACTCAAAATAATATTTGCAAAGAATAAAATTATCTTATTATATTAAAAGAATGTTAGAGTTAGAAAAAATAAAATAAACTATGAATTTCCTCGAACTAGCAAATATGTAGATGCGTGTAAACATTATTGATATTATTCGCTTAAATTTTAGAACTATGGAATCTTTTCCTGTTTTAATATAAATCTTAATTAAAAATTAGAAAGCTATTAAAATGTTTTAGTAAAAACTAAGCTAAAATGTATAAGTTGTTGATGTAAACTTTAAAATTAATATCTTTGTAAGCAGTGTTTTTTGAAGTGTTTGTATCTTTATTTTTATTTTATTTTTATTTTTCATATATTTATATTTCTACTGATATATATAGAAACATACATATGTGGTCCTAAAATCCTAAAAGTTTCACAGAAAACATAAAAGAATCCTTTTTATATGAACTTAACTTTTAAATTTTGCTAAGGGTGATTTTAAATTAAAAAAGTATAGTTTTGTATTGAAATAAACTTATTTTATAAATATAAACCTATATATATATATACATTATATATTTAATGAATATGTACATTCATATTTCGTATGTAACATATAAATATAAATGTCTAAATATCTAAATTTCCAATTAAATAATATTTAAATATACATATGTATATTGATGTAGTATATAACATATATATATCATATACATTATAATTTTAATAGTTGATTTATATAAGCTAATTTATGATTATGTACGGCGGGGCGTATAAAATTTATTCGATTTAATATAAATTATCAATTGAATTATTTTATTTTCCTTTCTTATATATTTGATACAAAGTGAACTCTCTTTAATTTATAAGAACTAATCATCGAATTATAATTTCGAAATGGCTTGACTGAAAACTTTGAAATATCCCCGCGAAAAGTTTAAATTGTTTTACGACAGCATTTATAATTTACTACACTTAAAAAAAAACTTATTGGAAGATTAGCTAACTTTGAAATATCCCCGCGAAAAGTTTAAATTGTTTTACGACAGCATTTATAATTTACTACACTTAAAAAAAAACTTATTGGAAGATTAGCTATAAGAACCAGCTACAAAGTTACAACTAAAACTGCAATATTTTCTGATAATATGTGCTCAAAATCTTGCTTCTATTATTGAATGCAAATAACTCGTTGAAAAATATATAGCAAATGAATTGTAGCAAAATTTGCAACTCTAAAATTATAATCTTTTTATTTTTTTTAAAGGGAAAAAACAAAAACAAAACAATGATTTAAAACAATATGAGTTTCTGAAATGTTTATAAAAAATTTTAACTATAATCATAAGATATACATATTAAAATGTAAGACAATTAACTATTTTTCCAAAGAGTAAATTTTGCTAACGTCATTAACTAGCTCGATTTGAACTGTACGGGCATTGCAAAAAATTTACAGATAATATAGCTGCCCCAGCTTTCTGTTTTTTCAGTGTAATAACTTATTTATAGACACCTATAAATTTAATTTTTTTATGATGTATATTAAATTCATTATTTAATATTTATTTATCAGCGTAGAAGTAAAAGTTTTGAAGAATATTCGTAATAAATCTGATTCCGAATTTTGTTCCGACAACATTAGTTTTTTAAGAAAAGCAAGCTGTTTTCGATATTTTTATGTTTCCGCATGCATACCTTATATGCACATTATTTGACTGTACGTAAATTAGTTCTTTGTAATTGTAAGTGTTTCAATATTTGGATCTTTTTAGAGTCAGGAAAAAGTTTACAAAACCCGCTTTGTTTTACATTTTAGTTAAATTTGTGTTTAATTTGGTGTATGAATATTATTACCAATAGGTAGACAAAGCTTGAAGGAAAAGTGTCGAACATTTGAAACAAAAGAAAAATTGATCTTATCCAAGGTTTCATATCATCATATATATAAATTTGTTTACAATTTCTAGCCAACAATTTGCCAAATTTTTGAATCCTATTCCTATACCTGAAACATAGCCAATTTGACAAATTTTTGACAATGTAAATATAAAACCAGGCGCAATTTGAATAAAGTATGTCCATTTTACTGTAATATTGTTCTATTCTTATATAGGATTTATATTTCCATTTCTAAAAATTCTTTAATCTCATTTAGTAGATATAATAAAAAAAAAAAAAATCAATTTATACCTCAAACTATGATGACTCCTTCTCAAAATAAAATAAAAAAAAAAGGAAAGAAAATTTTCAATATTAGAAAATAAAAGTCTGTTGCTATGGTGATTTCACTTAAGATGGTATTTTCGTAAATTAAGGAAAATCTTAAGGATCTCTAAAAAGAATACAAAAATATATATATAATTATATATTTAATATAATATGTGTACATTAGTTCTATCCACATTATATAGAAAGAGACATTGTTATATTAGTTGATTTGCATGCTTGCAAAGGATACGAAAGTAATGTTTTTTATTGCTTCTTTTAAAGATTTCATTTTTCTTTAATGTTAAAAATAAGTTTTAGATATTTTCACCCCATAAAATTTTTATTATTGAGTATAATTTCCACAAAAAAAAAAGAAAAAATTTTTTATAGTTTTCCCTTCTTTAGATTTTCTTACATTTCTAGAAAAAAGGGTTATAAACGTATAAGTTTTTAATTAAAGAAAGAAAAAAAAATAAATTAAATTTTATTTTTGAACACAGAGATTTCGTAAAGAATAAGTATATTATTATTTTTGTTCAATTTACATTGAATATGTATACCACATGTATACAGTACAGAATATAGATAACTATTTATAATTATATATATATAAAAAAATATATATATCTATAGTTTGGCAAAAATTAAACCTGTGATTAATTGGAATGACGCTTTCATAGATTTACATACATTATATATATCAATATTATATGTATATTTAAGTGTCAGAAAAGAGGGTTTTTATTTGAAAATTTGATTATATTTTTGTAAATTTTATACTTTATTAATGTTCAATAATAATTTGAATATAAAACTACCAATGGACAAAATTGCTTAGGGAACAAAAATTATAAATTTTTGAAATCTTGTGACTCTCTTTTTTAGAACCCAAAATTTAATTGTAACATTTTTATTCTGAAGTTTTAATTTTTATTTTGTTGCAGTCTTTAAATGCGATATAATATTTCTATAGATTGCATTTTCTGTTTAAAATTATTTTCGAATATAATTTTAACATTTGATTTTTAGCAGCTTGTAAAAGAAAAATTTAAGGTTTTAATGTTTTTTAAAACATCAACAACAACTATATATGAGAGAATATTACATTTTAATATTTTTTTTGTGGTGACCACCATCAAAACTATATTCATAAATATGAAGAAAATACATATATATATATACACTTATATATATTAAGCATAAGCACATATGTACATACGTGTCTGTTGTGATACTAAGTATTTATTATTCAAAAAAAAAGTCTATATGTATACAAAAATTTTCAACTAGGACGAACTTTCATAAAAGATGGAAAAAATATCTTATTCACATAATATTCTACTTATTGTATATATAAACTTATATATTTATTTTTTCCTTTTCTGAAAATTTTTGTTTTTCTTTTTTTTTTTTATACATATATTACCCATATGTATATAATACATGTTGATATATAAATATATATGTGTTTTTTTTTTTGGGTTTATAAAATTTATTATAAATATATAGTTAAAAAAAAAAGAAAAAGAAAATTCATTCTCTTCTAAAATATCCTTTTGGACTTTTAATATTTATAAATTTTTAAAGTTTTCTTACATTAATTTTAAAACAATATATGTATATACATGTATTTATGCTCATTAGGATGATTTAAAAAAAAAGACATTCTTTTTAATTCTTTAGGTTTAAGATATTATAGCGCCATTTTTATTATGCTAGGAAACCATTAGACTAAGTAAAAATAATTATAAATATTAACGGTCTTTGACACTTATCTTCTAACTAAAATTTCAGAATTTATTGTTATTAAAGCATTTCTAAAGATAATTTTTTTCAAGATTAATGAACAGTCTGCATATATATGAAATTATTAACAAGCGAAAGACCTATATATGTTAGTAGGGCCAAATTGTTTCCAAATTTATTTTTTAAAACCATTAAAATTGATTTAGGAATTATAAAATCTTAATAAACCTTCAATTCGCCTATAGTAACTAGTAATATAAAAACATAATCTTAAACATGGCTCAAACTATAGATCTGAAGATTTGTACGCTTTTGAGCATTGACGAAATTAAATACCATTTTCAATTTAAAGCAAAAAATATGACACAAAAATGTTTTTTAAAATTGCTTGAACGATGAAACAACATTCATTTAGTTTTTTAATGTTATCACATAAAATTCACAGTAATTTCTTAAATTCATTCTAAGGACATCCTGAATTTATATTATTTAGACTATTTAGAGATATATTAAAATTATATATATTTATGTATATTTTTATGACTGTGGTATATATGTATATTAGATTATTTTCATTCTTAAGGGAAGCATTTATATTTAGATGATACATGTTTTCAACAAATATTTCTAATTAAACTGTGTAAAAAACTCGAGGTCTTTAAATTATAAAGTTAATTTAAGAAAGTAAATGGAAAATAATAAACTATTTAGTTAGAGTTTTTATGTTTTATATATATGTAATATTTCTGACTAAGATTCTTCAATACTTACACTTAATATAAGCTTATCAAAAGAAGTAAAACATATAAGTGATATGATGAAGAAACATAATAAGGCATGACAAAATTTAAATTTTAACTATTAATTATTAAAATATTTAAAAAAAAAATTTTATAAATTTAAATAATTAATATATATATATATTTATAATCAAAAATAAGATTCAGAGAATTATATTTGTAATTTTTGCAACACTATTGAAGTTTGGCAGTACTAAACAAAAGTACTAGATACTGTGTAAATTCCGTAGGTAATCTCATAGCAATATGTGTATACAAATGAAATATAAAATATATTGTGGCGGATGATGATCTAATGACAATAAACAACTTAAATAAAATAAAATACATGTAACATGTACTCAGATATCCGTTTTTTTATACTCTTAATTTGGTATTCAAATAATATTCTACCCAAACCATTATGTTTTGAGACTTAAACTTGCTCCGAGCTTGAACGAACGATGTTAAGATTTATTACAAAACGTTATCGAAACTTTTTTTGAGCAACGGCTTATACATATATACTGGTATAGTCGTTATCGTTATGCTGCTGTCTGCGACATCCGATCCGATCCATGTCACAAAGACTAATAAAAATATAAAATAACCAAAAATTTTGAAGAGTGTGTTATAATAAACTGAATATAAAATATAAATTTCATAAAAAATTTCACAAAAAAAAATTAAAAAACAAACTTTATGAATATACTAATAATTTTTCATTCTCAAATTTACCATAAAAAGAATATGGGCATAAAGTTTAAAGATACGTAAAAATTTCTGTACCTTTTTTTTTGAGATCTTTAGTTACATTATATATGTATGTATTAAAAATCTTTGAGTTGAAAGAAAACATTGACAATGTCAGTGGTATCACATAATATGAGTGTATTATGTGTATTGCAACCTTAGTTTTTCTTTTCTAACCCTTTAATTTTCTTTGGTTTTAGTTCGAAATTTTATTTTGATTTTGATAGGATGTATATATTGTGTACGGTGTACCTATTAAGTTTTCTTCAACAGACCATAAATTTAAGCCAAAAAAGTCTCCTGAAGTTTTTGTGAGTTTGTCAAATCGTTTAAGACAACTCCATTTTTGTGAAAAATTTTCCATATTTTTACTATGAAATTTTTTTAATAAAATCTATAAACAATTTCGTAGTAATTTATTCAAATGCCCCCTTTTCAATAAATTTTGTTTACCGATATTTGCATTTAATATTCCGAAAGCTTGGCGTATTTTGTTTTAGCTTTATTTTTTGTTTATAGATTATATCTATAGCATATTTCCTTATATAATATAGTATTGAAATAAAATATTTATGAGATATTCCTAAAATATATAACTTAAAAGAAAAATGGTTTCTACTTTTATTACGAAAAAAAAAAACAAGTATAAGGACAAAACAAAAAAAAAAATGTATATGAGAAAATTATGATGCTGATCCTGATACCAGTATATGCATTTTTATTTTTTTAATTTTTGTTATTAACTTAATTTTTTATTATAATTGGGTAATATCTCATTCTGGCAAAAAAGTTTACAAAAATTCTGTCATATTTATTTAGTAAATAATAAATAAATAAATTATTGTGATATGTGTAACTTAAGTGTTTTGGGCCACCGAAAATCAGATAAAACTTTATTATTCTAGACTTACATCCATATGGTATATGTATTTATAATTAATAAATTGTTTTATATTACAGGCGTAAATTTGATGCAATAAATTCAATTTTGCTTTTTAATTAGATCCACTAAAATATAGTTTTGAGCGAGATCTCAATTTGCGTCCCTAATTAAATTTTTTTTTTAATTTCCAATTGAGTGAATTTTCCGAAGATGAAACAACATTCATTTCAATAGAGTTAGCCAAGGTTTAGGTGATAATTTCTCATAAGTTATTTTATTTATGTTTAATATTGTATTGGAGATGATTTCTGTACAAACCTTTTTTTAACGAGTATTATGCATTTGAAAGTATTTTAGAATTTGTAATGTTTTTTCTTTTCTATTTGTATAATAGTATTATAGATGATATAAAGTTTTCTATTATCAATATTTTTTCGATTCTGTTAAAGTACATAATAATATTATAATTAAAAAACTTTCAATTACAAGTTGATCAATTTATATAATATATATATTCAGTTTATCATATGTATTAGTATATATAAGTGCACTAAATTGCGTAAAAAGGCTTATTAATAATTTTAAAAGATTTTCGAACTAATTCTTAAAATTAAATATTGTGTTTCTGCAAGTTCGGCATACTTCTAGCTAGTTTTAGATTATTTCAAAGTAAAATTTTCAATTTATATTCCATTCAGAACCTCTGGAGTTTCTGTATATAATGGTATATATATTTATAATGGTATATAAAACTCTTTAAAATACTCTTCCTCTTAATAAATAGTATTTTTTTACAACTCAACAAGGTCTTTTAACTATATTTTTCTTAAAATTTTGACCATATAACTGAGTTCGATTATTTCATTACTTTATCAAATTTATATCATTATCGGTTAAAGGTTGTCTTGTTCAAATTTATTGAAATTGATAAAATTCTTTCTTATTGCATACTTTTAGGCACAAAAAACAATTGTGTCAACTAAAATCAAAACGTTACTAACACCATTTTTTTTTCAGAAACATTGCTCTGCATTCGAAAATATTCGTCCTAACGAGAACTTTTCAACTACATTCACAGTTTATTTTATTTTTTTTTATGCAATATTTTGTCTGAGAACGTCTGAAAGTTTAAGTTTTCATATCAAACTGATGTAATTCGAAAATATTTTTCTCTTGTTTTAATAAACACAATTGAATACAATTAAGTCAATTAAAAATTATAGTGTTGAAATTTTTATTGTTTTAAGTTGTCAACCCAAAGTGGAATGAATATTAGCTTAACATATAGTTATTAAAAGATATATACCATCAACTAGCAAAATAATAATACCTACTTGAGGAGAAAAATAATTTTTGTGAAAAAGAAAGTTGGTTTTACCAAATATTACCATAAAACCAATAATTTATTTAAATACATAATTTATTAGCATATTTTATATGCATTTATATTATATACAATATTTTTTAAAATAAATCTAGAATTTTCATAAATAAAGCAAGTTAGCAAATTTTTATTTTTCTATGCACATCAATCCAATTTCAACTAAATAAAATAAAAGAAAGTTTTGTTTCACATCAAATTCACATATAATAACTTTTTTCATACAAAATTGCAGTTTAACACAGGTTGTAGTTTCTTAATTTAATTTTTATTTTTTTTTGGATTTGGATTTCTCACTCATCAAATATGAATATTAAGGACAATGTTAAAATTTGTTAGTACAAAGACATTTTATTTTTGATTGAACCTTATTTCTCCTATAAAAGCGTTCCATCCACATTTCCAACTATAATGTATTGCTAACTTAAAAAAGTACTATATTGTTAAACTTAGTACCATTTATTAATTTGTTTTGGTCAATTCGTCATTCGTAACTTCAGATTTTTACGCTTATATTATGCAATGCGTGTACTTAATGTGTACTAAATATTTAGAGTTTTCTATATTATTCCATTGAAATTTTTTTTAATCTTAAATTCTGTAGGCATATGCATCTTAAATTTGTCAAATTTGCATAATTTCACAGTGTCATAACTATGAATCAATTCTCTTCGATATAAAACGAATATTTTTGAAAAACTATAATTGTACACTGACGAGTTCTTAAAGATCTTCTTCAAATATACAACCTGTCTAACGTCCATATATATAAAGACAATTTTAATTTCAAAGTTAAAAAACTTTCTGCTTACTGAAAAAGTTAGATAAATTTATATATTTTAAATATTTTCGAGTAAGGCACATAATTGCAATTTTATTCTTGAATTTCTAAAGACCATAAAAAGAAGTAGTTTTTCATAGATCTTAATTTTTACCATGTTATATAAATATATATAAACATTTTGGACCTAAAATAAACTCTACTATGCTTGTGTGTGTACAATAAAAAGAAATCTGTAGAAAGATTCTAATTTTTGTATGATTTTTTTTAAATTTTGAATAAATCTTTGTTCATAATTATTGACAAATTTCTATCAAAACTAAATTTTATCCAAAAGAAAAAAATTATATTTTAATTACATTAAAGAATAAAAATATTATTCAAATTAAGTCACCATAGCTGGAAAAGTTATGCTAACAGATTATAGTTTTTTGCTGAACCTTTAACTATTAATTGAAGGAATTCTTATCTGCTACTATAACACATATGTAATGTATAACTAAAACAATGCAATAAAATTTTTGCATTCTTGTTCGGTGGGGGCTCTTCAGCCGGACAATTCTTGGTAATTGATGTCACAATTATTGAGCATTTAGTGCTTAATTTGTGACTATTAGTGCCATAAAAACTAGAATTTGTGCTCGCTTAGTTTTTGAGAAACTTTGATTTTCGAATTTCGAACATGGGTCAAAGTGGTATCTCTGGCCGGATTCGAATTTCCAAAAAAATAAAGACGCTATTATTTAGTGCTTAATTTGTGCCTATTTGTGCTACAAAACCTAGAATTTGTGCTCTTCAAAATTATGTGAAAACAATTTTTTTTAGATTAGGCCAAAATTCCAAAATTTGAACAGAATTTTTTTTCGTCGAATTTAGAAAAAGCGAAAATGCCACCAATTAGTGCTTAATTTGTGCTTGCGTTTATTGTACTTTGTGATGATTTGTTTTATCAAAAAAAAAATATATGCAGCGCCGAAAAAAATGTAAGTTCGAAAAAATTTCAACTTCAGCTATCAGGGTGAGGTGTGGGGCGGCGGGCGGGCGAACTGGTGGTTGGTCAGTGGGATTTGCGGCGCGCGCCGCAAATCCCACTGACCAACCACCAGTTCGCCCGCCCGCCGCCCCGCACCTCACCCTTCTAGTTCTGCGACACTCTTCACAAAGTACAGTAAACGCAAGCACAAATTAAGCACTAAATGGTGGAATTTTCGCTTTTTCTAAATTCGACGAAAAAAAATTCGGTTCAAATTTTGGAATTTTGGCCTAATCTAAAAAAAATTGTTTTCACATAATTTTGAAGAGCACAAATTCTAGTTTCTGTAGCACAAATAGGCACAAATTAAGCACTAAACGATAGCATCATTATTTTTTCGAAATTCGAATCCGGCCAGAGAGACTCCTTGACCTATGTTCGAAATTCGAAAATCAAAATTTCTGAAAAACCAAGCGAGCACAAATTCTAGTTTTTGTGGCACTAATAGTCACAAATTAAGCACTAAATGCTCAATAATTGTGACATCAATTAACAAGAATTGTCCGGCTGAAGAGCCTCCACCTTCTTGTTCCTGGGTTATTTTAGTTAAAAGATTTTATTATTTCCTGTCCACGAAATATGCATGCAGTGTGCGTGATGGTATTTAAGAATACATGTCATTGTGTTAATTGTATGTGTGTGGAGAACTATAGCTAAAATGGATTCTTGGATTATCATCACAAAGAATAATTGCTTATAAAAACTATCATCATTTTATTATTTAAATAAATTAGTCTATTTGTCTACTGGAGCTTGCAGCTCAGAATTTGTTTCAACAATTTTACACATTAAATAATTATTATTATTTTTTAAAGATGCTCTTATGCGAATACCTGATAAGTACGGCTTCCATATGAAGTCTTTTATAAATATACCATAAATAACTATATTTTGTATAATCTCCTTATAAATTATAGATTTTATCGTTTTACAATACTATTTAATATATTATTATAAGTAATTGAATTGATAGCTCCATCAATTTCCTTTAAAGAGATGGAAATTCATTAACGCCTGGGTATATATTAAATAAGAAATTTTTCTGATATTAAAGAAAACTTTGAAACCGTGTACTTTATTTAAGTGATTCTATGAAAGTTTAAAATATTTGAAGAATATAGATTCAACACAAAATGGGAGAAAAGCTTATTCATGTAATATTCGAGTTGATGTTCATATTTAATGCTGGCTGTAACACTGTTGAATTTCTAAAGGTGGAGTTAATGCAATTTAAAGCATTTGGAAAAAATTCTAAACTTCAGACTTAATTAGATCGTAAAAGCGTTAAATTAATTAAATTATATCAGAAATTATGAAATGTATAAATATAGTGCTGTCGTCACCTTATTATTTATAGCAAAATGACAAGACAATAATGTTCATTATATAATAGTCCATTCGTTTTAAAATTTGTTGAAATCTAAACATTATAATTTACTGTGTATGAAATTTTTATTAAAAAAAAAATACTACTATATAAATAAACTTTACTGATGATGTTATTTTATATATATTCTTAATGTTCTCTATTTGTTTAGCGCATATATTCATTTTTGTCTAGTTTAAAATTAAAAAAAAAAAAAAAAAAAGTTTTCCTTTCAAAAGTTAGAAAAGTTTTATAAAGTTGTTGGGTATCTAAGCAATAGTTGCAATTTAAAGAATATAAAAATATTGTATATATAATACATACATACATAATGATTGCACACTATGTGGAAAATTTCATATAGTATGCATTTAATTTTCTTCATCAGCATTGAATAGTTTTAATAATGTATGCGAAAAAGTTCTTTTTTTGTTTTATTTTTATTTTCATTCATTCTCTATGTACATATAGCTACTAAACTAGACTCTCTATAACTAAAATATCTTTAATAATATATAATATGGCAAAGAAATTTTATCTTTTAGTTTCTTAATTTTCATTAATAATGAATTCAAACTAAGTGTACTATATAAAATTGTACACACTTATAATTTAGAATAGAACATTTATATACTTATAATATTATGTATTTATGTATTTTCCTGAAAAACTAAATAGTCATTGTAATGAAAAAAAAACAAGAAGTGAATACAAGAGTTTTAGACCGCAAGCAAAAAGGAGTTTAGTGTTTCTTTCTTATTACATGAAAAAGAGCTTAGAAACTATGCCCCAAAATCTTTTTTCAAAAATCTCAAAAACTTGTTATTGCTCTGTTACAATTTCAATTAATAATAAAGTGAAAACAAAGTACACATTAATTAAAATCTGACAAATATCGAATATGTCGAAAAAGTTATTTGGATAATATTTATTATTTTTAATTTTTAATAAATAAATAATTAATTAATTATTTATTAATTATATTATAAGTGATCAATACGAGTAACAATATACATAATAAATCTATACTTCTAATTATGGTTGTCAAATTCTGTAATTTTCAAAAACATATGTTTTTTAAATTTTTTCTTTTTTTGTATTAGTTTCCGTTGATTTCTGTTTCATTAAAACAAAAATAATTTTTTTTTAAGAAAATTAAAAAGAAAATTCTATAAAAAAAAAAAATTTAAAAATGAAATGTTGCATTGAAGGGTGAAAATCCGTTTACAAAGAGGGATGCAAATTATCTTTTCATAGGTAAATTGTAAATTTTTAATCTGTATTCTTTACATTTATTCATAACATTTAAATTAAAGGTTTCCGATGAATATGCCCCTAAAAAACATTGGATATTTAATATTAAAATTCTAAATAACCAGGATTTCGACATTGTGAAAAATAATTATGTTGTATGTAGCAAGCATTTTGAGGATGCTGGTTTTAAGAAAACATTTTCATTTAGTTCTACAACTCTACGAGAAAACTCTTTACCAACAATATTTCCAAGATTAGATTCTCTGGAAAGGTAAGCAAGTGTTTGTTATTTTAGATATTTGTCATATGCTGAAATTGGTGAGGAATACCCTAGCAACTAAGGGCATTATTTATGCTAAAGATGGTGGAAAAATTGAATGGTCATACATAGAAAAATTATATGAGTTGCAATCCAAAGAAGGAATTTAACTTGCGAACAAAATAACTAAAAAACATGTTGAGTTTAAAGGGCAGAAAATGAACGTGAAAATAGCAGCTCAAACTCTAAGTAAAAGTTTTGCAGACTCATTGTATTTCCTCCACGAAAAGAATATACAAGATTTTGCTGACAGTCTTCCAACAGTAAAATATTTAATTATCTTTTCGACATTTTTAATTCATTTGTTGTAATAAAATAATATAAACTAAAAATGTTTTCTTTTATTATTATTCGAAGGAAGGAAACTTTTCTAAAAACCCCTTGAATCATAAGAAAAAATAGTCGTCAAAATCATATGTTTTTCAATTTTCTATTCAAAAAATTACAGAATTTTTTTGTATGGAAAAAATACATCATTAGAAGTATAGATCTATTACGTACATATATTCGAGTAACTAATGCCACCAGTGATACCTCTTCATGTTAATTTTGAATTTATTTAAATTGATTTTAATTAAGGGTTGCTGAATTAAAGTTAGTTTTTATTTCTTGCCTACATAATTTTTCTTTTGTATGACCGAATTCTTGATTTTATTGGAAACTTTAATTAAATGTAAACTTAATTATTGTTTAGTTGTTCTATTACAAGGGCAGGTTCATTCACTTTTTCAAAGCTTTTAATCTTACTTAATTGAATTCAATTCAATTTTATTACTGATTTCATTTTTCGTGTAACAAAAACTAAGCTATACTTATGACCTAGTAAATGGTGATGTTTATTAATTAGTCTATCTTACAGTTTACTTATTTTATTCCATTATGTTGAATCAACTGTAGCTTTAGTTGAAAAATTGCGCAGAGGAACATTTTAAAACGATTTGAAGGGCGTACAAAAAGACGAAAACAAAAAGATTTCATTTTATTTAATTTATTTAAAAAACAGAAAAAAAAAACAGGTATTTGACAATTAAATAAATTAAAAAAAAAATTAAAAATAATTTAATTTATTTAAAATAATAGTCTTAATTGAAGTGTAACCATGTTTTAAGTGAAATAAAAAAAACCTGTTAGTATGGTGAAGTAAACAAAAAGAGTCCATTTTGTAATTCTGATTTCAGTTCTATTTATTTTAAATACTTTTTATATATTGCGGATCACTACCCCCCGTCACATTTACACTAGTTAAATTTGATGTAGGGAGGCAGTGCTACCTAAGAGAATAAAGTCCAGCTACGGCGTTATATGCGAAAGTTTACAATTGAAAATTTGTAAGATATAATTTGATAAAAATAATTAAGCTCGAGTTCTTAGTTCCTGTGTGGTGTGAATAACGTCGATTGCGATCTACCGGTCGATCGCGTAATGATTTTAAATCGATCGCCAATAAATATATTCATATTTCCGATATTTATTTCGTTTCAAATTGCCAATTTCAATTTCAAGAATCAAAAAAAATTATCTAATTTTCCAAACATGTTGGCGCAATTAAAAAGTTCTGCTTCTACTAATTATGATGAAAATAAATACATCAAAGAAATTAAGAACGTTATTGAAGAATTTGGTAACCGTTTCCAAGATTTTAATAGTAGATTATTGTATATGTAAACTAAATTTGTTATTAATTAAGAGTTCTGTATACACAAAAATACATTGACACGAGTCAATACTTATATCACGAGACCGAAGGTCGAGTGATATAAATTGACAAGTGTCAATGTATTTTTGTGTAAATACAGAACGAGTTGTATAACAAATTTTGTTTACATATCCAATATACTGTTTTAATGCGTAGGGGAGAGGTAGTTGCAAAGAGAGAATATTTTTTCTTCTCATTTTTTCTCTTTTTTTTTTTTTTGTATTTGGCTGTATTGGAATATTGTGAGAGATATTATGTTTGTTTAGGTATTACGTAATATTCAAAACGAAACATCTAAATGATTTCATTATTTACGCTGATGCATCTAAATTTTTTCATTATATACGCTGATGCATCTAAATTTTTTCATTATTTACGCAGATGCATCTAAATGATTGCATGTGTATTGACGCATATAATACTCCATTTAGTTATCTAAATTCTATAGCACTAAATACAACATAACGATCCCAACGCATTAAAAAACTTTACAATGTAGTTTTATTTATGAGTCTTCCATTTGATAGCAATATTAAAGCAGAAACAATATTGCAGAAAAACTATCAACTATTTTTGATATGGATAACATTACACATGAAACAGAAATTATTACATTGCAAAATTATATTTATATTAAAGCAAGAGCTTCCGGACATAAATTCTGGAAATATTTAGCAGATGGATAAATATCCGAATCTAAGAAAATGCTGAAAATTTATGCGCCTGTTTTGGTTCAACATATTTGTACTAATCAGCAAACGAAAATAATAAAGTCGAAATACCGAACTAATTTAACAGGCGAACACTTAGAATTTGGATCCCTAAATGTTGCCTTACGTCTTAATCCTACTTTTAGAAAAAGTAGATCGCAGAGGATTTTTACTGCGCGAAGTAGATCTTATAGAAAAATTAGTTGACACCGCTGCTCTATATAATAGGTTTTTATATTATACACGCTACTGTCATATGATTTTTACTCTTTAATATTTAAATATAAAAACAAAAGTTTCGAATAGAAAATTTAAAAATTAAACAAAAAAAAAAAAAACTAAATTTATATTTTTACAAAAATATACAAATTGTCTTCCTTTTTCTGTTCTACAAAATATATATAAACTTTAGAAAATTGCGTTTTTATTTAAAATTATAGAAATAAAGAATGTGTATAAATTATGCAATTTTCATTTTCATATAATTTTAGTTTTTTTATTTATTTTTTTTTTCACTTTCTATGTACGTAATATAGTTTGTAATGAAAGAATATATTATTAAATAAAATTAATGACATAGCAAAATTTATATTATTTTAAAATTTTTATATTTATAAAATTTTGTTAGTTATAGAATAGAGTAATGAATTCTATATAAATTAGAATAAAAAACTTACAATATGCCGATTTGTAAAAACATATAAAACTAAATTTACATATTGATATACTATATTTATGTACTTAATAATTAATTTTTTTGTATTATATATAATAAATTATTTTTAAAAACTATATAATTAGTGAAAGGATTATTAATTTAAATAAGTTATCGTGATTTTAGTTGATTTTTAGTTTTCTTGTTTTCTTTTTTCTAGGATCCCGAATTATTTGTCTGGAGTTATTATCCATACAGAACTTTCAATGCAATTATTTTGTTTTATTTAAAATATATGCAGAATGAAAATAGAAAATATTATTCAACTTTTGTGTCGATATAAGATTTGGTCTTCATCTCAGATATAAAATGTATTATAATATTATTTATTGTAACGATTTGATTTTATTAATTTTACCTTCATTCTATTAAATTGTTAAACTGTTCGGCCTGGATCAGAATCGCGTTGATGATGATGTTCATATACATGGATTAGAAAATGATTAAGGAAGATTAATTTATTTGTATTCTAAGGTTCGTTCCAAAAGTTTACAATTAAAAATTACATCCAATTAAAAATTAGTACCATTTTAAGATATCATCAATCATACGATACTCGTTTTCTAGCAAGTGAATCTTTAAAATTTAAATTTATAAACTAATTTATAAACACAATTTTCAACTTAATATAAATTTTCACCATAAAATAAAACAACGAAGCAAAATATTTTGTTATTCAAATCTTTACATAATAAGAAGGTGAGGTTTAATCTTAGCTTGAATAAATTTAAAATTTTGCTTAAAAGACTATAGCAGGGGTGGCCAACTTCATTATATGTAAGATCGACTAATTTTTTATAAAATGTGTCGTGATCGACCTTATAAAATATTTATATTAAACACATTCAATACACATACAAGTGACAACGGTGAAATTACACAAAAACATATATTAAATTTAAAAGTAAGGCTGCATGTCTTCAACCAAGCATTCATAATTTTGCTAAATCCAGTCCGGGAGAACTAATAAATCTTGAGTAAAGAAAGGATATGTAGTCTTCCTAATAAATGAAATTGCTGAATTGGAAAACGTACTATTTATGATTCGGCTATTCCTAAAATCTTCCTCAAATTCTTTGGTATGTAACATTAAGATTACATTAGTTTTTAGAGATATGCTTTCATACAACCTATTTTTTTTTATTAAAAAATGTGACCTTAATTTTTTAGAACAATAGATATGAATCGTTTTTAAGAGGAAAAGGACACACATTAAAATGATGTGAATTAATAAGATTGGATAAGCAGTGTTAATGTTTGTAACTATTTGGATCATTGATCGACCAAAAATTGGTTCGGGATCAACCGGTCGATCGCGATCGACGTGTTGGCCATCTCTGGACTATAGTGTTGTCATTCGATTATTTTTCTTGCTTAGAATTTCTTTTAATTTTTCTTTTTCTTAATGTTTACCAAGGTTGATTTTTTTTTATTGTAATTAGTTTTTAATTAAATAAATAATAAATTGCCTGCGGACGCCAAGGTTGAGGTATTAACAACATTCCTCCCGCTATGAACGGTCCTACTTTTTATTGTATTTTTTATTGAATGGAAGATTGAAATTAATTAAACAACTTTAAAAATCAACAAATTCAATGAGTAATCCGAAATTGTTAAAAAAAATTGATTTGGAATTTTGGTTTAATTTTGAAAAGTTTTAATAATTTTATTATAATGTAAAAAATTGTAGGTATGTATATAGTATAAATTCTTTTTGGCTGTATAAGAAATTTTATAAATTTTTGAATGGTCATCATTTTATAAAAAATGTATAATTTAGTTGAAAGTGGATAAAGAAGTTGAAGTTAATAATAGTTATATAAATATGCATTTATTTCTATTGAACCCAGGGATGAAAAATTTCACAGTTTTTCGTCTTGTATATTGAGGAGAATAAAATCAAAACTGTGATTGTGATTCAAAAATAAAACCGAGAAATGATTTTAAAGCTTGAAAACTAACTTTGATATGTTGTTTAATATTTAAAAGTATTTCACAATTTTTTTTTTTACTATTTTTGTGAGGAAAACATTTTTTTTTCACATAAACTATCAATAAATGGCAAGTTTTGATACTAATAAACTTAATTACATGGCTAGTTTTGATACAAACTTCCTATTTCAAAACTTAGTTTACAACAGTTTTTAAAGGGTTTTGATAAATTCTGATTGCATATTTTAAATCAGCGCAGCCAATAAACAAGAGCAAATAACGAGTTTTGATTTTATATGTATCCGTATTCCTCAATGTTCTATAGTATACTTCTATTTAATATTGATAATAACTATAGTTTCATGAAAAATTGAAGATAATATTACAACAGAAGAAGTATAAATATTTTATTAGTCATTTAGTCTGGCATATTACACCGAATGGTTGAAAAGTATTGTCAATTGAATTGAGCTATAGCAATTTTTAAACAGATTTTTTTTTAATATTTTAAATAATAATGGTCATTTAAGTAAATGCTACCTATACAGGACAATCAATAAATAAAGACTATGTATTCAGAAAAAAATTCTCACACAAAATAAATTTTCCGTTAATAACCTTAAAATGAACTTTGAGATGTAAAAAGAAAATCTTATCAAACTGTAGTATAAAACATGTTAAAAAAAAGAAACTTTACATCTACGCAGAATTAAACTGGTCTTTATGTCCAGTGGTCAAAGATAATTTTTTTTAGGTAAAAAAAGGATGCTGAACATAATCTTAATGATGTATTCTTTTTTATTTATTTTTAAAAATAAGAAAGGGGTGAGCATTTAAAAAAAGAGAAGAATGAGACAAAATCTTAAAATGAATAAACAAGAATTTTTTGGTCATCATATTTTTCACATAAAGAGTTATCTCAATTGTAATTTTTATAATGTTAAAGGATCTAAAATCGCTTCGGTAGATCATTAGTTATAAGGACTTTATTGCATTGAACATTTATATAAGTTTTGTATGAAAATTAGTTTAAACCCTCGCTATGCGCAACTATACCTTCCAAACCACAAATCGTAGGATGTCAAGTTTTGCACTAAATACCCCAAGTACCCCATATACCCCAAGTTTATATGGTAACAGATCTAAAATCGCTTCGGTTATAAGACTTTATTACATTGAAGTTTTGTATGAAAATTGGTTGAAACCCTCGTGTTGCGCCCTATAACTTACAAACTACAAATTGTGGGATCTTAAGTTCTGTACTAAATTAAAGCTATAATTTTTCCCTATTATAAATTAAATTGTGGGAATTATACCTGTTTTCCGCATATTTCGATTTAAAATACTTTCTTAACATATTTAAATAAATTTTCATCGAAATTCATCCTTTGATCAATTTTACATTCAAACAATGGAAATATACCTAAAACCTTGTTATATAGTTTGATAGTCTAAATTTTTGAATTTTTAATATCAAACGAGCTAAAAAACAAGCCAACTTTTCAAAATGGAACTGATTAAAAGGCTAACAAATATTTACATGTACTAATGATCGTTTAAACTCTAATATTTTCGTATATACTTTTTTTCATAATGTCTTATAATAGCCCTTATCATGGAAGGCGCTGTCGCCGTCGCCAGTCGCCAAAAGCGACAATTTCGTCTTCCATGATAAGGGCTAATGTCAACAAATCAAAAACTAAAATTAAAATTTTTAATTTTTCAAAAAAAAGTTAAATTTTCATTTTCGAAATCGTATTAATCCAATCAGGACAGTCTATATTATACATTAAAAGGACTGATTATGTTGTTGAAGTATGAGCTTTAAAATAATTAAAATTTTGTTATTTTCTAAAGATTTTTTCTTATCATAAAACAAGAGTTCTTCAATGAATATTGAATTCTTTTTGAGTTATTTTAAATATGTCCAATTAACAGCACATATTGTTCTATTAATAAAAATTATGATTGGTTTATATAATTTAATTTCACATAATCAAAACTTTGATAAAATTTAATTTTGTATATGAGTGAAAAAAAAAAAAGTTAAGAAACCATTTTAAATTCGGTCATGTGTACGCACAAAATTTTATTTTATTTGGGACAATTAACAGCTTTTCTATTTTATTAAATTAAAAATTTTGAATTAAATTATACGTCAGATGGTAATAATATAATATTGTGTTTATTGTTTATGATATTTTGAACAAGATTCCAATCTAAGTATCCAAATCCAATTCAAGATTCCAAAAATGAAATAATATTAAATTTAGATTATTGTTCTTCAGAATTAATACACTTTGACTTTAATTAGGCTGATATAATGAACATTAAAAGCCTATTTTAATTTTCCGAAGAACAGAGTTAACATAATTTTCCAGTTGATTTTCAGGTGTTTTGTCTTTTTGGTCTGTTTGAAGGCACTATAACTTAATCTAACTTTAATGTTTATTTTCAAATCCAAACTTACATTTGTGTAGGTAATGTACAATACGGATTTTAATTTGGTAAAGAATTTAGTATTCTTAATTTCAATTTATTGCTAATATAAATGTCAACGAAAATTGGGGACAAACATCAGCTAACTAATATAATTTTTAGTCTGACTAAAAGTATTGTCCAGATAACTTAGCTAAAAGTTAATGTTTCACATAAGAAATTAAACTTTCTAAAAATTACGCATTAAATATTTAAACATATGTGATTTTGTAATAAGAACCTTATTGATGAAATTTCCTTCCTATCCGTAAACTTAGTTATATATTTAGAGCCATTGAAAACTGTTCCAAAAACCGTCTTACCACAATTAATATTATTTTCGTACACAAATATTGACAGTGTTTTCTGATTTCAACACCTCAATCAACCAAAAACAAGTTCGAAACTTTTCAAAGTTGCAAATAATCAATATTGGGTTGAGCAGTTGGTCCGGTTCAATTATTAATCGTAAAACCATATAATTTAAATGAGTCTAATCCCAAACCGGATTTTCCTTTATTGGATACAAAAAAATGGAAGCCTATAAAGACATTTCCAGCATGACGTGCATAAATACAGGATGAGCAGCTCACTTATACAGAAATGTGTTCTTTATTCGACTTTTTTGTTAGACTATCTTTTATGACTAAACAAAACCTGTAAGGTTTTGAAATTATTAAAATCTATTATACAAAAAAAAAAGACCTATGAGTTATCCGACAAAATATAGTGATCTGACGTCTTTCGACTTATGAAGGCTACGCTACCCAGCCAACATAAGCTACATTCGGTACAGATACTGGCCGCAATGTGTTAAAACTAATAACAATATTAGATCATCTAACAGAAAGAAGTAATTATAATTGGTACAAAAATTTGCAAAAGGTGTTTAAACTATTTTTCTTTTAAAAAAAAAATCTTACTCTTAGAAGATCCCTTTTTTTTAACAAAATTTTATTTTAAACATAATACATATTTCATCCTTTTGAAAGTAGAATTTACAACAGGATACCTAATGTCTATTATATAAGTATGCATAGTATATTTCTATAAATATGAATATTTTTATGAAAAAAATTGAACCATCATAGATAGAAGCAAAATCTTTTTTGATAAATTTAAGATAAATTTGGGTAAAAATCCTTTGACCCCTTTATCTTTTTTTTTGTTTTTGTTTTAGATATTTTTTCCTGAAATAAAATATCTTATGATGGCCACCACTATATGGTATAGTCAGTTATCACCCACTGATAAAAATAAATTTTATAAATTATGGTTATACTGTCTTATAGATATATAGGTGTACTTCAAAATATTATATAAAAATGATACATTTTTTTTAAAAAAAAATCTTCATAAATAAAAAAAATATATATTTATAATTTTTTTTTTCTAAACATAAATAAGAATATAGGAAATTTATAAAGAAGGGTTATCTTTCATTTAATTATAAATAAAAAAGCATAAGCCCTATACTAGTATACATTTATACTTATGTATATCGAAATCCATATATGTACAATACATAATCATGTATATGTATTTTATGTGGTGTTTATAAAATTTTAAAAACGATATCTCTAGTAGATAAATAAATATATATTATGGAAAAAAAATAAATTAAATATCTAACTTGTACAAATGAAGGTTATTAATTTGGTAAAATATTGAGTGAGAAAATTAACAAAGACTATGTTGTGTAATTTAAAACTTTAGTCTCCAGAAAACTTTATACGATAATTTCAAAGTATACGCTGGCTTGTTAAAAAAAATTTTGTAATCCATAGTTATTGGGTATACCTATTTTCTATAATCAAAAATAATTATTTGATCAAAATTTTATTTTAGTAATTTTTTATTAAATTCATAATAAAATACATAATAACTAAAATTTAATTAATTTATATTATTTTTGCTGCCATATAAATTGCTTCTTTCTACAATGAAAAAAAAAAAATATTTAGCTAATTTTTCTAATTACTTCAAAATTAATTCAAAAAAAAAAATGACAACACACTTCAAGTTAATACAAAATTAAAAGTTTAAAGTATTTAATACTATTAGAATTAGAAGTTGTCGAACTATATGAATATCATTATATTATCTTGTTATTATTATCATATCATCGTATGTACCTATTAACGAATAGAATCTGATTAGTATACATACATTTATATAATAAAACATTACAATAATTTAATTTGTTTTTTATTCATTTATTTATTTATCTGAAGATACCAAGTTAAGTTTGATAGCAGGACGAAAAAAAATTTTATAAAATTTATGTAAAAGAATAAAAAAAATAGTAAAAAGCTATAGAGATTTTATTAGTTACCTGTGGGAATATAATAATTGTTTTGTTTTTTAATATATAGCTACCAAAACACTAACGTGGAATACTATTTATACTTCAATTAGTATGAATTTGGAAATAAGGTAAAGATGGTTAAACGGGAGTAAAGCTCGAGGTGGAGATTGAATCCTCGAAGCAATGAAATACAGGTGTGATGATGCAGCGGTACGTGAAGCGGAGGAAGTTGGGCCTCAGGTTTCAGATTTCATTACACTAATATATGTGTCGTTTTTTTATTAACTTTTATAATTTAATAAAAATTGAAAATTATATTTCTACTTAAAAAAATCTTTCGTTCCACAATATTTTCATGAAGAATAATTTTCAAATACAGGGCAAAAACCTTTTTTTTTGTATCAGGTAAAAAAATAATGTTATTTGATTTAATTCCCACAAAACAGAGATGGAAAAAGATATCAGCGACAAACTAACCAAAGTTAAAAAGCCAGGGACTCAAATTTGTGAAGCGGTAATACGTAATACCATATTTACTTTCTTTACTTTCTGATTCAAATTTTAAATCTTAAATAATAGATAAGATCTTAGAACATGGCAAGTATAAGTTTGAGAATTAAAAGACGGCCAAAATAAAAAGGAACAAATAAGGGAAGAAAACTAATAAATAACATAGGGTAAAACAAATAAGTGAGATGCAAAAATTATATAGTTATGAATAAAGACAGTACATAATATATAATTGACGGTAATTATTGCAAAGATGTGTCATCTATTATATATACATATACCTATATGCGATTACCTATAATTTTTTATGTATAAAATTATTCCAGAATAAAAAGTCAATTTCCTAATTCTTGCATAATGTCCTTGGTTCATTTTTTTGCTTAATTTTTTTAATAAGTAAAAATATCAGTTTTGTTTTAATTTTTACTTCCCAACATAAATATAAAAAAAATCCTTTTTCTCACATTTTTATTCCCTACATAAAAATTATGAAAGCTTTGAAAATAAAACAAAATTATTACCGGTTGGGTAATACAGTTTTCTATTAATACTTAATATTTCTATCTTCTTACAGATGGCGCTAACAATCAGTACCAAAAAATATTTCAGTGAGAAATTAATTTCCTTTGTGATTTTTCAACAGAAACTGCAAATATGGATATTTACAAGAATTGATCCCTTTTTTATATTGAAATAAAATATCCTTCAAAAAATTTTATTAAAAGGTACCTACCCTCAAATTTTAATGAAGTTATATTAATTTCATACAAAGAAGAATATGACAAAACATTTTAGCTAAGAAAGACACTGAAATGCAAGCAGATAATAAGTAGTGTTATTCGGAGTATTTGAATACTAAAATATGCGCAAATTCGGTTTTTCACCTCAGGTAAAAGTTTTACGACTTTGATATTCTGAGTTACAATCTCCCGGCCGGTCAAAAGCATAAAAATTATTATATAAATTAAATTTTTTTAAAAAAAGTTTTAATAGAAAATACGATAAACAAAAATGACTTTAAAACAAAATTGTAACAAAAATTGTTATCTGAGTAGTTATCGATTGAAAGAATCTTCAAAAACATTTAGATCTCGATTTTGATCAAGGATTCGAACTGGGTGCTGAAATGTTTTTCTTTAAAATTATTTATAAAAGAAATAAACATTTAACAAAAAAAATTGTCGGAACGTATTTTAATTAGTCAAAATAAAAAATATATTAAAAGATAGTCTTACTTACTTTCTTTGCTGCATGGCGAGTCAAAAAATCAGACAACAATAATATTTTTAGTAGAGTTAAATTTCTTATAACAATGTATATATACTAACTATACAATACATAATATAATGTACACATTGTATGTGTATTCATATACATATTATGCAGGGTTGGACTGGCTACAAAAATTAAACCGGGAAGTTTTGGACTACCGGCCTATTTCTCTATATAAAAAAATGGGGGTTGGACATTTGTCCGCGGGACATTTGTCCGCGATTTGTTTTTGTATCGCGGACATAAAAATGACATTTGTCCGCGATTCAAAATGTCTTTTGTCCGCCGCGGACAAATGACATTTTCGTCAGCCGCAAATCCCACTGACCAACCACCAGTCCACCCGCCCGCCCGCCGCCCCCCACCCCCCTCTATTTAAGGGGCAAATCGGGCAAAAAAAAAAATTGCATATACAAAATGTATGAACAATTTGGGGGGACTCTACTCCTCTTCCCTTTTCCAAGCTTCAGACGATTCTGAGTGGTTCACGGAATCTGCAGTATCTCCAAAATTGAAAAATCAATCGCGGACAAATGACATTTTGCAAAATGACATTTGTCCGCTAAAAAAACTGAAAAATCAATCGCGGACAAATGACATTTTGCAAAATGAAATTTGTCCGCTAAAAATTAAAAATTTCAATCGCGGACAAATGACATTTTTCCGCTAATTTTGGGACATTTGTCCGCGGCGGACAAATGTCATTTTACAATCGCGGACAAATGACATTTTGCAAAATGACATTTGTCCGCGAAATTTTCCATACAAATTTCATCGCGGACAAATGTCCCGCGGACAAATGTCCCGCGGACAAATGTCACGGCGCCTAAAAAAATACATTGCTTATCCGCTTCTTTATATAAAAAAATGAAATGCTTATTTAGAATATAGGCCCAAATAAATACGCATTTCTATAAACACTTATAGGTTCCCTAATTTTTTTAATTCAATACTATGTAAAAAAAAGTATAGGAACTGAACGAAAAATTGGGCGCAGTGAAATAAGGCCGCGGGAAATAAGGCCGCGATAGGTATTTTGTTGCGGTCTTATTTCATTTTGAAAAATGAAATAAGGCCGCGAAAAAATCCTCGCGGTCTTATTTCATTTTGAAAAATGAAATACGACCGCATAAAATTCCTCGCGGCCTTATTTCGTTTTGAAAAATGAAATAAGACCGCGACAAAAAAAAAAATTAATCGGAGGGCTAATTTCATTTTGAAAAATGAAATAAGGCCGCGAGGATTTTTTCGCGGCCTTATTTCATTTTGAAAAACGAAATAAGACCGCGTAATCTTGTGAGGTGAGCACACAGGGCAGGGGGCAGCAGGGCGGCGGGCGGGCGGTTGGTCAGTGGGATTTGCGGCTAACGCCCTCCGAAAAATTGTTTTTTTTTGTCGCGGCCTTATTTCATTTTTCAAAACGAAATAAGGCCGCGAGGAATTTTTTGCGGTCTTATTTCATTTTTCAAAATGAAATAAGACCGCGAGGATTTTTTCGCGGCCTTATTTCATTTTGAAAAACGAAATAAGGCCGCGAAAAAATCTTCGCGGCCTTATTTCATTTTTCAAAATGAAATAAGACCGCAACAAAAAAACGTCGCGGCCTTATTTCCTGCGGCCTTATTTCCATCCCCCGAAAAATTGTAAGAATTATTGTTAATTAAATTGGAATATTGGTAAGAATTAAATTAAGTATTTGTAAATAATGAACCCATCCGTCTATTTTCACTCTAATGGAAAGAAGAATATATCTTTAGCTGATTCCCGCACAGTTGCCGAAATGACATTTGCCAATCTGACATTTGCCCACGGACATTTGCCCACGGACATTTGCCAATCTGACATTTGAACAGTTTTTTAGTTTAACAAAACTTATACTCGCTAAACAAAAATTTTTTTTTTGAAAAAATTTACCTATAAAGTTGGAAATAAATTTGTTTCAATTTGGAAAAGGTGTGAAAAGGAACGGGAACTAAAATATCGGATTGGCCAATCTCAGATTGTCAAATGTTCATGGGCAAATGTCAGATTTTCAAATGTCATTTGGGCAACTGTCTGCCCCCCTTTAGCTCTTTTAACGATCCAATCAAGGTTCAATAATCCCTTAACAAATTTCTAAATTTTCTGATATCATAAATGTTGCTTTTAATTTTAAAGTTTCTGGGAACACAACTAACAGTATTCAAATACAAACTTATGAAATCTTTTTTAATTGATTTCCAATATGGTTTTTGGGCTTTAAATTTTAATAACACTTTTTGAATAGATAATATAGGTATATTCGATTTTCTTTCCAAACATGACGATTATAAACAGTATTTAAATTATTTAAATCTAAGTCAAATAAGTTGCAGGCCACGGAAATCTCATACATTTCATATATTTTAGCACAAAAGAGGACTAGAGAGTTGGAATCTTATCGAATCAATTAACAAATATTTTTTTTACCCTGTTTTCTTTTTTAATTAATATATTTTTTTGAATATAACTTTCCAGTTTACAGTATTTTCAAGGTTTAATTGTTAAGCACTAAGTACCGTACTTTCGAAGTTATTATACTTCGATTGTTTCCCAAAATCATTTCCAATCAAAATATATTTAAATCAGATTCCATTGTATCTTTAAAATAATTAGTAGTAAAAAGTTTTAATTTATCGGCCCAAATATTACCGGCGCACCGGGAAATGTCCCGATGTCCCGGTGGGCCAGTCCAACCCTGATATTATGTACCTATTATACATAAAGTGGTACCATATTATTATGAATAATGGAATAATTTAATAGCAATAAATACAGGTTCAGGTATCATAAATAATTGAGCAGTTTATTTGGAACTGAGGATATAGTGACTTTGAAAAATAGGCTTTGGCAATAATTATATTTTAGAGCAAAATTTGAAAATCAAAAATATAAACTGAATTTTTTTTTTGGATGTCGCAATATAATATAACTACGAGTATACATGTATTTTATAACATTTGGAGCTCAAAAATTTCAGGCAGAAGGTAGGGTTGCCAACATTGAACCATTTTTCACCCGGAGAATTTAAAAAAAATTATCCAAAAATTTTCTAACTTTAAAATTGATTCACACATAAAATGTAAAAAATGTGCAAGAAAATGTAAATATAACTCAGAAAAAGCTGGTGATGTCATGTTATTTTCAATTTCATTTTCTGGTACTGATACAAATTGCCAAATAAACAAATCGCAATTTTCTTTACCTCGATTTAAGAAATACTGTTTTAGTGCAGGCCAAGCCAGTAATATTCGATTTAAAGCCTTTGATAAAAACTAAGCCATCTTGTTGGCACATTTTTGATCATTTGCGAGAACTCCATATTGAAATATTCGAAACAAGATTTTAATTCTCTGACATTAGTTGTGCTTGTTGAAAATTAAGAGTGTATTGTATTGACTAGCATTTCAACATCAAATATTCAACCTAATTTTTTGCAAGCAAATTTAGCTGCGTTATGAAACACATGGTAAAAACACTTTGCTTTCAAAATACATAAATGAATTTAATTCACTAAATTTGCGAAAAACCGAATTGTACTTTCCATAAAAAAAACAGCTAAAGTGTTATAGAATTTTAAATCTATGGATTTTTTTTTTTTTTTTTGAGATTCCTGGAGATTTTTCTGACAAACCTGGAGACCGGTTTGTCTTATACATAGATTTGTTTATACATAGATATGTTTTTAGTAAAAATTAAAAATATATTAAAGTGAAGGATATATATATATATATATGTATATATTCTAATTTTCTATGTATGTGTTGATGTTTTAATTACAGGTTAACAACTGAAAAAGGTTCTTACGTTTATGGTTAATTAATTAAATGCTTAAAATTGTTATATCGTTATCTATGTATGTATATATGTTTAAATTGGTATTACAAAATACAATAAAGAAAAATTATAATAATTTAAGGAAGAAAAAACTTTAAAACTCAATAAAAAAATACCTCCACACGTTATTTTAAAAAAAAGGGTGATTCAAATAATGTATGGAATGCTTATAAATTTCAAAATATCAAAATAAATCATCCTTGGTATTGTCATTATCCTACAGTGTGTTCGGTTGTGAGTTCAATCCCCCTTCGGGCTGGAATTTGTGTGAATTTTTCAATTGTCAACTTGATTTAAGTATTTGTGTTGTTTTTAAAAGAAACTTTTATTATAAGCTGCAAAATTGATTAAATTAAAATTTCGTTTTTTTTTTTATTTTAATATTAATTGTTTATCAATAGTTATTATTGAATGTATTTAGTGATAAACTTATAATCATTGTTATATAAATAGTCCATTCGCATTACTGGAATAGTAGTGGAATAAGTTTCGGAATATAGTTCATATATTTTATTCTATTTTCTTATTCCTCTCAAGTTAAGGTTAATAAAAAGTAATACATTTTTTAGGATTTTTTTAAATAATGTTATTGTGTTGGCAAGAATGAATTTTCTTTATTTCGTTATTTAGAAAATGTGTAGCTTCCACTTGCTGTTCCACTTCCTATTCGATTTCCTATTCCACCTCTAATTCCACTTAATGCAATGCGAACGGCATAACGGTTGATAGATGTGTGACTTTTTGCAAAAAATTTTATTAATACTCTTTGAGTTCTAATAAAACTGTTTTTGTTCCACCTTGTTTTGTTACAGATCTTTTTTCCAAGGTACGACCTCTCGCTTCACTTCAATTCTTTGATTTTTCTCTAATATCTTTAGACAATAAATTTGAAGTAAAAGCGTGTGATTAATTACTATTTTTATTACCGGATTATTAATTTCATCATAAAACAATTCTTTTGCTTCGAAATTTGGTCTGGGCCAGTCACAATCACAACTAATTTATTTTACAATCAGCAGAGTTATTCTTAGATTATCAATATTCAATGATCGTATTGCTTGGGACAGTAATAATCTCATTCGGAACTTTAAAATTTCATTGGAAATCCATCTAATAATTTTTCAATGCAACTTTTCTTTACTACCTTACAATAGAAATTGAGAGTGTTTGCCAAATATAGTTCTTGAATTTTGTTTGTTCAAGATTTATAGTTGTTGCTATTGTTGCAATTGATACTGTTTGCCTTGTAAATTGACCTGAATTTTCCTTTTCCTATATTATATTTAAATTTTATTGAACCACTCATGAAAACAATTCGACAACATTTTTATATATAACGCACAGCAACTATCAAAAACATCCTTTCTCCATCACTACACAAATTATACAATATAAATCATGAGAGATTGCTCTTGATTTTCATTCAATTTTTTTGTTGATCAAATTTTCCACCATACAGTACAATATTAAACTTAACGTGCAAAATATATATATGTGAAAGAATAAAACCTACAAAGGCTGGAAAAAAAAAACCAAGAATGGGTGATGGACGCTAAAAGAAGTTTATTTAATCTTTTTTTTTTTTTTTTGCATGAAAATATAAATTGTTTTTTATTTTAAATTAAAATTTTTCAAAAAAAAGAGGGTGAAATAAAAAAGCTTAAAATCATGCTTCTTCATTACACAAACTCCCGCCATCATTTTTGTTTTTAGCTATGTCTATAACATCCATATTGAAAATATTTTGTATAGAAACGTATATTTATTTTACAGCTTAAAAAATATTTATTCCTGTGAGCCACCCATTCATTGATGTGAAGAAAAAATTTTTGCTTGCAATGATGAAAATTGGAAAATGAAAAAACAGAAAAAAAAAACATTTTCAATTGTGCATATGAGGCCCTAAGTATTATAAGAGTTACCAAAATATATTGATTTTTTTTTATATTATGCTTTTTTAGGTAAATGTATGTAAAATTATATGTACACAGTTAATATAATGAAGGAAGTAAGCATTCATCATCATCACGTTCAATTTTTTTCTTAAAAAGAGCGCGAATATTAAAATTAAAAGCATTATATTTGAGAAATTTTCTGCGTTATATTATTTTCAAGGCATAGAGTACTTTGATAAAGGGAGTAAAAATTTTTTTTATTTAATGTTTTAATAGCATTTATAGTGTAGATTTAAGTTAATTAAGCTTTAACAAAAAAGAATAAGAAAAATTAATTTTATTTGTTTAACCCTTTTATTAAAAAAAACAATTATTATATATAAAGGAACCTGAAATTTCAACAGAATACCTATTACAATTTTCAACAATAATTTCGAATTTTATGATTTTATTTTTATTAAATTTTTATTAAGTTCTGTTTAGTTTAGATCTCTATAATAACTCATTAGTTTAATTTAATTTATCATTTTGCTATTAAGCCAAACATTCTATGAATTAATCAAAAAATTTCATAAAATGTTTTAAGATAAAATTGGAAAAAAATAAAAATGATAAAAATAATAGAAAAATAATAGAAAGGTAAAAGTAACTGAGAGGTCTGAAGAATTTAATGTTTTTTAATCCATGCAGCTAGAAACTGGGTAGAAATGTACATAGCTACTGATATACTTGTTTACATTCCTTAAATGAAAAAATCAATTATATACGTTGATTTGAGTATAACTAGGGTTTTTGGATCGAGCCGGCTCGATCCAAAAAGCTCGAGCTAGCTCGTCTGTTTTTGTTTGAATGAAGATCGAGTTTTTATCTGCTTGTGGCTCGAGCTCAGTGTTTTCTATGTTTTACATTTTACTTTTGTTTTTTTTTATTTTATTGAACAGAAAAGTTTATGTAAGGAAATATTTCACTTCAATCTTATGAGTAACTGTCAATTTTAACAGAAAAGGATACACTGAAATGGATTTTTTATCTTTTTATATTTTATAACGTTTTGTTTTTTATATTTTATAATGTTTTGAACCTTTAATAATTAATAATTGCAATATTTATTGTTATTTTTATAATTTTTTAATGGGTTAATAATGATTAAATTAGAAGAGTAAAGTTGAATTTTATGCTCTGAAATTGGTTTTTTTATGCCATTGTTTTTTCATATGTATTTTATTTTTAAGAAGGGTCGGGTGGCTTGAGCTACCCGATCCTCCTTATACAAAAAGCTTGAAGGATGGAGCTTACGAAAATGGTCGAATTTCAAAAAACCCTAAGTATATCGTTATCAATCTTAACGATATTTATATAAATTAATTAAAAAAGTGGTTGAAATATAAGGAAATTATAGTTTTGTTGTAATTCACGTTTTTGAGTTTCTTATGTAGTTTCTAATATGTACAAGTATACTACACGCATGTATGAAATCAAATTTTATAAATTCGTTAAGATTCAGACTTTTTAAATTTTATTCTACTATTGATCTCAGTTCGTTCTAACCACAAAAAAAAATTGATTAATTTTTTTTTGCATTCTATTTTTCTTCAATAATTAAATGCTTACTATAAGAATAATAATATAGTAAAAAAAAAAGAAATCACTACTTGTACGTTAAGTTGAAAAATAAGTAGAATGCATAATGAACGTTACGGAAAATACTTATAAATTCTCCCATTTACGCTTCATTAAAATTTAATCACATAAGAAATAACTAATATGCACAGGACATTACTATAATATGATGCTACGTGTAGAATCACATCACAAGCATAGCCGGGCAAAATACTTGTAATTTCAAAATAGTGTAATTCGAAATTACTAATTCAATTACATTTTGTAATTTGTAATGTGTAATTCAATTACATTGGTAGATTCGTAATTAGGAGAATGTAATTTTAATTCGTTAATTCATATTATTAATTTGTATTTAGTAATTTGTATTTCTATATACTTGTAATTTCAAAATACTTTTACTTCTTTCAAATTACTTAGCGTTAAAAATTTATCTCTTTACTTGACTGTAAAATTCGTATGTGTTAGAAATTCAAATAAAATAAAAAAAGTAAACTTTCTTTTCGTGTTTTAATTTCTCAATCTCAATAGAACTTTTATTTTAAATTTTTTATTTTTGTTTTTAATACTGGATAATTTGTAATTGTAATTTTGTAATTTTAAATTACATTATTGTAATTGGAACCAAAAATAGTGTAATTTCAAATTACTAATTTGTAATTTTTAATTAAACAAAAAATGTAATTTAATTTCAGTAATTTAATTTGAGGTAAATTTTTGTGTATTTTGTAATTTGTAATTTAAATTACATTCGCTTGTATTTTGCCCGGCTATGATCACAAGTAGATACTGTACAATGCTTGATGTATGAATGTCTTCTATATAATTTATTTTAACCTTATTTTAACCTTAAGAACTCTTAATGCCAAACTTTTTTTAATTTAATAAAATGTCAGTATTTTGCATATCTGGAAAAAGTTAATCTTAATTAAATATTTATTAAAATATGTCAAAAGCAGCTTTATGAAGTTAGTTAGTTTTCTCAGACCGACGAAAATGAAATTATACAATTTTGTAGAATCATATTAGATACAATTATTATAAATATAATCTTATTCTCTCTCTTCACGACAACATTATAAAAATACATAAAATATACTTGTTGTATTTCCAGAAATTCAGAACAGCCTTTCACTTACCTACCTGTATCCTGTATGGAGTCAGTTGAGTGGACTGAAACTCGGAGAATGCCATCCTTTAATTTCAATATAAGTGAATAAACAAGGTATAATAGTAGATTATTGAATATGTAAACTAAATTTGTTATTAATTAAGAGTTCTGTATACACAAAAATACATTGACACGAGTCAATACTTATATCACGAGACCGAAGGTCAATGTATTTTTGTGTAAATACAGAACGAGTTGTAAAACAAATTTTGTTTACATATCCAATATACTGTTTTAATGCGTAGGGGAGAGGTAGTTGCAAAGAGAGAATATTTTTTCTTCTCATTTTTTCTCTTTTTTTTTTTTGTATTGGGCTGTATTGAAATATTGTGAGAGATATTATGTTTGTTTAGGTATTGCGTAATATTCAATACGAAACATCTAAATGATTTCATTATTTACGCATTATACGCTGATGCATCTAAATTTTTTCATTATTTACGCAGATGCATCTAAATGATTGCATGTGTATTGACGCATATAATACTCCATTTAGTGATCTAAATTCTATAGCACTAAATACAACATAACGATCCCCAACGCATTAAAATATATAAAGATTCAAAGGATACCACCTATTTAGTGAATGACAGACTCACAAAGAGACGGAAACAAATAAGGCGTTTAATTCTGTTCTCTAATTTTTTGTTCAGAAACAAATGAATAAGATATTTTATTTCTATCAAAATAGAGAAAAAATGGCTTCTTTTCGTTAATCGACTTGCCTACGTGATAAATATCCACATAATTATCTCAGAATAAATTTATGTTACATTTAAAATTTAGATACATGTCTTTCACATAAATATATTTTGAAATATAAGTAAATACGTCATATTTCTAGTAAAATGGCTCTTTTGAGTATAGAAATAACGAATAAAAGACATCTTATAGATACAAGAAATTTACTTTAGCTAAGCCAAGTTTAGGGACTAAACTTGATTTTAAACACAGGTTTGTGTATTAGAAATTATAATCTTTTAGTAATTTTTAAATTTTATTTACATTATATATGTAGGCAAATAAAAAATTCTCTGTTTATAAGATTTTCGATCAAGTATACGTTACTTAACAGTAAGTTTTATAATACTGGAGACAATTAAAGTGCAATTATTTAAAAAAAAATTATAAAATAATTTGTGAAAATCTTAAAATCTAATATCTCAATTTTTGTTTTTAGTTTAACCCAGGTACACAAATTTTCTAGAACACGATAATATTTTGTTCACAACATGTTCATGTTTCTATTTTTAGCTTTAAATTTTAAGTCCTGATAAAATATTATTGAGTTCTACTAATTCTAACTTGGAACAAACCAAAGCTTCAAATATATTTTTTTTCTTCTTAATCCTATTTTGACTTATATAACTACTAAACGATAATTTTATTATAATTTTAATATTAGGAAAGAGCAGCTTTGTGTAAATTTTATATATGAAGGGTTCAGTGAAATTTTTATTATCTTTTTTGTATTAGCCATATATGAATATATCTAAAAAAAAAATTAACACTTTTACCCGGGAAAATCATGAAAGTAGCTTGTTAGAACTTAAAAAAAAAAAGAAGAAACAAAATAAACAAGATAAAGTTTATTTTTATTTCTTGTTTTTTTTTGTCTTGCCAACATTGAAATAAATAATGACTAAAATTAATGAGGTTTATTTATTAATCCCCAAATGATTTTCAAGAAGTTTATACCTAATGTAATGCAAAAAAAAAAAAAGAAGAAAAATGAAGAAAAAAAAAAAAAAGTAGATAATTTTATAATGAAATTATTTTTCATTTTATTTTTTTTTTTTCAGGAATTTAAGTTCTTTTTGTGTAGAAAAGTGTTAAAACAATATTAAGGTATATAGCATTTATTGTTGGCAAAATGTTGAAAAAAATATAATAAAAAACAAAATTTAAAAACCAAAATAGCAACTAAGAAGAATACATTATTTTTGTAGAAATTTATTTTTTATTAAGATTAAGTCTGCACCAGAAGTAGTTAAGGTTGGAATTTTTTGGATTCTGTACATATATTTTATGTTCTTTACTTTTTTTGTTGTTTTCATTTTTGTGGTTACTGTCAGTAGTACAGTGTTGGATGATGGAGAAAAATACAAAAACTGAAAACAGAGAATAGTAAAAAAAAATAAAAAAAAAGGATCTTTTTTTTTTATTATAAAAAAAAAACTTTATATTTTTTAATTTTTTTTTTGGCTCCACCTACAGGTTGCATTTGGATTGGTTAAAAACGAAAAAAAAAACTTTAAAAAGTAAAAAAAAAAACCGTTTTTTATACTTTTTTGCAAAGTTTTTATGTTTTTTTTCGTCCTTTTTTTCCTTTTTTTTTTGGTATCCTTTATATGTGTAGGTTTTTCTGACATAAAGCTTAGCAAACCTAAAATATGAATATATGGTATATTTTTTTTGGAGCTTATACATGTATTTTTCAGATATTTTTTATTTTTTTTTTATATATTTCGATATAGATATAGAATTTTAGATTTGTGTAGAATAATTTCGGGGGATTAAAACCTCAAAAAAATATAAATTTTTGGGATGTTTGTCTGGAAAAAAGAATTCAATTTTTTAACGTTGCTTGTGCGAACAAGTGCCATATTTCAATATTTTATGAATTTCATGCGGTATAATTTGTTTTCTTGAAATGAAGGAATATCTGATTGAATTTTATTTATATAATTATAATAAATTTTTAATATTATTTCTTAACCACAATGGATACACAAAAATCTGTTTTTTTTTTTTTGACATAAGATTTTCGAAAAACGATCATTAAAGAGTTAGTACATTTTTATCGTGTGTTGAGAATTATTTTAGAGAGTGGAATATATATTCTCGAATCGACCGACGAATCGATCATTTTTTGCCTGAAACTAATCATTTTTGCAGTTCAACATATGGGTTTCTGGCTTCCGCTGGTTAAGAATTAAGAAATATAATTCGAATCGAAAATTTGCCGAGTCAGACTAACACAATGTATGACAAATATAAGCCTATTGATTACTGTATTATCAGATCTACCAGAAAAAATTGCGGAGAACGAACGGCAGCAAAAAAAGTGAAATTTGGTTTTGTCAATAAGTATATTTTGTGGCTGATACCAACTTTAACTAAACTTTAACTCATTAACTTTAAACTATATTTTAATTGACCCTTTTTAAAGAGTTAGTTATATAGAGGGTTTGAAGCTTCAGCTTCACTAGCATATAGGCAAATCTGCCGCTGCACACTATTTTAATAAAATATATGTAACTCATCTAGTAAATGATCAATGAATTCAAAAAAAATAAAAAATTTTAAATATTTAGATTAAAAGGAAGAAGTAAGAAGATATAATAATTTAGACATATTTTTTATAAAATCACGAGATGAATCAGATAATAACAAATCTTATTTCTTATATGCACCGTCTTAAAATGTTCCTTAGATTTTCAAGTATATTATGCACAAGTGCAACAAAATTATAATACATAACAATATGTTCATTAATTTTAAAATATAAATTAAAAAAAAATCTATTTAATAAATTCTTTTAATGTGGCGCTTACAACAAAATAATATTAAACTTAAGAAGCGTAAGTAAAATAAAATATTTAAACTTTTTAGGAAAACTAACAAATATTTTTAAAAAAATTATATCTATGGTATAGTTTTTTTCGGCACATTAATTACCATAATATACCAAAATACATATGTACAGAAAAAAACAATTCTGTTTTTTTTTTATTTTTTGTTTTTTATATAAATTTTATATATTTGAATATACATATCTATATTTTTATTAAAAAAAAAAATCTTTTAAAAAATTTATATCTATATATGTATATATTTTATCCATAGTCTTTACATATCAATATAATTTTGTAAATATAATTTTTTTTTTGTTTCATATAATTACATATATGTACATATGTACGCGTATTATTCATAAGTATATTTATAAATGATAAATTGTTTGTATATAAATGTATGTTTATAACACATGAAATATATATAAATAAAAATATAAGTAATATATAAAAACATGTATTTATTGAATTTAAACATTTATTTAAAAAATAATATACCGAATTGTACTCAATTTATATATAAATTATTTTTTTTTTTATAAGAATTACTTTAAAATATTAAAATTAAATTATTTTATAGCATAAATGAGAATAAGTTTTAGAATTTAATTGAAAAATAATATTTAATTATTTTATTATAATAAAAAAAATATTATTTTTAGCTTTCAGTAATAGAACAACAATTTGGCAGTCAAAGACTAAATGGTCAATAATTTCGCTGCTTTTACGACACGTTTATAAACGTTTTTTGCCTAGATATATATTATGTTCTTATATATGATTGCCGAAAGGGCTACCAAAACCTTTGTTTGAGAAGTTTTGCTTAACCGAAGTTAAAATAAACTGGAATTTTTTTTTTTTATTAAAGTTACCAAATCACTAGGTGGGATACCTTTTATACTAAAGAAGTATGGATTTGGTAATGAGGACAGGAAGTTTAGACGGGACTAAAAAGTGGGACAGTTAGTAGGTAATCATTTACACTTTTCTTAAAACGGCGCAAGTCGTAAATTAAGCGTCCACCAGCTGTCGGGAACAACTTTAATGGGAGAGCATTCCACATTCTCGAGGTGCGAATTGAAAACGAATCTCCGAAGCTCGTTCTATCACATCTGGGAATTTTTACGAAATATGGGTGTGAAGTTGAAGCAGTACGTGTTTGGCTTGAAGTTGAGGAAATAAGGCTTTTATTTCCAGGGAACACGTATCCAACAAGGTATTTATAAAAAATGGAAAGTGAACCTACATTACGACGGTGGTTGAGTGATGTTAATGAGCTGGTGGTTTGGTGATTGTTTATCAATCTAATAGCCCTTCTCTGAACTTTGTCCAGGTATTCAAGATGGGTTTTGGGAGTACCAGCCCATATATGCGAATTGTATTCTAATTTTGGTCGTATGTAGGATTTGAAAATGTTTAAGAGATCAAAAGAGGAATTTATGGCAAACATCGCATTCGCCTCATTCGACTTCCTTTTTGATTCAATTGGATTGTTTCTTCAAATTTGTGGACAATTTTTTATAAAATGCTTTCTGTGAAATAGTTCATCAAATACAATTGTGTATAGTATTGAGCAGGGGCGTCGATAGCCAACACCGGGCCCGGGAAAAGATTTTTACAAATAAAAAAAAATTTATAGGTTTTTTATAGGTTTTAACATTATGAAAATAATCCTAAACACATAATTTTATCATTAATAGTCACACTTTGTACATTTGTACAAATCTACTTGTGAAATCAGAATTATGGTGTACAGGGTAGGAAATAAGATCATATGAGAATCAAAATGTAAAGTTTTTCGCTTTATATAAAAACTTGTAGATTCCACTTTAATTTATACCCCTTTAAAAAATCACAAATAATTAGTAACGACAACCCCTTCTAGATTATTTAAATTCGGACCGCGGTCCAAACACTCCAACAAATACAATCAGTTTGGATGTCTAGTAATATTAGAAATAGAAAATTAATTTTCTGAAAAAAAGCTTCAACACCTCTAAATTATACTTACTAATGATAAAATTTTCATACACTATTTTTCCATAACAAATCACAAAAAATTCTACTTCATCAATGACTTTTTATGTAAATTTTTTCCAATAATTACTTTGATAAGCATGAAACTTAATATCACATTTAAGCATGAAACTTAAAATCACATATGTATAATGTATAATGCATGGAACTTAATATCACTTATGTATAATGTATATTGTTTTTAACGCAAAAAAAATTAAACAAGCGGGCCCCTTAGCTGTGTGGGCCCAGCGTATTGTACCTCACCTCCCCCCCTCTCGACAGGCCTGGTATTGAGAAATAATATTGTTGATTCAAATAATTGCATTAACATTTTTTCGAAGTAATTAGCAACCTGACAAAAACGCGTTTTTTGCAAAAATTGGATGTTTATTCTTGAAAGCGGTAGAAAGTGGTATTAGAAATTAAGTTTGTTCAACAAGTTTGCCGCCATTTTGGGTTTTTTAGGTTTTACCGTTACTTTTTGGTTACTTTGAAATTAAGCTTTTTTGAGTATGAAAACTTCGAAATAGCCTTTCATGATGTTCTAGACTTTGATTCAGGAGGAGTTTACCTTCATTTTTTTTAGAAAGTTTTAGTTCCTGAAAATATTGTATAGATGGCGTTTCAACCAATTTTGTGTTTGTGTATTAAACTAAAATTACTCCACAACATTTGTACTACAGAAATGAAACCAAAAAAAGACCGTTTCAAGACCTTTCCAACAAAAAAAAAAGAATCGAATAATAAATAAAAGAGGTATGCCAAATTAAAAAAATGACAGTTATTATTTAAAAACTCAATTTTAAAGAACGAATCCATAACAAAAATGACTGAAAAACCAAAATTTATGAGGACATGTTTTTAGGAAATGCATGTTGGAACGTGAATGAACGGATAAAACGTTCGAATAATTTAAAACAATTATCTAATACTAAAAAAAGTAAAAGCTACTCAAAACAACTCGTGAGTGAGATTTTGAATGAATCGGAGGTGGGCGGTACTAAAATCTGTTGTCTAAAATTATAATGTTTTCTTTTAATTTTTTTTTTAAGCGTGAGAAAATTTTTTTACAAAGAAAATTTGAATTTCCCGGTCCTAAATTCATTCCCAGTCCAGCCCTTTTCGTAGATACTCGATTTTATAGAACTTGCTATATTTCAGAAATTATTGTAAAATCAGATAGGATTAAATACTGAAAAAACAAATTACAATAGCAAAAAGTTTAGGTTATAAGTTTGGAAAAGAAAATTGGAAAGAAAATGAAATTGATGTGGAAGAAACATTAAAAAAAAAGAATTTCAAAGCTTATATGACAATGTCTATGAAAGTGAAATGGAAGGGGAGTCTGTTTAAAACAGTTCTCGAAAATATATACAGTAAAAACAACAATAAACTGAGCAAAAATCGAACCAAAAAACTTCAAAACTGGTTTTATATAAAATGCCGCCAATCCGAAAGTACTGGACAGATTTAACCCGCGTATGCGGCTTTCGAAAGGTATAAATATGTACTTTTTGACAGCAAAATATGAAAAAGATCGTACTTAAGATCATGGAGCACAACTTTTTTAAAAATGGCTAAAAATGGTAATTTTTTTGTATGGGGAAATCCTAAGAAGTGAATTATCTTCTAAAGCCTTAGAAAATTTCAACCGGAGTATGCGGCTTTTTAAAGTGGTCTGAAAGACCTATCCAAAATGGTATAGAGTGACCAAATCGGTTGAAAATTCAGGGAGCACATTCAATTGAAAAAACCTATTTTTTGATTTTTCAGTGTTTTTAGGGTTTCTCTATTGGTTAAACTGGCAACACCGAGTTGCCAACACTTGCAAAGAAAGCCCGTACGTACTAAAAATGATATCTGTAAATATTCTTATGAATTTAACAACAGAGAGATGATAGTTTGAAGTTTCAATATTTTCCAAGCCTTCTGCCACAAGAATCGTCATATTTCCCAAAAAAAATGTTTTTTTTTAAATCTGAAATGCAAAAACTTAGGTCAAATATCAGCCTATAAAATAAATGTAAAATGAAAATCTATCGATTAACTTGAAAAAATGAAAAAAATGTGAGGTTGCTAATTGTATCTTACTGCAATAAAATATTTTAACTCAAATTTTAGTTTATTTAAGATTTGACATAGGTACGACGATATATTTTTAATGTATTAAATCTTTGTACTGTACATTTATTAGAAAACATATCCATCCATGCACACAAGGTTTTATTTTTTTTTTTTAATTAACTCATAATTATATGATTTTAACAATAAGGTTTATTTTTCATTACGTTTATATACCTAAATATATTTAAAACAATGATAGTTAATTTTATTTTAAATTGAAATTGATATTGAAAAAAAATCCAAATTTTTCGAGAAATTTTATACCAACAGATTTGTTGAAAGAAGTTTTTGATTACTTTTGTATTTTGAATAATCAGATTTTATTTATAAATTTTTTTTTTTAATTATTCCCGTTTATTTGACAATATATAATTTGTTATAATTACGTATATATATATGGCATACGAAATATTTTTTCTTAAATTATTAGAATTAGAATTTTCTTACCTCATAGCTAAAATATTTAAACTCAATTTAAATATCATGTTATTATAAATGTACAATTCAATTTACAGTTTGTATCTACGTTGTGTTCTAGCAAACTTGTTTAATTTGTTTTAATAAACCTAGCTTAAATAGAACCATTGATTAAAAATAGTATAAAATTAAAATTTTTCACAGATTTTCTTTATACTTTTGTTATACTCTGTTTATGCGCAATACCGATCTTTGTGTTTCAGAAAAACATTTTCCGGTGGTAGAGCGAAAATTTCCAACAGCTATATAAAATTTTATTGGCAACCATATATAAATTCAATAAGTGAATTGTTTTTGATTTCATTTTATAAGATTTGAAAATTATAATTATTTCTTAGAACATAAACAACAATGAATTTATAAATTTTATGTAAATTTACTAATAAGCATTAGCCAGACTAAAATTTTGCGTCAATTAAACATATATTTTATCACTAACTAAAGAAATCTATTTATAATTGGGACCATTTTGACAGCCATGAACAAATAATTTTTATTTATTTCACGTTTCGATTTACGATTGACGGCTTCATAAGATATGAGTTTATGGATTATTGAATACGAATAATTGAACTTACTATACGTAATAAATCTGTTCAAGAAACATTCTAATAACATTATAAATTTTAAGTTGTTTATTCTGTAAATAATTTGTAGTTTTTTGATTTGATCAAGAAAACTGAAGTTTAATAAGTATAATTACGTTTTAATAGTAGATTATTATATATGTTAACTAAATTTGTTATTAATTACGAGTTGTGTATGCCCAAAAACACATTGACACGAGTCAATATATATTGACAAGTATCAATGTGTTTTTGTGTAAATACAGAACGAGTTGTATAACAAATTTTGTTAACATATCTAATATACTGTTTTAATGTGCATTTGAGAGGTAGTTGCAATCAATACATTTGCAATGCAAAAAATAAACAAAAGTTGATAAACAAATTTTTTGTTTCATTTTTTGTTGGTATTTGTCTGTATTGAAATATTGTAAGTGATATTATTTTTGTTCAGGTATTACGCAATATTCAATATGAAGCATCTAAATGATTTCATTATTCACTATGAAGCATCTAAATGATTTCATTATTCACTATGAAGTATCTAATGATTGAATGTATATTGACGCATAAATATTCCATTTAGTGATCTAAATTCTATGGTACTAAATACAACATACCGATCACATGTGCATTAAAATATTTTAATGTGCATGTGATCGGTAAGTTGTATTTACAATAAATTTAGCTCGGTAAATGGTATATTAAATGCGTCAATTATTTATTTCAGAAAATTTTATTTACACACTTCAATTTTATTTACCACACTTCAATTTTATTTACTTTCTTCATTTTGAACTATTGTTTATTTTTTGCATTGCAACTACCTCTCACATGCACATTAAAACAGTATACAAAACATGTTAATAAAATTTGTTATACAGATCGTTGTGTTTTTACACAAAAACACTTGCACACTTGTCAATATTATATTACTCGACCTCCGGTCTCGTGATATAAGTATTGACGCGTGTCCATGTGTTTTTGTGTATACACAACTCGTTGTAATAACAAATTTTCTTAACATGTGTTGTAATCTACTAAAAAAGTACATATTTTATTGCTTCTAAGTTATAACAATTTGTATTTATTAAGTCAGAAATTTGTAATAATGATTAACCAATAGTTATAAATATAAGAAATATATCGATCTTTTTTATAAATTAGAATCAATTTGAATTAAAATTTTTGAAAATATTTTAATTAAAAAATAGTGCTTGTATTATGTTATGGATATTGCTTGTATATTATCAAAGAGAATATCAAATGTCCGAAGAAAAGGTGAGATTGCAGATGCTTGCGGTTGGACGTTAGAGATTTAAAATTATTTGAAGATTTGAATCCTTGACAACTTTACATCAAAGTATAACGAAAAATTCCACAAAAAACTGGAAAATTAAGTTTTATTCTTTTTTATTGTTAAATATTTATATGTATATATATATGTATACTCTTTATATGCTTGTATTATGTTTAATACATAAATGTTACAAACAATTCCCTGAAGAAAATTTTGGTAGGACTAAATTTTAGTTTTTTTTTTTAATCATGAAGAATAAAAATTGAATTTTTTTAATTTGGTTAGGTTGTGAAAATCTTATCAAGAAAAAAAGAGCTTAAAACTGAATATGTTATTTTTGGGAAGAATTAGTGAGTTAGAGTCTGAGCTTGGATTGGAATTTAAGTAATTTGTTAATATTGTTTATGTTGTTTACTTTCTTTATCATAAGATCTATAACCGGCATCACTGTATATAGTATAATGTATAATACCAAGGTTTTTTGTATCAATTTTTTACCATTGCATATTATACAAATAAGTAAAAAGATATTGGGTACTAAAGTTATAAAATAATATTTTTTATAGAATCAGAATATTTTGTGATGTTATGTTTTTAATGTTTTAATAGCTTTTATATTTTTACACATTAAATAAGCTAAGTTCCAGAAAGAGCACATAAAAATGACAAATTAGAAATGAAATTAAAGTTTCATTTTATAAGAAATTAAGAATTACTAGCTGATCCATTGCATCGAAATTAAAAGAAATGAAATATAATTTTTTGTATGTTCATGTGTTTTTTGTTGTACGAATGAATGATTTAAATGATTTTTATTGTTATAATGCTCGTGACTTTTGTAACATTGTGTGAAAGTTTGATTTCAATCAGCCGTTATAGTTTTTGAGTTTTCAGAGAATATACAGATATACAATTTTTTTAATGTATAGAAGAAGATTGTTCATCAATTTGACTATCAATTTACCAAGCATAGTAAATGAGATAAGAATAAAGTTAAATGTATAAAAAAACTAGGGAAAAAGTTTTTAGTTAGAAGGAATCCTCCTCACCGCGCTGATAAATTCATATCGCAATCATATTTAAGCCTTTCATTTCGTGGGGTTGTGCAATGATTTGTGGAAAATTTATTATGCTTATAAAATAACTTATTTTTAGTGTCTCAAACGAATAATTTTCTTGATAACAGAATCATATTGTACTAATTTTGAAAATCTTAAAAAGATAAACATTAACATCATATAGTTTTCATCATCAAGTTTTGTTATTATTTTTTCTTCAATTAAGGAATGAATTTTTTTTACTAACTAGCTAATAATATTTTTAAAAATTGACTACATATTTCCTTTGGTTCTCTTTTGTCCTTGAATTTCTATTCACTGTGTTATCTTCTTGTTGTTGCATAACATCTCATGCCAAATAGAATTTTACGATAACTCTTTATTTCAATTTTACAATAACTATGTTTATTTTTGTAATCTGTAATAGAAAAAAAAAATAGTTATTAGAAACACATAGGTACATAAATAAACGAAATACAGAATTTAAGAAAATTTGTACAAAAAATCTTAGAGTATTTTTATCACAATTTTGTGTCATTTTCATGCCTAGATTCACATTTGACTTTATCACTTCCATTTGTTATATTAAAATCAGCACAAACAAGTTGACAATGCCACAATACCTTCCACTATTTTCATGATTCTCTCACTTTAAGTTATGTTTATTATTTTTTAGTTTATTGATCTTTAAGGACTTAATCAATCCAGTACGTAAGTATCTGTATAACAAAGATTTAATCTACTCAGATGATTATATTGTGAATTTCGATTCATTGAGTTTAAAGAATAGAATTAAGCTTCTAACAACTTGAAAATTAAATTTAGTCTTTCATCCAAATATATTGCAGCATTAACTTTTAATAAACAACCTATTTATAATATAATGAAATTGATCTCTGATTCCCTGTATGTCTGTCTTTAATACTTCTTACTGCTTTCAAGCAAAACAGAACATCTTTAAATTTCACAGAAAAGACAAGTCAAGTTTGAATTTCAGCCAAATCGAATAATTTTTTCTAAAGTTCTGAGTAAATTAAATTTTGTTTAATCAAAATTAGGAGTCATATACTTAGACGAACCCTGTTGGAATTTTCCGCGTGGCCAACCTAATGGGTAAAATATAATTGAATTTTGAAAAATTTTGTTTTAAAATTCTGAGCTTTTCTAGCCCCGTGACCATACTCAGTAACGGTCATGGGCTTATAACTAGAATGTTAATAACATTACAAAATTTTCAATTTAGTTTATAAAAATTATACTTTATTTATAATTTTTATAAACTAAACAAATACTTAAGTATTATTTAAAAATTGTAATATAAAGGTTTAAAGAATAAACGAAACGTTGGCGTATTTAAAAAAAAAATAAACAAGCATAACCAACGAACGTTATCCATGCATAATTTTTCACTTCATGGCAACTATAACTTTTAGTTAAAGATAGACATTAAAACATTAAACCGTACAAGTAAAGAATAACACGTTAAAGAGATATGCTGTTGCTAAGAAAATGTTTAGGGTTGGGAGAATCCCCAAAAAAAAAAAGCTAATGATAAATAATTTCTTTGGCAATGGAGTAATACACTTTTTTGCGCAATGTATAAGTTAAAAACCAATTTTTTCTACCATTTTATTTTATAAAATTTTTTTTTTCATTCCGTTGAAGGTATATCTTGTAAATACGCACCAAAATTAAGAAAAATGCAAACCAAAATCCCAAACCAGTAACGTTTTTTTTTTCTTTTTTTTAATTTAAAAATGGTATATTTTCTCTTGGTTTCAATGGGAAACCATTTAGTTTTAGATATGAATATATCTTTTTTTTTCAACATTTTAATGATACAGCATAGCATATTATATAAGAAAAATATGTAGGTGAGGTGGTACATATTTTACATTATTTCATTCATATACTGGGATTCTTTTTTCTTCTCTTTTTTTTGTATCGAAAAAACTGAAAATTCACAAAAAATATAACCCTTAGGAGAATTTTATTTTGAAATAAAAAAAAAAAACAAGAGTGTGAGGAAACAAATTTATGTAAAAAAAGATAAATATGCTGAATTTATTTAGATACACATTTTAAACAGTTAAGTTGAAATTTGTTGTAACAGTCACTTAAATAATAATTATGATAGTTAAGTTTTAAATAAGAAATTAATTAAAAAAAAATTATTATAATCTGAATAATAATCAAAATTGATGGATCAATGAACACTACCGATTTCTTATTTCGTCCCATGTTCCTGTTATGTATTCTGGTCCGATTTTAAAATTTCCCAGAAATTTTATTCTACTTTGCGGAAATTTATTCGTGTGGAAATGAGAATAGGATTTTCCTACGGTTATAAAATTTAGACGGAATATAAATTAGGACTTCAGTTCCTTTTATTATGATTAAAATTAACAAAATATAGAGAACTAAGTCATGTTAGATAAATTTGTAAATTTGGATTCCAGTTTTTATTTAAAGAAATGAAGAATTGTACAGTGTTTTTATTATGTTCTATATGAATTAATTTTATTTTATGTATAAGGTGAATGGTTGTTGTTTACATCTCAAAATAGCTGAATATTGTCAGTGTTATATACTATTTGTCATGAACTTGCCTGTAAATATGTATGAAATAAAGCATCTTCGAAGATAGTTTAGAATTCTAAATATAGTAGGCCTAAATTTTGTGCTACGGAATTTCCTCTCGCATCGTGGAGTGAAGTCAATTCATCGTGTAACATCGTGATATAATATAGTTGGAATTGAAACCAAAATAGAATCTCTGGGAAGTGGAGTTATTATTCGAAGAGATAAACAAGCTAGGAATGACATTTGTTATCAAAATGGAAATGTTCAGAAATACTTTTTATTGAAAACTTGAAAACCAAAATTATTATTAATATTAGTTTTAAAAATTTTAATTATAATTTTCTCAAATTATTGTATTTATGAAGTTGAGATACTTGTATCTAATTTACATTGAGTTTTTAAATTTGTTCTCTTTAAGTTTTTGTTTGAAAAATAACTTCCTTTTTTTTTTTTTTTCATTTTTTTGAAAATTCAGACAAGCATCGGCCATTGTTAAATAAAAAAATTTCTAAGCATTTTTCAACCCTTCAGTTGTCCACATCTGCAATTTTTATATATAATTTTTTTTTTGTTAGATTTCATTTAAAAATTCGTTTTTCATTTCTTTTGAGCTCAGGACTGTAGTTTTGTATATGTTGTTGTTGCTGTTATTGTTGTTGCTAGGTATATCTTCATTATAACGTTAGAAAATATAATTTTTAAAGGCACAAGGATTTTATTATAGGTTTTTTTTTTTCGTTTTTGGTTTGAGTTGACGAAAAAATCCTTTGAATTCAATTTAAAGAATGGTATCGTATTTTTTTTTCTCATTTCATTTCAAAATGGAGAATAATTAAAAAAAAAAATAAAAAGAATATTTAATGTCAGAATTTTTTAAAGCAATTTTCTTATAAACGTATTAATAAAGCATTATTTTGAATTGAATTCAAAACAAACAGAAAAAAAAAGAAGAAAATAATTGTGCACAATTTTTATGTTTATCCTTTTTTTTGTGCATACAAAAAGTAAATAAAATAATAATTCATTAAAAGTGAATTTTGTGCGACAGTAAAATTTAAAAATAATTGAGAAATTAATTTTTTTCAACATTCTTTTCGTAATATCTGCTGTCATAAATTATGGAGAAAAACAACATACCTATATTATATACTTTATTTCGATCCAAGGAAAAATTTTTAATTTAACTCTAGTCTAAATAGATAGTTAGTTAACTATATAGTTATTGTTATAAGTTATTTATAAGTTAACTAGATAGTTATTTAAAGATGGAAACATGATTCAACGTCATTTTGTTAAGATTTAATAGAGGACTACCTACATTAAGATTCATGAATATTCAGAAAGCGTTGTAAACGACGGACCTAACGCACACGACAAGATACATAAACGTTATTTTATTTATTTATTTATTTATTTAGTATACCTTAATTACAATGAATGTTTTTAAGATATTAAATAAAAGCGGTGGCTAAGACTTATAAACGTTATTTTTTATATATATCTTTATATAGTATAGGAAATGTTTTCTGTATTCTATTATGAAAAAGTAGTATAATAGTTGTGTGCTACCTAGTTCACAATGTAACAACTTAATCTGAAGACAATATAAAAGTAGAAAGCATTTTTTATATAAATCTAAGAAAATCGAATTATATTGTCCTATTAGGTGTTTGTATATTTACAGTTCGCAGAATGTGGAAATTATGTACTTTTATAATACTAATTTGTAATTATATTTTTAAGTCACACATTATTTTTATACTACAAGGATTTAAATTGTTTAAACTGTATAGTAGTATACACATAAACAGAAATCTGGAGATTCCATCAAATACAAAAAATAATAAAATTGCATCGTTGCTCAATTTACTTTCTCTTCATGTCTTTTGCAAGTTATCTTGTATAATAATTACATATTATATATTATTTACAATACATATTGTTTTAGTTTGATTCATTTTTCTTTTCGATAATTAGTTATAAATAAATATCACATGCTCATTAAATATTCTGTTTAATACATTTTTAAAAAATTTTGATAAGAAAATATTACAGAAATATTACAAAAAAAAAGGAAGAGTTTTTGCTTGCTTTTTTTTAAAATAAATATTGGGGCTTCTAGAATTTCTATAACTAACATGGTTGGCAGAAAATAAATTTAAATTTTCTGAAAATTCGGTATGATGAAAGAATATTCTTTTTAATTGTAAAGTCGGTTGGAATGAAAAATTCAAAGAATTTAAGATGAAGATAAAAATGGGAAATGAGTAAAACTGAAAATATTGTAAATTTTAGGGTGAAATTTTTACTTCTTTTTTCTTGGTTTTGATAAAAAAAAAGTGTATTCATTATTACATACATATATATTTTATATATTTAAGTGGCATCTTTCAAAAACTGGAAAAATATAAAAATCAAAATCTTAGGATCGAAATCATTTATAAAATGTTTAAATACTTTTTTGAAGCCCTTTTTACCATCAAGGTACAGATATACGATTGAAAAACTAATCCAGAAATTTAAAATAAACATAAACAATTATTTTTTTGTAACATCATGCTGATAAACTTCGTTTTATAATACTGAAAAGTTGATTTTGATGTCGCACAAACGCTTTATTTCGGAGGTCGAGATAATATGCAGTCGAGATAATATGCATTAAGCTCCCAGAATTGATGATATTAAAATATTCACATAAATATAACAACTAAATATAATGTTAAGTTAAGTATTGATTTAATGAAATGTTATACGAATTGAGTAGAAGACCAGAGGTTGTTTGAACATACTTTTTTCACATTATTTATTCAAAATATATATATATATATATATATATATATATATATTTTTATAAAATTTTCCTATAAATTCACTAGGCATTATCGTCTTCTAAAAAGATTTTTAATAAAAAAAAAATCCAAAAAGAAAATTTCTATTGGTTTTTTGTACATCTAAAGATATATACGTACTTTTTTTCGTACTGAATAACTAACTATAGGTATATGTATATTATATTATACAGTGTATATAATTTTATAAAGTTTATTTTTCTTTATTTTTTGTAAAAAGAAAAACATCATGGCGGATCTTCATTATTTTCTAATTTTAACTTTAGGGAATTTTTTTTTCGAAATGGTATGAGGAAGAAGTAGTTAGAGATTTAATAACAAAGTAATGTTTAATTCATTTCAACCCTTGATTATTTTTCTTCTTGATTTAAACAAGTAATCATGTTGGAAAAGATATTAAATTGATAAGTGATATAAGAAGGAGAAAAATTGAGTTTTTATTCTAAAGTTATTCCTTTATTTTTACAACGATGGTATGTTGGTTTTTTATGATTATATATTTTTTTGAAGTTGAAGTGTGGGGTTGATTTAAGTGTAATATCCTGCTTTATATTAAAAAAAGGGAACATATTAGTTATTGTAAAATGTATGTAGAATAAGTTCAGTTAAGCTAAAATACTTTACGTTCTAGATATATGATTCCGTCAGTCTTGCGACTTATGAACTAATATTCAAAGGGCTACTTTAACTATATTATAATTTCTCTCAATTTCTTAATGTTTTATGTATCTTAGAGCCAGGCATAAAAGGAATTGTTAATTTAATTTCGAATTCGAAATAAATTAACATGACCATTGACTATTTAATCAAATAAATAAGTAAAATCAATGAAACGAAATATACGCTGTAGATAGGAAACACAAATAAATATGCATAATTTAGTATAAACACTTTAACAATACATAAATCTAAATTTTAGTTCTGATTATTTTGATAGTTAAAATAAATAGAAATTGAAAGTAGTTTCTGAATAAGTAGTTATTGTTATTAGAGTGAATTTTTCTTTAACTATTTTCTTCAGTCTATAGTTATTTTTTCTAAAACTAAGTAAATATAAATTATAAATATACTTATAGATATTACTTTGAGAGTCAGAAATAATATTGCACAAAAATACTATCTCGAAAATACTATAAATTCAAGATCTTACTAATCTGAGATAAATTTACAAAGTTTAGCACGAAAATTTAGTATTAAAAAAATATAGTATTAAAAAAATGTTAGCACACAAACCTGATGTCATTCCAAGGTATAAATTTTTTAATCATCTTTAGTCAAGTAGTTTTAGTTATATAAATTGGATTGTGTAGATAATAATTTTCTTAGAAAAAGAAAAATAAATCGAAAAGGGGGTTTGCATATCTTGTTTTTATTTTTATTTCACATATAGTTTTGTTATAGTTAAAAGAAAAATATTTTAAAATTCTGTTGTAACATATGTATGTATATAGAATACAATGTACAGTATATAATTAATGAATGTGATAGTGTCTAGAAAAGGGCCATTTTCAGGGAAAATGAGTGAAATGTTAAAGTTGGAAAGCTTGCTCTGATAATTTAGATTATATCCTTGCAAGTGGTTTTAGTGGAGTTTTAAAAATTGAATTTATCTTCCCATTCTACGGATTCCTTTGGGATCCGGACAATTCACCGTAAATTATTCACCAGCCGCAAATTCAGCCAGCCAACCGCCCGCCTGCCACCCCGCCCCGTCCCAAATTTACAAATTCAAACGTCTCAATACATAACCAAAACGGTAAAATGCTCATACGGTGAATTGCTCATACGATGAATTGCTCATACGGTGAATTGCTCATACGGTGAATTGTTATACGGTGAATTGCTATACGGTGAATTTCCATACGGTGAATTGCTATATGGTAAATTTCTATACGATACTACAAGGAGAATTGTCCGCAAATCATTCCCTTTCTATATATGATGATTTAAAATTATTAAATTTTAAAAGGGCTCAAAACTAATTTGCTAGCTTGAAAATATTAAAAATTCTTAACTTTAGAGAATTTTTATAATTTTTTGTTTAGTTATTAATCTAGAAGCAGTGAATTGCATTAACTGAATTTAGTGAAGGGCTATATATATTACCTTACACAGTTGTACTTAATTTCAACTAATTTAATCTTAGGTTTGTAAGCTTGCAAAGAAAGTAAAGTTTCAAAATGACTAAATTCCTGCTTAAAAAAATGAAAATAAAATTTATTTTTGATGAATATATTCTCATCCTTTTAATTGAAATAATTAAGAATCTATTTAGGTGACTTTGATTTTAGGTTTTAGTTTTTGAAAATTTTTGCCAACGTTTGCTTCATGTATTAAGAAATCTATATCAGTTTAGTTTTCAGGATTGTTTTCATAAGTATTTGCTAAATTATACATAAAAAATACATGATTAGGTATCTAATAAATATTTAGTTCTAATTACGGTTTTCAAAACCTGTAATTTTTTGAAAACGGATAATTTTCAATTTATACTTTGAATAAAAAAAAATGGCGATAAATTATTAAAAATAAAGTCATTAAAATAAAAACTTAAAATTATATGTTGCGTTCAAAACCAGTTATGGAAAAGAATGCAAGTATCTTGCCTTAAGTAAATCATAATCATAAATTATTCTATATTTGATCTAGTTGTAAAATAAGTCTTTGAATCATTATTTAATATATTGCGACATTTTGGTTTTCAAAAATCAATTTTAATTATTTTCTACTTTTTTTTTATTTTTTAGACGCTTAGCAAATGCTTATCAATAAAAAATTTAAAAGGCAATTTAATGTACTATATATATTTTAACAGGGCATTGCATTTTTTCCTTTTTTTTAACTTCGAATAAAGATTTCCTTCATCTCTAATTTGTGTTGCTAAAAGAACCTAAACTTAATTTTTTTTTAATAGTAAAATTTTAAAAAGTATCTGGATTCAGTGAGGTTAAATAAATTTAACGAAGACAACGAATGTTTGGAATTAAGTAATTGAGCCATTGATTATGGTTTGAAAAATTAACAAAACATTGTGACAAATTTTAAGTGTTTGAGAATTACGTCTTAAACTCAAATTAATGTTCAGGAAAATAGAGAGTAATTCTAATAATTTGGTAAAACACTGAAATGCCTAGTTCAAATTCATTTAATGAATTTTTTAATGTCGGCAGTTTGTTATATAAAATATGATCGTTTTCATGTTGGGATTCCAAAATTACAGTAATTGCTCCATTATCTGTTTGAATTAAATGCTTGTTTCTTTGCTTAACTTCTAAGCAAAAACATATTTAATTTCTGAACTATTTGCTCCAAAAGTCTTTTTTTATAAAGTCTTTTTTTATAAAGAAATTGAACATTTAAGACACTGTTTTGGACGACAATTTTGGATCATAGTGATCATAAAACATTACTTAAGAACTTCTACATATTATCGCTTCACTAAAATTTTAATTGATATGTAACAAAAAAATGCAATTGCTCGATTCTTTTAAGATACATAATTTAATCTAATGGTCATGACTATATAAAAGTATTAAAAAAATCTTAAAATTTATTCTATATAATCTCGATTTTCTAATTTTTTACTTTTATAATAACACAGGATAAAATGAAGAAATTTTTTATTAAATAATTTAGTTAACGAAAACTCCAACATTTAAGAGCAAAAACTAATATTTTTAAAAATCAATTTTTGTGGTTGAAAAAGTAGAAGAAAAAACTATGAAAAATGTGTTTAATTTTAGCCATTTTTGTTGGAAATCGAAATAAAATAGAAAATTTCTAAAGTTTACCTGAAAAAATATAAATACGACAATATATAATTTCAAATATGAAAGTTTTTATGAAAACTTATCTAAACGCGTATTATACGGTTAGATTTCTAATTATTATGGATATTGATAGAGAGGCGATCGAAAAAGAAAGTTTTTGTATTGTTTCAATTGATGTTTATTACCAAAGAATTTAATTGTAAGTATTCAGAGGTTTAGTTAAAAATCGGTCTAAGCCCAAATTTTTTCGGTGGAGTTATTTTATACTTTTCAAAAAATGGGAAAATTTAGGTTTTGTTTTTAACATTATATATCGTCTGCTGAGAAATGAAACAATATATAATGAAAAGTATAGTTTCGAGTAATTTGAGTTTAAAGATTTGAAAATTAAAAAAACGTATGCAAAAATTTCAAGTAACGTAAAATTTTCATCTAAAAAACACATTTTAATCAACATTAAGAATATTGCAAAATAGTTGCACTTATAAAATCGCGTACGAGGAATCGAATGGTGTTATTATCTAATAACGACGTATATATATCATACGTTGTTTCATTTCTGAGCAGACGATATGTAAATCAATTAGTTTCACTTCTTCAGTATAACAATATAACATAATTGTTTTCAAGAAAAACATGAATTTGTTCGTGTTTCGGTTGAGTATTTGATGAAAAGCCCCAGATTAGAAGGTAGAGATTGATTTTTTCACGAACTGCAGACATAAATTAATTCAAGAAATTCAGAACTCGGTCTTTGAATATCTGTATGCATGTAGATTTCAAGTTAATTGAATGCTTATTATTATGCATCTCCTATACAATTATAATTCATAATTATTTGTCTATTTGTATTTCTAATTTCTGAATTATTAAAAATTAAGACTACGTTTAAGTACAGATATATTTGAGTATCTTAAATCTTAATTTTTCAATTGAAAGTTCATTTTGAATAAAATGTACAATGGAATGCATTTATATCATTTATAATATTTTATTATCTTGCAGATTTATTATTTCATTATTATAAAGAATATAAACAAAAATATCCCTTATTTGGAAAAACAAAAATATCCTTAAAAATAAGGATATAAAAATATTCCTTTCATATCGAAGAATACTAAACAAAAAAATTATATTCGTTATTTTAAATATCCTTTTTTTTGAATATACACCATCCTTAAAACATAAGATTTCAGTAAGGAAATTTATGTTTTCAAAAGATATGCCGTTATTTATGTTACAGTTTAAGTACTCAACTAACAGATGGGGTTAAAATATTTCTATATAAATTGGTATTGTACAATTTTCCTACTAAGGGTAAGGTGATAGATATATAAACATTTTTATTTTTAATATAAAAAAAAAAAAACATAATTTTTGGGTGTAATATTTTTTTTCTCTTAACATTGCATTACCATATTCTGACCGACAACATCCTATGCGGATTTTTCAATATATTTCAGGGTGGGTACTATGGGAGACGATATTCAGTGATTTTTTTTTTTGTACAAAAAAAATTACCGGGCTTTTTTTTTCATTAATAAAAACAAATACATGTATATTTTGGAATAATATTGAAAATTAAATATTTTTTTTTAGATACAACTTCCATTTATAAACTTTGTTATGTTTTTCATTCCATTTTATTGAACTTATACTATTAACATAATATTAAGATCGACTTGGATATAATATTTTAGAAAGTTATAGGTGATTTTTCTACAAATGTAATAAATATATTTTCTGAAAGGATTTGGAATGAAAACGATCGAATATTTCATATAAAGAAATAGAAATGTTATTATGTTCTTGAAATATTCGTTTCATACCTTGCATAAATAAATTTATTTTTTAAAAATTTCAATTCCTGAATCCTTATATTTACTGTAAGCTTAAACAAATGAATAATTAATATTTGTTTAATTTGATAGAGTCGCAGCGTAATTTAATTATTTTTATTTATTTTTTTTTTTTCCAAATATTGGCTTTAAAAATTAGAAAAATTTTGATCTGAATAATTTTTTGTACAAAAATAACGAAAAATTGCAACTAACAAAATTTTAATACTTAAAATACATAAAAAGAGAAATCATAGCATAAAAAGCATTAAATATAACAAATTTTGACTAATAATTTTTAAATGACAAAAAAATTAAAAATAAATTGCAATTTTCTTGCATGGCTCTAAGACCTTATTTTTTTTTTCAAAATCGTATGTAAAACTATTTATTTTAGGAAAATGTTTCAGAACACAGAATCGCTAAAATAATAAAAACAAAATTTAATTTAATATTTATTATGTTGAAATGTATATTAAGAATTAACATATATTTATATATCGTCTGCTGAGAAATGAAACAAAGTATGACATTTATACGTCATTATTTGACAATAGCACCATTCGATTCCTCGTACTCGATTTTATAAGTAAAACTACTTTGCATCATTCGTAATGTTGATTAAAATGTGTTTTTTAGATGAAAATTGTACGCTACTTGATATTTTTTCATACGTTTTTTTTAATTTTCAAATCTTTAAATTTAAATTACTCGAAACTATACTTTTCATTATACGTTGTTTCATTTCTGAGCAGGCGATATATAGTGTGAATTTGAACAATTCTTGTTGGGAGTTTTGAACTTGCAGATTATAGATCACTTTTCTTTACTATCGGTTCTTAACGGTGTTAATTTTCAGGTAAGTAATATGGTTTAATAAATCTTAACAGAATTTTGATGATGGAACAAACATCAATTGACTTTTTCTAAATAAACATCTGGATGTTGCTGCAATTCTATATTAACTACTTGTACATATTTGTACACTTTGAAAAGAATTCACACGAATAAAAAAGTACGCGGATATAGCAAAAAAAAGCATTTTTTTAACGTTATAGAAAAAAAAATTTCCAGTACTGAATGATACCTAGGACTTTTTTTTATGCAAAAAAAAAAACATAAAATAAAATATTTGTTTTCAGTGGTGTTTTTTTTTAACGTGAGATGTGTGTATATCAGAGGGAAAAAATGTGTTTTTAAATATATTTTCAAGGAAATAAGGAAAAAAAAAAATTGTTTTTGGTAAGTACAAAATAATTTTTGTTTTTTATATTTTCAAAATAGATTCTTCTAATAAAACTTCTCTATAAAACTATATTTTAAAATTAATAGAAAAAAGTTCTTATCACTGAACTATTATTTTTATTTCTAAAACAATGATAAAAAGTTCATGTCAAAAATGAAGAAAAAATTCGCAATGAAGTCTATACCGCTACGCAAGAAAAATTTTATACATATATTTTGAGTGTGTTAGTGTTAATGCAATTTTTTTTTTTTAAATTAAAATAAAAAATTATTCGTAAAAAAAAAATTAAAATTAATTTTTTTATGCATATTTTAAGAAAATACATTTTATTCTTGTTTTTTTTTGGTTGTTTTTTTTTTTTATATAATTTTGGCGGGTTAATTTTATGCATTTTAAATGAAATCGAATGGGTCGCAGAAATTACGTTTTATAACAGAGAAAATCATTGATAAAACAATTTTTTTTTTTTAAATGGTGGGAAATAACATTTATGGTGGTAAAATTAAGCAAAAAAAAAACTGAATTGAAAAAAATAAAAAATAAAATTAATAAATAAAATAAAAAAAAAAAATAGGTATATTCAGAATAAAAAAAATAAATTGAAATTAAAAAATAATAATAAAAAATATTTGTGTCGATGATTAACCAGTATGGAAAAAGAAAAAAAAAAAATAATAATAACGAAATTAAAGAAAAAAAAATAATAATAATAATAATAATATGACCAAAATTAAAAAATAAAAATGTGGAAAAAAATTATTATATGCGAAACATGTTATAATTTTTTCAAGTTTAGTGTACCACTTTTCATACGATGAAGTGAAACAAAATTTTTTAATTTTCGTTTCCTCTTTTTTAGTTTATATATTTTTTGTGTAACCAACTTCATTATTTTGATTTTTCTAAAATAAAACCCACCATCAAAACACAATACTAATAATAAACCAGGTGAACAAAAAAAAAAAATAAATAAATAAAAATAATAATAGTAATAATAATAATAAGTTTTAGTTTTCTGCAACAGAAATTATATATAATAGTGTGTTGTTGTTTTGGTTCTAGTTTTATTGTTTACCTTTTTTTTAAATACAATAGACTGGTTTTTAGTATAAAAAAAGTTTAAATAAAATTTAAAAAAAAAAACTTATATTCCAAACATAAAAAAATTGTATTGTTTTAGTGTTTTTTTTTTTTTTTAATTTAATGTTTAGTGGATTAAGTTTTCTAAAATAGATAACAACAACAACGCATACAAAGATATAATATAAACAAAAAAGCAATAGAAACAAACAATTTAATTTTTTTTTATTATTTTTTTATTTATTGTATTTTAATAAAAATAAAATTTTTTTGTTTTTAAATTATGTTTTTCTTATTTTTTTAATAATAATTTTCGAATATTTTATTTTAAAAAGGGTAAATAAAGTGAAAAAAAAAATAAATGTTCTATTCCAAATGGTGAGTAAAATAAAGTTTTTTTTTTTAAATTAAAATACATAAAGTGTATAATTAAAATATTTCAAATTAAAATTTATTCAATAAATTGTTTGCTGGATTAAAAAAAAACTGTCAATTTGAAATAAATTAAGAATAGTAAAACTATATATAACTTGGGTTAGCTTAAATGGACAACTGTAATACTGAATACGGTTGCTAGAATGATATTAAAATAACGAAGCTTTTGCGTAACTTAATTCTAAGATAAAATTTTGACATAATATAACTATTGACCTATTGTATATTTAATTTTAATATGATTTAAAATATCTTATTTTAAGCAAAAATTTTGTAAACATTTAAAATTAGTCATATTAAAATTTCAGTTTGAACTGTTTTCAAAGTGATATGCTATTCAAAAGTGGCTTTAAAATTATGCTGGCTGCAATGCGATCAAATCAAAAAGTATATATGTACTATCAATTAGAATTATCCCACAACTAAACAGTACCCGATTTAGATAAAACAATACCCGATTTTATAATTTGCAGAATAATAATTATTAACAATTTAATTTGTTGTAAAGGCAAACTAAACGTTGAAGAATCGAGAACTAATAATTTAAATAATTTAGATTAAGGCTTAATTTTTGTAAATATCAAAATTATAAATTTTTCTTTCACTTTGATGTGTTTTTAATTATTTTGTTTTTGTATTTGCGTTTGAAAATTTGTAGTTACAATATTTTGTACGAAGAACATTAAATAATCGAAGTGATATCATTTCGAAAAGTACTTAACGAAAATTAGGTAATTTAAACTCAAATCGTATCATATTTTTAAATAAATAATTAATGCTTCTACATTTGTTTTTAGGGAAAATAGATTTCTTATTTTAAAAAGAAATTAACACTTTTAAGACTTTTTGATTTCATTCACAAAGTCAAGAATTATTGGACTACCTTAATTTTTATATTTTAATTTAAAAAGTGTAGTATTTATTTATTAAGATAGTTATTTATAATATAACATTAACATATACTGCAATTCATCTAATATAAACTTTAATAATCTATTTTCAATATACCGGACTTTTTCAACATAACTTTCAATTTTCATTAAATGATATTATATATTTATAATATTAGGGTAATTTAGATTCATTAACAATTTATGAAACTTAATTATTTATTTGTGCACACATTGGAGAAGAATATTGCACAATATAGTTCAAGTTTTAGAAAACATAATAATGTACCTTAAAAATTATTTTCATTTTCAATATAAATGATTCAAATTTAGAAATATTTAATATCCATCTTTTATTGTATTTATTTATTACAGCTAATAATTTAATAACCTTGAATAAATATAATGTGAAAATAAATGAGTGACTTATACAATTTTTGTATTTTGATGTATTTTTACATATACCTGCATTATGTTATAAATTTATTGTTTCCTCAATTTCCCGCACACAATGCCTTTAAATTATTTTTGCTTCCCATCACCAAATCTTTCAAAATAAAAACCTATATTGGGCTTGAGCCCTTTTCTTCGGTTCGTCAAATTTTTTTTAAAATTACATTACCTACCAGAGTGTTATGTTGTTTTATGAATTATAAATGTTATTTAAGTACATAAAGATATTATACTTATAAAAACAAATCAAGTGCGATAGCGCTTAAAGCTTTTATTAAAAACAATTTTAAAATGCAATTTTCTACAATAAATTAAATAATATAAATAAAACAACAGTAAGCAAGAAAAGCGTTATATTATTATTTATTTTAATTAAATTTTACTTATACATGTAAGCATAAATTAAAAAGCGTTATCTATATGTAAGTAATTGAAAATTTTACCATTGCATTACTTTCTAAAATCATGTTTTATTGAAAAATTGTAAAAAAAAATGTTGTTTCATCTAATTCTTATTTCCGTTTTTTCATTCTTCTAGTGCTCATAGTTGTATGGTAATCTGAAAAATAAACAGAAAAAAAAGAAACTTATTATTCAAGTTTGAATATCTCTTGTTAAAAAATTTAATTAACTTTTCTCTTTCTCTGTTCGAAGAAATTAAAATTACTAAACTATGTCTTTAGATCACAACAGAATCCTTAATGACAAAACATCGAGCATCAAATTTAGAACCCGCTTAAGGGCAGGAATTTTTAGTTTACAGATTTCACTCTACCATAATATACTTTTACATAAATCTAACAATATTTTCTATATTTTGAATTGAAATAAAATAACTTAAATGACTTAACTTTATATTTTTACTTTAAGTCATTGTATAGGTTCGAGTACAAATTTCCAAAACAATTAAACTTCTTCGTTCAATAACCTAACTTTAGGTTTTAATTTAGTATACGAAAAACAATAATTTAATTCATAAATTTCGCAACTATCCCATCTAAAAGTGATGTAAAGCGAAATAGATAATTTTTATTTCAATTATTTGAATGGCTTTATTAAAGTCAACATGTATGAATGTAAATCTTCTTTAATACACAAAAAGTCCGCTTATCCTTATGTGTGTCCTTTTTATCTTAGTAAGTAATTAATAATTATAATATAAAACTGTATTTATTTAAAAAAAAAAAGAAGCTAATTTTAAAATACTGTCACTAACGAAGTAAGCATGGGATATAAGTAAAATGTTTACATTTTTTTTAATACAAATTTTTTAAATCATATTAAAAATATTCTTTTTAACAATTATGCAAATTAGATTTTTGAAAAGACATAATTGCTTAATGCACACACACATATACTCTGATATATATGCAAAATACATATTTGCTTAATTTTCTATGAAATTCTATTAAATATGTATATTTTACTAAATTAAATGCATTAAAGCAACTGTTGGTTTTGATCTTTTATGTTGAATAAATTACTTATAAGCATATATAAACAATTGCTGCAGAAATTTAAATTTTCTTTTAAAACGAGTATCATTTCATTTAAATCCTACATTTAAACTTAGAATTACTAGCATCAGCCGTTGTTAAAGGAACAAGATGAAAAATCGTCTTTTATTACTAACCACAGTGTTTTATTCTATATGTTTGAGTTAATATACATAACATATAGTGATTTGATTTAATGATTCTGAATCTATGATATCTATTATACAGCATTATTTATTTGTTTTTGAATTAGAAATTATTTCTTCAATAATTTAGATTTCAAGAAATTTGTAAATTTTAATTTTAAACAATTAGATAAGTATATTGTAGATTTAGCAAAATTATTTTTCGTGTGTTTGTGACAGTTTGTGAGCTTATTAAAATAATGTGTTGATTTTGCGTGTTTTTTTAAATTTTTATGATAAAGATCTTAACCATTTTTCTACTTTGAAATACCTAATGAAAATTTATATATTTTTTTAGATATGTTTTCCCAGATGGTATAAATATCGTAACGTATCGCTAATGTCTTAAATGGACAAACTATATAAAATAAAAAAACCAGGACCATTTTTTTTTTATTATTTGTTGATAATTTTTAATGATTGGGCTATCAGGAATTTAAATTTTAGCCTTCCTTAGTGTGATGGCTGATGAGTTTCGTGAAAGTCTAGAATGGAATCTAAAACACCAAAAATTATTGAAGCTTTTTCAAAAATTACAATGACCAATGTTCATTAGCTACCCTTGGCCAGAAGAGAAATGAACCTAAATTTATATGACGTTCCAAATACACTTGAGTAAAAAAAAAAGTTAAATGACATAAGTAATGTACATCAAAATTGTAAAACAGATATCGTTTTAATTTTTTAATTGATTCACATATTGCGCGATTTTTAGAACAAAAAGACTTAAAAGCTAAATTTGGAGTTAACCAAATTTTTAAGTGGAAAATTTGTTTAAAAGTGTTCTTTCATTTCACACCTGATATAATCTATTCAATCGTATTCCATCAATTCCTTTCGTTTGGAATCAAATCAGGAATTACCTTATATTGTATATGTTACGTGTAATATGTATAATTATGTGCTTGCATTATATTTCTTCAATATTTATTATAGGGGTAATTCAAGATTACTGTTGTTTTAATTTTTTTTATCAATATGATTTTTGTTTTCGTTGACGAAATTTCTCTTTTCGAAATAACTTATTTAGCCAATTTTTTTTTTATGTATTAAAAGAAATTGTACAATATTTTATTTTCTTAGAAATGGCAACTCATATACAATATATATAATATAATGTACATTCTGCAATATATGCAATATATATGTATATACTAGAAACATATACACAGAACTTAAATGTAATTTTATAAATATATAATTATAATTTAGTTTTCAGATATAAATTTTTATTCACTTTTTAACATTATTTTTGTATTTTTAGAAAATTGAAAAAGATATTAAAGGACTTTTACATCTAAGAAAACTAGGATAAGCTATACATATAGTAGTGGTGTATCAAAATAAAATTAATCTAAGTATCATTTTCATCGTATTGCGAATTTTTTTCTAATTATTATTAGTTATTAAAAAGGAAAATTTTTTAAGTCGATCGTCGAAGATGCTATATATGTATAGTTGTTTTTTTTTGACAATTTCTTTGTGTATTCAACTTGTCATTCTAGGTTGATGTTCTTGTATTTCGATAAAAAAGAACAAAATATATAAGGAAGGCAATTTGTCTCAAAACCTCAAGCAGAACATACACTTTTATATATAGTCAATTTTGGACTTCAGTTATTATGCTTGCATTATGTCGGTTATATCTTATGAAAAGGTTAACTTATGCTTTATAAGGGGTATATTAAATCGTCCCCTCCCGTTTATAAAATTGAATTAAATAAAAAATTGACTTGTGTTTTCTTATTGCATGTTCTTTTTTCGAGATGGTTATACACTTTTATCTACTTATTTACCTTCCTTTTCTCACAATTTCTATTCCGCTGTCATTGTTTCAACCCTGAGATACGATTCAATTTAAATTACTTTTAAAGAGATTTATATTTTGTAATAACGGCATTTTTATTCAAATTGTTACTTTGAAGACAAACTTTTGTTTGCTAAATTATAATTTAAAACTTTCATATTATTTGCATCTGCAACTTTTACCGCAAAAAATAAGCTATTCATGATTTTAAAAGGAATAAGACATTAAAAGGAATAAGCTAATCTAAATAAAAAATTGATAAAATTTTAAAAATGCACACAAGAAATTTATAACATTTCAGTTTCTATGTAGAAATTTTATAGAAAAGAATAAAATGTCAACCATTTCTATTATCTATAAATGTACAAGTATAATGTGCAGAATATGGTTGCTTGACGTTAAAAAGTTACTTTATTTTATATTTTCAAATGTAAATTGAAATGCAATGCATATATATAATATAATTATATCTTTTTTTACCGTATTACAGTAGTATTTCCTTAGAAATGATAATTCCATTTTATTATATTCATGTAGAGAACTTTAAACATATTTCTTTACTTACTCTTAATAATTAAATTTATCACTTTTTCAACATATAGATTTAAAATATATTTTTTTTTTTCGATTAATTTTGCGCTAATGATAAATCTAAACACTTCATTAATCTATATGTAGAACAGATAGATGTACTCTTAATTATTAGTATTTACTTTGAAATGGAACTGAAATAAAAATTCGTCTAAAACTAATATAAGTATTAGTACAAAATTAAGATAAATTGATTCGGAAAACTATTCACATATAGAAACTAAAACAACCTTAACTGAAATTCTGAAAGTATTTTAATGTTTCTTCCAGAAATATCACTCTTAGTATAGATTTTGAACTAAATATTTTGTCGTTAATATTGCATTTCCTTTGGAAGTCTTATATGTGGTTATTTAGTTGTGATAACAAGTGTACCCAACTTAATAGTAAACAATTATTTATAAAGATATATTTGATTGACATTTATAATATGAAAATGTTGCTAAAATATCAAAGAAAACGAATATTGAAAATTCAAAAAAACTGATGCCTTGTTCACAGTTGCCACAGTAAAGTAATTTTTGGAGGAATGTTCCGGGAACCTATACACAGCTAATCTTATCTGAGACCAAAAAATCAACTGCATGGGTTCATCCTTTTTTTTAATTTTGAAACTTTACATCTAATTTTATTAATTTAAAAATTACAACTTTTTTGCTCAAATTAAATTCACATTTGGTTTTTTATTTTTAATCAATAGAAAATTTTTGACAGAAAAATTTATCGAAAAAAAAAATTCCGATTGAATTGAAACGTAATGAAAAAGAAACAAACAAATTATTTTCTGATGTAATGAAATTTTTCAAATAGCAAAAATAAACAAATTCAATTTTCTTAATTATTTGAAAATATTTTTAAAAAATTCTTTTTACGAAAAATAGATAAAATTATTATATTTATTTTCTGTAAATTTGATTAAATAAAAGTGGAATAATAGCATAGAAAATCGGTTTTTACGGTACCATTTATTCAGATAGGTAAATAAGCTGTGATCGAGGCATGAGTCATATAGATATCGGCTAGATTGATTGATACAAAGCGAAGGTATATTATAATTAATGATTATAATGTGATTCATTTTATCTACATAATATTCATAAAATCTACGAGAAAATATAGATGCTTTAATAATAATTTGAATTTCTATTTTCTATGCAAAACATTTTTCGTTCTAAAATGTGTGCGTACAATCTAATCTATAATACAATGTGAATATAATATTTCGTGAGAAGTTATATTTTTTAGATTTTTATTTATTATGATGTACGTCATAAATATTTTATTATCAATAATATTTGAATAGAATTGAAAATGAACAACTTCAACAGTAACAATTAGAATAAGTTTCTCGGTTGCTCGAGGCTGAATATACTCAAAATCAACAAAGTAGGTAGCTGTACAAAAAAAAAATTGAGCAACTCAAAAAGTTTTAGCCATAATTGTTAAATTCTCAGCTAAATATTATAAAATTTTCAAAAACTCCCTCGAATTGTGTATATGTATGTATTTATATAGGGAATTATATGGAATTATAATACAAAGTTTATTGAAAACAAAAAATTGTTATTTAGAAAAACCGTGTATATTAATATATTTCGACCAACATTTTTTTAAAAACTTGGTACTAGTGGGTATTCCCCTAAAGGCTCAGATATTCTCAATAAAATGTACATTAGAGAAATATATGCCCAAAATCGTTAATTTAATTTTTTCATTGAAATTGTTTTTTGTTTTTCATTTTAGAAAATATTCTAAATGCATATTCTTTGTATACTTATATCCTTTATTTTTTTTTTGTATCATTTTTTAACGCACTAAAGGCTCTAATCAACGAAAATTCAATTATATTATGAAAATTTTTGCATTTTTATTCATATATAGAAAAGAAATATTTTTCTATGCAAAAATTTATGTGAAAAAATATACTGCGTTTTTAATTTTCATTTTTTTTTTTTTTATAATTTTTTGTTCATGTTATTGCATTTTTTGTTCCCTTTTTATGAATAGAAAGGATTCCAGGAACATAAAAATTATTTTTTTTTTTTTAATGAATTCAGACTGATCTGGAAAGGCTGCTGTCAAATGCATTTGATCTAAAATATATTATATTTTGAAAATATTGTAGGTTCGAGCTCAAAACGTAGTTGCATAATATTTGGTTGAATTTTTTTTTGTTTTAATTAAATTAATAGAAGTAAAGCAAGAAGTTTGCATATACGTTCGTAATGTAGATTAATAGGCAAATTATTACGAGTTTGTTTTTAAGTTAATAGAAATTTCTAAATCGTTCTACAAGAACATGATCAGCGTCTGGAATGTCAAGCGCAAAGTCCTGATGTTAATGAATTAATATGTCATTTATTCATTGTGAAGAATCGTAATCATCTTATAGTGATTCATATATTCAATAATAGAGACAAACTTAAATGAACTATTAGATGAAATGCTTTAACAATATAATTGTCTCAGTTTATATTAGGCTAAGTTTGTACATAATTTTCTAGACAGACTTGTTGGAAATTTGCTAAATTTCGTAAGTTCCAGGTAAGTTTAAATAAATTTTCAAGAAGGTGGTTTTCCTAAATTCTTTTTTTTTTGGAAATTGATTAAGGCATTTCGAATATTATTGAAACTCGGAAAATATCAAGAGTAAGTAGTTTTCGCAAAATTAAGAATAATTGTAGTTTTTTGAAAATCCTAGATAGAATAATAAATAAAACTACACTTTGGATGCAGGTAAATTGAAACAACCATATATGTACATTTACAGTATAAAAAGGATTTTTCTATTTTAACAAAATAAAATATTACTCAGTAGGATCTACGTTGCGTGAACATCCCGTTCAGGAACATATATATAAAAAAAATCCTATAATATTTTTTTTTTCTATGCTGTGATATATATATGACATGATTTAAAACAAAAAATGCATAAAACTAAGCCTTTCTACATGTCAAGAGATAGATATGTATTCACTACATGTGAATTTTGTAGTTTTTTTTTTTTGTATGCTTGATTCATATCAAATCCAAAATGCATTTTCATATAGAGTGCAATTTTCCAACTATAATATATTTTTATTCAGTTTTTTTTTTTTTTTTGTTCCTAAAAAATTAAACTAGGTATGGGAAATTAAACCAGGGATAAATTTATTGTATGGAGTAATACATTGTGTGAATTCAGAGAAATTTAGATGTAAATACCATTGAGTTGATTATAGAAATTTACTACATGTAAAAAAGTACAGAAATAACTTTGTTCCGATAAGACCGATTAGTCTGAAACTTCGGGTTATGAACGATAACAAGATAGTAACATAACGTTTGGAATAAGATCTCAGGAGATGATTTGTGTTCGAGTACATTTTTTTTAGTTTTTTAAAACATTGAATTAAATTTTGTATTTTGACGTTATCCTTGAAATTTGGAATAGTCGCTAAAATGTCGATTCAAATAATAATCAAGGTGAATCTGAAAAATTTTTTTGTGTAGAAGCATTAAATCAAAGTTTTTCTGTGGTTTCATGATGTTTTTCATCTCACATGATTGTTTAAATTGGTAGTAAATATTGAAGTTTTTGGAATGAACTGAATATAAAAAAATTTATTTTAAAATCATTATCGAAATAAGATTAGCTTGAATTAATTTTTCCATTTAAACTTATTGTTCTCGCGTGAAAATATATATTCGACGATCTATCTATTTGAGATACTAATGTTTTAAGATTTTCATTGGTGTGAACAATAAATGAACCCAAGATAATGATGAAAATAACAAGTCTTAGATATCACCCTAACTTTCAAAGAATTTGTTATTAATTAGATTATTAGTCTAAATACACATTATACATTTTAAAGTTTTTCTTTGAATATTTCAAATGGTTGTTATTAGTAAATTATTCTTAAAAAAAAAATTTTAAAACTATATTCATATATGTACTACATATAAAGTATAAACGTACAGAAAGGATTTTTAATATTTTTTGTTAGAAACTTTAAATTTATATATCGATAGGTAAATATATAGAATGTATTGTAGCTACAAAAAAATATGTATAAATGCGTTTTGTCTTTTTCATTTCATAAAATATATAGAGAAAAATTATATAAAATGCAAAAATGCATTTTCTTTCTTTATATCTATACTTTATAGCTCTGAACCAATAGTGAATATTAAACTGTAATAATGGGGGTAAATTCAGCTAATAAATAAAAAAAATTGTTTCTTTTCAAGCGTAATTGGATACCACTTTTATAATAGAACTCTGATTAATGTTAGCATAATTACAAATGAAAATATTCATCAATCAGAGATCACTCTTCGAAACCTCTGATAGCGACCTTCACAAATATTAGTTTCAACAACTTCCACAGAATGTAGATACAGGTATAATGCAGAATTTTTAAAATTATTACTCGAAGTTTTGATCAATTAATTTATAGTTCATTGCATTTTCTTTGAACATTATTTACATTAAAAATTGAATCTCATTTATTACACCTTTATGTTTAAAACAAAGCTACTATTAGAATTAGTAAAATTATGTTCTAAACGCAGAATTTGTAAAAGTATGTTCTAAAACACAAATGTGTTATAAATGAGATTCAATGAATTAAAAATAAAAACAATAATTTAAATATTTATATTAATAAAAATCAGAAGACAGACTATTTTTTAACTTTTATTTTTCATTAATTTAACTTAGACGAAACTATTCAATCATACTGTGTTCGGCATTCGAAAAAAAAAAATATTAAAATTTTTCGTTTTACACAATCATATGTATAACATTATATGTATATTAAAATATGTATGTGTGCACAAGCACTCTTATTATATGACTGGAAAATGAAAAACTAATGAAAAAGCGTATTTTTCAATATTACTAAAAGTTGTACCCCAGAAGCAAAATTGGTACCTATATAATTTAGCTTGAATTATATGGCTACGAGTGTTAGATTTTTTGTGTTATTATAAAAAATAAATAATGTTAACATAAGGTATCGAAACTATATTCTTTATTTAAATTTTTGCTATATAAGGTTGTTGAAATATTATTTCTGACCGAATTTAGAATTTGCAATTTGTTACTAGACAAGATGGTTGCAAAGCCAACAATTTCATTCAAGTTACAAATGAAGGATAAAATCTAAGATTAATTATTCTAGTTTTGTAATTTGGTCTGCCTGATTCGATTTAAGAAGTAATACTGAGCTGAATAAAATTTGTTCGAAATATTGTGCAAAATTAATTCACTTTACTACGAATTTATAAATATTATGTACATGAAGCTAGCTAACAAAATTTGTGAAGTTAAAAGAAATGAAAAATAGTGTAATATTTTGATTAGAAGTTGCTTTGACTATAAAGCCTTATCTTTAGTGCAATTGATTTCAATTTAAATTTTATGACCACCCTAAGCTTATATGTTTATTTCTTTTATATATAAGCTAAACTTAGAATTTCACAACAGATTTTTAATATTATTCGAAAATATTCTAATTAAAATAAATCCAATTTAAATTTCGGCTAAAAAATTATTGTTTCTAGGGATTGTCATTTTATTTTATAGTTCGTTGTATTTTTTTATTTATTTTGTTTTTTTTTTTTTTTAAATATTAGTATAGGTATGAGGATAAAAAAGAGATAAAATTGCATCCTTTTTTTTTCCAAATGTGCACATTTTTGTACATCAGAAAAATTTAATGTACATAATGAAAAATGAAAAAAAAAAAAAAACTCAATGCAAAAGTTTTGTAGGATTTTACATGAAAAATATAAAAAGAACTTTTTGTTGGACAAAAAACTCATTCCATTAAAATTTGATATAAAAAACAAAAATAAAATAAAAAAAAAAAAACATTATTTTTGTTTCGAAAATTTTTCGTTATTCTGTTTACCAATGCGTTTTTATATAGGCAGGCATGTACAGAGTTTTTGTATATCAAATATGAAAAATGCATTTTCAGAGAACGAAAAAATAAACTTTTTACTACTACTCAATAGCTTTAAAAAATTTTCGATTTCCGACCTCTGAAGAAAGATAAAACAACGAAATGAGAATGATATTCTATTTTTTGATCGAATGCAAATATTTATTTGATCAAGATTCATCATAAGTTGTTAGTCTGCAGAAGAAGAAAAAGAAGCTATAGAGCATTATGATGATTGAAAAAAAATCTGTATTTATGTGTGTTCATTTGAAAATTGAATAATTTGGTTTTAAATTAAATAAAAGTGAAAAATCAATGTTTTGTATCTGAATTCTTTATGACTTTTCGATTTCTTATTATTATATCGATAATTATTTTTTCTATTTCACAGAACATTGAATAATTAGCCCAGCAACAAACATATTATCATTATTATTATTATTATTCTTTATATCATCATTCATATAATTCTTAACATTTCATAAAAAAGTACAAGAGATAAAGATACAAATATCTTAAACAACTAGTTAATATTTATACTATGAAAAAATTACAACAAATATTTTATTCTTTTATATACTCGCATGGCTTCGGTATACTATTGTAGTTATTCTAATCTTAACTGTGATTCAATTGGTTTAATTCCTATATATTCATAACTTTCACATAAACTTCTAAAATTAAGTATATATTTTTGAAATTAAGTAAAATGAAAAATTTCTTAAATCACTCAATATAATCTGCTGATATATTTCGAACCAATTAAAAAAATACTGCCTGCAAAAATATTCAAAAAAAAAAAAATAAAATAAAATGTATATTATAAAAACTAGTATGCACTTTTGTTGCATCTAAAATGCATTCTATATGTAGAAATGTCATAAATTCTCGAAATACATGATAAAAAAAAAAATTCATGGAACCACGATAAAATGCAATTTTTCTATTGCAAAGTTAAAATAAAAAAAAAAATAAAGGCTTGGGCTAAAAAAGTTCAAATAAAAATTAAAAACACTGAATATGGGAAAAAAAGCAAATGCATTTTTGGTTATTTGAAACGCATGCAATTTTATTAAAAAAAAAAAAAAAGGAAAAAAAAATTAAATTAAAAAAAAAAATATTCAAATTGCATCTGCATTTTTTCCACATAAAAGTGTCATATTGAATGAAGTTTATACCCGTACATGATTTTAAGCAAATATAGAATTCTGTTTTTTTTTCCACTATCAAAAGAACGAATTTTAATCACGTTATTTATTTAGGAATAACAAAAAAAAAAAAAATTCATGAAAATTCATAATGAAGAACTACAGCAGACCCAGCGAAATGATTTCAATCTAATACTTTTCTTTTTAAAATTTTGCAAACAAAAAATTGTTGAAATATAACTTTATTTATTTTGAGTCATCAAAATCAATATTATACAAATGTACGTAATATAAATTAGTCGAGGAAAAGTAGGATTAAAAGCTTCAAACTTATGGAATTCTTGAATAATTATAGTTTGTTTTTAATGTTTTTTTTTTAAATAATTTATTAGAATCTGTTTTCCGCCTGTTAAGAAATTTTAACGGACTTTGTTTGATACGACCCCAGCTGGCCCTAAAAATCGCATCAAAATTCGTCCAATGTAATTTGGAAGTAACACCGAGTATACAAAATCGATATTATTTTATATTACAGGATAGATGGTTAGTTTCATTTTCAAAAACGCACGTAAACATAAATTTAAAAAACTCTTAAACATAAATTGTGAGAATCGATTTTAAACAATTAAATGATATAACAATAATGTTATTGATTTAAAATGCATAAATATTAAATTTATTTAATTTTTTTTTTCCTAAAATTATTTTATATCAATTTTAATGTCGTACACTATATAATTATGAAATTCCTCGTCACTAGAAAGAAAAAGGTATTTTAATTTTTGATTAATTGAAAATGTAATGAAAATGTAATGAAAATTTTCATTTTACTTTGAAACTGAAATTTTGGTCCTGATTATTATAATTTTTATAAAAAGTATTTTATTTTGTATTTAGTAAAGATTTTCAACTTAACGAATAGGTATATATAGTGCAAACAAATTGATTTTCTGTAAATATTTTAATTTAAAAATAATAAATATAAAAAAATGGTTTTTTTTTTGCCTGATATTTTTCTAGATCGCGTAACCGCACGATTAAAAAATGAGCACAAATTAATTATTATTTTTTTTTTTGTGTTATTTAACACTGAACAAAAAAAAACGATGTAAAATTGTCGCAATAATATTTATATACTTCTCTATTATAAAAGAAAAGGAAGAAAAATTGTTACTCCTGCCAGCCAGAAGTACTAAAAATATTTTAAAATACCAGTCGAATAAATTGAGGATAATATTAATATTTTTATTGTATATATATGACAGTTCTTGTTATAAATCAAAAGATTTTTGTTTATTATTTTCCTTTATTTATGTATCGTTTATTTTGATCCACAATGTATATGTGGAAAAAAATTCTCCAAAATTAAAATTATTTTTATATTATTTTAACAATTTGCATAATAAAATTTTACATTTTATGAATTTCTTTAAATAAGACGAGAAAAATAACTTAACATTGTTTTTCAAAAATAGCTTCCAATGTGATTTAGAAATATAATCGAATGTATCTCTAAACATTACAAAAAACAATTTGAGCTGCAAAAAAGGAAAAAAAAAGGATGTATAAAGAAAAAAACTCCCGGTTTTGAGTTCGAACCTAATAAGGTATATTTACTATACAAAAAAACTCATAGTCAAGTAATATAGTACTGACGTTTTTGTTTCCGTGAACTTTAGTTTCGTTGTATACATCATAAATACATAATAATTATAGGAAAATTCAAATGTTTTTAATCTAAACCTAATTAGTCTGAACACATATAAATATTCTATGTTTTCTGAACTGAAATAATGTAAATTCAATTTTTTTTTTTAATTTCTTTTGTTAAGTTCATTCTTTTTCTTTCCAAATATTTTCATACATATCTATATACAAAATTTTGACTTTTTGTATTCATTGTTATATTTATTTTATTTTGTATCTAGACTTGCTTTCATTTGGTTATTTTTTGTAATTTTTTTTTTTTTTTTTTTTTATTCATTACTGAAATGCATTTACAAAATGTAAAACTGGGTACATGTGTATAGTGTAAAATAAACATACAATTTTATTAAAGATATTTTGTTATTTTCACTGTTTTTTTACAGATAGTGGCAAAATAGTAGAAAAATAAAATGAAAACAATTTTGTAGTAGGAAAATTTAAATAAATAAATCATTGCAATTTCAGTTTTTCATCTTTTAGTAAAAGCATATACATATAAGTATGCATATATAGTTAGCTAGCTTTTTACATTACATTATGGTATTGACACAACAACAACAAAGAAAAAAAAAACTTTGAAAATGTTAAAATAAAATACTTTCTAATTGAATCTGTAAATGTTCATTCAATCATCAAAAGGTTTCATAGTTAGAAAATTAATTTTCCACCATACTATATTTATATTTCGAATCAGAAATCTTAGAACTTTAGGTTAAGACCTTATACATAGTTTACATACATTAAATTATAAGTTAATAAATGATTTTTTTTTGTTGAATTTGTCATTCGAACAATCAAACATTTACTCTCTAATTGTCGGATTTCAAGGATGTGCCAAATACCGGCAATAAAATTAAGGTTCTGCCAGACGGAAATCAAAGCTAAAATATTTCAGTATTAAGTTGTTGGCAGAATCCTGTTTTATAACGAAAAATTTTTAAAGAAAGATTAAATTAATAGCCATTGAGATTGGAAATTATTATATTGCTTTCATATACTTTTTTATATACTTTTTCAAAATATATGAAATTTCCTTTAATATTATAATCAAAAATAAATTTAATAACTTAATTTTAAGTGTACACTTAGTTTTAATTATAAAATAATAACATTTTTGAGAAATATGGAATGTATGAAGAAGAAATTCTGAATCATTAGATAGGACAAATTAAAATTCTAAGCTTTTACATTATATTAAATATATACATAAATCTTTAATTTTTGTTTCGAAAATATTTTTTTTTTTTTGTACCTCATTAATTTTAGTTCAATTGTAATTATCATAGAGCCCCTGCGGTAATTAAACCCGTTTCACATTTTTGGCTATTATAAAATTAAAAACTCATTAATCTTTCATTGAACCTATCCATAGATAAATATAACTAATTCCCAGAATGTATTCAAAATTCGAAATAAAAACCATCTTCAGTGCAACGTGCGTAAAAATTATGCATTGAATAATTTTATATATATATGTATAACAATTTTTTCCATTTATCTACACATAATATACATTTTGATATTCATAAAGTACATAGCATATGCATAATACAATGTATAGTAAATAAATGCCAGGAACACCACTTTCCATGTTAAAAAAAATATATATATATCAAAAAAGTGAATTCAGGGTGGCATTGTATCCTAATAAATCCAAATAAAAAAAAAATGAAAAAAAAAGAAAATTTAAAGCGATTTAAATGCAAATTATTTTTTTTCCCACCCAACAACTGACTGTGGAGTGTTGTAGGTTCTCAATACAAAATGCAAAATAAATTCTTTCAGCTCTGATATTTTTATTCATACGTAAACATATAATGCAAGTTGCACATAAAAAACTGCACATAAAAAACTATATTTTAGATAAAAAAAGGCAATATAAAAAAAATGATAAAAACAGAATATAAAATTCATAGCTTAGCCATCAGAATAATGATCATTAAATATGTTGTAGCAATATTAATATTATTGCCGGTATTCTTAAAATTTTAGATGATAAGGTTTAAAAAATTTGACGATTTTAGATTACAAAACCTGTGGATGTTGGAACAAAATTTCCGTTTTAAAAAAATCTTTAACTTTTCTTTACTATATAATCAAATCATCGGTGGTTGGTTGTAATTGTAAATGAATATAGTCCTAAAATAATTAATATTAAAGACTTGTTTAATGCCATGCAAACTTGCCTTTGTCAGTCTACAGAAGATTTAGCTGGGAAGATAATGATGGTTTTTAAGAATGTTGGCCACACTTCCTTATAATTAATATTATACGGTGAAGAATCTATTTAAAAATTGAATTAAAGATAACCTATACCAAGAAATAACTATCTCATATGCAGTTTTTGTGAAGAAATTTAGTGTGTTGGGTAGAAAGATGTCGATTAGAGGCGCAGTACTTCATTCAATATGTAATGCTTACATTCAATGCTAATAGTTTGCCCAGAAAATATGTTTGACGTTCTAGAAACCATTATTTTATCATTATAAAGAAAAAAACGACAGAAAAAATATCGTTTAAAAATGATGACGGAAAGCTTAACAGAATTTACGTAAAATAATGATTGCTAGAACATATTTTTTTAATTAAACATTTTTTTTATATATAATTAAATTAAATTATGTAATTCTATTTTTTCCAATATTTTGTTTTATAAAAACATAAAACATAAGATTAAATAAAAAATCTTTGTATTGATTGAAAAAAGAAATTGAGCATTCAACGTATCAATTTTCTAAAAATTTTATGTACATAAGCTAAAATATAGCTTAGTTTGTTATTGATTTTTTTTTTTCGGCTAATTAAAATCTGGATATTTTGAATAGTTTTAATTTGTTTAAAAACCATTGATTTGATTCAATATTAAACCAAAAGTATCGATCAATGAAATAGGAAAAAAATAAAGATTCTCAGTGTTAAACTATTGAAAATAGTAAAACTAGTGCAGAATTCAAAAACTCGTCGATTAAAGGATTAATGATTTAAAAAGAAATTAATACTAATAACAGAGATAAATAGATAGAAAATAAAATAAACGAATTAATTAATAACTTTAATTTCGGAAAAAAGCATGAAACTTATTGAATCGAATAAAATAATTGTATAATAAAGAGAAATAAGATACAGTAGTATAGTAGACAGTAATGTTTTATAACAAAAAATCCAGTATCTACCAAGTATTAAAGATAATTCAAATTATATCTCTCATACTAAGTCTACATTTTTTTTCAATTAAACGGAATTTGCAAGCAGTTGTCAGGGCCGGCTTAAGCTGTAAGCGGTGGATGCAAAGCATCGGGGAGCCTCTTGTAAAGGGCGCTTGTAAAAAATAGAATTTTAGTCGCTATTTAATATGTAAAAAAAAAAAAATATTTTTTATTTTTGAAAGTTTTTTAAATTTTAAATTTTAAATAATATTTCCTTGAAAAACTACGCGCCTTTTAGTTTTCAAACTGTTTAGTTATTTCGCAAAAAAACAAAACAAATTTACGTTGAAATATTTAGTTTAGTTAGTTCGATTAAAAATATGAATGTTATACGTATTTCCAAAACAAAATTATTTTAAAAGTCTACCACTTATATTCAGTTTTCAATCTGTTCAGTAAGTGCAAACATATTTCACTTTTTTTTTCAGTTGCAAGCGGAGAACGATCTTTTTCGAAGCTTAAACTAATTAAAAATTATTTAAGGTCAACCATTTCACAAGAAAGATTAGTTGGCTTAGCAATGATATCGATTGAAAGTGATATATGCGACAAATTAGAAATACATAATGTAATTGATGAATTTGCAAGTTTAAAAGCTAGAAAAGTGAATATCTAGATTCTAGAATGATAGTTTTGTTTGTTTTTATACAAAATTTAGTTCATCGTATTACAGTATAATATTGTTTCAATAAAATAAAAAAATATGTAAACAAAATAAAACTTGTATTTTAGTTGAAAAAGAATTATTAATTTTTTAATATATTTTTATTACAAATTTAACATTGCCAATTGAATTATTTTAAGTCCTAAAAATCAATAAAAATGGGCGTCTAAAATGAATGTCGCATCGAGGAGCTACTAATGCTAGAGCCGGCACTGGCAGTTGTGATACTTCAAGTTTTGATCTTTGAAACTATAATAATCGCTTTCGTTTAATACCATAACAGATTCTCCAATTTCTAGCTTTGACATAATATTACTGTATTTTAGCAGGTTTTGAATGAACTTTAAAAAATTAAAAAAAAAAAAAATTTAAATTAATAGCATTTGAACTTTGGGCTTCATGAAAATCAACCGCATAAAATTTATTTTATCCATGTACTGGTAATCTCATAGATATAAACTAAAAAATTAAGGGAAATTTTTTTAATATCAAAATTATAATTTTTGTTGTTTAAAATTAATATCTTTTAAGTACCATCTTGGAAATTATTAGAAATCTTAAAAATTAAATCAATTTAATGATCATAGACATGTGATAATGTAACAAAAAATATCTCTCACTAACCCAGAATAATTTAATAAATTATTTCATCTGTGATTTAAGATTTTTGACAATAAAATGCAAGTAAGTCCAATATATTTAATTATATTATTTATTCTAATATTAAGATTTGAGAAATGATTGTGTTTTATTTGATCGAAAACGTGATACATAATGCTGAGAATCTGTGTAAATCTGTGCAGTAAGTATTTAATCTGATTTCCTAAACAGAGAAGCTATTAGAGCTTAATAGAGTGTCTTTTATATATGTACAGTACAAAATTAATTTTTTTCAGAGTTTATTTCTATAATTCAATTCTATTTTTATTGAACTGATGTCTTATCCTTATAAGTTGGTTTATATTTGATTTATTTTCAAGGATTTGGATAAATATAAAATAAAAATCCAGCCAAGTTCAGCTTAGAACTCTGATAGTCTGAAGATTTTTGTATGTTACATTTCTTTTATATTGCCCTTGCCAGGCTCGTTGTTAGATTATTGTCTTTATTAATAATCTTATATATCTATGAAAGATATAATTAAAATTTTTAAATTATAATATTCTTGATTATGTTACAAATTATAACTAAAAAAAAAAAAAAAAAAAAAATAACTTTTAATAATAACTTTTATGAACCCTGACAAAAAATCACCCTTAAAATACACAGAAAACTTCATGCAAAAAAAAAAACTTTTTTTTTTTTTGTATGGAAAATTTTTAGAAAAGTAAATAAAAAATCCAAGGATAATAAAAAAAAAAAAAAAAAAAGGAATTGTGAAAAATAAAATTTTCACATAGCAGAGAAAAATAACACAAATACCAATAAAATTTTCCCCATTTTTTATTTTCTCTGATTTTCTTCTTTTTTGCTTTTTTTTCTGTGTTTTTTTTTTGCAATGGTTTTTTAAACTAAAAATATATAGTTTTTTATTTTGCATATACATTATATGCATATATATATAGGACGACGACGGTATAATATGATGTTTTGAGTATAGAAAAAAAAAAAGTATAAAGATGGAAAAATATATAGTACGAAAAAAGAAAAAAAAATTCTAAAAATGTTTTTCCTTGTATTTGTTTTTGGGATATTCGGACTTTTTTTGTGTATTTTTTACAGTGGTTTTTCTCTCAAAAAAAAAAATTCTGTTATACATATCCTTTTTTCGCAAAATATATTTTTCTTGTAAAACTTTTTTAGGAATTTTTCAATTCCTTTTTTTTTTTTTTTTTTAGTTTTTTTTTCATCTGTATTAGTTAAAAAAAAAAGAAGAAAAATGTAAAAAAAGGGGGCGTTACTTATTTAAATAAGATATTATTTCTTTTGAAATACATTTAAAAATGAATGTTTTTTTTTTTTAATTTTTTTTATTTTATGTTTTTTTTAATTTTTTTTTTGAGAAAAATATAAACTTTTTTAGAAGTTAAGTTTTTTGTTTTGTTTTATGCAGCAGCAGGAGTTAAGATTATATTGTTTAGTTTTTTTTTTGTGGCAGGGGGTGGTGAGTTTTGTTGTTGTTCAACATTAAAATGAAATACGAAAAAAAAATTTATCTTCTTTTGCTTTTTTCAGTTGAATTAAAATTTTATATTTTTTGTTTGTTTTTTTTATATTGCTTTTTTAGTTTTATTATTTCTCTTTTAGATATTATGTAGATATATAAATGTGGAAATATTTTGAAAAATAACAAGAAAGAGTTAGAGAAAATTAACTTGAAATTGTGCAAAAAAAAAAAAAAGGAATTTAAATAAAAGTATTTAAAAAAAAAAAACGAAAAAATAGTGCCACACCCTTGTTTTTTTTTTTTTTTTTAGATTTTTATACTTAATTTCTCTTTTTCTTGAGAATTTGACTTAACAACACTAGCATAGCAATTTTTTGTTGCGATGAAGTTAATTGAAAGCTAAGAAATTTTGAATTTGATATTTTGACCAACTTGAAAGTCGCACAATTTTTAGCATTTTCAAAATTTAATAAAACTATAATGTAAAATTTTGAACAAAGTATATAAGGTTATGATCCTAGAAGAACTATCGCACCCTGAGCAAAATACTGTCGTAACTTCTTAAATGTTAATTTTCAGATTTTGACTTGTTCGACCTATTATTTATTTTTAACTCTCATTTAACACTGTCGGAACTCCAATCGCTTTATGTTGTTACAGCCAAAAAAATATTATTCTGAAAAGATGAAACTAAAAAATGCTTTCTAACATACTGTTTAGTTATAATAAAGGTTAATTATATAGAATTGCTTGGTTTGTGGCAAACGTCTCTTGTGTCAGCTAAAATAAATATACTGAAAAAGGATCTGTAGAATTTCTTCGTTTGTCTCTTGAGTCAACCTTTATACATTTTGACTGATTACGAACAAAATTAAAAATTTTTAGATCCTTTACAAATAATTTTATTGAAAATCGAAAAAAAATTTTGGTTCTAACACATAGAGTGTTTGATTGCAATGCTAAGTTCGAAACTCAAACAATGCATAAAAAATAAAAACAACAAATTATTAATAATAAAGAAAAAATAAATTAAAAAAGAATAAAAGGTCAATTATTTCCTTAATGACAGGAATTCTTACAAACTTAATTTTTCTTTTTTTTACATAAATGTTTTCTATAATGAATTTTATTAATACGGTTTTTTGAAAGGTCTAACGTAAGCATTGCATTGCTATTTATCAACCGAAGCTAAACGAAAGAACTATAAGCTTTAATAAACAAAAAATGGGTATTGATGATAGAATTTTCATTTTAAGTGTTAATTTAATCGAAAGATAAGTAAAGTTTTGTATGAAATTAATTTGCTTTAAAACTATTCTCGCAGAAATGACAAATTTTCACTTTTTTATCGCGATTTTGTACTTAATCGATGATGAGGCAAATATTTTTCGAAATAACTAATTTTTTAATCCAGTTAGTGGAACAAAAATGCCTTATGTGAATGTAACTGAGCAATTTTCATAATTTTCTTCCTAGTTTGACTTTCGAAAAAAAAAGGAAAACTTAAAACAGAAAGAAATGTTAGAAATTTTTCTATGAAATATTTGCTAAAAATATATTTTTTTTTTCTAGTCCGTAGAGTTTTTATTATTAACATTAAATTAGTTTTTGTAAAAAAACAAAAAAAAATCTAAATTCTAAATGTACAAATTTTGTGAGTTAAGGAATTACAAGTTTCTTTGAAATAAAATAAAAATTAAAATTTTTAAATTTTTATTCATTCTTAATTTCGTGTAAAAACGTTCCAAAAAGGTGAATCTGGTTTTCTTTTTGAATTTAAAAAGGATATCGAATATTTTGGAGATGCGAATGTCTGAGTGCTAAAACTCTATTAGTCTATTTATATAGCTATATATAATCTCCGTTTAACTACTTTATTAAAAGTGATTACAAATTGTACAGGACCGAGAACCACCATTACACCACCCACAATTTTTACAAAAATATAGTATATTAAGTACCTGTTATTAGATTAATTTATTTAGTTTTTAAATTTGAATAATCTACTACGTTGTACTATCTAACACTTAGTTGAAGATTTTAAATGCCTTTTATTTTTCAAGGATATCAGTTATTCGAAGAGTAATATTTAGCATTTCTATTTTAGCTGTTTGCTCACAAAAATCAATAAAAAATTAATGCAAAATTTAAAATGCTCTTAATTTAAGTGTAATTGTCTTATCCTTACGATTATCCTTACAATTCTGACTATTTTTATCATATTCTATTTCATACAACAGATAAAGACAAGTGAATCACAGTTTTTTTGAGAGCTTCTTCATATATGTAGGTGATACATATTTTGTAAGCAACGCATAACATCAACTTTTATCATTATTTTTTATAAGTATAATACTTTAAATGGTAAAAGAAAATATTATATTAATTTTTTAATCCGTATCAAACAAAACGGGTGTTCATGAATTGATTTAATCTAAAGAAAAAAAGCATATGAATAAAGAGTCGATCAAAATAATGATTCCAGGAATCATAATTCGGAATATATTCATATTATACTAGAACTATAATATGTATATTATATAAAATATAATTTTTAATATATACCTACATTCTGACAGTTATTTGATTCTTGAAATTAGTTCTGATTAGCTAATAATTCCTTACCTCACAGGAAACAAGGAGCTAGTAAACTCTCTAAAAAACGATTTCATGAACAGTGAATAATAAATTTTTATTTCTTCTTAAAATCTTTAGCATTCGTTTACGAATTAAATTTAAGAAGGATACAACGACGTATTATACTTAGACAAATGGTTCTTAATTTTAAAACATCTGCAAGGGTGTATTAATGTTTTTTAAAGCGTAAATCATAGATGATAGATTAAAATAAATTTCAAAATAGAAAAATTATAAATTTTTGGAAATTCTGAATCAATAAATGTGAATAGTTAATATTTAAATTTAATATATAATTTTGAAGGTTATATATTAACCAGATTTTATATTATACAATAATAATAACTAATAATAATGATAATTAAAAACCGTGTATTATAACTATTTTCTCTGTATATGTATGTGTATATAATTTTCTTCGATTTGAATTTGTATCAATTTAAATAATCGATAAAATGCATTAGTATGTTATGTTTAGATTCTAAAATTTAATGAAAACAAAAAAAAAAATAAAAATTACAAAATAATAAACAATTTTGCAATTTAGACAATATAATTCTGCCCTACTAAGAAAGAAGGACGTAACTCTATTTTGACTAGTTTTGACTCTTTGAGATATTCAAGTTTTTCTTTAATTTTACAACATTTAAATATATAGAGATCCTCAATGTTAATGTATTTACGAAACTTTTAGAGCCAGAAAATTAATTATTCCAAAAATGGATACGAATATTTACACTTTTCCAAATATGTAATTATCTCAAAAGTTGACTTTTAAGTCTTACGCCTTTCTTGCTTATTAAGGCAGATATTGTCCGGCGTTTTTATTAACATCTGGTGTGAAAATAATATACATACAGGTACATTATGTTGTTTCTCTATAAATTATAAAATATGTATTATATGTATATATATATGATCAATATATATGTATAATTTGTATATGTATAAATATTCAATGGATATTGAATTTTATACTTTTAAATTGCTTACATATTTATCATTTTCTACTATGATGTCGTACAAATATGTATAAATTGTTTGTAGTATCAGCAATATATGTATTTATGTACAGACTTTATGCTTATAATCAATACAATTTTTGGCTCTTTGCATTTAACTTTTCTAAATTCATATCGATAACGAAAGTGATTTTCAACTTGAAAATTTCTCTTAAATTATGTGCACATGAATGGCTATATTTTAATAATAGATTCCTTGTATCAATATTATATGTAGGTATAGTAGTAAATACATAATAGCCATATGAATATTATATAGAATTATAATGTGAATAGATTTGAATAAATGAATGTTATATATATATTACATATATATGCATTCTATTATATATTAATGTGTACTATATACATACCCCCATTATATACATATATATAAAGTAAGTATTTTCATAGAATTTTACATTATTATTTGATTTTTATCAATTTACTTTTAATGACCATTGTCTCTTTTTTTATTCCAACACAGTAAATATTATTATTTTATTAACTTTTTGTCTAATCAAAGAATTCTATATAATAATAAAAAAGAATCTATTTTTATAGCTTTCAATAGAAGAAAATAAATTTATTGTTTCTAAAAAAAAAATAAAAAATTACTATATTTGCATATTTTATGTGAATAAAAATTTATTTAATTATATATATAGAGATTTCAATTTGGTTCGAATCGGTCCAGCATTAAAAAAATTATAAATCTGTAGTATAATTTAAAGTAGAAATCTTATATAAAAAAAAGCAACTGATTATCTCTGCATGTATGTACAAACTTTACATTAAATCAAAACCAAATTGCTACAAATAAAGTTCGCAACTTCTGAACGACACTTTTCAATATTATTACAATTTTGAAATTTGTTTTTTACAATTATTTTAATTCAAGCTCTCTTATATTAGCGCTTTTATAATAACACAAAAAAAACTATTTTAATTAAACCAAATAGAAAAAATGTGATTAAAAACTTACAAAAAATTAAAACGTCAAATAATTTCGATTAAAGAACTTAATAAAACTAAAAATTTGATGTTTCTTCTAATCACGATTTTTAAATACTAAATTTGAATTTCAAAAATTTTTCTTAAAAACTATAAGATCAAATTAATTAAATTCAATAAACAAGTTTATCTTCTTAAAAATTTTTAAAAAAGATGATAAACAAGAAATATTATTATTATAAGAAATACCAATTTAAAAGGATCACAACTTTTGGTCATAAAATTTTTAAATACAAAAAAATAAACTAAATAAATTGTAAGACTGTTAAAATATCTACCCTTTTGGTCACACGCAACGATTCAAGTTATTCAACTTCAAAATGAATAAAACAAAAATTTTCCTTTAAAAGAAAATTAAATGTATATGCGACGACATATGAAACCAGTTTTCATTATTATTATTTATTCTGTAAGACAATATTTTTTCTATTTATTTTTTTATCTTTTTTTTTTATAACATTAAAAAATTATTTAATCCATCAGAATACATCAAGCCAAAAATAGTAAAAAAAAGGATTCAATTTAAATCTACTGGCCATGGCTGTACATCTATACAAATATATATATTTTTTAACTCTTTTTCTTCGTTTGTTTACATTATTGATTGAGCATCAGTTTATAATGTGTATCGATTATTCTTTAATGATATTTGATTTGAATAAAAGGGAATATTAATTGGAAAATTTATAAGTTCTTATATAGATATAATAATATGTATAATTAGGAGAATTCTTTTTAAGGATTTAACAATTATGAAGGAAAATATAATTTTAGATAACATTCTAATTAATATGTTATTATACTACTTTTAACGCTGAGCTTGATTAGCTTCAAGCACAAAAAATATAGGTGTGTGCATATAGCATTTATTAATTTATAATTCCATTTTATAGGGTTATTCTGAATCTGTTGTAATACTATTTTTAGCTAGGCTTTTTAATTATTTTAATTTGTAGATATTATAGTCAAAAACATTAGAAATAAAAGTTTACATTGAACTTGAAGCACGAATCCATTTTATTCTCAAGCTTAAAAAGTGAATACATACATGTCAAAATCCTTATCTTTTGAAGTTTCGACGATTGATCATATAGTAAAAAAAATTAACATTAATGCATTAATGGTCTCATAAAATTGTGTGTATATTCTTTTCCGATTGAAGTCTGTTCGATCATAGTAAAATCTAAACGTTATCGAAATTTCGATTTCATTGATCAGGAATGAAATTCAATAGCTCTTTCTTAGCTAAGATTTCGAAAATTAGAAAGGATTATCTCCATAATTTTTATTTAATTATATCATAAGTCAAGAGGTTTTATATTATATATATAAAAAACATATTACCTCCGAATGTTTATTGATGATTCTTACAATATTTATATGGATATAATTTTATGTATTTTTTCTTTATTATATCTAACTTTTTACAGGAAAAATTGAAAATTTTCAGTAATTATGAAATATATTTTACATGTATTAGAAATTACATTAGAGAATGCCTTAAGGTGGAGAATAAATTGAAAAAACAACCTAAAGTCCCTACGTTATGTATACATTTTATATTTATAAAATCTCGGAATTGTTTTTTTTTTCTTCTTCTTTTTTTTAATATAAAAGGTTTACTTAACTTTTTTATTTATTTTTTTTTAAATAAAAACTTCTAATGAAATATAAAATAAAGTTAATAAAACCCAGAAAAAAAGACCCTTATACTTATATATATTTTAAAATTAAAACTTTGAAAATCCTTATTATAAAATAATGTAAATATGTATATGACTTGACCATATACTCTTATAAATTTTATGTACTGATTAATAATATTACTATATATATATATATATATATATATATATATGTTTGATAACGTAACGTATAGAACATATCATAAAATAATATAAATTGAGCTCTCACACAGTTCTTAAAATATTTGTATATAAACATTTCTTGCATATGAACTATATATATATATATATATATATATATATATATATATATATATATATATATATATATATATAAATTATAAAATTACATAAACAAATACAAATTATATAACAAACCATATATGTATGTATGTAATGTAAAATATAAAATATTATTTTTACACAAAGGATCAACTTTTTAACCATTTATTATGTTTGGTTTTTTTTTTATAAAAGTTTAGTTTGCAGGGTCTATAAAGTAAATGTAGCCCGAAGCTGAAAATTAAATTTATGCAAAAATGATTTTGTAAGGTTTTAAAAATCTAGTTTAGTAACATCTGTTTTATCATTTTTAAGAAAATTTTATAATCTCTAAATCTAAATTTCAAAATCAACAAAACATAATTAAAATAACATCGCAAAAATTAATTTTATTACAATAAAAAAAGAAGATATTTCATATCAACAACATTTCATTTATGTATTTATGAATATTTTCAATAGACCAATAATTGCAGAAAATCGTAATGAGGAGTTTCTTTTGCTATTTTTTTTTTTTTCTTCTAAAAATGTCAAACCATATTTTTTGGAAAATTTTGTTTTCGTTTTAATTAGCTAAGGTGAGAACTTAGCACTACAAAAGTTTAGTAATAAATTTAGAATTCAAATTTAATTCAGCTTAGTGTCTTCACTACAATTTCGTGTATCGAAAATTTAAACAAAAATCTCCTTAAATCAATTATCTTTAAATTTTTAATGGTGGATATATAAAAATATTTCCTTATCGTCCTGATGAAGTTTAAAGCATGCGCGTTGAAATAAATAAATAAATGATGAAGTTTTAAAGATTTTATCCCCATTAATAACTATTTTTTCAACTTTAATTTCCCCCGTTGTAATCAGAATTGTTCTAGATTTGATGCAAGGTCTTATTATTTTCCAGTTTACCATTAATTTTTGATTGTTTATATTTTATTGTTTTTACATTGATTTTATATAAATTTGTCAATTGAAACACTATTACGTCTTTTCCATAATCAGATCACTATCTATTAAGCAGGTTTGTTTAATCGGCTCAATTTATTGCTTTAAGGAACTCTGGCATAATATTTACAGATCTACGAAAAAGTATAAAACAAAAAATTAATAAAATTAATTTAAATTTTTAATTTTGAATTTAAAAAGAACACACCATTATTTTTTTTACTCGTAACATTTTATTTCTAATCTTGTGATTATTTTCGATTACAAAAATGAAAAAATTTTCAAAAATAATATTGAAGAACATTGGAATTAAGATATTAATTCTAATAAAGCTATCAATGAATAATTTTTTTTTCTTTTTCGAAATACTAGTTCACTTGAGCAATATTTTTAAATACAAAAAGATGATAACAAAATATTTAAAATTTGATAGTGACCAGGAAGGAAATTAAATTACCAAAGTTTTGTATGCAAATTTTTGATTTTTATTAAATTTACAGCCACCAGCTATCTCTGCCCTGGTACTGATAATTTATATAAGTATATATTTTATCTGTATAACATAATCATTCAACATTAAAAAATATATATTATTATGTGTGAAGCAAAAACTAAGGTCCATATTAACTTTTAAATGAGAAATATTTTATTTCTTTGTGTACAGGAGATTGTTGAAAGGAAATATTGTGTTCCCAAAATTACAATAAAAAAATTTTCGTTTATTAATTTTTGGAATACAAATATAGAAACGTGTTTCTATTTCACAAGTTTTGTACACAGTTTTCAATTTCAAATAGTTGTCCGATTAACATTTTTTTAAAATCGCACAATCCATCTCTACTCATATTTATCGCATTCTCAGCCTCGGAAACTGACAATAACATATTTATACAGACTATAGAACAAATATGTATTACATTTTCAATACACTACAGTCGAAACGTTAGTAATCATCTAGGTCTAGGAGTTAAAAATAATTATAATCATTTTAGTGGCGCAAAGACTACTTTATTCTTGGATTTTAGAATGGATCAATTTACATATTTCGGTTCTCTACACTGAAAAAAAGATCGTCTGAGAATCAGGTATAAAATATAGCAGAAAGATTAACACTAAAATTGGGTTATTTTTCGACAGTAAGTGTTCTAAATATTGCATTCGTTATTAACTATGTATTTAATAACTCCTCAAAAAATTTCTTTTTCGAAAATTTTATTTTTTGTAGCGAAAAATAAATTACATTAACTTGCCATTTACACAGGATGTTTTCGAAGATTAAAATCAAGATTTTTTTTGACTGTGTGTGTAAAAGTTGTATAAAACGAAAAAATCTTGATTTTAGTCTGGACTAAAAATCATGCTTAAAATATTAATTATTTTCTGTCAAAAAAAAAAAAATGAAAAAAAAATTTTTTTAAATAGAAATATCAAAGATAAAAAAATAAATAAATGTAAAACTGCAAACGAAAAAAAATATTTTTGCTTTATTTTATTTTTTAGATATATAAATTTAAAATTAAAATCAAAATTTAATAGTTTTATTAAGAAAAATATTTTAATCTTAACTAAAATCTAGATTTAAATCTGGACAGTGAAAATTATTTCGGAGATTTTTACGAAAATACATTCAAAAAAAATCTTAATTTTAATCTTCGAAAAGATTCTGTGTAAATGGCAGGTTAATGTTTTATTTCTGACATTTTAATTTCGAATATTGATTTATTCGTAAAAAGATATATTATTAAAAAGTTTAAGGATAAAAGCTATTTTGCATTGATATGACGAATAGCTAATCTTCACTAATTAGCTTTGACATAGGTATATCTTTCAGAGTATCTATTGGCTTATGTGCACCCATTTGTAACTTGATGCAGCCAATTGATTTCAACTTTATTTCAAATCGAGTTTAGCTATAATTGATTTATATAATTATAAAAGATTTGAACGAACGTTTTTTTTTTTTCGAAAATATCTGAATTTAATTGAACTTTCAAAAATATATATAAAATAATACATTATTTTTCTCTAAGTATTTTCATATTTTATTACAGCTTTTCGTATAATTTTTTAAAAACCCAATTCATATATGGTAATTTGAAATTTTATTTTTTACTTTTTTTTTCTAAACTTTATCATATACGATGAATGAGTAAGGTTAAAAATTCTGAAAAATATACAAAAAAAAAAAAAATGAAACCACATTTAGATGTTAGGATTTAACTATAGAATTTGTTTTTTGAAAATTTTATTTTTTTTTTTTTTCTATATAGTTAGAAAATAATTTGAATTAGTTTTTTTTTTGTTTTGAACCACAAGTACAATTTGTTTTTATACTGGGTTAAAACGGAAAATTTTTTGAACACAAAGTTAAATCAAAACAATTTTCTTCCTTTTTGAGTAAAAATTTTTTCAACATAATATTTATTCCGGGTAAAGCTAAATATTTTTCAAAAAAAAAAAAATATTTTTTAGAAAAGTATCGACAATATTTTTAAATTTTATTTGTAAAAATATATAATTTACTAAAAATTCAAATAGATAGAATCAAGAACAAACAAATAGATAGATTCAAGAACAAACGAGTTGAATTGTTAATAATTTGATTATAAAAATCCAGGAAGTAATTTCTTTTGTACGTAGGTAATTCTAGGTATATTACTATTCCATTTAAATATATGGCTTTAGTTTCAAAATATTTATAATTAATTATAAATAACTTTTTATACACAGTAAATAAGAATTTTGAATATAATATTCAAAAACATATTCCCTGGCTTTGTTCAGCTTTTATGTTTTTTTTTTTTTTAATTTAAAATCCAGAACTAAGCCAGCAACTTTCAATTAACTCAATATGCCTAATCTTGTTCTCTTTTATCCTGGCTAATATATGAGATTATCTGAATCCGGATTTAGAAGTTTTCAACCGACCAATTGAATTTTTTGTTTTTAAATGTTTTAATGAATTCTGATGAAAATCATTATATGGATGGATCAATAGATATCCATTAGAGATTACAGGAACGTTAAAAAGGTAAGCCACAATGTATACAAGAATATGCGGAGACTGGAAATAAGTATACCGACAAAGAGTTACTATTAAAAAAAATTGCTGATAAGTATTTAAAAAAAAATGTTAAAAATGGGGTCCCTAATGTCACTTATGAGGAACTGTTGTATATTTTTGGGAAAAATAGTTAAACTTGAAAAGTACTGATAATTAAGTCACTGATTTTCGAAGTGAACTGAATAATTTTTTCAGAAAGGAATTAGTTTCGAAAACTATTGAAATAAACAATAAAATTAAGTTCTTTTCACAAGTCAAAACTATGTTCGTCAACAATAATTTTATTTCCAACATTCGTGTAGTTGTTATTATTTAAATTTTCAATAAATTTCGAATAAAATTCAAACTTATCAACCCAAATACCTACAATGTAGTTACAAAACGGTTTTATAACTAAGATTGACACTCATTCTTTCAATAAATATATTTTTTTAAAACACTATACATCAATTTTCATGTCCTGTTGATAATCCTGGACAAATTCTTTTCGTTAGTTTCAGTGTTTTTTAACTGAAATTTTTCCAAGAATTATCTATTTAATTAAGGGGTGATATCAAATTTTAAGAATAATGTTTGTTAAGTCGAATATAATAACTCATTTCCATATAAAATCAATCATCAAATATTCTATGAGATTTAATGCGATTTCAATAGAAAAGTAAAATAACTTTGGTATAAGTACCGTATCTTAAACAAAATATAAATAATAACCTATATATTTTTTGTGCAGAACTGACGATTTAAATTAAATTGTCACCTTTACAAAAATTTCCACAAAAACTTTCTTCGTAAAGGATTGAGGTTCCAATAGTTTCTATTTGAAAAATTAGAGTTGAATCAATGAAACCGTCACAGGAAGTTTTTAACTCACAATTATATCTCTGAATAGAAACGGTTTAGATTATATAGCTAAGATTTTTATTATGTCTTGTTTGAATTAAATGGAAGTAGAATTTAATTAATCTTAAAAAAAAAATTTACGGAAGTAAGTAAAAGAAAGTACGACAGAAGTAAAAAGGTTATCAGAATTATGAGGTTACACTTGGAAATGAAAAAAATTATACGGAAAAGTGCCGTAAGTTCATCCCATTCATTTCAATATCATATTAATTTTACTCCTCATTAGTTCAAAAACATGTAGATATATATATATTTAAATATATATCAAACAGTTGATAGAATGTAATCCATCGCACAGTAAAAAAGTTAAAAACAAACAATATTAACCTTTAACTTTTTCTCTTCTTTTTTTTTTGTATGCGAAATAAAAATCCCTTATTTACTTTTAAGATAATTTTTTTTTTTTAATTGTATTCCACTTTAATTTGAAAAAAAAAACATTCCCATCCAGGACCTTTTTTATTAATCGGCATCATCCTTTCTTTTAAAAATTATTTTTTTTTTCCATTAACGGGCAAACCATATTTAAAAACTGAAGATACGACTAAACGACCTTTTTAACCTAGATTTTTTTCCACCAAAAAACAAAAAATCAAAACAAAAAGGGAAAATAAAAAGTTTGTCCCATTTTGGAATAGAGAATGTTTTTTTTTTCGTATGGTTTTAATTTGGTTTTTTTCTTTCGTTAATGTGTTTATATGTTTATGATTCGCGCTCGTGTCAGCCACAAGAATGTTTTAGGTATAATTTTTGTAGATTATGCAATTACACCTGATTTTTTAAAGGTCAAATGAAAGGAAAATTTCTCGTCCCATTAGGGGATAAAAAAAATGTTTTATTTTTTTGTTTTTCATTACTTAAATAAAAATATACCGGTTATCTTATTTTGAGATTTAAATTGAAATTAAAATTATAGTGATAATACAAATAATATATGCGTATGCCTAATATTATAGCTCTAAAGATTGGTTTTTAGGAACTTTAAGGAAAAGTTGTGCATGATACTATATTTAAACTATAGTTTTATATAAAAAATCAAGGATCAACCTATTGATTTTGAACTTTCCAATTTCTGGTTCTTATTTACACAATCAGACATTAATTGTATATGTTCTTTGGAAAAAATTAATATTAACTAAGGTCTGAATAAATGACTTTATGATTGGTGAGAATTATAAATATTTCGAAATACAAAGAAGAAATTGTTTTAATAAGACCAGGCTCAAAATTAAACATTATAATAGAAGAATTGTAGCTAGTACAATCTTTGCTTATGACGTTATTACTTCTAAATTAAACTGTTTAACCGGTCTTTTTGATATAAGAATTCCTAGAAGTGGTTTGCGATCTGAATCATTTTTATCTGTTCCGTTTCGTAGAACAAATTATTCGTATTATGAGCCTTTAAGTAATTGTATACGTAATTTTAATGCTTATTATGAATTAATGGATTTCAGTTGTTCAAGAAAAGTATTCAAAGACTCTATCTTTAAGTATTTTTTTATTAATGAATTAAAACTTATTATTTTATTATTGTAAAATAATATATTTATATTTTTAATCTCTTATTATTATCAGTCTTATTAATGAACTAAGTGTAATTGAAATCGTTAGAATTATATAGTTCTGTAAAGTTCTTATCCTGATTAAATATTGAAATAGATTAATAGTTTAAGTGAAATTGAAATTGTTAGAAATATAAGTTCTGTAAAGGTTTTGTATCCTGATAGAATAAAGAAATATATAAATAAATAAATATATTAATTACAAAAAAGCTTAAAAGTTAATATTCAGTAAGCCTGCTTTAGGCAGAATTTAGAGTACAATTTGTTATTGTTTCATATTATTTTTATTTCCAAAATTTTTGACAATCATTTCACTAACTTCTATATAATAATAATAATATCTATAATTATAATATGTCTTAAATGGACAAGGTTATCAAATTTTAAAGGTGAATGAGATTTATATTCGTTATAAAATACTGTGATAGAATTTTTTTCTATTTTCAATTCTCACGGTTCAACTTGACTACAAACTTGTTTTATTGTGACCGAAACTTCTAATTTTTTTTTTGCATAAAAATAAAAATTTTTTTTTTTTATTCAAACTTGTAATTTAAGAAAAATTAGGGTTCTTGATGTGAATCATCTTAAGAAATGGGGTTAAAAAAAAATTTCTATCTACGAAAATAAAAAAAAACTAGATTTTTTTTATAGATTTTATCCAGATGGAGATTCTGAAAATTAGTTTTTAATCTTAAAAAAAAAAAATATTTTTCTGAAGATAATGTGAAATATTAAATAATTTCAAATTTGAAATCTCTGCCTATATTGTGTATAGTCAGCTGCTTGAATTAATTCGCGTTCTTAGCGAATAATTATTAAATTGTCAGTGACCAGTAAAAAAAACTCTAAATTTTATGACATACTAATTATTGATAGATAATCGCTATTAACAAATCAGTACATACGCCATCTCATTGCCGTTTATGCTTTTGTGAACTGCATAAGTGCATACCTATTGTTCAGATATATTTACATTTCTCTGTAATCCAAAAACAGGTATACTTCCTCACTTGTATTTTTTCATGCATAGTGGTTGTGAATTAAGGTGAATATCAAATAGATTTCAACATCGACACACTCAAAGTAACATTAAAGAGTATGTATCGAGACAGGCTTATAATAAGTTATTGATTACAGCAAATAAAGTAATGATTGAAAAGGAATATTCTAAGAATCAATATTTTCTATTATAGACATAGAAGATAGAAGATTAGTTAAGTTTTTAATCAGTCAACATCTCATGAATTACAACCTGGACGGCAGTCATGAAGAAAAATTTAAATATATATACATATAATATATGTACATAAAACTTTCATCCCTTATTTATTAAATTGCTATGTATATACATTTATTATTTCATTTATATTTTTAACTCTGTAATTTAAATTTTATTTTACATATACTTTTTCTTAAAATTATTAACAAAATATCTCCGGTTTTTTATTTGCAAGAAAATAAAATAAATAAAAAAAATAAAGGAAAATTCTAGGAAAATCCCTTTTTTTTTGTGTTTATTTTTTAATTAGATTCCTTTATTGAAACTAAAAACCTTTTCTTTAGGGATAAAAACTATAAATAACTTTGCAAAAATTTACAGAAAAATAGATGAAAACATTTATAATTTATTAGTTTTTCTCATTTTATGTAGAATATTTTATTTTATATCGTAAGGATATTTTTTATAATAGATTTACAGATATATATTGTTTTTTATATGTTAAAATAAAAATAAAATATAATAGAATTTATAATTTTAAAACAAAAAATAAAAAAATATATATTTTTCTGTTTGTTTTCTATTTATTATAATTTAGAATTTTATAGTTTTTCGTTTACAAATAAACCCTTTTTTGTTTAGCATAAATTTGATTTTAATATAATAAATTTAAATTATATTTTGTATAAATTGATAATTACTTCTTATATTACTGTATATAGGTAAACTTATTTGTTTTTTTTTTGTAAACAAAACTCTTGTAGAAGTTTTTTAATTTGTACTTAAAAGAAAAAGAGTATTAAGAAAGTATTAGTATCAAGTTCATCTAAACGAGGGATCCGAGAAGCCACATGTTGGCTTTGGTTAGAAAAACTAAACACATCTAATTTTGTTGTTCTTGGAAAAATTCTTTTTCTTTTTTCTTAAAAATTTGTACTTAGGTTTTGGAAGGAGCCAAAATAAAAATAGTAAAAAGTATATATTTTAATATTTCTCTGGCTTTATTATCTAGAAGAATGTGATTGCATTATAAACTGCCAATCGCTATCATATTGCTCTATTTGTTGTTCTTCTCGTTTGAAAATTTTTATTTAAATCTACACTATATAAATATAATTTTTTTCAATTAAATATAATGAAAAAGTTTGAGATTTTATTTAAAAATGAATGTGCATGCAAACCATGGTTATTCTTATTAATGTTTGTATGTACATATTTACAACTTTACAACACTGTTTTGTTATAAAATCTTAATGAATATTTCCAAATTTTCAAAAAAATTAATATATTTTTTTTCTTAAATATTTATTTTCTAATTAATTTTTATTCACGTAATGCATTTATATAAAACAATTCATGTGTATATAATCATCTATAGAAATATGAAAGAAATAAAATTTCAAATTCAGAACAGAAGTTATTTTTTTTATATACATAATAGCAGCATAAAATGGAATTGGAAAAATTAAGGAAAACGGGAAAAGAATATTAGTTTACCCTGAATCGTAGTATTTTTTTTTTGGTCAATTAATGTTGAACTTATCTTACAATACGAGATCATCAGTTAGTTCAATCATCGTCCAAAACTGAGGCATATGAATTTAGTAAGTCCTGGTTTTGTTTGCATTAATTATGGCTTAAGCCCTTTTAGGTTCTAGTTTTAAAAGTATAAATGAAATTTTAGAATTTAATTTTTATTTGATAATTTACTACAAAAATTCATAAACTTTTCATCACTTCAATACAGTCTTGAAAAAAAAATTCCCAATGGTTTATAGTCTTGGAAAATGAGAATCCAAACTTGATAGTGTTGAACCAGGTTACCGCTAAACACTGAATATTTAAATATTAAAATTTTGTAAAAAAAAATTATGTTTTCAACAAATAAAAATTTTGTTTTTTAACCTCTGAGCTGGAAACCATAAAAAGTTAATTTTTCAATTGAAAAATATTATTCGTTTTCATTTGATACGACTTATATTATTTTTTATTTTTCTAAGCATAAAAGATAAATGTGTAGAAATATTTTATTAAAATTCTGAAGGGAGTTTTTCTATACATAAATGGTTTATATAATAGCTTTTTCTTTTTTTTTTAATGTAAATACAAAATTTTTAAAGTAACGTGTATAAAAATAAAAAAAAAAATAAAAAATACGTTTATAACCGAGAAATATACATCTCTAGCTAGCCTTATAAAATTTAAACAAAATGAAAAGAAATAATATTGGTATAATGACCATCAACGGCAGATACAACATTGCATATATAAAAATAATTTGAATTCTTGTAATAATTTTGCAATACATGACATTTCTTTTAAATTAAGAAACTTATTGTACAGGGTTGATTTTTTAATAATTTTTTTGTAAGGCCCAAATCAACATTAAATTTTTATATTTTTTTATTAGAGGAAAGTAATATAAAATATATTAGCAGGTTCATATAATTAATAATTGATTATGAAATTAAATCTATCATACAATTTTCAACATTATCAAAGGATTGTAGAACATTTAGATTCTTTCCAAAAACATTATAAATCCGAATTTTAAAGAATACAATTTGCAATTATTATAAATTTGAATGTTGTAATGTGAGTTGTTTTCACAAACATAATAATCAAAAAATGTGTATTTCAAATCACAATTTTGAACAAATAAAATGGCTATATAGAGAATATTCTCGTTCAATCCTAAAAAATGTGATTTTTCTAGTAAAAAATTCAGCTTCAAACTAATTTCGTATTAAAGTGTGAAACGCTTAAAATATAAATTATATTAACTTTTTAAATTTTCTACTTAAGTAATTATTTTCGTTTGTATTTTTGTATTTTTTTAGTTCTGATGGTGAAGTCTAGATATTTTAACGATATCAGTGTTTCATTTGTAAAAATTGCAAAACAATGTAAGCTTTACCGAAAACACTATTCAACCTTTTAACGTTTAAAAGTCGAATTAACTTAAATCATTCAATTTAGGTATTAAGTTGAAAGCGACATGTTTTTCGAATTAATTGTTTCGGTTTTTACTTAATGCATTGGACGAAAACTAGAATAGTAAGAGCTTGAAGTAATTATTTGATCCAATTTAAAATTTTTGTTTATCTTAATATAATATTATATATAATTATAATTTCAACTTCTTTTTATTTTATATACTTAATTCAATCTTGATAATTATTTTAATAAATTGAATATCGGAAGACATCATTAACTTAAATGACGTTGATACAAAATGGGATTCATTCTGCCATATATATATTACATATAGATGGATATTATAGAAAATATATATTTTACATTCCTGCATTCATTTTGTATAAGTTAAATGTGTAAAGATTGTTTTTTTGCGTCCTTTTTATTTGAGGGTGGAAAACTTTTTATTTGAAAATACGAAAAAAAAAAGAAGATTTTATTATAAATATTATGTAAATCTAATGTTTTGTGTAGAAACCTCATCCTAAAAAGTTATTTTCAAATTAGAATTTTCCTGGGATTTAGAGAGATTCTTTTACATGAAAAAAATAAATAAATATATATCTAAACCTTACGACGCAGAAATTTGAAATATAAAAAGAACCCTTGTTACATGTAAAATTCGTATCGTACGATATACTTAAACTTAGGTATATTTATGTAAGGAGAATTTGTGTATTATATATATATGCATGTTTTGTAAATCATTAGATTGGGTCGACTTATGGCTTAAGTGAAAATGATAAATATTCCGGATAATTCAGTCAACTTACATTATACAAAATACATTTCAACAGAATTTTGATAATTAGTTTTAACATGGTCATTTGAATAATGACTCTGTTGGATTACCCATGTAATTAAAATTCAGCTGAATCTTTAATAAAAATCTCTTGACATCCAATGTATTAAAAAAACTAATAAGCAAAATCAATCATTTCAATTTTAAACTTGTATTTGAGAAGAATTACAAGAAAGTTAACACATAATGTCATTATTGTTAGACTCAATTTTTTAACATAGATCCAGTACTTTAAACCAATACAATTTCCGTATCGTGTCTTTCTACACTTAGTGTTGATAGCAAAAATACATAGTTAATAAAAAAAATATTTTTATTTTAATTAAAAATTTATAATTTTTGATTCATCCTAATAATATGTTAAGTTCTTTTATTGTTTTTTAGCATGGAGATAGTAGATAGAGAATTCATATATAAAATTTATACACAGCGCTCTATATAGATAGAGTTTTCATAAAATAAAAATCTAAAGTTAGTCATCATATTAATTCATTATCCTTTAAAGATTTATCCACCTATCCTTATATATATCTATGAATATATATTCTCATGTGTATATGTATACACGAAATGGGTACAAATTATCCTTTCTATACTTACTTTTACTATGTACATATACATAAATATTTATCTTTTGGAATATATTAAAAATTGTTCTTATATGTAATTTTTTTATTTTTTTTTTTACTTATTTTAACGTCGTGGGTGGAAAAGAATGAATGGGGCTTAATGGTGCACATGTACCATACAGATACGTAAACCTACATATATATTCTAAAAGCTCTCTTCTGAGGATGTAATTAAAGGGATTTGAAGAAAGATGGCCGGTCGTTTTAGAATAAAATAAATTACTTTAAATTAAAAAAAATTCATCTTCTGATGTTGTTCTGGGTTATTTTTTATTCTTTTTTTTTTTTGTTTTTTTCTCATTTTTTTGAATAATATTTATCTTTGGACGTGAATAAAATATGATGACATTTTTTTTTTTTTTTTAATTTTAAAAGTAAATAGAAAGTTAATAGCTTTCAGCCTTTCACTCTATACTAAAGGCTTTTGCACTGAATTAATGCGTGTGTGAGTTGTTAAGAGATTCACCCTACGTTTATTTATGGCTTGGAAAGGAAAATGTTTACAATTAATATTAATTAAAAATAAAAATAATAAATGAGTTGACTTTAATATTTCATATGACTTAAGAATTTTATTATATTCTTTTTAAGTAAATTGGTTTTCTGGTTTACATATATATTATTTAAATAAGACACTATGATTTTTTTTACTAGCCGCGCTGTAATAAATTCAAGATTTTTACATTTCATATTTAATTTTTTTAATAAAAAACAACATTACCAGAAGTATTTTCAGGATTTATTACATATTATCATTGATTTAAGAATACAAAGATTTGTAGCTTCATATGTGTATTCTTAATCAATGATATTATTTAACTGTTGTATCTGGGATCTACACAATTTTATGAAATTTTCAGTTTAATAAAAGAAACAGAAAATTATATTGAAATTAATGTGAGTGACATAAAACAAAAGGATCATAAAATTAAGATCCTTGAATTATATTTTAATAATTTTCGGTGTTTGAAATTCCGAATTTAAAACTTGTGGACTAAACCAAATTTTTCAGTGTTTTTCAATATAACATCTCTAACTATAACACATTCGCAAATTGAAAATAAGCTTCTTAACTATCATCAATAATTCGAAAACATTGATGTTGTGATTCATAAAATAATAATATATTTACGTGAGTAAAAAAATAAATAAGGTGAACGAGTAAAAGGATAAAAATGGTAGATTTTGGAAACCATTAAAGAAAAAAATAAAATCAGAAAATACTTGTACTTAAAGTGATTGATTGGCATTAAATTTTTAATTGTACAGCAATATTTCCAGAGAACAAGGCCTAGAATTTAGTGTTCATCCTTAACACTTAAATTATGATAGTGATATGAATGAAGAGCACCATATTATTTTTTATGAATGGGTTTCTATGGAATTATAAAATATGTAGGATTTTTTAAAATACAGGATTTGCAAATACATAAAATTTTAGCGATTTAATTTTCGTTGCCTAAATACTTATGCCTTGTTTATAGCTAATTTAGCTATCTAAAAAAATGGTACCGTAAAAACCGATTTTCTATGTTATTAAGTTATTATTCTATTTATATTTAAGCAAATTTACTGAAAACGAAGATATTAATTTTATCTATTTTTCGTAAAAAGAATTATTTAAAAACATTTTCAAATAATTAAGGAAATTTAATTAATTTTTTTTGCTATCTGAAAAATTTCATTACTTCACAAAATTATTTTTTTTTTGTTTCTTTTTCATTACGTTTCCTTCCTATCTGAATTTTTTTTTCAGATAACTATTTTTGTAAAAAAAATTTCAGATGATTAAAAAAAAGAAATCAAATGTAATTTTAATTAAAAAAAAAAAAATTATGTTTTTTAAATTAAAAAAATTAAAGTTAAACTTTCTAAATAAAAAAAAAAATATGAACCCATGCAGTTGATTTTTTGCTTTCAGGTAAGATTAGCTGTGAATAGGTTTCCGAACATTCCAAAAATTACTTTACGGTGGTAGCTATAAACAAGGCATTATAAATACATTTATAATGAACGTCTAGTTTACACTTAACTGAAGTTTTCATGATTTTGCAACAACGCATTCTTATCAAATAAAAATGGAAAAAAATTTAATGCTGATTATCAACTGATCATTTACACTCATTTACTGGTTTATTCCATCTTTTTTGATATTTTCATTTACTAAAAACTTTTTGCAAATGAACTGTTATTTTTGAAAGTGGTATAAGTCCATTTTCTCATTTATCATTTTTTCATGTAAATATGGAGAGAAGGTGGCTATACCTGACTAAAATTACCATTAACTCATTTTTTTTAAAAAGTGGACTTAGGGACTGTTCACAAATTACGTAACGGCCTAGGGGGGGGGGGTTTGAAAATTTGTTACGGTTTGTTATGGGGGTGGGGGGTGTTTAAAAAAATGTTATGTAACCAAATTTCCTCCTTTTTATAAAAAAAATTACACTAAATATAATATTATGCACGCAAAAAAAAACTTAAGTTATAATGAATTTTGTTTTGTTTATTCGAATAAAAAAATTGTTCAAAAAGTAATTTAAAAAGTGTTTAACTTTTGTTACGTTATTCTTCTGGGAGGGGGGGGGGGTCTTCGGAATTTGTTACGATCTGGTCCAAGGGGGGGGGGGGGGGATTTAAAAACGGCATAAATAGCGTTACGTAATTTGTGAACAGTCCCTTATACCACTTTCAAAAAAAAACAGTTCAATAACAAGTTGCTAAACTTTATTGAGTATTATTGACATATCATATGTAAGTACAATGTACTATCAGAAAATAATATCACAAATTGAAGAAAGAAAGAAAAGCATAATAATCGTGAATCTGTTTAAAAAAAATTTTCCAACTTTTGAGAATTCATATGATTGAGATTATTTTTTACATTATGAAAATAAACAACAGTTTTTTCATAAACATTAAAATTATTTATTTCTCCAATACCTAATATGTTTGTTGTATACCTAATAATCGAATTTTTTTTCTTTTTATTTTTAATTTTCAGATTTATGCTCCCTTCATCTTTTACACTTTATAAATTTCAAATCATTTGCATTCTGGTTTTTCAACAGAAAACAACATTTTTGTCGCATGTAAAATGCAAAATAACAAACATATAATAAATAATATCCTTTTAAAAATTCTCCCCTTATGATTGCATGGTAAAAATCAGTTAAATTATTTATTTCCTTTTTCTAGTAAGAATAAAATAAAAATCTCTTTATCACCCATTTGTTTTCTCTTTAATCCTATAAGAAAATTTCAGCTATATTATCGACTTCGGGAAATTGTTATTTTTGTTACTACTGATTAATAGATGTCGCTAATTATTATACTGCAGCCGAAAAGACTGCCAAAACAAATAATTTTTCATAACTATGTAGTACGATTCAACTTTTATTTAGTTTTATCGGAAATTTTTTTCCGAATAGGAGATCATCAGGAGCTACATTCTGTAACTATACTTTGAGCGAAATTTTTACCTAATTTTATTAGTTTAGAAAGAAAATTTAGTTAAAAATGTTTCTCAAACAACATTTAGTTCATGAAAAATATTCGAAAATATAAATGTTGAATAAATTGTGATAGATAATGTAAGTGAAGTATGTTAAAGAACATTTTAAAATTTTTGCATCCCTGTAAGCCTTGCGTAATATTAATTTGTAAAATTTCAATTAAAATGTTGACACTTTAATTTAATTATTTAGGATTTAATTAACACATATTTATGAATACTTATCGTTTACATTATGTGTTAAATTCCAAATACCGCAAATTAAAAATATTATTATGAAAAATCCATCAACAACATGCCAAGATGAATTCATTCCCTTTGATTATATATATGGCTAGTTTTGACATAAATTGTGACAAAAATTGTGCTGTGAATTTTCACAGCAAGAATATTGTTAAACAATACCTATACACATATAAAGAATAAAGCCTTATTTTTCTAATGGTTATAATTGTTAAACAATACCTAAAACTGAAATTTGATATAGTTTCTGGTCTCATGTCCATATTTAATGTATTTTTTTGTTAACGACTGTATATAATGTATTAATTAATAATAAAACGACCAATTTAACAGACAAAGGTAATTGTTATTTATTTTACGTTTCGATGATCGGTTGTCATCTTCATCAGAAATATAATTATACTGCTAGAAATATTAATGCGTCATAGATACAATTTATTATGTTTTTAAAACATTATTAATACAAAAATTCTATCAAATCAACACTTTAATTAATTAAAAAACACTTCATAAAAGTTACATATATAAAAAATTGTATAAAAAATTTTTTTATAAAATTTATTCGTCAAATGTTGGAACTTTACAGTAAAGTTCGAACATTTGACGAATAAATTTTATAAAAAAATTTTTTATACAATTTTTTATATATGTAACTTTTATGAAGTGTTTTTTAATTAATTAAAGTGTTGATTTGATAGAATTTTTGTATTAATAATGTTTTAAAAACATAATAAATTGTATCTATGACGCATTAATATTTCTAGCAGTATAATTATATTTCTCATGAAGATGACAACCGATGATCGAAACGTAAAATAAATAACAATTACCTTTGTCTGTTAAATTGGTCGTTTTATTATTAATTAATACCTATACACATATAAAGAATAAAGCCCTATTTTACTAATGGTTTTTTTCTTTTTTTAAGGGGCCCATTCACTAGCAACTTAGTTGTCAACGTTGTTGTCAACATGCAACATGCGACTAGGTTGAGGTTGAGTCTGTGTGGGTTAGTTGTCGACGAATTTTCATGTTGGCGATTAAGTTGAAGAAAATCAAAATGATTTGATTTTTTATGGATGTTGACAACCATGGAAGTTGATGACATAGTTGTGAACATCAGATGTGAATTTTATTTTGTGTAGAAGCTCCACTGGAGGCCAATCTTTTCAATGAATGTGCCAAATTACTTAATTCTAAAAAAGTAGTTCTTTTCTTGAGATTAAAATAACAAATTGCATATTATTCGGGCAGTAAAAAAATTAAATTAGATTAAAAAGTTATTAACGTTAATTAATTGGGTATAGATATAATATTTGTGAAACAGAAAAATAAGGTCGTGCCACAATTAGCACGGGTGCCACAGTTTGGCCATGACTACAGACCGAACCGAACTAAGTTGCTACTTAGTGTATGGGCTCCTTTAGACATAAAAATCTAATAAATCTAGACCGCGTCTCTAATGGATTTTCGTATAAACTTTTTGAAGAGAGTATAATAGAAGGTCAAAATTTGCTATAAAGAATAATAAGGTCCACTGTGCTCCATGTATTGCAATAATTATCGGATTTTGGACAAATCCAGAGATAAAAGAATTTCAATGTTTTCCAATTTTGATATTTATTTTTATCATTATTAATAAAAATTTTGGTTTTTTAAACAATAGGTATATAATATATTATCGAAAATTTTTTCTTGATATAATACAATTTCTGCTATTTTAGTTTTTTAAATACGTCACACTTTCACGCTGTGAGTCCTTAGACCTTAGCCCTGCATAATTAAAATACAGAACTGTTGTAACGATTGAAAGTTGACATAAAATTTTATTCATATATTTCTAACTAACTTGTTAATTATATTAACTATTTTTAAAAGAACAATTTGTCATTTAAGTATACATTAAAATAGAAAATATGTTGATTTTGAAGATTAAAATAAATTTTTATAGAAAAAGTTGCCAACAGTTGAGACCTTTATAATTAGAAATCAAAATTCTGCTACCTTAATTATAATATTGATGATTTTATAATAATTCACATTAGAAGTTTTTGTTTTTTAAAGATTAAAAAAAGAAGATATTACTAACTATTCATTACTTAAAAAATAATTTATATGATTATTGATTTCACAACTTCAAATTTATTTACCTACATATTTAAAAGAAGAAGATACGTATATATAAGTATTTAATATTTTACGCGGAAAAAGTTTTTTCGAATTTTGTTTTATCAAGGAAAACAAAAACTTTTCTTTTAGTTTTTGCCAGAGTAAAACAAATTTTAGCTTAAAAATAAATAATTTTTCAAAAAAAAGTAATGAAATTGGTTATAAAATGCATATACATATATTTCATAATGTTAATGCATGGATATTACAAAGCTTATGCTCAGAATTACATTAATTTTTATTCATTATCGAATATCGAATAATTAAATACTCCAATATTTTTTTCAAAATCTGAATTAGCCATAAATTCTAAAATTAATATTTTGTTAGTTTACCAAGTCAATTTTATTGTAAGCAAAGAGAATATTGAGAATGCTATAATATAATTAGGATGCTAAGAATAACGAATTCAAATGCTTCACAATTTTAGTTTCAAACAATTTTTACTTTTAATATAATTCTTATAAATAAATTTTTTAATTTGCATATTCCAATTTTTCGTAAACCTACAAAATATATACCGGTAAACGCTCGTCTACAATCATCGCGCAAAAAGCCTTTGCTCGCAAGCTATGTGATCACAAATAACAAATAAACAAATTCAAAAATTGGAAAAAAAAAAAAGTAATAATAGTAATCAACTTAACTGACCCGCGTCAAATAAAAATTTTGAGCTTATAATATTAAACTTTTAATTCGCAGGTTGAGTTGGACCAAATTTTCAATTGTGACACGATGGTCTCATGCGACATCGTTAAGTGCTTTTTGCCTTAAGACCATTGGAAGTTTTCTCTAACTGTATATTAGATGAGTTGCCAACCTGTGCTCAACTAAGTATTTCTATTATAATTTATAATTATAAATTGCTTATTCATTTCTTCTTGTATAACCCAAGTTATTAATTCTAAATCCCATAATTAAATTAATATTTTTAATCATATTCTATTTTTTATTTAAAAGGAAAATAATAATAAATAAAATAATAAAGATATTAATGTATGTTGTAGCACTAAATTGAAAGAATATAAAAAATTAAATCTATACACATAAAAAAGAATTTACATTTTCATTTATTGAACTTATATCCACTTAAAACTGGATGTGCGTTGCAAGTCTTTCAAAACTTTAAAAACGCAGGAAGAATGCATTTAAGGAAATTTTTCTCATCATACTCTTTTTTAATGCAACAATGCACAAATTTTAAAAATACGAAAAAAAAAACTTTGAAACTATATGTACATACATACTACATGTACATCCATAGATCTGTACATAATATATGTTATTTTAACACTTTTGGGGGTGTTTAAATGAAGACTACATTAAAAAATTGTGTTATTAAAAAAAAAAAGTTTAATAATAAAACAAATAAATTTTAAATGCACCTTATATATTCAGACAATAAAATGCATTTGCACTACTATTTATTTTGAACAAAAAAAAAAACAGTTTTTGAATAAAATAGTGGGTCCAAACATACATTAAAATCCTGTTAAAAAACCAATCTTTATTGTGATGAGCTATTATGGTTGTTTCAAAATAAAACATTAAAACTCGACGAGCCTTGATGTATGAAGTACTGTCTCAAATCCGGCTTGATACAGTAATGATTTTATACTGTCAGGTTCAGAGAGTTAAAATGTACCATCTTTCTGTTATTCACGTTCCACCATCATATGTTGAACGTCACTGCAGAATCTTATAGCGTATAAGACTACCTGTATTCTTACAATTTATTTTATTCCAAGGACGAGCGAATTTGAAGCTTAAGTAGCCAATTGGGTCAATGGAAAATAGAATGAGCAATGAATTGGGGAGTTCAATTTCTAAAGTACTTGTGGCTTGTGGTTTCAATAATTTTTAATAATATATTTTATAAATTTTATATTTTGCATGAAAAGAAAATATTTAAGAAGCAGAAGATAAAAAATAACGTAAAATATGAATATTGATTATTGGAACTTTTAAAATAGAATATTTGGTTAAAATATTGGAATTGTTAAATTGAATTTTTGGTTCAAAGTACTTAGAATGAATTAGGTTTGTACTTATGGTGTGGTTTGGATAAAAGTATAAAAGAATAAATTTGATTAAATAAGCGAGCCATCAATTTAGCTGTAGGGAGAATGAAATTATAACGTATACGTATAGATAAAAGTTTAAGCTGTTTAAAAGAAGAAAATTTACATTAGTGCAGTGGCGTAGCGAGTTTAACTCGCGCCCGGGGCACAATACCTTTTTAACGCCCCCCCCCCCCATTCGAAAACCATATATTATTAAATGTAAAATATACTCGCAAATTAATAAATAAATAAAGTAAAATAAATAAAGTCATAGGCTCAAGCTAGGCTTTAAATTTGAGACAAAAAATTTAGTTGAGAAAACAAAACTATATAGATTTTGAAATGTATATGATCAACTAGAATTTGCTCAAAATATACCTATTATTTATTTTACATATTTATAAAGAAATATTTTAAAAACACGCAGTTTTAAAACAATAAAAAATTAAATATTTATTATCTCTATAGAGATATATATTTAAACATAATATGATTATAATACTAATTACTATGTCTAAATTTTCCTTGTTTTTGATGAATCAAATTTATCAATAATATCATCAAAGTTGATCATTTCAAATTTTTCTCTTTCCACACTTAAAAATTCCCTGACATTTCCCTAACACAAAAATAAAATTCCTTAAATCTAAAGAAAACCAAATCCGAAGACGTACCATTTCTATTATAAATATATTATTACAGTTCCTTTTTTCCTTTCTATTTTCGAATTAACATTTATTAAATTACACTGGCACTAAATTTAAAACATATTTTCCACAAATCAATTATGATAAAAATAAAAATTATCCAGCAATTTTCTGTTTTGCGGACTATTTAGCGCCTTTTTGAGTAGCGCCCGGGCATAATACCCCCCCTTGCCAACCCTCACTACGCGACTGCATTAGTGATCTAATAATAATTAACAAAAAATTAGCCTGGCATCCAACATCCAATCTAAATTTTGTATTGGCGGCCCCTCACGTAATGATAAGTTTTTAAATCATGGTTTAGCCTTGATGAAATTTTAAAAATAAATACAACCTTAGCACAAATACTTGTCACATTGTTGAAATTTTGGTGAAAAATTTAAAGTTTTTAGTTTTTCGGTGCGGGTTAAGACAATTTTCTTGCAACCATGTCTTTTACCAATTATTTCAAGTTGAAAATTAGAAATGTTGTGAACTAATAAATGAGACACATGTATATTTCGGTAGGTACTGAAATTGTCACAATAAACGATTATGTCATGAATTTTGCATGCATTTTGATGTTATGGAAACTTCGGAATCTAAATAAATAACCAAAAAAAAAAAAGATTTATTTTATTTATAATTGCCAAACTGCATTTTTCGTAACATGGAAAAAAATTTTTTTAATGCATTACAAGATAAGTACGTCAATAAAAATTGAACTGTAAGAAAAACATTTCGTAGTCAAAATAAAATAAAGAAAAAGCAATAAAAGTGAACGCAATAATTTGTTCTTAACTTTTTATTAGAAAAATAAAAACTTAATTTGAACAATTTACACAAGCGGTTTTTTTTTTATTTTTATTCTCAACAAACATAAAGATTTTCAATGGAGTTTTGCAAAATGTTAATGAAGTGACATTTTTTTAACATAAGGACAAATATAAATTGATGTATCCAATAAATTTCATGGTGCAGTGAAATTATATTTATTCTGCCATTTTTTCTCTTCCTCGAGCTGTAATACTTTATATAAAAACATTATCTGGTACGGGCTAAAAAGGTTAACTTTATCTGAAACCAGACTTAATATTTCTTAACTGAACTTTTCTTTGCTTTCCTGAAAATAAGCGAAAATATCTTATCAATGATATAGCGAATCGTAATGGCCAAACAATTTACTTGCTATATTTTCTATTAAATATACTTGTTGGTTTGCTCTTTTAAGTAATTTGATACACTTAGTATTACGATGTAACGAAGCTGATACCAGAAAAATAAGATGCATTGCAGAGATTAATGACTCACTGCAAATAAATTTTAACTTTGGAAGGGGTCATGGTTTGAGAGCTATTGAGAACGATTGTCTTAGCTGAGTAAAGACTTAGCACATAGTCTGCAAAACAAATTCATCTTGCGATTGTTATCAAGAAATATTCTCAAATATCTAACAAATATTTTAGATGTTTTGTATAAATAAATATACAACAAAATTATTGAAGATTTAATCAATAAATTTTTTAGACAATACACACTTTTGGGCAGATTTTTACCAACATAAATTCGTATTTCGCTTAAATTTATTATTGTTTATTTCACTTTTGATAATACAGAACAAAAAAAAATATTAAACTTATATTATTTTGTTTCGTTTACTTTTAGATATTTAAGGTCTTCATATAGAAAATCTTACATCTAATAAAATTTAGATTTTTAAAAATAATGCCACAATACTAAAAATTAATATTAAAAAAATAAAAATTTATGTTAAAAAATATGTATTAGGTTTATTATCGTATTATTATTGCTTACATATATAATTTTTATTTAATTTCTTATGACTTTTATTTTCGTTCTTACATCAATATTATGTCAATGTCAATTATGGCAAACCATTTATTTTTAGAACAATAAAATTAATTTTCATTATTTCCAGTAATTCCAGAACGACCTGCTTTAAGCCTTTAAAGCTGACAATGTTCACAATGTTGAGAAGATAATAAAAAGATTGTAAAAAAATGTGAAAACAAAATACTGAAAAATTCGATGAAAACGACAGAGTTAACAACCAACGATCAGGTATCGCCGCCTAGTCTTTAAGATGTCTTTGGCTAGTCATATGCCGAAAAATTATATAAACATATAATAATTATACGTATAATGGTACTTAAAAATAAGCTTATTCTGATTAATTATCTGAATACACGTACCTACGTATTCATGCTAAAAGAAAAACCGATAACAAATTAAGTTTTCACGAGAATTCTATCTTAGCTAACATATGTATATGTATGTACCCAATAATGTATGTAACCCAATAATAATATTATTAAAATGTGAATCAAAAATGTTTCATTAAGAATCTTTTTAATTTTTTTTTTTTTGATAATAAAATCAAAGACATCACAAAATAATAAAAGCTTTTTCAAATTAAAACCGTTTAAACACCTTACATAATAAAATTTTATTAACATTTTTACCTATAAAAATTATACTTATTTTGTTTTCTTGTTTATTATTTTGTGTACAACATTTTTTTTTATTTCCATGCAAGAGGGTAGTAATTCATTCGTTTCTACCATTCATGTACAAAATTATATTTATTGTATTGTGGTAAATATATTATTGTGGAAACATTTCTGGGGCGCTTTATTATATGCGAATAGGAATAACTTTTTAATATTTCTTTAACGTTTATTTTTTATTTTTTGAAAGATTTAAATCTTATTCATATTCAGAATAAAATAATGAAGAAAAATAAATTTTCGGAACTTTAAAATTAGCAAATTCTGTTTAGGCGAGTTTTAAGAAAAACTAACTTCAAGTTTAAATCTTTTTGAAGGCCTAAAATAATTCACTAATTCATTAATTCACAATCAAAGAATATTTAAAAGTATACTCAGCTTTTGATACATGATTTATTTCCCTATATATCTGGTTTCTAATATATAATCTTTATTAAACTAAATTTCTAATTTTAATACAATTTGAATGAGGTTTTGATTAAGATTAGGTGATTCTGAACTATACATCGTTCGTGAAAAAATATCACAATATCTTGAAAATTCATTTCATTTAGAATTTTCTAAGAGTCGGTCAAAATTCTTTTATAATTTATAATCAAATTTACATGCATATAGTCGAAAGTAATATAATTTGTAAATCGATTATTACAACAATAATGTTAGACTATGTGAAATCTTCATTATATATTATGTATATGAAGTCCATCATAAAAAACCAATATAATAAAAATATTGGTTTTAATTGCACATACTATTAGTCACGTGGACAATGTTTATTGAACGATATTAAATATTTGGTGAATAAAAAATTTATTAAAGGGGTGAAGGTTAAAAATGTTTACAGTCAATATATGCGATTTAACTGTCTTGAAATTTCTTCAATTTACACTTGTATGGTTTTATTTTTAACCGAAAAAGTGGTTTGTAGCGCGCGTCAGCCAAAGTTATAATACAGTAATAAATAATAATAAATTTAAAAAAAAAACTGATGCGCTTGTTTCACTCAAAAGTAATCTTTCAAGTTCAATTAAACGATATATTCCGATTTCAATCAATGTCGATATCTTACAGGCTGATTTTTGTACTCTATTTTTCTTTTAAAAAGTAAGCTTGTTTTGCAACAACATTAGTTTAGCACTTGTCTAAATATGCAAGTAAGGAATGAAAAAGAGAAGCTTGAACTCGATCACGAAAAAGAAAATCTTCTCGCCCGAATATTTATAGGGAAATAAATACAGTTCTATGTATTTTTAGAAATTTCTCTATCAAATTTGTAGGTATTTATTTCAATTCGCAATACTTATTTTATTATTTTTAAACCAAATTATTTGTCATCACAAAATAATATGGTTTTGTTCGCATAATATAGCTCTTTTGGGATTTCGTGACATTAAAAGAATGACCTTGTACTTGAATCGAGCTATTTTAATATTCGAGATATTGTCTTTTAAGTTTTTCTTTTATTTAATTTTCCAAATGAGTTATTAAAGAACCTTGTTACACATATCAAGAAATTGCGCACATTTATTTTATTTCATATTATTATTATAAAATAATGTAAAAAAAAAAAATTCTATATGATATAAACATAAAAACTCGTATGAATGATCATATTTTTCGCTTCATTATTTCACATAAGAACTTCGATTATTAATTTTGAAATATGAGTGCCCGGTAGGTGTTAATAATTTGATTATTGAGGCTTTGCCACCTTTTCACGTTTATTTTCCTTTTTCTTTATAAGAACATGCAATAATACTTACAACAAAAAAAAAAAGAAGTTAAGTAGGACAAATTAAGAAATTGTATTTCCCCTTTGGTGAATTTTAATAAGGATAAAAATAAACCACTTTGTTCAGATATAATTATAAATAACATAATATGTATATACCAAAGTTACAAAAAAAAAATCTAAATATTCTAAGTTAAAATTATGTTAATCAGATATACATCAGACAAAATAGACTATCTGTGTTATATAATATGTGAAAGCAGTTCACATATGTATATTATTTGCATTGCTAGAGAAGACTCTTAAAAATTGATACCTATGTAAAATAAAATTAAAACAATTATGTATTATAAACAGGGTTCTAGATACTCCTGATTAGCGGAAATGGATAGGTAATATATAAATTAAGAAATGAATAATATATATTAAGTAGGCTATACAATATATAGTACATATTTATGTTATTACAAACATGTCATTATTTTGCTTTCACAACCTTTTAGAATAGGAAACCAGTTGTTCAACTAGTTCTAACTAGTTCCAAGATAAAACTTTTTACTCTTCCGCTTTTTAATGCTTTTTATGTTGTATATAGTTAAGTTTGTTACTATTTGCATCAGCAAAATTAGTTCTGTATTTGGTGCCTTCAGAATTAGTTCTTTGACCTAATTAATTTATTTTTAAGACATTAAAATTTAAGTTCTTGTCGAACTACAATTTAAGATGTTCATTCAACTTACTTGATGAAGAAGATCTTCTACAAAGATTGTGAAGTTTATAATCAATTAATTTTAATATATATATATATATTTTTTCAGATAAAATTTTGCTGCACTCACTTAATCGGAATGAATACATAAATATAGTTTTTAAAATAACCTGAAACAAATCCAAACATTAGGTAAGTTCTTCAATTATATACTTATTTATTTTCTTTATACGATAAGGATTTCAATTCAAAATAATGAAAAACCTACAGATAGGATATTTAAAAGACCACTCCATGAATCCATAAAACGCTTCACACCATATTCCAAAAACAATGTTGGTCAATTAGTTCATCTATCCCAAAAACGCCTGAACTTATTAGGTGGCTGAAGATTATTTAATAAACGTAAAAATATTATTCTTACAATGGATGCATACGAAGACGATAAAATATGTTGGAAATATAGAAGTTTGCATTCTTATATCAATTTACTTTTTTTAAGCCAAAATTTGAAAATTTATATCTTACATACAAGTTGTAGAATTTAAAAAAGTGGCTTATTTATTGCGTGAAATGTACAATTTTAGACATTTTTGAATAACTTTAATTTCTATGTAATTTATTTCTACTTTAATAATTTTTATTTCTTGTGTCCTTGGAGTATATGTTTTATTATTTTTTTTATTTACTTTTTTGTATAATTTTTATTTAACCATATAATAATACAAGGTTTTTCTATTAACAATTTTGTGTAATATTTAAACATTTTTTATAATTTTCAACGTCCAAGTTATTCCAAAATAACAATTTTTGTTGTGTACACAATAAATTTACATATCGCTTAGATACAAAATCATAAGTTCAAAACTATCCGATTTTCTTTTAATCAGTTAATTAGAATATTTAAAAACTGATCTACAGATCTACAGAAAAAAAATCAAGGTTTTCAATTGTTTTACATTTTCATATTTGATACTATTAGTTTGGATTTCTTCTTAGGACTAAGTTTGAAAAAGGCTACAAGATAGTTTTGATCAACAGAAATCGTTAAACACTAAAACAATATCTGAACCCTTCTGTTTTAAGGCAAGATTGCAAAAATACATTTGTCTGTCTTCGGCTCCAAATCAAAAATGTAACTAGCATTATATTCCCATAGTTTTTTTATTTTCAAACAGTCTCGATCCCCTTTTTTCTCTTAAAATAATATTTTTGATAGTTAAAAGAAGAGATTATGTGAATTTTGAAAACAAATGAAATTACATACAGTCAGAATGAATATTAAAACAACTTGTACTTTAATAAAGCCATTCTAACTTCTTATGACATTATTTCAAAGGTGTGTTATTTTGATCTTATGACCAACACTTATATTTCTTTAAAATTTTTCTAATATTGACTAACCCAAGACTCCCTAAGGATTTTCTACTGGCGCACCCTTTTTAATATATTTTTTTAATTTTTTATATCTTCGCGTATATTATATGCTATACACATATATATATTTTTTTTAAATGTCGTTAACTAAAAGTTATATTACAGCAAAAAGTGTAACCTCTTGAGTGTCACAATTATATAAAAATGTTTTCAAATTATTTTAATAGTTTAACTGTGCTTAGTCATGTCTTTATTGTCTTCTAGATGGAATTAAAACAAATTAACATATGTAAATTATATTAAAAAAAAAAGCATACCGCTCCTTATATGTTTTTAATGTTTTGAATGTTTGATAAATTTAAGGCTTAAGTACAATTCCTTTTAGTATCCTTTTATTAATTTAATGTAATTTTTTCTTCATTTAAGGTCAGAAGGTAAAAAAAATAAATATTAAACATTTCTAGAAAAATAATAAAAAACCTAATAATTAAGTAACAGTTATCAAATGTTAAATTTTTAGACAAATAAGTTGTAAAGTTGTAAATTATTATTTTAACAAACATTTATTACAATCAGAAACATAATACCTTAGAAACTAAGTAGAATTATGAAGCTGCAAATACCTCATAACGCATCCAGGATATGTGAAAAAGTCTTCTAAAGCTAAAGAATCCACCTTTCTTTAAGTTCACTTGTACTGAGGATTAGACCGCTTGATCCATCAGCGAGCTCAGAATAAAAAAATGTTCAAAGCTTTGAATTAAATTGAAAAAAATCATTAATATAATCGCATTATTAAGTCCTTAATATTAAAACTGACGCCTAAAATTTTTGAAGAATTTTGTAAATAATACTCCTATTATCCCTTGTGTTTCTTGCAGAATTTATAGAAATGATATAAGCTAAAAATTTCCCTATTCAACAAAACTTACATTAAAGACACTATACTGTCAGCAATAGTATTACTAACAATACTGTTTATGTTTATCCCTTTTTTTTTAGTTTTAACCTATTTAGTTTTAGTTGAAGAACAAAAGTTTTATTTAAATTAGATACAATTGAGATGATAATCTATAAAACCATAAAAAAATATTTTTTTTTCTTTTAATTATAGACAGAGAAGAATAATTTCTTTAGCTTAATTACACAAAAAGATAATTTTATTTTTTTCTTACAAAATTATTATATTACCTACCAAACCAATTTATATAAGTAATATACACTGTATACATTGCTATCAAAAGTTTATGAAAATAATTCTAATAATCACGTTGTGTAAATTTTCATATTAATAATACAATATATATAAAAATAATAATATACTCATATAGCATTTAAAATAAAGGGTTTAACTTTCTAAAATTTTATAAAACAAAAGATATCCTTAAGAAATCTCAACACTTATGAGATTGTTTTATCTTCAAGGACAATATAATGTAAAATAGATAATTTACTTAAATTTAACTGATACAATATTTATAAACATGTGATTTTATTGAGAAAATTTTCAGGTGAACCTGAAATAAACATTGGTTATTATTTTATATAATGAATTTCATTATTAAATACAAACTTTTACTTTCTTTTATAGAAAATAATATTACTATTATTTGGCGTACATAGTATTTTTTTATTACAAACGTGAAAATGACGAATTTCTAATTATTTTAATTTAGCAGCACTATAAAATTAATTAAATCTATATATTAATTTGTCATACAAGATTATTATTAATATCTGACGGCCCGCTCTAAGCTATTTTTATGTGCAGAAAAAGTAGTATTATTGCTTAAGTAAATTATGATAATTAAAATTAATAAGTGTAACTTAAAAGTTAAAACTCATAAAAAACCAGAAAAACAAAGTTCAAGTTAAATTAGTCATATTATAATAATCATAATTGTACTTCATTTTCACTGCTTAATGTTTTTTAAATTTTGGAAAACTAAAGATACTAGCATAGTATGAACCATTGATTTAACATTATTATGAACCATCGAATTGCATCTTGGTTTTAATATAAAAAAAAATAAATCGAAAGAAAAATTCTCTATATGTTTTGTTTATAGTGATTTTCTTAATTTTCCGTACACAGCAATGTGCAACTAAATAATTTTAAAATTCTATTTATAAATGATACAAATCATAATATCAAAATATCTCTAAAATTTAACAATATTAACACGTGCAATTTCCATTTAAAAGACATATAAGCGAAACTTGTGTGCCCATAATAAAATTAAACAAAGGCAAATTTATGTCCTCAGTCCTTTTTCTTGAAGATGAATATCTTCAAGATAACTTTTAAAATAAATATTGTAATGTGTTTGCTAACTTAAATGTATAGGAACATAATATTTTTAGATTTAATGTACTATTTCATATAATACTAACTATACATCATATAATTAAACAAATATTTTTTGAATTTAGTTCTTTGTGGAAAATTTTGTTAAAAAATGACATAATATTAAATAATATTAATATTTGTAATAGAATTTAATTTCTAAAATGTTCAAATGTCATATTTTTCTTTTAATGTACATAATATACAGAAATTTAAGAAATTATTTGTTCAATTCGGATAATAAAAAAAAACATAAATTAGTAAAACAAAAATTTGTTATAGGACATATGTTTGTGGATGAAATATGCTTGCCTCAAACAGGTTAAATAGTTTGTAGAGACGGCATGGTGTAGTGCAGCGGTGTCAATAACGTCGATCGCGATCTACCGGTGGATCACGTATTGATTTTAGGTCGTTCGCCAATTAATATTCATATTTCAGATATTTATTTCCTTTCAAATTGCCGTTTTCAATTTCAAAAATCAAAAAAATTTATCTAATTTTCCAAACATGTTGGCGCAATTAAAAAGTTCTGCTTCTGCTAATTATGATGAAAATAAATATATCCAAGAAATTAAGTACGTTATTGAAGAATTTGGTAACCGTTTCGAAGATTTTGAAAAACTTGATAATGTAGTTTTATTTATGAGTCTTCCATTTGATAGCAATATTAAAGCAGAAAACCTTTCAACAATTTTGATATGGACAACATTACACTTGAAGCAGAAATTATTATTTTCAGTGCTTTTTTTGTAAAGAAAAAGGATGGGGAACTCAATATTTTTCTAGTACTAATAATTCTAGTAGTAATAAATAGAGGAAAGTGCCAACACTTTCAAGGTCGTTTAAGAGGTGAGTTCACCTTTTATTATATTAGATGAGCTCAATTTACTATTTAGATTAGATTATTAGATTATTTTTAGATTTCAAAATACGTTCTTATATTTTTTTTGTACATTAATTACATATTCAATCCTACAAACACAAACATTTATTTATTTTTGAAAATTTTAATTTTTTTTATCGGTTTTATGTTTTATTTTGATGACCCTTTAAATCTGCGACCTTAGGCTTATGCAAAAGTATTGTGTCTATCCGTAAATCCAGCACAAATTTTTTTTCTAAATTCCCGATACATCATTTAGGAAAACTGGCAACCCTATTCGAAAAAATTAATTTTGAAATTTCATGATAGGTACCTTTTCTAAGTTTACAGTTCTACAAAATAAATGTAAAATGCAAAATTGTAAGCTACTGCCATCCCGAAACTTATACAAAAAATTAATTTTGAAATTTCATTGTCAAAATAAAATTTATTAAAAAAAAATACTCGTCATTATTTCGTAAGAAAAATATAAAAAAAATATTTTAAATATAAAAAGGTAGCGGAACTGAGTTCCACTGCGTTCCCCCACAAAAAAAGCCCTGATTATTTTACAAAATGATGTTTATATTAAAGCAAGAGCTTCCGAAGATAAATTCTGAAAATATTTAGCAGAAGATGAATATCCGAATCTAAAAAAAAGTGCTGAAAATTTATACGCTTGTTTTGGTTCGACTTGTGCGAATCGGCATTTTCACAAATTAAAATAATAAAGTCGAAATACCGAACTAATTTAACAGACGAACACTTAGAATTTGGATCCCTAAATATTGCCTTCTCCTCTTACTCCTACTTTTAGAAAAAGTAGATCGCAGACGATTTTTACTGCGCGAAGTAGATCTTATAGAAAAATCAGTTGACACCCCTGGTAGTGGTATTGCCATTATCCTACGGCGTGTTCGGTCGTGGGTTCGATTCCCACCTCGGACTGGAATTTGTGTCAATTTTTCAATTTGTCTCACTTTAATGAAGTGTTTGTGTTGTTTAAAAAAAAAAAAACCGAACCCCAATATTTGATTAGAATTATTATTTTTGAGACAGACTTCTATAGCTTGTGGGAAAGATTCTGTATACATTGAACTTCATTACAACAAAATAAAAAAAACTTAAAAATTCACTCCGACAAAAATATTCTGTCTAATGTTCGTCAACAAAGTATATTCAGTAACTGAGATTATTTATTGTATAAGTAAAGACGAAAAATTATTAATTTTATATTATACTTTAAAATCCAACAAACGTAGAAAAAAAAACCTTAAAACTTTACAAAACTGCCACACTTCTTTTTATTTATTATAATTTCTTCACTTTTCCTTTTTCTCAATTAAAAAGTTATTCCTTGCTCCATATTTTCAAAACAATAAAAATAAAAGAAATTTTATTGCCTTCAGGGATTACAGGATGCAAAAAGAAAAACGAAGTTTTTTGGTCAATCAAGAATATTTTGTTTGGGCATTTTCAATGGACGAAGGTCAATTTTTGAAAATTAATCCCTTGGATATAAATTTTTTGATGTTGATCTTTATTATTCTTCAATTGAATTCTACTAAATCATAATTCAAAAAAGAAATGAAATTAAATAAATTTGATATACCTACCACAGGGCTCTTGCCATTTTGTGCACTTACGATTGGCATTGGCATAAAATATCGAAATTCGCGTTAGGTCACTTTCGTCCGAACCGAACACCGGTTCAATGCCAGCTTTGTTCTTTTTTAGTTTTTGAAAAAAGGTATTTTATAATTACAAAAGTCGATCAAAATTTCGACTTCCAAAAATTGTATAAGAATATCTTCTCTTGACATTTAGATGCTGAAATTCTTAATAAATTTTACGTATATTAGAGACAAAGATAATGAAATAATAATAATTTAAAGAATTTCATTTTTTCAACAGAAGGATAAGTAGTTTTTTCCTTCAAAACTCTTCTCAGATTTCTGAAAGATTTTAATGCTTCTTTCTATCCGAAAATTTCTTTTTTAATAATCTCTACATCAAACTTATACTACGCTAATTAGAAAATTGATTAAATTATTATATTGTTGGATTTTGAAAAAAAAAATATACATATATATTTTTATATACACGTGGTATCAATTCGTTATAGAAATTATTATTATCATTTACAGAAGCTAAAGATTTTTAAATTTTTGCTCTATATATTTTTCTTAAGTTTTTTCTTTCCCAAAATTCATAAAAAAGAAAAGTATTGTTGTTCAATTTTTTCAAATTACTTATCAAATACCAAGTAGAATAGTAGAAGTATGTAATTAATATTGAGGTAAAGAGGTTCAAAAGTTTTTAATATTGCAAAATCAAAATTAATATTTAGTTCTTTTTTTTTTTTTTTATATATAAATGGCAAGCCATATATTTATTTATCTTCAAAAAAAAATTTATAATTTTTTATGAAGAAGATAGAACTATAAGTAACATTATAAACTAGTTTGGCTATCAGTTGAGTCTGGAGTAGACTTATCTAATCTATAAATCTACAAGTACCCTATCCTTACTTATTACAAGTACCCTATCCTTACTTAATACTAAAGAAATAGATATTTTTATTTAACCATAATTTAATTCAAGAAAGCATTCTCTGGAGAAAATAACGCATCGATAAAAACATTTACAATGGGCATGAGCGATTTCAAGATTATTCTGGATGAGTATCTAAAATTTTTTTTCTAAGTTTTATTTTAAAAGATGACAATTTTGTTTCATTTCTGAGTTCATCCGGTAATGAATTAAACAAATGTATTCCATCATAAAATAGTGTTTGCTGCAATATGGTAAGTCTAGGGCGAATATCTGCAGCGTTTCTTAGATGTCTTCCTATTGATGGTCCATTATACGAGATAGTAATACTACTTCTCATCATATTATTTTTTATTTTGAACCAAATTAGAACCATTTCGTATTCTCGCATTTTAGGCAAGGGAATAATTGTTCTTTCTGAAGTAAATAGGCTACTACTAGGAGTATCTCTTCGAAGGTTCAGCATGTATTTTACACTTTTCTTCTGAAGTAGAAACAATTCGTTAAGTCTAGTAGCTGCACACGCCCCCCATATAGGCAAAAGATATATTAAATGCCTATTTATCAAAGAAAAATAGTGTATTCGGAGCGCTTGTGGTGAGATGTAATACCGTATTCTACCCATTATGGCTATAGTAGGTCTTAGTTTTTTTTTTATCTTTTCAATTTGGAAATTCCACCGTAAATTTTTGTCCAAAATCAATCCAAGATATTCTGCAGTAACGACCCTGTTAATTATCTCATTATAGAATTTAAGTTATTAAACAAATTGTCTTCATTTTCACCTTTCATAACAAAAATCAAATAAACAGTTTTCTTAGCATTGATAGTAAGCTTTTTTTTTTCAAACCTCATTTTCAGTAAACAAAGATCATGGATCATATCACACTTAATTTCTAAATAGGATTTTTGAGAGTATGTAATACATGTATCAGCTGCATACATTTGTACGTCCCCCTTGAATGGCGCAATGAATAGATCATTCACATAGACCAAAAACAGAATCGCGCCAAGGACGTAACCCTGAGGAACACCACATCTTATGCCTTTCCTTGAACTCAGAGTTTCATTTATAATTACAAATCGACTGCGATTTTTTAAATAGCTTTCCAATAAATTCCAAGCACTGCCCCTAATACCGATGTTATGTAATTTTTTCAATAATATATCATGATTAACAAAGTCGAATGCTTTTTTAACGTCTACGAATAAGGTTGCGGTTTTTTTTTTCATATTAATGGAGTCAAAAACAATCTTCATTAAATTTATAGCCGCTGAGCTTGTGTTTGACAGTTCTAAAAACCCAAACTGAGACGAATTAATTATTTTATTTTCAATTAAAAATTTTATTAGCCTATTCTTTATTATAACTTTTATTAAATTTGAACCTAAAAGGAATATTTGTACATTCTGCAAAAGCATGGTTAGTAATTAACTCTGATCTTGATAATATTGAATTTTCATTTTGAATGGTATCAATAACTATCATTAGTTATTGATATTAAAAATATGAGGTTCAAGAAGGACCAAATAAAAAGATTACATAAGAATTTTTTTTGCTTAGTTCAAATAATTATAGTTTTAAGTGTACATAGTCATGCTCATAAACATATAGATAGATTATAGATATAAAAAAATTATATGGTCACACATTTCTCTTTATAAACTGAGCTCTTAAATATACAAAAGCTTAAAGAGAAGATTAATTAAGGAAATATATTTTTAAATTAAAAATATTATGAATTGAACTAGGGTCTGAAATAAATAATTGTATTTTTATACTAAATAATAAATATGTTAGAAATTTTTTTTTTGTATGAGAATGAGATTTTCGAAGTTTCTTAAAACCAAATAATATTTTCATTTAAACATTAATCCTTTCGAAGAATAGATATTTTATATATATAGATACATTATACCTACATGTATGATTTTTTATTCATATATCCAAAGAGAAAGGGTCAAAATAGTTCAATAAATGTTAAATCTTATATTCTTTGTTTACCTCTTTTTTAATCATTTAAATCTTTTAATTTGCATGGCAGCATAGTGAGAAGTGTATAAAGAAAGCTTAATAAATAAAGGAAGTCAATTAAGGTTTAACTTTCATTTATATTTAAATTTCCAAAAAGAAAATCTTTTTTGGTTAAGCAAAAAAGATTAAAATCTATTTTTACAAGTTTATTTCACATGTGGAAACAAATTTAAAAAGAATATATATCTAAAAGTTTTTTGTTTTTTTTTTTGGAAAACATAAAAATATATAATTTTTTTTTTTTTTGTAATTTAAGGTTTTTAACTTTGAGGAAAATAAAATCAATGTTTTGAAGTGAACATAATCTTAATCTCGGGTGGTCCTTTAATTTCCAAAATTTTTTTCTTTTTCTGCCCTTATGGACATAAAAATAGCAAAGTTTTTATTTAAATTCTTAAGAATAGAACGAATTTATAGATATGTTTTTAAATCTGAGATGGGGTCAACTACATAAACTATAATAAAATTTTTAATAAATATTAAATTAATTTTCTATTAAGTAATACATTAAAGTTGTATTAATGTTAAATAACATTAAAATAAAAAAAATAAAAAGCAATAAAGTTGATTTAAAGTAATTATTGAGTTTAGTATAAAATTTCTAATTTTCCTAAACATTTTAATTTGTAAAAGTGAAAATTTTTAAAATTAATTAATTTAGGTATAAAAAATTCATACACTTTATTCACTTTAATCGATAATTTAATAAAATTTGTATAAGTTTTAGGCCTTTATTTTCAACATTCCGGGTATCAAAATTCTATACTTCATCCAAAAAAATAGAGAATTTTAAAATTTATTAAAGAAAAAAGGATTTCAACGTTTTTCAACCAAAATCTATAAAAATTGTAAATTTGTAAAGAATTAGTTTGGTATGTAATGGTCACATACTATATAATTTCCTAAGAACGTGTCTTTTTTCGTAGCATCCTATGAGTTCGTTCGTAATGTTTAATTACTTTCACACCGTTTTTTTTTCGATAATATTCTTTCAATACGAATGTATCGTGATTTGAAAGCATAAGAAAAGTATAATGAAAGAGCATTCTTCGAAATACGAAATTTAAGAATTCATAATTGAGAAAAATCCAATATGCATATTATGTTAAAAAATTAACTATACAAATAATTTAAAGATGACAATACAAAAACGTGCTTAAATATATATGAAAAATATGAAATAAAATATTGTTTATCAAAATTGGCTTCATTAAAAAGTTTTTTTTTAATAAAGTTGACCACAAGATTTATTTTCTTTTTAAGTTCTTCTGTTTTTTTTTTTTTGTTTATTGTGGAAATGGAATTGTTATTCATATTTTAGACCGTAGGGCATAATTATCACGTTTTTAATTTCCGAATTCACATAAAAAAAAGTGAAGAAAATAATGAAAAACTTTTCCATAAAGTTAAAGAATCTTTTTTTTTTTTTTTGTTTTTAAACATTATACATCGAATTAAAAACATTGAAAACAAAAAAAATAAATAAAAAATGATTCTTAGTAAAATTTTGTTTTCAATTTTTTTATTTACACATTTTAAGGTGAAATATTTTTAAAGTATACTTATTTATGTATTAAATGTTAAAATTTAAATAATTTACATAAGTAATTATTAATTTTTTTTTATTTTAATGTTTTTTTTGTTCTGAACGTATATAGTCGGTGTGTTTGAGCCCGAGAACGAAAAGACCCAAAAACACTCTAATGCAACGCTTTAATGATATTAAATTCTGCATCTCACATCCGTCTATCGAGATTCTTGAAATAAAGCAACTCAAATCGTTTAGAAGACATTAAATTTAATTGAGCTAATATGTTTTTTAGCTAATTCTTAACTAGAGTAATAATTTTCATGTTTTACTATTATGCGTTGTTTATAGCAACCACAGTAAAGTAATTTTTGGAGGAATGTTCCGGAAACCTATTCAAAGCTAATTTTATCTGAAAGTAAAAAATCAAATGGAAAAAATATAAAAAAAAAAACAAAAAAAAATTTTTAACAGGAAAGGTATCGAAAAAAAATATTATGATAGGTAGGAAACGTAATGAAAAAGAAACAAAAAAATAATTTTGTGAAGTAATGAAATTTTTCAGATATCAAAAAAAAAAAATAAATTCAATTTTCTTAATTATTTGAAAATATTTTTAAAAAATTCTTTTTACGAAAAATAGATAAAATTAATATCTTCATTTTCAATAAATTTGCTTAAATATAAATAGAATAATAACATGTTTTTACGGTACCATTTTTTCAGATAGGTAAATTAGCTATAAACAAGGCATTATACATATAAAACATAATAATTTATATGTAGAAACCCTTCAAAAATAATATCCACTAGCATAATAATAGTAAAAATAATATAATAATAACGGTATTAATAAATCAAAAGAAAATTATTCATAATTATTATTATTATTATTTTTATATAAAAGAATATTAGATTGGCTCCTACATTGATCCTCGTAATAGGCATTTATATAAAGGTATCTTCATCGCGGCGCGTTAAATATTATTTTTTTAAATTTCGTTTTATTCTTATTATTACTAGCAAAAGCATTAATTATTAAAAAAAAAAATTGAAATAAAAACTTAATTCAAAATCCATAAATATCTCTCAACTTGCTCCACTTGAGTTGAATAAAATTTTCATAATTAGAAAATAAAAAAACAAAAAATTTTTTTTTATTTATTTCGAAAGAAATTAAAAAAGTCTGCATAATATTGTATGCAAATAAAAAAAAAAAAATATTTTTTTTTTCTTTCCAACAACATATTTAATCAAAAATTATACTATAATAAATTAAAAAAATATAAAATGTTTTATTATTTATTAGGATATTGAAATAATTCGAAGAGTTTTGGTTAAAAAACTCTTAAGCCTTGGAAATTGCATAATGCAAAAATTAAAAAAAATATATATATATAGGAAACAGCACAACATAGTAGCTCTCAAACCATTGAAAAAAAAACATAAAAATTTATATATTTTGTACATTTTTTTTTTTTCGTCAAATTTCTGGTTCGTAACGCATTTCTCGAAAAAATCTTCACTCTGTGATGCATGTATACCAGAATGCATTTTTAGTTGCACCACGAAATAGATGTAGACAAAAAATGTGCATGGAAAATACTCATCACATGTTTTTCAAAAAAAAGAAAAAAAAACGAATAAAGCAATAATATAAATATGCCTAAATCCTTATTTATCCTGACAAAAAAAAAAACTTTTGCTTAGGCATAAAATATCAAAAAAAAAATATATATATTTGGTTTTTTTTTTTTAAATATATATACGCTATACATATATGTACATATATTTATTTCCAATGTTTTGGCATCCTTTTTCCTTCTTTTAGAAAATGATTATAACAAAAAATCTATATATTTAGGTAGGTATTTTATACAATAGAATTTTGTTTTTGGTAATTCCCAAAAAAAAAAATTAAAAAAAATCTAAACAAAATACTGTGACAGTAAAAAGGAAAATTCAAATTTTTACGAACTTTACGAATTGATTGAAAATACATTGACAAAAAAAAGGTAGAAGGTTGTTAGCCGACTATTAGTAACATTCAGTACGTTAAAATGAAATTTAAATTTTCCTAAATTTTTTAAGTTCTTACTCATAATCATAATTTGAAGTAAACAGAATTTGTCCAATAATTTGTTGTTAAATGATGAAAATAAGATTATCTAAAATTTAAACTTAAATTCATATCATAAAAACGGATTCGAAAATATTTCCAATACTATAAATTTAAAATTTGCTTTTTTGGGAAATTTTACTTCGTCCTCCATAATTTGTTCTATTAGTAATTAGATAACTCGGTAATATAAAAGTGATCGATTCTGTTCAGACTGGCTAAAAAAAGTAATATCCAACATTCATGCCAATGACATTTCCAGACTAGCTAGCAGAATGAGTTAAATTTAAATAATTCACAATATATAAATAAATATTGACATTATCTTTCTTTTATGCGCTCAAAGTTTATTGATTTAATGCAACTATAAAATATTTTCATTAAATTGAAATTCACCTTGCCCCGACATCAATTACAGCATATCTTTATTTTACAAAACAATAGGTAATTTATTAATATAGTTAGCCGTTTGCGTACACACAAAAATATATTCGAACATGTTGATTATTATAAAATCTGTTTAATGAATGAAAAAAAAAAAAAAGTTTCCAAAAAATAAAAGGATATTTTTTCAATGTATTTGTATAAACAAGTCGTTGTTTTTTTCCAATAATAGACTTTTTTCAGAAATAAAAATATTTGATGTCAAGTGATCAGTTAAAAAGATTTTTCTTCTTTTTTTTTCAAAAATTATAAACAATGAACTAAAAGAAAACTAATTTTTATTATAACTTTTATATTATATATTTAACGTAGCGATATGCAAATTAAAGGAATTACGAATACTTTAATTTTAAAATGAATTATAAAATTTGAAAAGGACAAATTCAAATTTGTGCAGATCCTTGTTACACCGACACATAAGTCTGGGCACAAAGTTAAAAGAAAAATCTTTAAAAAAGGTAGTCCACATAAAGGTTATCAAAAAAAAATAATTGTCGATTGTTCACAGAAAGTTCACCAAACAGAAATATACCTACTTATACGATGCTGGTATTAAAAAAAATCTTTTCATTAAAATTCTTTTCACACTTTGGTATTTTCTCTTGCCAAGGAACTGACAAAAAAAAAAATATTGTGATGACTATGCTGGACATATAAAGTTTGTATGGGAAGTAAGTCAGTGCGTGCATTTTGTATGCATATTATAATAATGCTTAGGAATGAGTTTTATTTTTTCTTTTTTTGGTATACATAACAATTATAACATTTCAATATATAATATATATGAATGTAGGTATAATGGTTTGAATTTGGTTGCACGGTGCACAAAAGCTTAAATGTTTCGCATACCAAAAATAATAATATAAAAATAAAATTTCCTATATATTTGAGGTAAAAGTATTAAAAAAATTAATTATATTTTTTATTTAGGATTTAGAAAATTTTCGTACGTTTCTAATAAAAAGTTATGTAAAAAAAAATTGCGCAACTGATAGACATAGTGACAAGAAAATATATACATAATAATTAATGTGTAATTAATGCATAAACTTTTAACATAAATTATTGAATAAATTAACAATTTGGCTAGACTTTTTTTATCAATTTTAAGTGGTGACGTAGGGAATGATTTAGTTTGTATTCTCTGATGACTTTTTAAAAAAATCAAATACTTTTTTTCTAAAAATTTTTAAGAATAAAGTTTCGAAACTACAGAATAAACCTTTAATGAACCTTTAACCGCAATTTCACTTGTTGTACTCTTCTCATTGGAAATAAACTTGCAATTTAATGGGTATCTCAACATTGCAATTCTTCAAATAAAATATGATCCAGTGTTCTTATTTTCTTTAGATATTTGCACCGCATGTAAAAGTCTTTCTTTAGTTAGATCTACGCAGACAAAATATGAAGTTTGTATTATCCAATACGTAAAATTCCATAGATTGTTTGAGTAAAAAAAAAACAACAAAAAGGAATTAAATGATTGAGGCAAACGTGAAGCTATGTGTATGATGAAAATATTGCGAAATGGGAATATGCAATTTTTTTTATGTTCGTACTTTTATTTTTTATTTTTTATTTTTTCCAAAGTACTTTACTTAGAAGACCATCACACTATAACTTTTTCTTTTTTTTGAACAAACTGCATTTTTCAGCGTATATTACGTATTTTGAGTCAATATGCAGTTTTTTTTAACAAAAAATTTTCTTTTTTATAAATGTTGTACAGTACATACATACATATATATTCATAGATAAAAATAATAAAAAAAAAAAAATATCGCATATTTTGAATATCCTGGGCAAAAAAATAAAAAACAAAAAAAAAAAAGGAAATACGATGCATTTGCATTAACAAAAAATGAAAAAAAAAAAAAAAACAGAATAACATAAAATTATATGGAATTCGTTTTTATTTCTGCCCCAAACTCTTGTTTCAAACATATAGTCGTGTGTATAGAGTACCTACATAATCGGAATATTGGCAAAAAAGATTCCGACATACTAATTTATTTTGTACACGGCTCTTTGATATCATAAAAACTTTTATATGCATTTTTCAAATAAATATATACATATATACATACAAATCAATTGCAATGATCTCAGTCTTAAATATATTTATATACATAATTCACATGTAAAATATATGTGTACATAAATGTATGAAAAAAAAAAAAAACAAAAAATAAAACAAACGTTAAAATAAAACTAAAATAACATTAGCCATACTTCATGCTGCAGTTTTGAGACTAAAAGATATTTTGAAAACTCTCCATTACCCTGAACAATTTTTTAAGTGCGAATTAAAAAAAAAATGTATATATATGATGGATGGGAATGGTTATAAAACTAATAAAAAAATGTTTTAGATTTTTTTAAAAACATAATAAATTGTCTTTTGCTATGAAAAATATGAAATAAACCAAAAAAAAAAAAAAAAAAAATTTGGTTTAGATAATCTTAAAATATTTAATTTTGTTTTTATTCCTAAATTAAATGCTATATATACGAAATCTATTACGATTATTTCGAATAAAAGTTGAACTTTTTTTTAATGATTTCGAGATTAATTCACTATTTTAAGTTAATTAAGAATATTTTGTCAAATATCTCAATGTCCCACAAAATAAATGGCATGGTGGTACCTACTTTGTATAACTACAACATACAATGATACTACTTTTCATTATCCTTTAATACACTGGAAATATCCCATACTCGAAATATTCGAGTAAATCGTCAGCGCACACTCATTTTATTGATTTATATTTTGTTGTTGCAAACAAAAACTATTCGCACAGAGTTCATTGTAAAATATTTGTATGGTAAACATTTACCTAGTTTACATGGAGAGTTGAAACCGGGTTCAACTACATATAAACGGTGGTTGAGTTGAATTGAGTTAACCTGACCCAAGAAACTCGTTCGGTTAAGTTAACTGTTTCCATGTAAACGGTTAACCCTGTTAAAAGTAAGCAACATCTGTTTCCTTTGTTTTTTTTTTGTTCTCAGTTCAACCACAGGCATTTTCGACTACATCATCACCATGTGAACAGTAGACCTCTTTTCAACCACATTTCGACTCAACCACAGTTGGACTATCATGGGCTACTATAGCTATTCGATTGTAAATAATTGAAATAAATAAATAAATAAACTAGGTAATTTAGGAGTTACTTAGAAAAAGTTTACAACACGCGCAAAAAAACAAATAGATGATTCGCGAAATCGTTACACATTCACATTAAAACATGCTAATTATATAGATACATAGGTATTGAAAAATTTATTCAAAGTATAAATTATATAAATATTATATGAATCAAAAGTCGTTTATTACATTCCTGTAGTAAAAAGACGTTAATGATCAAAAAGCTCTTAGAAGAAGAAGGAAAAAAATAATGTTTTGGTGAATTGTATCATATTCCAATAAATTCCATTAAAATAAAATTTACACTAATAATTTTTGTTCATTAATAATAAATAAAATTAAGCCCCAAATTATACATTAATTAGTATATGTATTTTGTAGTGTTTTGTAAAAATTCAGAAATAATTATATCAAAAAACCAAAACAAATCTTTCTTTAAATGTCCTATAATTAAGTTGTTAATACGTGTTTATCAAAAATAAGTTTAAGTTAGGATTGTTTGTACATTGACCCCGTAATGTGAATTAATCAAAGGCTAAAATTATTATTTCATAATTCTTCGAATTTTCTAACCATTATTCATTTTAATGATTTTATGATTTCTACACAGAAAAAAATAAATTAGAATAATTGACTAAACATAATTAAATGAATCAGATTTCTTTAATTTAACTAATGTTTTAAACAAATTAATTACTTGAATAGTTGAAAAAAAATTCAAAACTGACTGATTTTTCTAATGAAAATTCATTGATTTGAGTTTTAAAATACAAATAATTAATTGAAAGAATTATTAAATTCAATAGTTGTTTTTAACAATTCATTTATTTGAAATATTAAAACAAATTTGTTAAAATGAAAATTAAGGTAAATTTTAAAATTATCTAAACATTATGTGATTCAGCAAATTTAATTATTGGATTTGAAATAAATATTTCAATATATCAACTACAAAAATAGTAGAATTGTACAATAACATTCTTTGACGATTGTAGAAAGTTTTCATAGAAACCGATTTTATATTGTGTATTAATACATTGTTGTATATCACTGACATAGCTCAGTGGAAGAATTCATAACATTGAACAAAACGGTTAAGCAACGCCTCGTTGTGATAGAACTTAGATGGATGACCGACCAAAAAAGCTAAAAAAAAAAGCAATGTCTCAGCGATAGTACTTAGATGTGTGACCAACCAAAAAAGTTAAAAAAAAAAAAAAACAAAAAAAAAAAAAAACAAAAAAAAAAACCCAAAAAGTTAAAAAAAAAAATTAAAAAAAACATTTGAGTTGTTTTTTGTATTTGAGGGGTCAAAAACGGATAATGCAAATTAGATATTTCATTTAAATTAGTAAATGAATCAAATAATTACGATTTGTAGCAAATCATTTAATTAAGAATAGCTGGCGCAATTAAACAGTTTAAATGGCTAAAATTCAATCACAAACATTAGATGATTTTATTTGAAGTTTAGATAAAAAGGCTACTCTTTTTTTTCTGTGTACAATATCATATGATATTTATGTATATTTGTGCTGTAATATGGATATTATGTAGAGTAGATTATGTTCTAAGTATGACTATAAGAACAATAATTCGATTATGGTCAAGGGTTGAGTTTCTCCTATCAGAAAGTATGACAATTGAAAATTGTACAATTAGTATCGTTACGATAATTATTAGATTTTTAAATCATTGTTCATTGGAAATTTGTAGGCTCGTAATTATAAATTTTTTCGAATGAATTAAAAATTTCTCAAAGCTATCATGTGTATGTTAATTTAATTATAAATTTTACTTCACATATAATATAAATAGAATATAAATTATTTTAAGCTTTTTTCATCGTTATATAAAAATTTCTAAATAAGATTTAGAAAATATGGTGGCTTAATTGAGTTTTTCCTTTTTTCTTTTTTACAAATTTTTAAAGTATTTTGTTATTAATAAAAATAAAGAGACTTTTTTTTTGTCTCCCCAATATATTTTTATTGAATCCTTCTATACGATATAATAATTCAGTTAGTATGAATTAATTTTAAGAAATCAATATGGTAAATTTAAAACTAAAATGTACAGAAAATTGTGGAATAAAAGTTTCAAAAACATATTACATATTTATCTATATCTATCAAAGTGTCAAGGAAGAGGTTCAGAGAACATTATTCATGTGAGGAGACAGCAGTAATTCGCAAATGGAAAGTATGTATAAAAATTCCGGCAGATTAATATATTTAAAATAAATTTTAAGTTCGTTAATCAACCTTTATGCACAAATAATTCGATTCGAAAGTTCGGATGGCAGTTCATCCACTCCGAATTTTTATTCGCCCATCTAAACACAATTTATTTCTGCGAGCTTTGATTTAACTCGAGCTACAAACTGTCAACTACCTAAAGATCTAAATTATATTCTTAAACAAAATTTATATTTTTTAAAATTTGTATGGTCGATTGTCGGAACCTAAAGAAATATTTCAAGGGAATCTGAACAAAGCTTTGCTATAAAAATCTGTTGATGTTGATGGATGTATACAATAACATAGAAGCAGCAAAATAACAATAAAAATTACTCACATGACAATTAAAAACTGAACATACTGTTATCTAAGTTTTAATGTGTAGTAGGAGACCGAGTGTTGATAGGAAACATAGTATAATATAAAAGTAAAATTAATAATAGACAATTGTCTTTACCTAATGATATCAAAATTATATCTTTACCTATAATGATATCAAAATGAACAACAATTATGGATGAAAATGCATATAGGCATTGTGTGTGACAATGATTAGAGTAATTTAATAATTTATTAAATACAAAATTAATTATAAAATTTTCACTGGACGCATTTTTTTTTTTTTGTTTTTATGAGAAATTCAATTCAAATGCATACAATGAACCCATAATTAGTTAAGTTATTCCATTAATTTTTCTATCCAAGAACTTAAAACGTATAAAATTAAAATTACGATCTGAGCTGTAAAGTTAAGTCCTGTAACTCTTAATTACATAAATTGATTAAAATGTTATACTTATAACTTGTTAATGAAATAAATTTAAATAAAGAAAAAATAATAAATTGTTCTACACACTATATTCTACACTATATATCCTAAAAACTATATTTGTAAATTGATAGTGTTGTATGAAATAAATGCTGAAGTTAAATATGACTTTTTGATTTAAGTATATAACTTTTCGTTACAACCTTAATTGGATTAAATTATATTATAAAGTTAAATTTTTCAAATATTAAAGTTTAAATTTTTTTTTTAACATTTCTATAAGCCTATCCCAATAATTAATTTTATTTTATTTTTTATTTTTTTATTTTATTTTTTTTTATTTACTTTTAATTATTCTAATTTTATCTCTTTCAAACATATTTTTTTTTGTTTTTTTGTTTTTTAATGATGCATGCATTTTTATAGAAATGGACATTTAATCAAAAATTCTTATGTCAAAAAAACAAAATCCCCCCAACAATAGATTAAGCCTATTCCCAAAAAAATGTATGTACATATATATGTAGGTATATATATTAAAAAAAAAACCGAAAAATGAGAAAAAAAGGAAATAAAAAATCTATTTTAAAAACCAAAAAATAAAAGAAACTCTAATACAAATGCATTCCAATACAAAAATTGCATAAAAAATGAAAAAAAAAAAATACGCAGGACATCCAAGGACACAACACAATGCATTTTTCAAAACATAAAATAAAAAAAAGAAAAAAGAAGAAAAACAAAAAAACATAAAAATTCAACGCATAGAAAAATTACATAACTTTGTGTTTGTGTGTTCATAGTCCTATCTATTGCACCACAAAAAATGCATCATGCAAAAAAAAAAAAACTTCAAAAAGGACCCGATAACAAAATTAAACGCAAGAATATGCGTTTTTTTTGTAGGGAATTTTTTTTTTTTACTTTTTATACAATTGCAATATATTGGAAAAATAAAAAAGTTTCTAGTATAATCAATTTTATGCGTTTACCCTTTCTCCCCCACGTAGGCGGAGCAAATGCCTACAAACGCAAGCGCTAGCTTTTTCTTTCAATTTTTTCGCTACTAAAAAAGGCGATAAACTTTTTATATTTTTTATATTTTGGTATATTTTCTTTTTTTTTTTTAATTTTTTTTTTTAATGAATAATATAAAAAAAAAAATTGAAAAAATTTTATTCAATATTATATATAGATGTTTGATTTTAGGATCAATTTGGTTGAACCAAAAAATAAAAAATTGTTTTTTATTTTGTTTTTGCATTTTAACAAAAGTTTTTTCTTAAAGAATATATATAAAAAAAAAAATTGTGTAGGCTATTTTTACCAATACAAGTTGGAAAAAGTTTTGAAAAATAGGATATTAAACTTTGATGCATCCAATTTTAATGCACTTCAAGTTACATGCTGCATTTCATATAGAATTTGAATTATTTTAAATAATTTTGTAAGTACATACACAGAATTATTTCTTTTAATTTCAAGTCTTCTCGTTAATTATATTGTTACAGCAAAAGTAATGTTATAGTTCTATGGCAACATAAAGCAATTAAATGCATTATTTGCTTCGTACATAGCAATTTTTGTTCACAGCATAAAAATGTTAAGTTAGCTAAGAAGATAATTTTTCGGTCGGAAGCTAAAAATGTCTAAAAATTTGGCAAAAATGTACCCACAAAAAGAATTTCAGGAATAAGAGGCTACCAAATCAAGAGTTGAATAATTTTTATATTAAATTTATACACATATATTTAAAAAAAAATTTAATGGTTTTAATGAATTTTAATTCTATTTAATTTAATGAGAATAATTATTTTGGTTAGATAGATGTAGATTAGAAGAACTTAATAAAAAAATGATTAGAACTCGATTGTTTTCAAGCATTCGGATATTGTTATATTTGTATATGATGTTATCTACAACTAAATGGTATTGGAAGACAGTATTGAAAGAATCTAAAAAATTACTTAGAATCTATTTGTGACATAGCAAGGTATATTAAAAGTAAAGTATCTTAAATCGAAATCTTGAAAACAGATTCCATACTTTATTTATGAGGTACTAACACTGTTCTATAATTTATCTTCTGAGCTCAATTTATATCAATTCAACTACATATGCTGTTTATTTTAAAATTATGATATTTTAATTTTCAATACTCTCTGGGTTTAAGCTCTTCTCAAGGCACATATTATGTTATCTATATCTTAATTACTTCTAAACTATAATCAATAGATGTAAATTTCGAAATTTTCCATAATCGAATACCTGTGTACTTTGTTAAAATTAAAATCTGAAAACAAAATTGAATGCAAAAAAAAAAATTTATTTTGTTTATAAAATCTATATTTCATATGCAAAATATAAAAAAAAAAGTAAAACTAGGTATAGTGTAAAAATTAAGACCGCTTTTTTGATTTGTTTTCTTTTTTTTTTTTTTTTTTGTCTCATATACCACACATCGCTAAAATACGTAAAAAAAAAAAAAAAAGTAAATTTTTCCGCGAATTTCATTTTTAATTTTTCTTCTTTTTTTTTTCCAAACTCTCTAATCTCCCTTTTTCAATAATAATAAAAAAAAAGTTATCCCAAAAAAAAAACACACAAAATTTTCTCCAGCTCTCTATCTACATATTAATTCTTTTTTATTTTTTATTTCTATCCTGAAGTATCTACAAAATGATTTTAACTCTGTATGTGAATCAAAATAAAAAAAAAAAAAATAAATAAAAATGAAAATCCTGTGAAAAAAAAAATTCTGCTTTTCCGCTTAATGTTTCCCGCATATCCTAATTCGAATCAATTTTTTTTTGTTTTTCTTTTTTTTTTTTGGCGGACTTTATAAGCTTTTTTTGTGTGTAGGTTATTTTTTTTTTTTGCGCGCCTATTTTTCTGTGTTAAATTTTTCTAAAGTTTCAGGAGAAAAAAAGGATATTTTTTTTTTCTATTTCGTGACTTTTTTTTTTGTATTTTAATGAAATATTTTGCGTATGATTTGTATCGTTGTTTTTTTTTTTTCGCGAAAAGAGAATGAAAATTATCAGAATTTTACATGAAAAAAAAAAAAACAAAAAAATGTATGCAAAAGAAAAACAAAAAAAAAACATACGAAAAGTTTGTGTACATATTTCTGGACTTGTGTTTTTTTATTAAATAAAATTTTTTTATAAATGATGATGTGGACAAGGACGAAAAAAAAAAAAAAACATTGAGTTTTTTAAATCGGAGAATTTGATATTTTGAAAAAACCCTTTTTTTTTTTTTGTTATTTTCTCTATTTTTATGCCTACTTCTGGTTTTCAATTTTTTTGTATTCGGTTTTTTTTTTTTTTTTTGTTAATATGTGCATATTGGATTTTGTATGCCTCGTAAAAAAAAAAAAAAAAACACACAAAAACAAAAACAACAAAAAATAGTCTAAACATACTACAAATATCAAATTCATCCAACAATACACATCATTTGCTTCGCACAAGTTCAATATCTATTTCGATAATAATAATAATAAAAAAAAAAGAAAAACACAAAAAAGTAAAAAAAAAAAAAAACAAAAAAGCGAAACGAATAAACGTAAAAAAAAAAAAAAGATTGATTTTTTTTTTGTATGTTTAATTTTTGTTTTTTTTTTTAGTTTTGGTTGAAAAAAAAAACAAAAAAAATCTCGTTGCATATTTTGGATCACAAAAAATATTGTTTTTTTCTTTTTTTTCTCGGTTTTTTGCAATATTTTAAGTTTACTTGTAGATAGAGGGTACATAAACCTAACTATGTTATGTTGTTTTTTTTTCGCTTTTTTTTTTTTTGAAAATTTTCCTAAAATGAAGTTATAGAAAAAAAAATAAAAAAATTTGTTCTGTGTTGTTTTTTTTTTTTTTTTTCTTTTTCAAACACTAAAATATCAATCGCAAAAAATTTATGCAAGTAGGAATAAAAAAAAATAAGCTTTGCATAAAAAAAAAAAAATAATTTTTAAAACATAGAAAAGAAAAAAAAAAAAAGAAAAATTTTTATTGAAAAAATGTTTTGTGTCTTTTTGGTGCGTTGCAAGGATCAGTTACGATGCAGTCTGGCATCGTTATTTGAAACGCGTGTTACCTCGTCATCCAAACACATATCCTGAACGCGCGTCTAATTTTTTTAAATAAATTATTGATAATAAAAATAAAAAAAATAAAAATTAAATTATAAAATTATTTCTATATATTTAAAATTTTTGTATTATTTTAGAATATTTGTTTTCAAAAAAAAAAAAAATAAAATTTCTAATCAAAAATATAATAAAAAAAAATTAAAAAAATTTTTTTTTTGCGTTTTTCTCAAATTATTTATTTTAATTTTAAAAAGAAAATTTTAAAATTAAAATTAATCATTAATTTTAAAGTAATTAATAATAATAATAATAATAATATTAATATTAGTAATTAAATTAATTATAAGATCCTTCATAAATAAATAAATAATTAAAAAAAAAAATTATATCAAATCGAAATCTAATACAAAAAAAAAATAACTAAATTGATTGAAATAATTAAAATTGCTAAACTAAAAATTGAGGTGCCCGGAAATTTAATCTTAAACGAAAAGAAAAACAAAATTTAAGGAAATAAACTTACAATAAAAAAACTAAAAATTTAAAAAAAAACATATGATTTTACCTGAAAGAAAAACAAAACAATGTGATTCTATATAAAAAAAAAAACAAAAAAAACAAACAAAAAAAACACAAAATTATTAATTAAATTAAATTAAATTAAAAAAAAACAAATTATTTTTAATAATCTTATTTTTTTGAAAATCAAAATTCAAAATTTAAATTAAAAAAAAAACCTTTTTTAATAAACAAAAAAAATCAACAAAAAAAAAAATGTAAATAAATTATTTTCAATATAAGCAAAACAAAGAAAATAAAAAATTTCGGCCTTTTAAAAAAAAAAAAACACAAAATTTTTAAGGATTTTTTATACAAAAAAAAAAAAGTTACAAAATTTCGAACACAAATCAAAAAAAAATTTAGATACAAAATTTAATTAAGTTTTCTTTTTTGTAAGAAAAAAAAAATAAAAAATTATATTCTAAAACCAAATTTTAGATATTATTGTTTACACACTTTATTTATTTTTTCCCTTTCGGAATTTATATATAATAAAAAAAAATAAATATTTAGGATTTTCGATAAAAAAAAAAAAAAAAACAAAACAAAAACAAAAAAATAAATAAATTTTTGATTTTTCTTTTTTATTTTCATAAAACAAATGTTGTTTAAATTTGTTTTTCTTATAAAAAAAATTATTTTCAAAAATTTTGGAAAAAATGAAAATCAATTTCGAAACTATTTAATAAAAATAAAACATTCAATGAATATTATTAAAATTTGAAAATAAATAATATCAAAAAAAAATTAAAATGTAAACTTTTAAAATATAAATTAGAAAAAAAAAAACATTTAGAAAAGACAAAAATAATAATAATAAAAAAAACCAAACAATAGAATCATATGTTTTTCTTTTGTCATTAAGCAAAAAAAAAAAATGTTTTAAATAAATTTCATAATTTTTTTTTTATTTATTTATTTAACTTTGTTTTTTAAATATATATCAAAAATAATAGACAAGGTAATTTCCGGGCTTGAAAAAATTATTTTTAATATCCTTAATTTTTTTTTTGGATTTTGAAATAAATGAAAATTTTTTTTCTAAACTTTTGATTTTCCACCAAAATACAAAGCAAAAAAAAAATAAAAAACTGATTTCGAAAAGAATTAAGTTGATTTTGGATTTATTTATATATATTAACCGAGGTGAGTGTATTATTATTTTTTTAATATATGTATATAGAATCCTTCTTATCTAAATTTTTTTTCGTAATTTTAAAATTTAAAATTTGAATGAAATATATCATAGAAGTTGGCAAATTTTATCATTGTGGGTCGATCTTTATATGTGAATAGTCGATCTTTATATGTGAATAAAAACCAGGCAGAAAATATTAATTATCTGCTTTCTACAATTCGGCGCGTGATAGATGAATTAAGAAGTTGAACATGAAAACATCACATGTATTAAATGAGCTCTTTAAAAGTTCTTTTTTTTTTTAACTAAAAGGAAGAATTTCTGAACCGCTAATTTCAAAAATTTCAGTTTCAAAAATATATTCGATTTTCTATGAATTCGGAGACTCAGATGCGAAATACCATAAAATGTCATAAATATTCTCTTTTAGAATCAAATCTGTTATAACTTTGTTGCTATAATCTTAAATAAAATTAATTCTAAAACCTGTAGCTATCTAAATAAACTAGAGAAAAAATATATTGAAGCCAAATAAAATCAAAAAATTGAAAAAAAAAATTTTGATGCCGGCCGTCGGGCGGTGTGCAGTAATTCATTTTAGTTTATTTTTATTTCAAGTAAATAAAAATTAAATAAAATTTGAATATTTTTACATAAATATCAAAGAAAAAAAAAGGAAAATTAGAAATTAAGAAAAATATACGAAGACTCATGCGACGGTAAAGTCATATGAGCCTTTCACGGTAATGTTATAAAGTTCACTTGTTGTGCAGAGTCTTATATGTTTTAGATTTACAATATTTTTCTTATAAGTAAAATATATATTTATATGCAGAAGTTAGATTGTTCAAGTTTTGAATTTTTAGAAGTTCAGTAGAATTTAATAAAAAATCTTTAAAAAAAATAATAATTTATTTTTAATTTTGATTAAAAATAGTCAGTCCAGAAGACTCTCAAGTTTGGGATGACGAAATCTTGTATGTTAGACTTTTATGTTGCTATTCTGAAAGAAATTCTTAAGCAAGGATTTTTTTTCCTTTTACACTAGTTTTTTTCTCCATTTTCAAGATGAAAATACTATCAAAATTCTATATCATAGTAAACTGGTAATTTATTTTAAGATTCTTTCCTTTATTTTCAAGTATGTTGAAAACATATATCAAAACAAATTTTAGACAGCTAAAAATAATTTCGCTTTAACGACAAAAAAAAATTAAACTAAACCTAAAATATGTTTGGCAGAAAGATTATATTCATAAACAATATTTTTGTTTTCTTGCTTGCGGAAAATATATCATTTATACTCGAAATTGATAAATTCAATAACTAATGATTAATAACTTAGTTTAGGTCATAAAGATAAAAAAGAAACATATATAATTGATATGTTTATTAAGTAAGAACTTGGTTTTAATTTCAATAAATACAAAGAATGATGTAAAAATTAAGATGATGACCCTTATTTAACAATACAATCCTTTATAGTTGTTTACACTAACTTGATGATGCGTCAATCAACTAATCAAATTTTTATTTTATAGAACATTGAATACTGATGAGAATAATAGACAAACTTTTTTGTTACAATAAATCAAGACTCTATACATGTAACATTAAACTTACTGAGGTCTCTAGAATTCGTAAGATAAATTCTAGTTAAAGTTGGGAAGCGTACTTAATTTTTCTCATCCTTTATTTTAAATTTAATTTCAACATCAAAAATGCAGGTGACTTCAGACAGTTGACCAATCTAAACATACTTTACATAACTTTAGGCTTGTAATATGATAGGCTTCGATTCAAAATTCATATATTCTGACTAGTTTTTGTTTAATCACAAATGCCTACTAAGAAGCTAAAAATTTTCTTGAACTATTTTGGTAATTAAGTATAGTAGTGGATATTATAAATTTTTTGTAGTTACTAGGTTAGGTTTAATTAACATAGAAAAAATTTAAATCATTAGATTTCGTGACCATTCTTACTATCTTACTATTTGTTTTGCAATATGAGTGTACTTAACCAGCGAAGCAATATTAAATTGTCATATATTTTACTATTGTCGCAGCAAAAGAAGGATGCTATTAGTTTTATTAAAAAAAAAAAGAAATTGTACCAGACTTAGAAAAGAGTCAGCTACAGAATTTGATAAAATTGTCTTTAACATTTAAAAAAATGAATTATTAAAAGGAATGCAAACAGTAAAGATCATAAAATTACTAAAGATACGTCAATATTTTCGAATTAAAAAAAAAAAAAATTCTAATGTTCAAATCTAGTTATGTATGAGAAAACCATTGACTTACTCAAAACAATTTCAAAAATATGTATTTTGGACTTATTTTAACAAATGGCTAAAATTAGAACTACTTAATCTAATGAAAATAAAAATTTAATAATTATGCCTACAATGCCTACAATTTAAAAACAAACTTTCCGTAAATATGCTCAAAATATTAATAACAATTTCTTATATATGTATAAATTAGAAAACTGAAATCTTAATTATTACTTATCCTTATATTATTCTAATTGGAATTTTTAGAATGAAAGTGAAAATTGAGTATCAAATAAAATTGAAATAAAATGTGGTTCAAAGTATTTAATAAACCAGGGTTTTCATATGTTGCGAAAATGGAAATATTAGATTCGATAATAATTCAAATGATCTCTTCTATACTATGTACCATTTTTGAGAAATCAAAGCTGGTATTTACTAAATTTCCTAAGTTTAAAAAAAAAAAATTAATAAAATTTTAATTCAATATCATATTATACATTTTTTACATCATCTTCACGAAAAATATATAAAAATAATTTTTTTAAATGTGTAATAAGACCGTAGTTTTGAAGCTTTTGTTCAGAAATGTACAAACACAATATACGAATAATTTCTCGAATTTCGTTTCAAACCTTATAATTTTGTTAATCTTAAAAAGTAAAAGTTTTATTTAACATTATATATATAGCGATAAGTTATAAATTTACATATACAAAAACATTTACATATTATACACATTAACATAATAAATCTTTATTATGTATACATGTATGTAGATAAATATATTTATATAAATATAACATATATAAGTATAAATTTAAATATTAAGGAAGTCTCAATCTATAGATAATATTTAACTATCTCATCTTACTACAGAAATTCTGACCAAAAGAAACCCCTTTCAAAAAGAGTGTACATTTGAACAAATAAACCGAATTAATTTTCAAAATAAGGATAATAAAATATAATATTCATCCTTGCGGCGCATGATCTCTCAAACAAAATAAAAAAATAGAAAAAAAAAAAACTCTACTTCACATTATTTCTCTACATCAAAAAGGATGTGAAAAAAAACAAACAAACAAACAAACACTTTGTTAAATTATCCCCACTAAGTTTTTTTCAATATATTCCAAAACCAAATGGTCATCTCCCCAACACCCAAGAAAATAAAAAATAAATTGTAATAAGATATTCTCATCTTATGATCTCTTAGATTTTTTTTAGATATATATTTTGGTTTTATAAAAGAAAATTAACTGTATATGTACCCTTAAATAATAAATTTTCTCAGATTTTCGTGTATTCATCACCCACCCTTTACAATCGTCCTGTCTGAGAGTAAATGTTTTTTTTTTATTTTTCCCTGAATATTCGTTATTTTATTTTGCATGCGTGTCCTTCATCCTTTATGTACTAACAACCATAATAATCCTGTTGTATATACATATATTCCAACTATAATATTTTCTAAAAACCCCATTATTAGGCTCTATATCTGCGAAAACAAAATAAGTTAATGAGAAAGATTTGTCTGTATGTTTTATATGTATTTTAGAAAATATGATTTTGAAGCGAAAAAAAAAAAAATATGAACTGATTCTTAAGTCAGTTGGTTATGTCTTGGCAGTAGCCAAAAGACAAACGGGAACGCAATATCGAAAAAAAAAAAAAAAAAAAAACATATATACAAAAAAAAAAGAAAGTATAGTAACTATAGGGAAAACAGAACTAAAATATCGGTTTTTAGTTTTATTTTATTAATTTTTTTTATTTTTTTTATTTCAATTGAAAAAAAAAAATTCACTTTTTTTTTTACAACAAATTTTATACACATAAAAAAAAGAAAATTATTGCTATAAATATAAAATTTATTATATATATATATACATACTTTAAATTATAGTATTACAAAAAAAAAAGAAGGAAAAATTAATAATTTTTATATATAACTTCTATATATATATATAAATGAAGAAGAATATAAAATAGTAAATAATGATAATATAAACAAAAAAAAATTATTAATTATTTTAAATGTAATATAAAAAAAAAATAATAATAATATCACGGTACGATTTCTATGAAAAAAATAAAATAAATGAAATATATTGATAAGGATTACAAATGCACATAGTGATTAATCATACTTTTATTATTATAATATTATAGAAATTTTTTTATGTATTATGAACTGCCACAAAATTAACAGCCCAAGGATTTTGAATTCTAGAAACTATACAAAAAGTAAATTATTTGGTTTTTAATTTTTTTTTTTTTTATGACATAATTATTAATTTTATATGAAAATAAAATAGAAAATTTAATTGCGAAACAAAGTTAGAAACAGTTAGATTATTTTTTTGGCTTTTTTATAGTTAAGTTCTTCTCATAAATAACAAATTTATGAAAATATTGTCTATTATAGGAATAAAAAATATTTATTAAAATTTATTTAATTCTGGATTGTATTTTTTATTAATTCTCGAAAAAGTTTATAATACGATATATTTTAAGAATTCTGATGTTATTATAAATTTCTCATAATGATGTGTTCAGAAATTTAATCTTCAATTTTTTGACACTATCTAATATGTAACCGATATTGCTGTTTTCGGCAAATATTTTAGTTATAAATTCATTTAGTTTCAGTTTAAATATTGATTATTTTTTTATACTTTATACTTTTTTATTCTTTTTTACTAATTTTAATAAATTTCAATAATTTTGATTGAACTATATAACATGCCGGATTATGAAATTTTTGTTAACAATCAAAACTGAAAAATAAAATTAAACACATAAGGATTCCTTAACTAGAATTTAATTATAATTTTTATTTATAGAATGCAATAATAAAGATCTTGTCAATCACATAAATTCTTAAAATTCCGAAAACAAAAACAAACACTATGGCTTCATTATGTTGCCCTACCTACAACTTAAAATATTATTATTTCATAATATATTAAATTGTCTTAAAACTTAGGCTCTGATATTCAAAACTAAAATAATTGTCTCGTAAAATAATTTAATTCAATCATCAATTAAATAATTTTTATTTCAACTGGTTTTTATAACAATTTTGAACTTATTAAAGTTTTCTCTTTAAATAAAAAAGAAAATTGTTAAAATTAACAATTAACAAAAGATATAAATTTCCTTTTAGTGAAATATTAAAATTCGCTTTGAGATATTTGTATATTAACATTGTACCTTCTGCATCATCTCTAATATATATGATGAATAAGACAATTTTCTCAATTATTTTTTTTTTTTTTTCAAATCTTTACTTCAACATAATATTTTATATTTTATTCATTTTTTGCAAAAAAAAAAATTGCTTTTAATATTGGAGAAATTTTTTTTGGAAAACACACATTTATACAAAAAATGTGTGTAAGGCAAAAATTGTTGATAAATTTTAATACATGTAAGAAAAAGAAACAAAAAAATATTAGAATTTGCAAATAATAATTTATTTACTTTTTTTTTTGTGGGGAAGGGAATGTTTACTTGAGAAAAAATTAAAATTTTTTTTATTCAAATATTTCGTGTAGTCAGGTTTCTGCGTTAGTCTCTTATAAAACAAAATTGTTATAATTTCAAAGTTTTTGAATCGCATAAATTATTTTTACTTCTAACAAAAAAAAAAACTTTTGGCGCTAAAAACTAATTTATATATATTTTTTAAAAATAAAAATAATCGAGAGTAAACACAAAAAAAATTTCTTTATTATTTTTCCTGCGTATTATATTTTTATAACATAAACACAGAATAAACTTTGAATATTGTGTAATTTTTTTTTATAAAATTTAAATATAATTAAAAATATTAAAGTATTAATAAAAAATAGTCAATCTTAAAAAAAAAAATTTGAATGAAAATAAGAAGCTAATTTATCTTTTTTATGTATATTATAATTTTATATATTTAATTAAAGATAATTAGATCAATATTGAGTTTTTTAAAGAAAATAGTAAAAGATTTATTACATTTTGTTGAAAAGTAATTAATAGATATAATGTACTTACCTGTCTGTCTTCAACTTTGATATTAATTAATAGAAATCTGTTTTTTATGTTAAAATTTCGTTAATTACTTTTGCAAAAATTTAAATTTTACAAATTCTGCAATTTTTTGCTACCCAAAATTTAATTACATAAATTAAATATAAATTAAATATAGAATCAACCACATAAATCTTTTTTGTGCCCAAAATAAGGGTATACAATAAAAAATATATGGACAAGTTTTTTGTTTCATTATATTTTCTTAATCTTGATATTAAGTATTTCTAGCTTGTGTAGAATTAAAATTTTTTTTTTATATTGATGAGCTTCTAACACTTATTATTAAAATTTAGTGTTAAGTACAATTCAAAATTTATTGTATTTACGTTAATTTTGTTTTATTTCGCTAAATTAAATTATTTGCATAAAAAAATTAAATGTTGTCCAAAATATAAATAAAAATTATTATTTTAAATGCATTTTGTCATTTGCAATTATTAATTTAACATTTTGTCTTAATTCATAATAGAAGCTCAAAATAAAACTATTATAGTTCTAAAGATATAGTTTCAAGTACTAAGTATAGTACTAAGTAAAGGAATATTATATATTCCACTCTTTGACAAAAATATAATGTTACAACAATCATATAAAATCCTTTTCTTTTTTACAAATTATTTGCATCAAAAATCGTAAAAATTTATTAAATTATAATTTTCATATCATTGACTCTCTATTTTCCATCTTAATTTTCATATTCAAATAACCATGGTAAGAAGAAAAATAAATATATCTACCTTCCAAAAAAAAAATGTAATTTCTTAAAACACACAAAAAAGGAAAAAAAAAAAGGAAATTTTATATCCTTTTACACAAATACAAATACAACTATGTTGTAAAAAGAAAAAAAAAATCTTTTTTTTTTTTTCTTCATATCTTACAAAAATATAAAATGTAAAACCTAAAAAATTCAATATAAAATTCTTAACTCCTTTTTTATTTATTTTTTCTTTTTTTTTTTGTTATTTTCCATATAAAATATATATATATAGTATAAATTGTTTGTTGTTGGTTTTGGTGGTGTGTAAACCTTAAGAGTATTAAAATATTTTCTTAAAAATCCTGAATATTTTATACACATGTATAATATACCTATAAAATATGTAAAGTAATATTTAGGAAAAAATACAACAAATAAAAAGCTCAGTCATTTTTAGTTAATGTTGTTGTACAGATCTCAAAAATACAGAAAAAAAAAAAATTGAAAAAAATAAAAAAGTCTTATATTTTTAAATTGGGTTTTTTCCTTCGAATTTTTTTTTTTCGGTTTTTTTTTTTTTTTTTTTGGGGGGCTTAAATATTTTCTTAGAAATGTGTAACTGAAAATATATATTATATATTTTTCTTATACGTAAAAAAAAAAAAAAAAACAACTTAAGTGAAAATAGTGCGAATATTTTTTGTTTTTTTTTTTTTTTAACTAAATAGTGAGTGTGTTGTAGAAGATACTCTCTTAAAGCATTATCCTGTGTGGAATATAAAAAGGAGCAACTATAAAAAAAAAAAAAACTAAAAAAAAAAAAAAAATAGAAAAAAAAGGAAGAAGAAAAAGAAAATATTTTTAATATTATTCGTTGATGTTTTTTTTTTTCCTCATTCGTTGCTACTACATCTTCCAATTCACCTCCTCATCTTAATGTTTTTTTTTTTTTTTTTTTTCTTCTTATGGATATCCTTTACCGTTAAAATATTCCTTACCGTTATACATCCTTACGGTCAATATATATATACATGTGTATTATTAATATATGTGTATATATATTAGGATTTTATTTTTTTTTTTTTTACATTCTTGAGGAATCGACGACAATCTTAATATTTTTCTACAGTAAAAATTAAATAAAATTTTCTCTCTTAAAATATTGGTATAAAAAATATATATATATATAGGTATATTATAATGTATATTATTTTATATATTATAATTAAAAAAAAAAAAGAATATATATATTATCTATAGAATATTTTTCAGAGAAAAAGAAAATTATTTAAAGAAAAATCAACGTCGTCAACTCGACAAAAAAAAAAAACAAATTTCTTTTTTTTTTTTTATAAACGAAAAAGACTCACAAAATATTTGAAGTCAAAATTAGTAGATGATGTGAAATACCAGTTGAAACAACTTTAAAAAAAAAATAGAAAATTAAAAAATAAGAAAAAAAATAAAAATAATATTAAGGAAAACCGATTAAAAGAAAAAAATAAAAATTTAAATAATAATAATAATAAAAATAAAATATTTTTTTTTTTAATAATTTTTTTTTTTCAAGTTAAGTTAAGAATAAAAAAAACTTAACTCTTATTCTTGTATAAAAGATGTTGTATCTTAAAATTTCTTAGACATTCGTTTAACAACATATCTACGAAGTCATTGGTATCTAAAAGGCGAAAAAAAAAATTAAACAAAGATTAAAATTTTTTTTTTGTTTTCAACTTTTATTTATCTGTAGAGTTTTTTTTTTTTTTTTTCTTAGCTTTATGAACACAAAATTATTAACAATTTTTGAACAGTAAAAAATAAAATAGCAAAACAAAATGTTAAATTTTTGGAAATTTGAAATTTTATTTTTCTCAAATATTAATTTTATTTAAAATTGCAATTGCAACAAAAATAAACAAAAAAAAAAATAAATAAAAAAAAAAAAGTAAACTACAAATTGAAAAAAAAATAAAATAAAACAAACTAAAAATAAAAAATAAACAAAATAAGAACTTAAATTCAAAGTAATAAATAAAGGATTAATAAAAAAAAATTAAATGAAACGAAAAAAAAAATTACGAAGTACGATAATTAATTAATTAAAAGATAAGAACTTTGAAAAAAAAAAAAAAAATAATAAAAATGCACAAAATTTTTTTTTAATCTAAAATTTTTAAATTTTGTAAAAAAAAAAAAACTAAATTGATATTATGTGAAATTTTATTTGAAATTTAAGAAAAAAAATTATTTATTTTTTTTTTAAATTCAATTAATGAAGTTTGGAAATTTTTTTTTTTTGTTAATGCGTTTAATTAATATTTTCTGTCAAAAAAAAAAACGAAAAATCAAATTGATTGTTTTAAGTTGAGTGAATAATAATGAGTTCAATTCTCTAAATCTCAAAATTAAAAATAATAATAATTTAATAATTTTCTAAACTAAAAGATCTTATTACAAGAAATGTATGTGAGTAATTGAATAAAAAAATTATTTTTTTTTGATTTTTGTCAAAAAGAAACAAATTCAAAATAAATTATGACAATTAATTTTAGTATAATAAGTTTAAAGTTTCGATGTTTGTAATTTTTTTGCAATCAAACCTGGCTTAGGAATAACAACAAAAATTAGAACATATGCAAAATCTCAAGTGTCAACAAATAAAAGAGTTAACTTAAAGAAAACTGAAAAAAAAATTTTAAGTTTAAAATTGGTAATTTGGTAAACTTGAAAAAACTTCAGAATATTAATTTTTTTTTTTTTTTTTGTGACGACATTAAATTTTAAGTTCTTTGTGAAATTTTTTCAATTTTCACATTCTTTAAAAATACTGTCAAATAATATAAAAATTCTTAATAGGGTTTTTTTTAACAAAAATTTATTTTTGTAGGTGTCATGATTAAGACACTTGAAAAAATTCATCTAATTCAAATGAAAATATTTTTGGGATAATAAACAAATAAATAAATAAAATAAACATCGATCTTAAAAAATATTTTATTTAAGACAATATTTTTTGAGATTTATAAAAGCTTCAATAAAACTTAAAGCCCATTTAGAAGAATTAATTTTATTTTCATCATTAAATTTGAAGTGTTTTAATTTTATTGCAAACAATTTTTTTTTTTGAAAAATTTCACTCAAGCAGAAAATCCTTCATTTTTCAATTCTAAATAAAAATTAGAGCTAGATAAAATCACAATTCAAATAGGAATTTAATAATAAAATAAAAATAACAAAAAAGAAAATTAAAAAAAAATTTTTTTTTAACGATAATTCAAATTTTTTTCTTTATTATATTTAAGTCGAAATTACGGAAAAAAAAATATAATTATTTAATTAAAAATTGTTGCTTAAGCTGAAAATAATAACAAAAAAAAATTATACAATATTTAAATTTAAATTATAAGATTCAGCATTAAAAATAGAAAATAAAGTAGAGTTTTAATATTATTTTGTATTCACATTGTTTCACCAAAAAATTAAAAAAAGGAGTGAAATGTAGTTATCGTTGGTTAATTTTCTAATTTTCTTAAAATTTGATATTTTAACTTCGTCTTCGGTGGTAAGCAGTATTAAACCTTTTTTTTTTAAGAATAAAAAAAAACAAGAAAAAAATGGATTTATTTATAAACTTTAAGTCAGATAAAAAAGATTATTCTTTTTAAATAATAAAAAAAACTAAAAAAATTTACAATTTATCTTTCCAATATTGGGAATGAGATGAAATTGTTCATATATCCTTTGAGCCAGGAAAAAATTTTAATTTAATTTTTGGGAGATATAATTAATTTTATTTTTTTCAAATCAAAGTTATTTTTTTTTAAATAAACCAATTTAACAGGAAATTAAATAATTTGAAAAAATTATAACATTAAAATAAAAGACGTGGTGTTTTAAATCTACTTAAGATATGAATCAATCTTGAATGGACAAAATTTACTCTACCAAATTTATTTTAAGTTTAGGCATTAAATTAAAATTATTACATTGAGTTGAATTTCGATTTATTTATCATTTCAATATTATTTCTAACATTTTTCCCAGCTTGACTGCTAAAACCATCTTGTTCTGAAATATTTATCTTAAATCAAAAAGGTAGTTTTCTAAATAAGGCAAATTTTTTTAAAATTTGGTAAAGATTTGAAATAGGTATTTTTAATTTATATTTTTCTGAGTTAAAGTTTTTATTTTCTTTTTCCAATGCAGTTCAAATAAAAGTTGTTTATATCACTTATGAGAAATGTTCTTTAATTTTGTCAAAAAAAAATCTTAAAAATAATAAATTTTTTTAATAAAAACTACCGTCGCATCCACCATAGCTCACATATACGAATATTTTGATTATCATTCTTTTTGTTTTGTTTTTTTTCTACAAAAAGGTAAATTTTTAATTATTTTTATAATGTCATTAAAAAATATGTAGGACCTTAACTTTTTATTTATTTTTATTTAATTTTTTTTTGTTAATACTTTTTTATTCGTATAAGAAGACGTCATACTATTTTATTCACAGGAAATGAGAAATGAAAAAACTAAACTAAAAAAAATTAGTAATAAAATTTATTAACTGTCCTCAAAATACTTGTATTATTTATGTTATTTACTGTCTTTAAATCAGGATCTCTATAATATTAATTCCTTTAATTTATTTGCAATAGATTTCATTTTTTAGTATTAGTCGTGATTTGAATTAAACTGAAAAATTCGACTAGGTACATAATAAGTTTATTATTCACAATTAAAAACAATTGTGATTTATTTTTCCCTTCTTTAACAAATTTTTTTTTCTTGCATACATTTTCTTGCATACTTTCAGGCTCAATAAATTTATTTTATGTTTAAAAAAACGATCGAACTATGTAAGGGGGAATAGGAAAAGAAATAATAAAGAAATAATAAAAATGTAAGCGAATTATTTAATTAGTGTTATTATTAATATTCGAAATAATATTCGAAAACAAAACAGAACAATATTTGTATTCAAAGGCTCAAAAAAATTTAACCATTATTGATTATATAAAAGAAATTAGGTGTTTTTCTTTAAGAATTTTCCCGTTCCAAATATTGATTTCTTCATGTGGCGAAGGTTAGAACTAAAATATACAGACTCCTTATATTAGGTGCTTTTATATATAAAACAATAGTAGAAATTTAATTATTTATACGATACAATAATCCTTTAAACAAAGTGTGACTAAACTCTTGAATCTTGTTAACATATTATTTTACATAGAACTCGCACTAAAATTAAAATTTTCATTTTATTATAAAAACTTTAAATGTGAATGACTTTTTTACAAAAAAAAAAAATAAATCTATAATATTTTATAAAAATTCCAAATAAGTTAGTGTGCATTTTTTCAGTTTTCATTTTTCATTTTTCATTTTTTTTCAATTTATCTATGTTGTGCTAACATAAACTTGAACTTTACAAATCCTTTGAGGATTTTACAAAAAAAAAAAAAACCTAATAAATTTATTTCCTTTTATGCACTTTCAATAAATAAATTTTTTTTTTTTTTTTTGGAAAAAAAATATGAAAAATAATTATAATAGTTAAAAACAAATAATATGTGCAGTGCATGAAAAAAAAAAATAAACTCAAAACCCAAAAAAAAAAAAAAATCATATTATAAAAATTTATACCAAAAAGATTTATGTTTCGTTTTCATTAAAAAAAAAAAAAAAACTTTTTTAAACATTTTTTTTTTGTTTTGTTTTGTGACCTTTAAAATAATTAAATCATAATTATATGTACAAAAATAATTTTACACAAATAAAATTTATACAATAAATAAAAAATTTAATTTAATGTAAAATTGAAAAAAAAATTACAGGAAAAATATTGATCCACAACTAAACTAGTTTTTTCACATTAAACTCTATCGAAGCTTTTAGTTCTGACTTTATCAAGCACTGTTAATGTGTAACAACTGAACTTTTTCAAGATTATAATTCATTCGGAAGTTGGAATAAAAACGACATATCAAAACTACTAATCAATTAGAAAGTTGAAACCTCATTATTATAACGCATGTATTCCTATCAAAATTCTAACTAACTTTTACAAGAAACACACACTCTTTCTTCTTTAATCTAATTTAGTGACGCATCGAAGAATATGAATAAAAAAAACATTTCCAACAAGTTTGATAATTATTATATTAAATTGATAAAGAGTCTCAAAAAAATTGGGCGTCTTATGTTATATTATTGATAAAAATTGATATTTTTTTCAGTAAATTTGAAAATATATTTTAATTACTTCACTTTATCAGTAAAAAAAAAAATCAAATCACTTAAAACCAAATAAAAAAAGACAATCTATAAATATTCTCATTTTTAAATATCGAAAAAAAAAATTTAATCAATTGGGCCTTGAGCTAGATAAAGTATATGTTTGGTATATCTAGTTACGCTCTCAATTGTATGTATCTAGTTACGCTCTCAGATAAAATTCAAAGCTGTGTTCCAATTTTTTGTTGACAATGCAACTCACTTTTAAAATATAGCATAAGAAACTTAAACATATAAGCAAGCATTCAACAATTATTATAGATCATTTAAGAAGAACTAAAACCGGTGTTAAATGTTTTTTTTTTTCTTAAATAAATTCAATTCAACTATCTTCATTGTACAATTTATATTAAATGTAAAAATAGAAATTTCTATCATCTAAAATATTCTCAATAAGTAAAAATTTTATAAAAAGATAATATATATATTTTTTTTAAGAATATAATCAGAACTCTCAAAGTAATTTGATATATTAATTCCGCCCATTATTTTTCTTTTAAATTCAATAAACTTATAAATTTTATTTGTTTCAATTCTTCGATATTTTTATCTAAAAAAACAAAAAAAAAAACTGCTATCAAGAAATTGTTCAATTTTGTCTGTTTTAATTAAAATAATAATCAATAATAATAATAATAATAAAAATAATAGTAATAATAATAATAATTACAATACGGATATGACTTGATAAATATTATTTTTATTTTTTACTTAATTTTACACCAATTTAAGTAATAAGTTATAATTTCTTTAAATTATTTCGGTTGTTTTTGCTTTGGAAATTTTTTTTATTATACTTTAGAAAATAATCAATTCATGTTAATTTAAATTAAATCTTTCAATTAAATATACAGCATTGGCTTCAAGAACATAATAATAAGCCTGTAATGAAGTAAAAAAAATCAAGTCTAGAAATTGAGTCCTACACTGAGAAAAGAAATTTGTAATTATAATTGTAATTTTTCAATATTCAAAAAGAAAATTCAGCTTAATATTTTTAAATGGTCTGGTCACCCTGGCGTATATTTAGCCATAAGTTTTACATTTAATGTACTATTATGGAATAAATAAATAAATAAATATTTTAAAATTTTAATGATTTTTATTTTACTTAGCAAAAGATTGAAAATAAGGTAGTTTATGTAGTTATGGCGTTAAATCCTGGGTCCTAATGGCCATGCATAGTGACAACGAAATTTGCATTTTAGTGATTCTTTTCCTTTCTGCATATATTTTCGACTTATCATTAAAACAAGAACATTAAATTTTCAAAAACATTAAAGAACATTACATTTGGAAAGAACATTAAGAACATTAAATTTCAAGAACATTAAATTTGGAAAATTATAATTATGATGAAGTTGGAACATAATAACAATCCCAAGACCTATCAAATCCATCTAAATTTTATTCATCCATGTCATCTTCAACTTCAATCCCACTTGTAACCAAACCATAACATGATGAACTTGAATGAACCGTCTTCACTAAGAACTTCAAATTCAATTAATATAGTTATAATAAAAATCAATAATATAACTTCAAGTTTTTAGTATTTCAAAAATAGTTTTTAAAATATTTTTAATTAAACGTAAAAAAAAAAACTAAATAAAAAAAAGGAAAAAAATTAAAGTTCTTTAAACTTTAACTGTTTTAGTTTTCATTTTTATTTTCGATTTTTTTTTTAAACAAAACTATCTGAAAAAAGTCCATGAAAATTAAATAAAAAAAAATTATTTATTATTTCTTAGGGATTCCAGCAGCAATATTAAAAAAAAAATAGAATACCATACAATGAAAAAACACCTTATTCGGAAATCTCATTGTGAATTCAAAAAGCCATTTTTTAAACACAAAAATAGTTAGTTATATTTATAATTTTCTTTTTTTTTGTAGGAAATTGAACTTTTCCTTTTCAGGCTACCAAAAAAAAAATAATAATGCTTTTAATATCAACAAAAATGAATAAAATATATTTCATATTAAAGTATTTTCGATTTGAACGAGAACAAAAATTAAAATAAATTTCAATTCGTCCAAGCTTAATTAATCCAAACGATAATTCGTTCAAATAACAGTTCGTTCAATAAAAAAATTGTCGAAGGACTAATTATTCAAATAACAGTACGTCCAATGCAACGACCTTTTTTTTAACAATATTATTATATACTAATATGTAATATAAAATTTAAGTATTAACTCAAATAATTAAAAATTGTATAATTCAATCAATTAAACAAAAAATGCAACGCCAATAATTTATCATGCCTTTCGTAGAAGTACAAATCAAAAAATCCTATATAACCCTGATCACTTAACACAAATAAGATATAACAAATACATACCAGATTATGATAAAAAATTATTAGAAAAAATCAAAAGTACAATATGGTGGCTCCAAGGTGAAAGTTAAAAAAAACAAAAAAAATAATTATTAAATCAGAAATTTCAGTATTGTTAGAATTAGATTTAAGCTATTAGAGTAGGTCTAAGTTTTTTTAGTAAAAATAAAAAAAAACGAGAAGAAAGTAAGTGGTTTTTCTAAGCAAACAAATTTTCCACTACACAAAATAATAAAATAAATATGTACAATACTAAATACAATAAATAAAAAAATAGGATAAAAAACACATAATTAATAATAAATAACAAAGAGACCTCCAAAGAAGGGGCATTAGGTAGGAAATAAAAAAAAAAATAAAATTTTAAATCTAGCTTTAAGATAAATTTGTATATAAATTTATAAAAACCATTAATATTAAATAAAGCAAACTTTTTGAATTGAATTGAATTGAATTGAATATTAAATAAAAGTACCCTTGGCCCTAAACATAAACTATAATCAAATCACACTCATCAAATAACATAAATCAATAATGTATGTAGCAATCGATTTATTGCAATTAATCTTCAGAACTTTAGTTTTTTCACAAAGTAAATAAACTGATTGTCTACTCTATAAAGTTCATGTCAAATATAAAAAAAATTTCAAAAAAATCTAAACTTGTTCTCAGAATTAGTAATGTTAGCATTAATAATAAAATAAAGATTAAATATCTAAGACATTTTTTTACAATATTTGAAATAATAATAATTTTCTTTTTCTTTATAACTTTCAGGCAACACCATAATATTAACCAATTTTTTTTGTGAAGAAAAGCTTATTAAATCATAGGTAAGTCAATAAGAAATATTTTCTTTTTTAAATAATAATTTTCACTAGGTCACTTCGAAAATAGTACAATAAGAAAAAAAAACCATAATTGACAAATTAAATTTAAATTTTCATATCAGACTATTGATTTTAAATTATTTTTGACTAAATTGAAGGAAATAATAAATGAACTTCAACAAAAATTTTATAATAGATATGTGAATACAATTAAGCAATCATTTTTTAAGACATAAAAAGTTAAGTTTTTAGCCGTAGATTTTTACAGCATACATCAATAGGAAAATTATAAAATAAGATATGAAACACTATTCAGTTTAACCATAATACATTTATAATATTTGTTAAAGTGTATTATACTTGAAAATACTGAAAATTAATTATTATTATTAGTAATCATTAGAGTAAAAAAAAAATCAAAATGTTACGTCTGAAGAATAAAACAATAAAATTACATAGTAGTATAAGATTTTCACCGTCATTTTTCAAAATTTTTCTATATATAAAAATTAATGAATAAGCTTCCGCCAATGGTAATAAAGCTTTGAGTCTAACGTGCAATTATATTTTCTTAACCAATAATATGTATAGTTTTTTTATTTTATATAATAATATTTATTTTGCTTATTATTATCTATTGTCTTCAATAATTTAATTTTGCTTTGATATTATTCCCCATTACTCTATATGCACCTACAAACGTATATTATTCCCCAGGTGTTATCCACCTTAAAAAACAAAACAAAAAAACAAAACAAAAAAAAAGAAATCAATATTAATCTCACTCTTTCCAACCAAAAAGTTTATAAAAAGACTAATACGCGATTTCTCCAATTTTTTTTTTTTGTTTTTTTAAACACTATTATACATGTACACAAGTATACTATACGTACTTTCAATTACGTTTTTATTCTAAAAGTCTCTGGACACTATCAAAAAATTAAAACATGTTTCTTGTATGTCATATATGTTGAACATTAAAGTAAAACATAAAAAAAAAAAATTGTTTTACTAAAAAAAAAATCACCTACAAATCGCGAAAAGTTTAGTTAGTTATCTTTGTATTGTAAATATATCACATATGCCCCATAATAAATTGATAATATTCTTGTAAATTTTACTTAGAATGAAGTATTAAAGTTTGAACAAACTTAGCTCTTTTGATTTCTTGAACACAATGAGAATAAAATAAAAAAGTTCTTGTTCTAGGAAATCTTTTCTTTATTAAGTATAATGTTTATTTCACAGAGAAAAGTGAACAAAATGGGTTTTTCAAAATTTATTTAAACGAAAAAGACACATTGAAAAACTAGAACGGGGTGATTTATATAGGATAGCATTAGATCATAGGGTATCAATATATTTAATATCATTATTTAATAATTATTATTCTATAATAATTATTAAACTATAATAAACTTATTTTATATACTTATAACTGATTATATTAAACTTACTTAACATATTTAACATTAAACTTATAAGTTAACAAATTGTTTTGAAAGCGTTTTTTTAATTGTGCGTAATTATCATCTTGTTAGAAGAATCAAGAACGTCAACTTTAAAAATAATATTTTAAATTATAAAAATAATATAAACTATAAGGAATATTGTACAGAATCAGGATGTGGATCTGTTCAGCTTTCATACCAAATTTATATATTTTTTTTTTGTAAGAAACATTGCTCACTTTTGACATTTTATAAATTAATTTTTGTGAATCAAAAGAAAGGATAATCTTCTTATATGGTTGTATAATGTATGTAAACACATTTTGAGTTTGAGTATGTTGTATGTATATATTTTTATTTCTACATAAAGTTTTAATTTTTTAATATTCGAATCTTAGAAGGCATAAGATCTTCGGATATAAGTTTTTGATTTAAGTAAAATAAAAAATCTCATTATGATGACAATACTTTTCCAAATTCAAAATTTCGGAGAAGCACAATAAACTTAAATATTATTATTTTTATACCTATTTAGAAAATAATAAGAGAGGTGGGCTTTTTCTCGGCACCCCCATTTATTTTTTTTTATTTTATTTTTCGAGACGAAAAAAGTTCAATTTAATATCATTTATTAGGAGAAAAAAAAACAAAAAAAAACAATAATAAAACTTTCAGATAATAAAAAAAATAATAATATAACCCAAATACAAACACATAATTTTGTAGATTTCTGATTTTCTTGTTCCGCAAAATTACACTTAATAAATATACTCAACTGAGTCGTTTAATAAGTTTAGTTTTTTGTTTTTTTTTTTTGTTATTTCAACTTTTTTTTTTTATCTGATTTTAAAAAGAGGAAACTAGGGGACAAATAACCGGAACTACTGTCCAAAGATTATTATGGTCTTTTTCTGTTTGTTTCTCCGTGCTTTACAGATTTTAATGATAAAAAAAATAAATTTATCTTTAAACTAATTTTTTTAAGTAATAAATTGAAATAATCACGATAAAAATTAAGCTTTGCGAAATAATAAAACTGGGATGGTTTAAAATAATCTTAAAAAATTGTTGAAATTAGATATATAGGTACTTGAGAAAATACAACAGTTGGAACATTTTAAATTAAAACTATGTAGGAAATTACATACGATATAAGTATTAAACCAGTCAGGACTGTCCTTAAAAATGATTTTCTCACAACTTGTAAAATTCTGAAACGATATATGTAGTTATTTTTTGCATTCAATTTTGACTGCTATTACGCTTCGAATTCGTATTAGCAGTGAATACACATGTATCTCTAAGGAGAAAGAAAGCACAACGTAATGGATCAAAAATCAAAGTCTAAGATGACTACGATATTTAGTTATGATTTCTAATAAAGCCCAACAGTTGAACAGTTGAAGTACATAAGTTAGTAAGAAAACCTGAAGCGAAGTGGTGATCAGATATCACAAATTTGAGAGCCAAAGCTAAAGATCCTCGTATTTGGAGTGGCATGATGCAGGAAGCCAAGACTCTAGAAGGACCGTGAAGATTAAGAAGAAGAATCAAACTTTCATATAAAGAAGATAAGGTTTTTTGTTTAAGGAAATATTTTTTTAGAACTTAATGAACTCTTAACTTAATGAACTCCCTTAACCTAATGAACTCCCTTAACTTAATGAACTCTGTGAAACATTATGTTCTTTCAACAAGTTGTCAAATGTACTTCAAGACAAAATTGTAAACATTATTGCCTTTTGTATAAACAATTTAATTTAAAAATAATTTTGAATAATTTCTAGTAAAAAAAAATTAAACCTATCTAATTTTAACTCAATTTATAAAAACATCACCCATTTTCAATTTGTTATTATTACTTTTTATCAATTGAAATGAATCTGTTCAAAAGTAGTAAAATTTAAATATTGGACAAAACTTCTAAAAAAAAGAATTGAATTCTCCTAGATTAAATGAAAAAAAAAAAAATTGTTTTATTCAAAAACATATAAAACTGCTTATATAATAATTATTTTGATTATTAGAGTGAGTGACCGATTCATATTTTTTTTATTTTATTTATTTTTTTTTTTAAGAACAAAACTACAACTTTCAACTATATTTCCACATAATACATTATGAATTATATACAACAATTTTGAATATATTTATAGTTAGTGTGCTGTTATTGGGAAGGGAAATTAAACATGATTTATTTAAATTATTGCGACATAAAAGCACCGGATATGAGGAAGTAAAATGTCTCGCTCAGGTGAACTTAGTTGTCTAAGTTTTTTCTTTATATATTTTATAGATTTTAACATTATATTTTACACGCCTCTAACTTATTTTCATCTCTATATTATATTCTATTATTATATAATTATATTCAATAGTTAGCTACCTATATATTGTGACATTTATTAATAAATACTGAATTATTGTTTATATAAATAATTAAATATATATATAACTTATAATTACTATAATTAAAAAAAAGAAAAACAGATTTTCAAGATTTATTTATCTAAAGTTAAACACGAAATATGATTCGCTTGACTTGATCTGCGAATTCAAATCAAATAGAAATATTTAAAAAAACAAAGTTTTCAGCGACTTTGAAGCAAAAGCTAAACAAATTTAGCTACTTATCTTATATATATCTTCTTAATTCTTCCTTCAATAGAATATTTCCACTCTTCGTTCTTTTTCATAATCTTTTCTTATTTTGTTTTTTATTATAATATTTTTCTATATTTTTTCGAAATTCTGTATATTTAATTTTAATTTTTTAATGTCATTCCTTATTCTTTTATCCAGCATATTTTCTTTGCTTTCTTCACTTATTTTGATTTTCACACTTTCCGGTATAGTATTACTGTTGCTGTTATCACTGTTACTGTTATTACAGTTACTGTTATAATTAGGAATACTTTTTACTAGAAATTATTGAAAGGTTGTTGAATTGTTTCGTTCTTATAGCAAATTAAAGCCTCATCAGACTAAGATGATTGTTATACCAAATTAAATTTTTATTTAAATTTGTGTGAAATTTGTGACTTATTTGAATATTAGAAGAACAAAAAAACTTGACTTCAAGTTTAAGTCCTTATTTTAATCGAGAAAAAACTGTCTCCCCATTAATCATTATTTCAAATAGCAAAAAAGAGCAGCACAGTTTTACAAAAAAATTCTTTCAGGTACATTTTTAATACAAAACATTCATATTTATATATATATATATATATATATATATATATATATATCTATTATGGATATAATATAGAGCAAAATCTTTTTCTAAAACAAAAAATTTCAATTTTATTTGACAATATTCTTCTCAACTTTCTTCTAAACTATTTAAAAACTATTAAAGTATTAAATCAAGCATTAAATAATCTGGTTTTTTTTTATTAGACGTGCCAATGTATCTGTATATAGAATATATTATATAGTTAGTTATAATTGAAAAAAGGAACAAAAAAAAAAACTATAACCGAAGCATAAGATTCTAAAAATTTGCATATAAAAGACAATGATTATATAAAATAAAATTATAAAACTTTTAAAAAGAAAAAGATTTATTATCTTAGAAAACATTTTTGTGGTCACTAAAGTATCCATTCAATTAAGATTAACTTTAAATAAATATGTACTATGTACAATGTAGCATCACAAAATATTTATGTACATACTTATAAACGTATATGTACATATAAATAGGTAAGCCTTAGAATTACTTCCATATATATAAATTAAGCTAAATTTTATACATATTTTTGTGATGTTAATTTCAGATTCTTAAAAACTTTTAAAACTAAGAACAGAAAAAATAATACAACGATAAATATTAGAGAAAATTGTATGGTATTTGGATAGAAAAATAATTACATGAAAGGACAAGAAACAGAAACTAAGGGTCGTAATGAATACATCTTCATTTTTGGACTCAAAGATTGAACAAAAATTAAGAGCTTCATTCAATTCTAGCAATTTTTTTTCATTAGAGATATATGAATAAATGATGTTTATAGGAAATTCAAGTTCATACATCGATCTAGAACCAATTTTATTCTAATATTGATCAATATTGTCTATAATTTATTACAAATTCGATTAAATAATTTATTACAAATTTGTCAAATCGAAGAGGGAATCAGTAAAAATATTTGGTAACAGCATAATTAAGAGCATATATTTTTGCCTCCTAGGCCTCAAACTTGCTCTATGTCTTATATGAATATAATCATTTTCTAAATTAAAATGTTTTTCAATGAAAATCCTACAGTTTTAACTGAAAATATTTTTATTTCGCAAAAATAAAAAAAGAAAAATCTTAAAATTTCTTAAAAATATTCTTCTAGGTTTTCAAGCCGACATAAGTGGCTGACCACTTAAAATCTAAATAAGCAAAAGAACAAAAAATATTACCCTCAATTGAAAATAAATATACAAGACAAATATTTTCACAAGAAGCAAAAAAAAAGAATAAGGAAAATTTCTATTTCTTGTACAATTATGGTTTACCAAAAAAAAAATAAATTGTCTGTAAAATATTTATTTGTGACATTGTTATGAAACACTAAATCTTAAGAAATATTTCAGGATTTCCCATTTTCTTAATGTTTTGTTATTTGTTTTTTTTTTTCAAGTGCGTGAAAAAGGATACAAGAAGGATGAGATTTGCTTTTTTCATATCAAAGAAAGTATTTGTATAGGGCTAGATAAAAAAAAAATCTAAAGAAAATTCAACAAGTGTAGGAAAAAAAAAATTTTCCCAAGAAAATAAAAACTTTTTAAGGTGTTGATTTCCACAATTATCCTTCAGGATTATTATTATTTATATAATTCTTTGTTCTTTTGATAGCAATTATATAAGGAAGAGCTAATTTTGAGTGAAAAGATTTAAGGGAAGAAATTCCTTAAGAAAATTTTTGTTCTTTCTAATTAATTTGAAACTAATTTGTCATGAAATAAGATTATTATGAAAGAGATAATTTATAAAACTAATATATAGATAACACTCCATAGAATTTTTATGGAAGTTAAGTTTAGAAATAAGTCTAATTTCTGAGAAAGGGGGGATCCTGTAAAAAATATAAAATTGCATAAGGACAAAATTTTAAAGTTTCAAAAACTAGAGAAAAGTTTTATCTATTATACAAATCCAATTTCGAAAATAGTCAAACTTAATCTGTTTTTAGGGGGGCAGACAGTTGCCCAAACAATCTGACAATCTGACATTTGCAAAAAAAAAGGTTTTTTTAGCTGAGTATAAGTTTTGTTAAATTAAAAAACTGGTCAAATGTCAGATTGGCAAATGTCCGTGGGCAAATGTCAGATTGTCAAATGTAATTTGGGCAACTGTCCGGGAATAGTTTTTAGCTTCCTTAAATTCAAACATTAAATATTGATTCCTGTTTTCATAATAGTAAAATAAAAAGGTGTCTCTGGTATGTATCTATAACGTTATCGAACATTATCTAACAGTATCTTACAGAACTAGAACTGTCTATGTAAGGTTATCTATTTGAAACTAAACGAACATAAAAACAAAATTGAATAATTTCTATTTTGTAAGAACCAAATGATCAGCAAGAATCTTATAGAACTAATTTGAATTTGGTATGTAAGAAACATCAGATTTTTTTTTATTATTCAACAATTAATCAATTTTGATTAACTCTTTTAAAAATGAATCAATGGGTGCGCATTATCTTATCATTAAAACTTATTCAAAAAAAGGAATAAATTAATTTTTTTTTTATAAATCATCTTTACAATTTGTTTTTTTTTTTTAACTAATAATCTTGTTTATTAACTTTATTTGTGGTAAATAAAAAAAAAGTTTTTGGCACACGCTCTATTTTATTATACTTATACTTGCATAATTTCTTGATACTTAAATCTACATCGTTTTATTCTTTTTTTTTTGATGGGCAAAAACTGTTTTCAACATTTTTTCTAGAAATCCATATGTCACCTTGTTTTTATTAGATTGCAATAAAAATTTATTCAACCCTCATATAATATTAAACTATACTTACTTACTTTATAATTTTTTATATTGTTAAAATATTTTTATCTAGAGAAACATTATTATTATTATTATTTTCAAAAGTCGAATACATAGGGGTAAAAATATATTTTCTTTTCATTTTCTCCTAAGAAGCAGATGTGCTGTTGAGACTTGATCTCAAAAAAAAATCGAATTATATTTTAGGCATATAGTAGGATATACAGTACACACAAGCATTTTGACATAGAGTGCTGAAAAAGGTGCACAATAAAATTTAATTTTTGTTTTTTCATTTTATTTTATTCTTTTTTTTTTTCAAGGATCAATACTGGAATTTCAATATTATTTTTCTTTTAGTGATCTACAAAAACAAAATATTCCCCTTTTCTGAATAAAAATTTTGTATCTTTACGTCATTAATTCCTTTTATTATTACCTTTTTACTTTTTAAAAACACACAAATATTGCAGCTGTCTTTCATTTAAAAAAAAAAAAATTATAAGAATTGCAAAGGGGGAAGATATCTGTTCAAATTGTATATGTTCAAACATTGAAATTCTTCAATATTTCTGTGTGATTATGAATTGACAAAAATAATTTTTTGATTATCTTGATGTGTATTATAAGTAGGTACAATCTAAAAACCAGAAATAAAATTTTGACAGAAAATTTCTCGAAAAAAAAACAAACTATCATGGTATATTTAGAACATCGACCAAGCTTCGATTTCTTAATATGTATAACTTAATATGCATAACTTAATATGGTAAATCTAGTTCGGAAGAAGTTCGAAAGCATTTAGTTCTTCACAGATGAAAGCTTCAAAAATTTCCAATACAAGCAAATTTACACAATTTTGCAACTGGAATGAATTTGTTTACTTTCGTTTCATATATACGTACATTTTCCAACCAATAGGATCAATTATTAAAACTCAACTTCTTGTGTATCTTTGAATTTTTCGCGATAAAAAAAATACCTTTAATCATTTTCATAAAACAAAAGACACAAAAATAATGAAGATACAAACTAGTTAGTATATGAAAATATATTATATTTTCCTTACGTTTATCCGTTTAAGTACAGAAATAAAAAATTAACCACAATTCCTCACCTTCTTCCAACATAATACTGAAATGAAATGAATTTCTTAAACCTAAAGTTATTTCTATAGTAAAAAAAAAAGAATGAACAAAAAAAAAACATAATTTTCTTTTAAGAATTCTTAGCTGACAAAATTTTTTTTATAGTTTTTTTCCCCTTAATTTTCTTATGTATTTCTTAATAAAATTTCTTTATTGTGTTTGAAGAATCTTTCGAATATTTTATGAATGTGGTAAGACAAGGTCGTTCAAATTTTCTTTGGTATGATGTATAATTTGTATATATATTCATATACATGACGTCATTTGAAAGGAGTACAATAAGATTTATATAAGATATTTTTGTTAAGAAAGTTTTCATTGGCTCATTAAATATTACGAATTGGAATGTGTGTTGAATAAGAAATTCGTGAAAAAAAAAATCAAATTTCATTCGTTTTTTTTTCCTTAACAAAAAAAAAACGAAGATAAATTTAGAATATGCTATCAAGAAAATATATCTTATACATCAGAGCCAATATCTTTTAAGGAATAAGGATTTATATATTGAATGAATGAATAGGTTAGTTGTTATTCGATTAGCCTATTTTACAAGATTTAAAGAAGATTAACATTATTTAGATGTACATAGGAAACTACTTCAACAAATTGAAATAAATTATTTTGATAGATTTATTACTACCTTAATTATTCATTTATATTCATCATTATTAATGTTTATATTTTAACATTTTTGTATTTCAGTTTTATTCAACACTTTAGACTTAACGAATCTAGATTAGTTAAAGAAGAACTTCCGATAAGTAAGAAGAAAATAGAAAAAGTAAATTTGTTTTTTTAATTGTCTGAATTTTGATTCGAACTTGTTGATTTAAATGCACATTGGACTGCAAAACTAGGGGGTATATCTTAATCGTTCAATCATCTTGGAATTTGCTGTTACGAAAATCAATGAATATGGACCAACTGCACATAATTAAAAAAAAATTTTAAAATTTAAGTTAATATATATATTGTGGTTAGAATAGAAAATTTTTAGTTTTCCGGTCAGTACATTTCTATTAAGAAGAAGTCAAAAATTTAAAAAATATTAATTATTATACCTAATAAAGTCTTCTATTTTGAAAGAATTATTTGATGAATTCTATTCCGAGCGATAAGAAAAAAAAAGATATCACTGATGATGATGATTCTTCGAATAGCTCATCATAATGAATTTACAACAAAAAGTTACAGAAAATAGTTCTCAAAATCTCACAATTTTTGCAAAAATTTTCTTCAAAAAAAACCAAAAATCGGTAATTCCAAACTAATTTCAAGAATCATTGCGATGTCATCCAAGGTCAAAGAGATTACATCTTTTGTGGTATCTATAAACATTAATATTATGCGGGCGTGTGCTGGTCTTAAAATTATGCTAAAATATCCATTATCATTTTTTTTATACGTGTTTTATAAATATTTTTAGGGATTTCTTATAAAACATAATATCCTTAACCTAATTTTGAAGTTATAAAATTCGTGTACAAAGAAAATGTTGTTTTTTTCTACACCTTTTCTGCATAATAAGCAATTATTTTTTAGACAACATTAGATTGATGTGCAATATGCAGTTTCGGAAGTTGAACCATATGGGGATATTATGTTTTTTTTTTTTTTTCAAATATCTATAAAAAGGTATATCGAAAAAGAAAAAAAATTACATCAAAAAATATGTAAAGACATAATCACATTAAGAATCCTGGGGTTTTATATAGGAAAAAGATGAAAATAAAAATTAAAATTTGATTGCTGTTAAAGATCGGCTGATGAATGAATATTATGTTTTTTCTTTAAGATACAAAAAAATATGTTCGTCCTTTTGATTTTTACAAATTTTTTTTCTGGTCAATTGTTGTTCAAAAAATAAATAAATATGATCGTTAAAAGAACTGCATGAGTTTTTTGACCTAAAGGAAATTATTATAAGATGACCCTGCGTTAACAACAACTGGTGTTTTAAATTGTTCCCAGCACAATAGTTATGAATGTAGTTACTACAAAATAATAGTCCATGTTTAATTATGTAATTTTTTTCTCCTATTTTATCATATATGGCTTTTATTAGCAAAAATCTTTATGTAATCGATCTGAATTCATGCTATTTGCATTAATTCCTATTAAAATCAAAAACTTAGTTCGAAATCTTCAAAATCGAAATTATATTTTCTAAATTGTTACGGCTGACTCAGAGCTATTCTTGTCCAAATTAAATAATAGTTCTTTTATATTTTTTTTTTTTTTTTCATAAAAATGTGCATGGTATAATATAACATATACTTACATATCCTTTAGTCCTTTTGTAAAATATATACATATATTTTTTTATTCCTAAAGAGTTGGAAAGTTCTTTAAATGATTGTACACTTAAAAGAAAGTGAAATTTTACTATATTTATATTTTTGTAGATCTTTTGCAAATGTTTTTGATTAGTCATCAAAACATCTGAATAACTAAATCAATTTCATTATTCATATATATCTGAATAATGCAAAAATATTCATAATTTTTATCCTTTTTTGGATTTAGTTGATGCTAAGAAAACAAAACTACCTGAGTATATTGAATGAAAAAGTATCTTTATTTCTATTGTCCTTCTTCGGTTTTTTTGAAAAAAATAAAGAAAAAGGATTTAAAAAGGATAAACACCTTGAATTCACTCTTGTGACAAATCTTATTGTGTTGTATGTTTTTAATATAAGGTTTAAGATATTTGACTATTAACTCGTTTGTATATAGTAGTGGTCACATCCTGCAGTAAACATCAAATATTTAAAATTTTAATTTCCATTGCCTTTTGTCTCATAAAGCCCTGATGAAGTTTCAAAGTGTCAACGGAATATTTTACCAAAAATGATTTTATTAAGAAGTGGTTAGTTTTATTGCAACGAATCGTTATTACTTGATAAATTAAAACTACTTTTTTTAACCTTTTTCATGCAACAATAGTATCTTCAACTTACATCTTTCCATAAAAATAAAAAAAATTTCTGATCAAACAAAATTTTTATAATTCATCACCAAATATTATGACCGATCATAATGTATTTATTACAAATAAATATTGAACACAAAAATAACATTCGGGGTATCCTCCTTTCAAACTAAAATCAATTATCTTATTTTTAATACATTCAAAACTTACCCGACTATGTCATCAACTAAAAGGATTGTATTATATGTGAAAGAAAAAAAAATTAAATAAAAATTCTCATTATGACCATAAGAAAAAAAAAACAAAAAAATATTTCACATCAAAATTTCATTCTCAGGTCAACACATATTGTTGAATTAGTTATTATTGTGTCGGATACCAAACATTCAAAATTTTCCATTAATCTATAGATAGAAGAACTATGATGATATCATTTTATTTAAATTAATTACCTTTTCTTTTTAAACATCAATATTTTCTTACATAGTTTCTTACGACAATTAGCTGTAATTAAGTAAATTTTTAATTAAATTTATGATCAAAATGTTTTAACATCTGGTTAGGCAAATGTAGTATACTCATATACGTACAAAACTAAATTTGAAGCTATACTTAATCAACCATAAAAATGTTTTTTTTTTTTTTTTAATTAAATTATGCATAATTATTAAATTTAAAAGCTGAAGAAAAGATAATTCAGTTCAAATCATAATATCAAAATTCTATTTTCTCTTCGAAATACATTTCAACATTTTGGCGCATCATTCCGTAATCAAGGTTCTTGTTCTATATTAGCAATAGATATTTCAATAAACATAAGTCGGTTGAAAATTCACAGTACCTATATCTCTCAAAAGAATAAAATCAAAGATTTAAAAATTATAAACATAATTATTCAACAAAACTTCTTCAGACAAAGATTGGACTAAATAATGTCAGAATTTATTTATAAGATAAAAAAAAAACAATATAATGAGTTATGAAAAAAAAAAAAATTATAAATTTTTGCATACAATTGATATCACTATATAAATAAATGTATTCAAATATCTTTATTTTTATTTTCTTTCTAACAAATCACCCACATAAAATCTCAATTATTTATGCTGCTGTACCTATACCTAAAAAAAAAAAAAAAACGGGAATAAATAAACTTTTTAATATGTATGAATTTCAAAGAATTAAATAAAAATATCTTTGTTTTTATTATTTTTTTTATGACATCAGAAGAAATATTCTAAAGGTTCACTTAAACTTTATATAGTTTAACATATAATTGCATAATTTTTAAACTTTCAAAATATTTTTAAAAAAGGTTAAAACATTGATTAAATTGTTTTGACACTTTTCCAATTGTGGCAGTTACGTTTTATCTATTTGCAGTATTAAGGTAACTAAGTCAATTTAAACCAAAAGTCTGTAAGAACGATCATTTAGAATTGCGGTAGAAGTAAACAAAGATTCTGTTTCAGTGAAAATAGAATTATATATTTATTGATTTCATCATACTAGAATTCACGAATTCACGAATCGTAATCTACAAAATTATCCTCCGAAATTCACTATTTGTTATAACCTCAATCTTATTTAATCTGTTTTATATATAAATTTCAAAGATACAGAAAGCAAACATTTTGCGATATTTTAAAAAAATGTCTTCACAAAATTGAAAAACTAAAATTTTTTTTATCCCCAGTGCCTTTGTTGATGGAAATGTGAATTATTATTTATTTTATATTTCTTCTATGATCATCATTCAAGAAAATATCTAGAGCTTTTTTTTTTTTTTTGGGATAATCATTTTCAAAAAGAAAAATCTAAACTGAAAAATAGGAAAAGCAAATATTCGTCTTCATAAAATTTTTCTCTATAAATTTTGTTTTGTTTTTAATTTTTATTTCTTTTTTTTTTTAATATTTATTTATTATTTTCTTTTTATTTATGATAGCTTGCACTTTTTATCATAACACTAGGATCTTGTGTGCCAAAGGATATTATGACAATTCACTTTTTTTTTTATTTCTGTTTGCGAAAAGGAATTGCAAAATATCTAAAATCATAGAGAAAAAAAAAAACCTTTGAAAATATTGTCGACAAAATGATAAAAAAAAAAAAAATTATTGAAAAAAAAAAATTAATACAAAATTAAATACACAGAATTTGAATGAGTTCTTTTTGTCACAAGGACTCTCCTGATTTTTTTTTGAATCAGAAAATGTTACAAATGACATTTTATTGATGTTAATAAAATTTAATAAGTTCAATAAGTTTTTCTTCAATTAATATATAATTAAGAAATAAAATGTAAGCTTAAAGATAGAAACTTTATTGTCGATTGATGTACCCTTTTTTCATATTATCCTGTGAAGTTGTCTAAAAATTTTTGCTTGTATGTATTTAATGACAAATTTTCAATATTTTATCCTTTTACTTACATTTATAATTAAAATCAACTTAAATTTCTGGAATGCTCAAATAATATTCCGGGAATTCATACTATTAGGCCGTGCCTTAAATCCTAACATGGGTTGAGTCTGAAATCGCATTTAGGTCTTATTTTTGTTTCGATTTCATTTTTCATGACTTTTGTTATTTTACTTAAACAATGTATGATTAAGTTTATGTTATATATTTCTTTGATTACATGATCGAAAAGGACATTGTTTTTACATATGAATACAAATTATATTTATGTAGTAGTTTAATTTGAAGTATCTCATTTATTTCGTCCAATTTTATATTAATTGCAGCATAATCAGAGTACTTGCAAATTAATGAAAATTGTTTGGGTGCGTGCATTTTCGAAATAGCTTGTTTTTGGTTTTTCTTCAAAAAATTCTTATACCCACAAAGAAAAAAATATATATATATGAATATATTCATATAGTAAGTATATATACGGGCTCTCTATAATTTTTAATAGAAAAAACTAATTACTCAAATTAAAAATTAGTCACGTCATTAAGGTTGTAATTGGAATAACTCTCATATAAAGTAATGTGAGAAGTATGAAACCAATATATCTATTGATTAAGGTAAATATATTTGTTTATAATCAATCGCACATGTAAACTTATTAGGTACACAATTGATTTTATATAATTAATTTTTTTTACTTCATAAGTTAATATTTATGGCGTTTAGAAAATATCGAAAGTACATTTAATTGAAACTTTTTAATATTATTTTTTCATATTTGGTCCAGAAACCAAAATACGGGAGTTGAATTCCCACATAAATTTTTATGTATATATTATTCTTTTTTTAACTCTTTTTATTTTTATAAATCTTATTGCTTTTTCATGAAAAAAAAAAATATGAATTTCTGCAATAACAGAAAAATAAAAAGAAAAAAAGAAATCAAAAAGATTATCACCAAGTCCAAGAGGTTTTTTTTTTATTTTATATTTTTTTTTTTTTTTGAAATTTTAATATTATATTTTTTTAATTTAAAATTTCTTTTTTCAAGAAAGGCAAAAAAAAAAAAAAAGGTTTTAATCCTAGAAACTTAAAAATAATATATACATGATATTTTCGAAAAGTATATATAGTATAATATGGAAAATAGATTGTTTTTCATGACTTTTATGCACAAATAAAGATAACACAAAAAAAAAAAAGAAAGAAAATACATAAAGTTTTCCTTTTTGGTGAGATTGGGGTTTGGTCATTTTATTTCATTTTTTTTCACAAATAAAATAAAAAAAAAAACCTATTGAAAAAACTCTATTTGGTGCACATTATTTTCTTTTAGTGATTTCTGCAATTTGTATTTTTTCTTTCAACCAGAAAACTCATTGGACATTTTTGAAAATCGGTCAAGCAAAGAAACAATATTTGATCAAAAATAAAAAAAATCTTAACAAAAAAAAAAATAAAAAATGAAGTGAAGAATATTAAATTTTTATTCCATTTGTCTTCTTTTTTTTTTCACTGCAAATTTCAAATAAAATGACAGAATCATTGCAAAAATTTTATAACAAAGAAGAAAAACTTATTTATAACATTTTATATATATTTATTTATTTTTTTTTGTTTTCCCTAAAAACAAATAATGCAACGATTTTTTTTTTATTCAGGCTGAATTTAAAATAATTGTTATTCGAAAATAATTTATCTCTCTTTTTAATTAATTTAAGGTCGATGAATGCATATATGCAAAAGTTTTTATATATTTGTGCGAACCGAGAAAGCTCAACTTAGTTTGATAATAATGCAACGAACTGATATATTAGAATTGCAACGAACAGCGGAAAAGTATTTTCGCTACATAAGGCCGCGTTTAAACCATATTATGTGAAATTATAGCAAATATATGTTCAATGTACTGACTGAGAATTAATTATGTAGTGATAAATAATTGCTAATGAAAATGTTATCACTTGGCATATAATTGTATGAACATCATATGTACAGATGAATCTTATAATAACTTAAATATTAATAATTTCTAAACTTACTGTACTATAAATAATTTTTGTTTTGTGAGAGTAAAAGGCAATCTTCTTAATTTATTTTCAATTCCGATAAGATAGATTTAACGAATTTTTGAAAATTGTACTCATGTATATGAGTATTATGAATTAATTACATTTTATATACATAATGATTTTATAATAATCAATAAATGAATACATATTTTAGGTCGACTTAATGAAATCAGTTATTTTGTTTTATTAACTAATTCCTCATCATATGAATAATATGGAAATGAATATAGATTTAAGCAACAGTTGTAGTAAAATTAAATCATTTCATAAGGATTTTGAGTTCTGATAGTCGAAAAAAAAAATGTGAAATCTCACATTTATATAAATCTTATAAAATAATGCTGTCATCAGCAATGAGCTGACCTCAGAATCACTTAAATCGACTGGAAATCATCATGACATGCCGTTGTACAACAATTTTGCGTTACAGGAATTTGGGAGACAATGTTTTCAAATAAAATATTTCCGTACTTTTCCGTTAGCGCAAATGTACGGCGCAAAAAATTGTGAATCAAGTCGCAATTTTTTTTACCTTTTCGAAAAGTTTTCAGTAACATTTCAAATTTGCGCCGTAAATTTTTTTGCGCCGTACATTTGCGCCCGGCTAACGGAAGAGTACCAATATTTCATTATATAGCCTCGTTGTTGTCCAGCTTGACACTATTAAAAAGATTATTATTCATTTTACGTATAATTATTAGTTAACAAAAATTTAATTACCATTTTTTTGGAATACCAACCGTAACTAAAATACTTAGTGAGCTCTAACAGTTCATAAAAAATAATTGTAAAAAGTAATGTTCATTGATTGTCATAGTTTTAGAGAAATTTGATTAAATAAAATTGATTGTGTATACGTAAAAGTAAATGCTGGTGAAATCTTATGCGAAAATTATTTATTCAAATTATTTGACTTTTCTTTTCACTCAAAAAAAATTTGCAATAGTTTCACACGTGCGTCCTTTTTTATTTTCATTTTTATTTTCATTACACATTATTTTTTTTTGGAGACAAGAAAGCTCGAAATAGATGAACTAAATTCAATAAACAGCACACCCTGACTTTTTTTTTTTTAATAAAGTGTTCACAAACTAAGTCTTACGTTTTTGAACTTCGAATTAAGTGCTTCTATGTCGAAGCTCGCTAAACTATCCCCATATTAACAACTTATCCCTATTTATATAGAAAAAAATGTGATTTTTTAATTAATTTTTGCAAATCATGTTTATATTTAATTTTTTTGAGTGTATTAACAATAACTCAACGTCTTCAAAATATTACAGATTGCCACCATATCAAACAAACTGTATATAAATAAACGTACTATGTATTTTTAAAAAATTATCTTCAATAAAAGAGAAAATTTTAATTTTTTTTTTTTTTTTGAAGCGGGTTAATTTATTTCAAGTTGAGCAACTTGTATTTTTATTTTTTTTAAACTGATAAGCTAAACTTATGAAATTTTCTTTTAGATTTCTGAAAAATACTTGTGTGTTTAATATTTTTTACACTTAATTTTATTCAATTATGGTTTTTTTAATGCAGGTCGTTCAAAAAACTTCTAGATTTTTTTATCAAAAATACATGTATGTTTACGAAATTTATATCAACCTAAAAACATACAAATTATGAATTTTAGCTAATCGACACGCTTTCTCTATATAGCAAGACATTGCGATCTAATTATTTCAAAAATAAAATATAAAACAAAAAATAATGTTTCTTCGTATATTTTTTACTTTCATTTTGGTTCCTTCAACCTTCACATCTTATATGTACTAAATGTATATACTCTCACTATATACTGTATATTGATTAATTTCTCTACAAGTTAACCTACATCAATAGTTTAATATCCTCCTAAAACATTCCACATCCTTCTTCTTAACTAAAAATCAAAAAATGTTGCATGAAAATGAGGAAAATAGACTTAAAGGTGTGGGGGTAGCATCCCTTAACTTTTTTTTTTAATTAAATATTCCTACTCTGATTAAATTGTTACTCTGCTACTGCTGCTATGTTATAAACTTTTTGGTGCATTTACCCCAAAATTAAGAATTTTATTTTTTTTCCATTTCTTTTTTTTTTTATAATTTCTTCTTTTTTTTTTTTGTCCAAAATGCATCGCAAGAGAAATTCAAAATATAAATTTTTTTTTTTTTTATATCTGCATCAATTTCATCAGAATTTGGATGTACCTATACATATATTTTACGTTCGAAAAATACAAAAAAAAAAAAAACAAAGTTTGAAAATGAATAAAACATTTTTTGTTAAAATTTTTTTTCTATCGGACTCTATTTGACCACGTTCGCATTCATATTTTTTTATTTTTTATTTTATTTTACTTTTTCTTTTTTTTTTTGCAATTCCTATTTCAATAATAATAATAATAAAAAAAATATCCTCAACAAAAATAAATAAAAAATAAATATAAAAAAAACTTTTGCCCTAAGTCCTTCAAATATCTTCCGTTTCAAGGAATTAAATGATGCTTAATATACATCTGTAATTCTATAGATAAATTTAATAATTTTTTATGCAATTTTTTATATATATATTTTTTTTTGTTGTATATATTTATCATAATTTCTATCTGTCTAAATTGTAAATTTTATAAAAATGATGCATAATGTTGATGATATAGAAGAACTAGAAGATCTTAACATTATTTCACTTTTTTATTTTGTCGTTCATGTCGCTGAAATAAAATTAAAAATATGAAATACCCCTTTAATTTGTTAAAATGTCATTCGAACTTCAGATATAAGCGATATATGTAGCTTATACCTTATCTGCACTTGGACCTTAAAACTGACCTTTGGGCGGAACTGACCTGTAAACTGACCTGTGAACAGGCCTTTCTCATACAAAAAAAAGGAAAAAAAAACTAACTTTTGCGTAAAAGGCCGGTTTGCAGACAAAAAAAGTTAGTTTGCAGACAAAAAAGGTCAGTTTACTTTTCTGCTTTTTCATTGCTTTTTTCTGTTTTTTTCAATTTTCAAAAGGTTGGAAATACTAATTTAAAAATAAACAAGATAAAAAACAGGTTGTTCACACTTTGTTTTTTTTAGTGCAAAAAAATGCAAGTGTGTACGGGTTTCGTTAAGGTGACCTTAGGAACTAACCTTTGCAGACAGGTGCAGATACGGTATTAAGCTTTAAACACTTTAAAGTGAACTTGATAATCATAACTTCTCGATAATAGTGGTTCTCTAATGATGACATTAATTTACAAAAAAAAAAATATGATCAAAAAAAAAAAAACTATTCTCTTCGTTACCTAGTGAAGCACAAAATATCATTTACTCTTGAATGATTTTTCGAACAAGAAGTAGTTTGATATGAAGGAAGAAAAATTTGAAAATTTTTCATATTAACAAATTATATAAGTTTCTAAAATATTTTTAATTTTTTTTTTTTCCTGCTAACTTAACAAAATGAAGAATTTTCTAAGAACCATGAAAAAAACAAATTATTATATTTGCAGAATTATTCATTAATAAAAAGCATTCTTTTCTAATTATAGCATTTTTCTTTCTTTTAGGCTAATAATGTCTTCTTCATTAAAAGTTTATTCTTTTGTTTAAACCATTAGTATATATATATATATATAAAAAAAAAACATATGACTAATAATATGCATATGACTAATAATAAATCACATATGAATAATAATATGCATGTTGTGCTTTTTTATATATTCCTCAAAAGAAAGATTTGCTTTTTCTAATGGTCATAAGCATATAATGTACATATCTTTACATTAAAATTATAAACTCTTCTTCTAAAAAAAAATTATATAAAAAAAAAATTATAAAAAAACAAAAATTTGTTTTACATGTGTGCTAAATTGCGACAGATGACAGTTCAATGTTTTAAATTAATGTTAACTGTATAATTATGACTTGTCTGGATATTGTCTGGATATATAAATACATAGAAATATATATAAATTAAAATTTTACTGTCTTAATAGGTCCTCACGGTTAATTTATAATATATAGTCTGGTATTTAAATGTTAATACACATATTATACCTATATAAGAGATTTAACTTATTACTAGAGATGTAGTATTATATTCTGTTTTACTACTAAAAATACTCTGTTTCATAGAAAAAGACCCACCATAATCTCATAATAATCATAATAATAACGACTAATAAACTGTATAATAATGTCTACCATATACAATTTCAAAACGATATAAGGGTCTGTATACTTCTGTTTTGATAGACGTAGAATCTTCAAGAAAACAGCTTATTCATTTTATAATCATACATGTAGACCAAAAATTATATTAGAAAGTAATAAAAAAAATTGTGTCGAAATGTCGTTTTTCTCATATATACATTATTGATGTGGACGATGGCATAACTTGTTATCATAAAAATACAACACCATGAGAAAATAACTTAATTAAAAGTGAAACCTCTATTTGGCAATATTTATTCCACAGTTAAGTTTTATTATTTCAATTTGAGATTAATATGTAACTTAATGCAATCTACTATACCCATTTGTTATATACCATTTATAACACTTTACATTTGAATGCTTCAAATATTTCAAACATTATAAACTATAATATCTACTACATATGATTTCAAGGTAAAAAAAAAAAAAAATAGTGGCAATCGTTCAAGCCTAACATTAAGTCATACATATGTTTTTCCTTTCCTTGCATTTGTATATGTAAAATTTTCTTTTTATGCGCCTAATTTATTAGTCCTTTTGTTTTTTAATTATAACCTCCTATATATTATTTTTATACAAAAAAAAAAATTAAATCTTGCCTTTCATCTCGTAATAACTTCTGTGCATCTAGGCTTTCTTTTTTTTCTTTTTTTTTTGCAAATAGATCCAGTTCTTTTTTTTCTCTCCATATATGTACGATGTCTTTTATTTACCTTTTCATATTGTCTGCATTTCTGTTTCACAAAAAAATAAAAAAAGCCATTCTAGGGTAAAAAAAAAAAAAAGTTTTTCTTTATACTTTAGGCTACTTTTCCTATCCACTCGTTTTTTTTTTACTTTAAATTCTTTTTTCAGTAAAAAAAGTAAAAAAAAAACCCAAGTGAAAGAAAATCCATTGAAGCTTTCAGCTAAAAAATTTTTTTTCATAATAAGCCAACATTATTAATTATATTTATAATAAAACCATATATATTATATTCATCAAAATTCTCGAAGATTTAATTTTATGAATAATTGATACATAATTTCTTTTTAACAACATCGATGTACTTGTGCATATTATTTTTAATGCCAATATGCTAATTTACATCTATTGATTGGGTACATACATATCTATGAATCTGAATCAAACGTTACGAATTCCAAAATATTGAAAGAACATATATTCATCAACTATTCGAATTGTAAGTCAGCCTCCTGCAAGTTGTAAATCCGTGCCAGTAATAACTTGATTTTAGTCATATTGGAAGTAAATTATTAGTTTAGTTATTATCGTAGTGTTCCAAAGAAAATCAAATTTTCGGCTATTTAATGCAAATAATTATTAATTTTAGTAATGCTAATTAATCTGTAACTTAGTACATCAAAAATAGACACATACAATTATACACTGACTTTACTGTCTAGCTAAAGTCTAGTTTCAAGAAACTCAAAATTATACTAATAGATTACACATGATTCTAAGATGATTGAAAATTATTTATTAAGTAAATATATTTGATAAGTAACACTTAATTTGGTTATTCAAAACTTAAGATTTATTTTACAAAATATAATTCATCAGTTTGGTAGACATTTTTAGGTTGTTAAATTGAATGTTATCTGTAATAAATATAAATGCCTGATGAAGATGTAAACAAAACTAAACGTAGCCAAATTAATTCAATAATTCAATTGGGGGGAAAAAAAAAGTAGTTACTTGGCAATAATTCTGATAACATATTTAAAATCAATAATTTAAAAGAAAAGAAACCATCATTCATTGGAAAATGTTCACAAAATTAAACAATAGTGTCAAGAAAAACTGAGAATTTCTATAATGTCCTTGGAAATTTTTTTAGTTATAAATACAGTATAATCATTATTCAAATATATAAAATGAGTCTTTATGGAGGTTAAATCAATAACTATCCAATTAGTTGTTGAAAATTAATTTGTACATAAAATAAACTTTTTTTTTTGTATTTATTTTCTTTTCTTTTTTTTCCCCAAATTTCATCATGCAACTCAAATTTTTTTTTTTATATTTATTTTCCTTACCCCCAGCTTCAACTACTTAGTAAATTTTTTTTTATTTTTATTTTATTTTTTTTTTTAAATATCAACTAACTGAAAACTTAAAAGAAATGCAATTTGAAATCCTTCTTCTGTTTTCTTTTTAATTTTCCTTTTGAATTTTTAATTCCTTTTATATTTTATATACTGTGTACTGTGTTCTGTGTATAGTACGTATATATATATATAAATTCGAATGTGCATTACAATTGAACTTAATTATGAAAAAAGTTAACTTCTCATTTTTGCCTCAATATTTATGATATACACAAATGCATATTTATATATCAAGTATATAGAATATAAATAGATATCGTGAACGTAAATTATTCTAAAACAGAGACCCAAACAAATAATACAGGCTTAGGAAAGGCTTTTAGACTCATTCTTAATAATATTCTTTAAAATATTCCTTTTTAAAAGTTTACTTTCACTTTGGACTCTATAGTTATAAATAATTTAAATTTGGACTTAATATAACATTTCTGCATAAATTAATTATTTAAGTTATTCTTTATTATTTAACAACAAAAAAAATAAAAAATAAAAAAATTTTTTTTTTCAACGAAATTATTAAGTTATAAACCTTTGTTTTTCTCTTTAAAAATTGTTAAATAAAAAATATATCTTCCATATGAAGGAGCACGTTATAAGATGACAATAAAGCAATTTTTCTGCTCAAGTAAGAACTTGAGTTTTTCTTTTTTAATTTAAATAGCTAAATATTTTTATACTTGCATTGCAGAAAAATGCAAAATAAAATAAAAAATAAAAATATGTAGATATATATATAGACATTTGTATAATAATTCATATATGTACTATATATACTAATATACCTATAATAATACAGAGCACCCAAGTTTTTGTCAATAATAAATGCAAATATTAATACCTTAAGTTTGTGTAAGGAAAAAATATACGTCTACAATTTTTTTTGTGTACAATGTGCATAATTTTCGTCCTAATATTGTACCAGTTATGCAAGCAAAAAAATAAAAAAAAAATAAAAAATAAACCTTGATTCTTTTTTTTTTATAATCGTATATTTCTCGTATATATACAGAAAATACTTATACCTAGCAAAGATTTACCTTCTTCTAAATAAATAATAAAAAAAAAAAAGAAGAAATTACATACATATTATTCTATATATATTTAAAATATTTTCTTTCTGGAAAATTGTTTTGCGTACTTGTTAAAAAATATATATATATATATATATATATATATATATATATATATAATATTATATATTGAAATAAACAAGCATTAAAACTCATTTTGAGATTTTTATTCTCGAAATGTAAATTTTCAAATTTTAATCAAATAAAGGCATTATCAGCGGTCATTAAAAAATCGGTTCTAACCGATTTGCCAAATTTCAATTTATCATCAATTTCCATCGAAATCCGATTCCCTGTCCAAATCTTTGGATTCAATTTGGGAATGAACGTACAATCACCGATCCTTATACATAAAAAATATATGAAATTTTTGAATTAACGCTAGAGGGGGAACCTGCATACATAAAACTTTTAATCGTCATCTACGCAACGAGAGTAAACATAATTATAATGAAAGTTATAAAATGTTTCGAATTTTTTACGGAACGAATTCGAACCCAATTTTAAAAGTTAGAAGACTAAGGTTTCTTCTAAAAAACAACACACAAACACTTAATTCAAATGAGACAATTCGAAAATTAACACAAACTACAGTCCAAGGAGGGAATCGAATCGTACATGCCATAGGATAAAGGCAATACTACTACACCACTACACCATGACGACTGACAACTCAATGTATTCCACATTCAAACTTAAATACTTAAAAAAGCTTAATAATTATAAAAGTCGATAAATCGATCAATTAACACCAATTACATTGCAATAAAAGCATAACGTTTTAACTTACTTAAGGTGTAAAAAAGTTGAAGACAGAAGCATTAAGAGAAATTGAAAATTTTCGTAGTTCGTTGCGGTCAGTGAATAATATTCAATAATTTTAAAGGCTACACATGTAAATATCTTAAACTAAGTTAAATCTGAAAAATGACGTTTCAAAAATTTTTTTTTTGTTTAATTTATCAAAGAATTTGTTTTTTTTTTATAAAAAAGCAATTAATACATATAAGTATGAATGTACAAAAAAAAAAAAATATATAGAAGTTTATTTCCTTATCTCAAAATGAGTTCTTCCATTTTATGTATTCCTTAAAATTAACTTAATAAAGAATAGTAAACTTTATAAAGTAAAACATAATATTTTGTTAATATAATTACAATTTCTTGAAGATCCTTCTTTAATTTAATAAAAATTTTCAGTTATGCCAATAAAATTGGGGGAGAATGACTTTCTTTAAGTTTTTACAGTCGACGTCTATCCGACTTAGTCGGTTTTCAATTCCGGAACAATACAGACGAATAAACAGACAGACAAACAGAAAATTAGAATATATAGATTGGACGGAAACCGAATAAAGTAACACTGAATTACTAAAGTTTTCTAAAATTTTAATCTATATACATCTCGATTACTATCTAACGAGTTACTGCCTCAAAATCATCGCGAAAAACTGATCCTTTTGAATTTTTTATTAAAATTAATATTTCTAGATTCTATTATAATCTCAATTCCAAATTCTATTTTAAACTAGTACATTGATGGTGTAATTTCTATGTCAACTATTTATAATTATTAAAAACAAAAAGGAAGAAAAATAAAATTTTCTATTTGCTTTTACAATATACATAAATATATAAAGCCCATTACTAAAGTATAAACGTAGTATATAAATCTTAGAATTTATCTTTCTGAAATCTTTACAAAATAAGAAAATGAAAATCTAGGTAGGATAGGTACCTACACACAAACTATATACACATATATATACATTACAACAAGCTATCTGCATTTTATTTTTATTAACAAAATAAAAAAAAAAAATTTTGCATTTTATTTTAATTTCTTTTCAAAAACAAAAATAATTTTTTTTTTTTATTTTTTGCTTTTCTTTTCTAAGGATGAAAAATTTCATCCTTCTTCAATTGAGATAATTTTTCCTACTTGGCAGAAAGAAGTTCACAAAATTAAACTTACATTTCTATATGTACTACACCCAGAAAAAAAATGCTAGTTAAATTAACAATTTTTAACTGTTTTTAACTGTTAAACAAAAATTGTTGATGTTAAAGAGAAATTTTTTAAATTAAACTAATAAATATTTGATCTAAGTAAAGATGCTTCTTATTTTAACATTTCATTTTGTTATTTTAAAATGTTTCAAACAGTTATTTAATAAAAGCTGAAAATTGTGATTTTAACAACATTAATTGTTATTTTAAATATGTTTCATTCGAAAGAAATAAAATTTTACTATTCTCTCTTTTAAATTAAAAACTCTTCTGTTATTATAACAATTACACATTCAATTGTTGATATGACAATAAAAGCTTTTGAAATAATGTTTTTGTTGTTATTTAAAAATGGTACATATAACAATAAAAATTGTCAAAGTAAATACGGCATTGTTAAAAAAAAAGTTTTGGTTGATTTAAAAAGCTACACTTTTAAAATAAATATTTATCTTGTTAAATTAAAGAACTCCGCTCTTAACGAGACAAGTTAAGAGCGGAGTTCTTTAATTTAACAAGATAAATATTTATTATGTTTATATTACCGAATTTATATTTTCTATTTAATACATTGTTGTATATTACTGACATAGCTCAGTGGAAGACTCTACATCACATTGAACACAGCGGTTAAGCAACGTCTCGTAGTGATAGTACTTAGATGGGTGACCAATAAAAAAAAAACAATAAAAAACAAAAAAAGACGAAAAAAGCGAAAAAAAAAACAAAAACAAACCAAGAAATTAAAAAAAAAAACAAAAAAAAAATAAAAAAAAATAAAAAAAAATAAAAAAAAACAAAAAAAAACAAAAAAAAAACAAAAAAAAAAGAACCAAAAAGAACCAAAAAAAAAACAAAAAAAAGGCGAAAAAAAAAACAAAAAAAGGCGAAAAAAATACAAAAACAAACCAAAAAAATAAAAAAACAAAAAACTATTTTAAAATAATTTTTCGAATAGTTAATTTAACAGTTTGGCACCGTAACAATATATTTTTTTCTCAAACTGCTAAAATTGTTATAATAACAACTTAACATTTTAAATATAACAATTTTGTGTTAATTTTAACAATGTAATATGTCTTTTGAATTAACAATTTTTGCAATTTTAATTTAACTATAAACCCTTTTGCGCAAAATCTATAAAGATTTTTTGTTAATTTTACCTATAAAATCTTTTAATTTAACAATTTTTTTTTCTGGGTGTATGTATGTACTATTTGATGCTTCTTGTGCACTTGTTAAATAAAGTTGCATCAATTATATTTCTACTGATGCATTACGTTTTTCTATCTACGTATGTGCTTTTATTATATTTATTTTTTTTTTTTGCATCTTGCCTCATTTTCTTAATAAATCTTTTAATCAATTGCAACAAATATGTAAAAATAATATGTGTGTATAGTTAGTATGTTAGATATTTTTGATGTGCCTTGCAAATGAAACAAGTTTTGAAAAAATGTTTGTACATAATCCTTAAGAATAGAAATAGAAAAAAAATAGAAAAAAAATCTCCATTTAATGTCTATTGAACTTATTAGTCAATATCAAAGTTTTTTGGAACAAGAAAAACGAACAATATTAAAATGTTGCTAAAATTTTTTAAACATTGTAAGATTTAAAGTTGGAATTAAAAAATTAGAACCATAAAAAATAAAATAAGAGTTATAAGAGTTTCTGTACAAAAATTTTATACCAGCAGTCTTAATTTTTTATCTAATGATAAGATTTTTACTGCATTTTTCGTACAATTTTCATAAATTTCATTTATTTCAATATCTATACCGACTGCAGTGGAAAATATAATATAATCTTATTTAATTAATTACAAACAAACTTTATTGCATAACCAAGGTTATTGTATATGGGAAAAAGAAATATAAATAAATCAATTTTTGAAACGTTCTAAAAAAAAATTCTTAATAAACTTCTGACTTGGGATAAATTTTACATCATATGTAGTTCTTTAAAGAAAAATGTGTGCACATCGATATAAGGAACTTTTACCAAAATTGGTAATTTTTTTTTTAATAAATTATAAATTTCAAAATTTGGAGTTCTATTTAGTTTTACGACAGCTTCCGTTTATCCCAAAAATTTCATCAGGCCCTGAAAATATTCGAGCCTGATTCCATTCTATATATATTTATTTTTTGAAGACTAATTTATGAATTAATTAATTTTCATTTAATCATTTTTAAGTTTAAACTTTTTTAAGCTAAAAAAATAAATAAAAAAATTATTACCTACAAAATATAAATAGAAACTATTCACATAACAATATTATTTAATGTATAAAATGCATGAATTTATAAATTTAACCACCGGATCAAAAATCAGATAGAGCAAAAAAAAATGAAAATCTAAATAACCACCCCAACATAACCAGGACTTCTTTATTTTGCTTATTTTTTTTTTTTTCTTATTACTGAAAAATGAAATGAAAAAAAAAAATTGAAATCTAAAAAAATCTTCTCATGATTCAAAGTTTTTCTCATACCATTTTAAAGAAAAGAATTTTATTTTTTCTAAAAATCCTTTCGATTCCTGAGTTTCTTGTAAAAAAAAAATTTCTTTGCTTAATTTATATATAAATATACCAGAGTAAAAAATTTATATGAATAAAATCTAAAGAATATATAGCTTCGGTTATACACAATATGCCTATATTATGTACTCAAAAAAAAGTTTTTTAATGTTACTCAATAATTTATGTCAATGATGTGCAAATAACTTTCTTTTACACGACACTATTACTATTAGTATCTTATCTATTCTAATATTATGGATCGATTTCACCATGATTCTCCGTGTGCCTGTCTTTAATACTTCTAACTGCTTTCGAAGACAACAGAATTGCTTCAAATTTCACAGAGAGAAGCATTCGGGTAAAAATACAAGTCAGTTCGAATTGAAGCTAAATCAGAAAATTATTTCTAAAGTTATGAGTGAATTAGTTTTTGGTTTATCAAAAATTAGGATCAATTTCTAGACGACCCCTTTTTTTTTATTTTTCGATTTTACCCACGACCAGTTTTATAGGTAAAATTTGATAATTTTGTTTTAGATTACTGAGCTTTTCTAGACCCATCACTATTCTCAAAAGCAGTGTGAGATCACCGCTTACTCACTTACACAGGAATTGACGCGACAACAATAAGGCCAGTTAGAAATATCATTTTAACTATGTATGATACATCGAGAACACAATATATACATTGTACAGAATAAAAAGAGTTGCTATTATTCCAATGAAAAATTTAAAATATGATTAAAATACTTTCAAAATGTTATAATCCGAAATTTTAAATCTTTTTTGAATAAATTAATTTATTATTTATCTTTAATTTAGTTTTCTAACTTAGTCAATTAAAAAAAAAAAAACACACACAAATTTTACCTGAGTGTAGGCCTTTAAGTAATGTATATACTTAAAAAATATATAATAAAAAAAAAATAAAACAAAGTATAGAAAAATTCATAAAACAAACTTGGCTGAATATTGTATATATACATACATACATATACTTTATTTTCGAATTTTTAATTACTGACTTTTGCATTGCATTTTTCAGAAAAAAAAAAAAATTAGTTTCCTTAAAAAAATCTCCCTTTATTACATTTTTGAATGTAGATTTTTCGTTTGTTTTCTTCTTTAAACCCTTTAAAAAAAAACCAACTCCACCAAAAAAAAAAGAAAAACAAAAAAATCAACAAAAAAAAAATTTAAGCCTTTTTTCATCTGCATTTTGGTTATTCGGTATATGTATGTATGTATGTATTTTCAAATTCTATCATCGTCCATCATTTGTTTTCATCACAAAAAAATATATATATATATTTATATAAAAAATAAGCCAATATGAATTCTTACCATATCCTATTTTTATTTGTTTACTTATTTTCTGGATAATAAAAAAAACAAGCTAGATTGAAGGGATCCTCAAGTTCTTTTATTTCCATATATATTATCCAGTTTAGAAAGTATATTATTAATTTAAATTACAGATTAATTTTTTAATCTTAAAATATTAATAAATAATTAAAAAAAATTTCAAAGATTTTTTTTATTAATCTTTGGCTCTCCATAAGATTTAATTTTTTGTTCTATTAAACGTCAAGTTTAAATCACAGTTACATAACTTTTTTAACACAAATTTTCCAATTTAAATTAAACTACGGTTTATATAGGAATCTTATAATAGCTGAAAAAAAGCGAATTTAAAGAGAGAGTGAATAATAAAATTATAGAACAGTGTACGATACCTCATAAATGAAGTTTGAATGAGGCCTCTTTTCAACATTTATATTTAAGAAAATTTAATTAAAAGATATGCCATCCGAACCAGGTTCTAAACATATTTTTAGGCTCCTTTAATACCATTATACCAATAGATTACATATATAATTTATTTAATACCATTATACCCAGTGCCGAATAGCCCATATGGACACTTTGGGCAGTTGCCCAGGGCCCACCAAATGATTAAACTTCTACTAAAATTATTTCTAATAAAAAATTACATATTTCACATTTAATACCTTTTTATTACTGGCAATACAAAGACGTCTCAAATCAGTCTTTTGAAAAAGTTGTGCACACCGCCAAAAGTATTTCCTTTGCACTTACTTTTGATAGAAAAAACCAATTTTCATTGCTTATGAATTTATTGCTCTGTTTGTTATTATATTTTTGACAAAAATATGTGTAAACACCATGAAATAATTACTTTAAGGCAGAAAAACATCAAAAAATAAGAATCTACAAACTGCAAAGTGACAAAGTATGTATGTACTTAGAAGAGTCTTTCTTTCGGTTCTTGGGTTTTTTTATATGGCGAAAGACGAAAGAGAGCTGAAAGAAAGACATCTTCCGCAAGAACCGATATTAATACTGCCAGTGCAGAAACGCACTTAATATATTTTATGTCAATAACACATTTTATGTCAATGGATTAGCGGTTAATCAGTATATTTAAATTTACTTTTTAAAAAAAAAGGCCCTTTTAGAATCTTCTGCCCAGGGGCCCAGTGAATGCTCTATCCGGCACTGATTATACCAATAGATTAAATATACAAATATAACAAAATTTTAATCAAACCCCAGACTGTATAGTCTGGATCTTTGTTCTTTAGTTATAAGCTTTTCAGTGGCAGACGGACGAACGGACGGACATTTAATGAAAACACAAGAAAACATATGTTATTGAAAAAAAAGTTCTATGATGTGGCCTTGTCTTATTTAGCTTATTTAGTAACAAAATTCAATTCTAAATAATTTTAGAAAATTTAAAAGATTGAAACATAAATTAATTGGTCTCAAAATGTACAAACTATTTTCTACTATAGTTGCTCATCAACTTTTTGTATTAGTTAAGCGAGTTTTATATTTTAAAGCTATAAATATTATTTAATTCGCTACTAAATTTAGTATGTTCTCAAATTATTGCCTTATGCTAGATTGTATATCCTTTATGTATATCCTTTATATTTACACACCTGTTTACTAATATAGAGTATTTTTTGGAACGCGTATTAAAATACCAATTCTCTTAACTTATTCATTTAAAATTGTATAATAAATAAATAAATAAATAAATAAAAAAATTATGGTCCGCTAATTACCACTTGAGAATCATTCTTCAGAAAATGATCTCTTTATCAAAAATATAAGCTAAGCATTTTTATAAGTAGTACAAGTTTTGCGTAAAAAAAAAACAGTATACTTTTTATAATGTTGAATACAATTTTCATTTACTTACTTACATACATATTTTTTTTTTTTTTTACAAAATTAACTTCATAACATTTTGAAACTAAGTGACTTTTAATAGAGTAAAGTATAGGTAATGTTGTAGATATATAGTCACCACCCACTACAAATCTTTCTATAGACTTATGCAGTTATACTATTATTTTTATTTTTTTTAATATCTTTTAATAAGTTTCTTTTATATTATGTTTATAAGAAGTATTATAACTTTAATATACTAGAATTAATTGAAGAAACTTTCAAATTTGTGATTATTGTTCATTTCGATGGTGGACAGTATGGCCATTGATATCTATCATATCATTTGACAAATAAATTAATATAATTTAGTTAATCATTAGTCTAAACAGTTTTATTTCGCAAACAGATTTCATCTAATATTCTGTTGGCAAAAAATATATTACTTACAACCACATTAACATATTATTTATGAATATTCTTTTCTACACATAATATTCATATATGCATAAACTTGTAAAATATAATGAATTTTATTGATCCATTTTCTGAATGCAATTTCACTTGCTCCCATATGTGCTGGGTTTTCTTTTAAAAATTCTGAGAAAATTATATGCATCTCTTTAAGATGAGTACGTACTTCATACAGACCAAAGAAAATATTAAAAAAAAATAAAAAATTTTAAATACAAAAAGTGAAACTTAAGACAATGAAATTTTGGAGGGAGAAATTCATATTAAGTAAAGTATGTCTGGATTCCCTTCGATCTACCTTAAAATGAATTCATTACAACTTTTTTTTTTACATTGTTTTTTATTTTTCTTTTTTGTTTTTTTCTTTTTTTTTAACAAAAAAAAAATTAAAGTCTCTAAAAAAATTATAAGTATCCACATTAAAAGTCTTGTAAGGAAAATTCACATGTTCATATGACAATAATGAAAACAGATAAACCTATATTATAAGAACATGGATTGTAGAAAACTTTTTTTTTTATTCAGAAACAATGATTTATAATGTCATAATAAAAATTTCGTTTATATACATATTTGTTCAGGGTGGCTAAAGAACTCATAATTTACTAGAAAACTATTTATTAAAATATTGAATTTTGGAACATGGAAATATAGCTCAAAATTCTGTTCAAATACCTCCAAGTCAAAATTTAAAAGTTTTTTTCCGAAAATATAATTCAGAAGTTCAAATTTAATTAGTCGCATATTGCACTTGAAACAATAAATTATCAAGTACAGTCAATTGAAAACCCTTCCAATGTATAATGTTGCTTATATTATATTAATCTATTTGAAAATTCAAAAAAACAAATTAATCTATTGCTGTAACTACATCGAAATAATCAAGACAAATAACTTGAGTTTTTAAGCTCAATATATACATACACACAAGCGAAATAATATCTTTGTACTGCATAAAATTTGCTTTTTATTATGTAAGTCAAATGAAAGTGAAACGTCGTTATTTGCAAAATAAAAGGGTTGAAAGTGATCACATCCTTGCTAAAATATTTTTTTCTTTTACAATTTTTTCTTCTACATCAATTTTCTACATATCCTTCATCATCAAAATGCATGATTCTAGAAAAAAAAAAAGAAAAAAATAATAATAATTAAATAACGAAATATTTTGCATACACATTATAATATTATATAAAATAGAAAGCTGAATTGTCATAACTTTCTAAAAAAGACTGACCAATATTTTGATGACTTTTTAAATATTGATTATAAGTCATGGAAAGGATTCGTAATTGTTGGAGAAATTATCAGAAGGAAAACAGAATATTTGTCAAATTTAATCAAAAACTAAAGAATGGAGTTACCTTAAAAAGTCTGAATTCTTTAAACGGAAACCTTGCTCGTTAAACATGAATAGACAACGCAGTGAGACTCACGACATAGATTAGAAGTATTATATTCAAATGTTGAAACACTCATCTGGCAAAGGTAATTCGTACCGAAATTGCAATCAAGACACCGAATTATAAACCCAAATTATAACTGATAATGCGGGAGTCAAAGAAGGTTTCTTTAATTCCAACCAAATTATACGTATTAAAGTTAAAAATACAAATAAACACAAGATAAGCGTTTTAAGTAAAATTACGGGTGCTGTAACCAGGGCTGTGGAGTTGTGGTGTTTGTATCGGAGTTGGAGTCGGAGTCGTTACGAAAACTCGCGACTCCGACTCCAAGAATTTTTTTAGCAAATGTTTAAAAATTCATTGAATTTTAAAAAAAATTGTATATGCACGTGCATTAATTACCCACAGTATAGTTTTCACTAGTATTTATAAATATATTTCCACATACGTTTAGCTTTGGAGTTGGAGTCGGAGTCGAAGTCGTGCATTAAAAATTTTATCGGTTGGAGTCGGTGTCGGAGTTGGAATTATTTTTTGACGACTCCACAGCCCTGGCTTTAACAGAGAACACAATGATAAGTTCTTGTATCTGAACTCATTCTTTTACTAATGCTAGGTGTGTGCTAGGTTACCTCGATTTCAGAACTATTTTTATTTATTACGACTCTACCATCTTTTTCTAATTTTTAGCATTTAAATCGTCTCAATATAAAAAATAATTAATTTTCTCTTAAATTAATTCTAGACATATAATGACATTCTATAACATAGTTCCTTAATAATTTTCATTGCGAAAATCTATTTTTGCCTACACAAAGTCTCTTCATATGAACAAAACATGTAAAAAAATATATATATTGCAAATTTACGCATACTTTAAAATTTTTTATTTTTTTTTTTTTTTTGTTTCTTTATAACTCTTTTTTTTTTCTTTTTTTTGTCTTTCCTCATCATAATAATAATTAAGTTTGAAATAATCTCTTTCATAATTAAAAACAAAAAAAAAAAAAAATCTTTTTCAATCTTTTTAACTTTTCTTCATTACTGGTCCTCTGCCAGTTTGGAGATTCTTCTTGCATCCCTTTAGTGTGGTTACGTGAAAAATATATATAGAAATATCTTTGATTCTTTTAAATTTTTTATTTTCTGTTTATTTTCTGTTTATTTTTCATCGTATGAAAACGAAAAAAAAAAACGAAAAAAAAGGGTTGTAGGAAAACTCCATCCTGTTTTTAGGCAACAAACAATATTATGTATAGTCTTCAAAGCTGGTCAATACACTTTTTAAAGGTTAAATATAATAATGATGTTTTGAAATAATGAATCAAAAAAAAAAAAAAACCAAATATTTTTCAACAATTAAATACATTAAACTGGGTTTCTAATTATTTTGATCTGCCATTTAAGATATTTGGAACTAAATTTATTATAGTATATAGTATAAGCAATGTATGTGTAGTATAAAGAAATGTATCACTTGATTCCGGGTGTTACCCGAATCGCCGAAAGACATTTCGCAAAAAGACATTTTTCCTAATTCCATTTGTCAAAAAAGACACTTCGCAAAAGAACCATTTCGCAAAACGGATAGTTAACAAACGTTCGCTTTAGCCTAATGAGACAGTTAACAACTTTCCAGTTAGCATAAGGACATTTCGCAACTACTACTTTTGGCAAAATATACATTTCGCAACTACCCTTTTTGGCGTAATTCACATTTCGCGCGCGCGCGCGAAATGTGAATTACGCCAAAAAGGGTAGTTGCGAAATGTATATTTAGCATGCACTAAAATATGTTGCATTATCATAAATGCATATTATTAAATTAAACAATTCCAATTATATGCATTTTAATTTTAAGAAATTTTATTGAATTTTTAATATAGTTAATACAAATCCAGTTTGTAAATATAAGAAATAATATTAAAAAATGAATACTTAATATATATTTTTTTTAATATTCAATACGTACATAACCAGTATTAGAAAATTAATATTTTTATTTAAAAAAGTTATTTTAATTTTAAATTCTCGGCAATCAAAAATAATAGTTTGAGTTCCCTATAATCGTCTTTTCTTTTCAAAAAATTTTCAATTTTTTTATCTTTTAAGTTTTTTTTTTTTTTTTTTTTACTGCTGGTGGCCCACCCATTTCAAATTTTTTTATTTTAGCCGTTACATACAATATTTCTTTTCGGATTTGATCCATGAGCCTATAAAATCCTACATGCTTTTTTTTTACAGTTAAAAAAAACCTTTAATATTCTATTCATCATATTTGTGCAATATAAAAAAATTTGTTAAACTATACTTTTGCGAAGTGTCTCAATTAATATAATGTTGTGAATTGGTATTTTGAGAAATATCTTTTTGCGAAGTGTCGCATTAGGCCAAATGGAATTTTGTTAAAGAGTTTTTTTTGCGAAATGGAGATTTGCGAAACATACAAATTTGATAAGTGGCTTTCGGCCAAATAGACTTTTGCAATATGGAATTTGCAAAGAGGCCCGCTGCCCTTGATTCCTAATCACTGGAAGCTAAAGACGGCAACAGTCCGAAATGTAAATTTTCTTCATTCTCTTTATATATACTTTTTAACAAGAACGAAGACATTAAGTCATTCCAAAAATTAGTTTCCGAATTAAGATTGAAGATTATGAATTCTTTGGAAAATGGAAATTTAACACATTATGCTCCCAGTTAGTTTGGCGTTTTAATGAACCTATAATCTGTAAGCCTATCTGAAATTTGAATATGCTCTATAAAATTCAGCAGAATTTTATTCTGTCATTTAATTTCATATGAATTAAAATTTTCATTCAATAAAATAAATTCACAATGTTTCTTTGTTTTCGTTATATGAAATATAAATTGACAAAATAATATGATGTAGCTTAATAAGAAAACTAAAATGCATCTTTTCAATATATTGAATGACCACTTTCATTCATTAATTTGTATTATGTAAAAAAAAATTATTTCCTATGAAATTGTACATAAGCAAATAAATTTCTTTGCGTACATCAACAAATTAAATTAATTTAAGCTTAATTTATTCAATATAATAATAGTATAGTTTTTTTTTTCCTTTTTTTTTTTTTGAATTGTATATTCCCTGAATTGAAGTCTTTAATATGAATTTTATATCACAAAAGAAGATAAAATAAAAATTTGAATGAAATATGAATGGAATAATATTTAAACAACATGCGTCTCATTCACAATTTACTCTATAGTGTCAATTTAAATGACACACATTTATAAAATGATTGTTATTCTTTATTTATTATTTTTTTTTTTTTGTTTTATTTTCGTTAAATTTATTATGAAAATAGTTTTTAAGATTTAAATTATTTCGTATTAATTAATAGCTCGATGACAATTTTATTTGCAGAAGTCATAAGTGCAGCCATATCGAGATTATCGTACTCTCATTAAGTCAATAACTAAGTCTATACATTCATCGTAGCTCTTTTTGATTTGGATTTATTTATATAAACTTATTCGAAGAGAATAAAACTTATTATCTCCGTTCATTGAAATAAATATTAAAAAAAAAACTAGCACACTTTATTAGATAATTTCATTTTGAAAACAATATTGTTCGCACTATTATTATTGAATACGAAATAAAAAAACATAAATATATGAACAACTTGTCCGGATGTTCTAATCAAAAGAACTTGATCTCGCCAGTAATTTGTTTATTAATAAGACAATTAATTTGTAAGGTTTTTTTTTTAGCACAATAATAATTGGGATGAGAAATTAATTGAATATTCTCTCTAGTGTGTCTATAATAAATCAACTTTCTTAATAATAAATTAGTATTATGTTGTACATATAATGTTATCACCCAGCTTCTAATTGACAAATCGTAACATAACTTATGAGGAACCAAATTAAAATGAAAATTTTCTCACGAACATAATTAACTCATTAGAATGCATATATGTATTTTGATTAAAAATAGACATAGATGTACATTGTGTATTCACTAATGATTACCTATATCAAACATTTTTATAAACTTTCATTTTTATTTATTTTGTTTTTAATGATTTTTTTTTTATTAACTTGTCACTAAGAACTTTGTATATTTTAAATCTTTTCCTTATTAAATTAAAAGCATCGTATGAACTCTACCCTTATAATTCATATTTTAAATTGAATTTTTTTTTTTTTTTGTTAAATTAATGCATATTGCATTTTATGCATTATTTTTTAAAAAAGGGTTTATTTTGATCGTCTTATTAAAAATCTCAGAAAAATGCATCGAAAATATGACGGCACATCACACACAAAAAAATGGTTCAACAATTTTATATATTTCGAAATACAAAAAATATTTAGAATAATTATTTCTTTAATATTATCTTATTTTTCTACAGCTCCAACCTTTGTTGGCTGGAATACAAAATCTATTTATATGAAGAAACATATTTTTCAATAGTCTTACTACACGAAGCTGTAAACATTTAACTTGACAATATTTCTTCTTTACATTACTTTCAATTTTAATGTCAATAACTAAAATAAAAGAATTTTCTGAATAGGTTTTTAATTAATTTTAACTAGAGCCTCGTTATTGATTCATAATATATAAATATGCAAATAGATATCGAGTTGTTCTATAAATTTATCTTCACTTAGTGAAAGATAATAAAATTTAAAAAAAAATTTTTTTGCGTGAATATATTATTTGTCAAACCAAAAATGCAATTCGTAAAAAGTCTTAGTTTTTATTATTATTTTTTTCAATAATTTATGTTTATGACATTTTATCAAATTTGTATGAGAAAAAAAAAAGAGTTTTTTTTAGCAAAATAATTTTTTAAGGAAAAATAATTCACTTCAAATGTTAAGTTCATCCGTGAATTGAGAGTTTTGAGTTTTTTCAATGAATTTTTGGCAACATTAATTTTAATTAATTATTCCTCAATAGTCATTAATAATCCTTAACTTTAAGCACAGATAGTTATAATAATAGTATATTCATAAATAAATATCAATTATTTTTCAATTGTCAGAACAATTTATTAATTTATAAAATGTAGTTTAGACTTCAATAATTTCAGAAAATTGTATACTAAATATAGTCTTTTTCCGGGCAAAGTTCCAATAATAAATTTATTTATAGTATAAGGAGATTTCAAGCAAGCATTTAGTTAAATATATATTATGTACATATACGACATAAATGTTTGTAATAGATTTTCCCAAGAAAAGAAGGAAATTCAAATTATGAACTAGATATTTTTAGTGAAGGACAAAAGATTTAATAAGAATATCCGGAGATGTAATTGTAATCATAACCATTATTTAATATTAATATACACTCTTGGGTTTTTTTTTTTTTTTGTAAATTTGTCTGCAGAAAAATTCTCATGATTAGGAGAATAAGTATAATTTAATAAATAAACATATTGCTTGAAATTTTGCAGAAATTATAATAAAATATAATAAAGTCTATATATCAAAAGATTGAAATTAAGCACCTTCAATTCAAATAATAAAGTTTATGTTTAACAAATAGGAATAAAATACTTCAAGATTGTACTATGTGCACTCCTTTTTTAAGTATATTTTTATATGTTTAAACTTACTAAAAATTTACATTTTTAATACACTAAATTTATCAAAATCAAACGTTTCGAAAAAAAAAAAATTTACTCCAACCATTTTATGGAAATCTTGAGATGCCTAATTATGGAAAAAAGTTGATAAAAATTAAAAAAAAAAGTATTATGTACTTAATTAAGTATATATGTGTATTTAAATACAAAAGTAAAAGTGGACAATATTTGATAAAACCATAAATTGTTTAATAAAGCTTTTTCAATAATTTTTCTAAATGCATTTTGTAATTAATAGTTTGTATAATGTTGAATATGAACAACCTATTAACCTAAACTTTTGCTTTCAATAACTAAAGCTAAACTATATGACCTCTCTGGCAGGTTTGAATATTCATGGATTTAACGCAAATATTAGATAATGTATGAATAATAAAAATATTCTTAAATCATTATTATATGTTTAGCTTCTTCCATTATTTTAAAAGTCTTCACATTTGAAATGAAAATGTTTTGAAATATTTATAGGTTATATATTATTAAGCAGAAAGAAAATTTTCAAAGACGTAATTTAAGTTTATGTTACGCATCATCTACGAAAAACATGATACTAGAAGTTTTCTTTGCTTTGAACAATTAAGGTCATTTTTATTTTATTTTTTTTATTTTTTGTATCCTATACCTACACCATACTCCTTTTACGTACAGAGCATTAAGAATATGATGCGTAAGCAAAACAATCAAACAAATTAAAGGAAGTTCATCAAACCACCGTGACGATGTTTTGTTTTACTTTGAAACTTAATGTTATTTTTTTTTATTATTTCATTATTAAAATTAAACTTCTTTTTATTTACTTTTAAATGTCTTTTATGTTGAGGTTCATTAAAGAAAACTGATATCCTTTTCAATGTTTCTTCATCCACGGAAAGAGTTTTTTTTTTTTTTTTTTTTTTCAACAAATAAAGTTCGATGTGAATTATGTCCAGAAGGGCAACAATATAAGAGCTTTTTTAAACTGTCACATGAAGACATTGACGTCGATAGAGCCAAAACTTGGGCATTATTATAGATTTGCATATATTCAGTTCTTGATATGTTAATTCGAAAATGACAAACTTAACTTAAAATAATTAAACTCAAATATATTAAATTAAAACATATTTCAGACCAACATCATTTCGGAGAATTTAGACAGTGGCTTGAAGTATTATTACTACTATTATATTTTATAATATATTTATGTCCTTAAGCTACAAGTACCTGGAAATATAGCGATTAAAATACTCATTCAATTAAGTTATGCAGCTATTATGACGTTATGAAATAATGCCCATTTATCTATATATATATTTTCCTTGACCCAAAATTATGCGCATCTAACAAGTTTGATTGAACTTATTTCATTAAATTATAAACTACTTTGATATTCATCCCCAATCATTATGTCATTTTGTCTTTTTATGTTTTATGTTATTATGTAAAAAACACTTAGTGTTTCAAATTGAAAGGCGACTTGGAGTGAATCTTCTTGAGTTATATGAAGATATTCAATATCTTTGTTCCTGTCTTAATACTTTTTTTTACGGTCTTTTTTCTTATTCAGAACAATAAATAAACAATAATTGTAAATGTGTTTTATTTTTCAAACTGTGAAATTTTTAATGGTTTTTTTTTTTTATTATATTTTAGTTAATTATTATTTATATTGACCTTAATTAAGATTCAAAAACACAAAGGAAAGAAAAAAAAACGAAAACAGGAAGACTTTGTTTAATGTGAAGCACAAAAAAAGGCTCAGCTTGGTTAAAACCGTGAGAATTTCAGTTAAATTACTATGAAAGTAATTTATTCTATTTTCTTATAGAGAAAACAAGGGAAGAAATTTGTTGATGATTAAAAATAAACCATTCCTTATTATCCAAAATTGTATAGAACAAAACTTTGGCCATAGCAAACATATACTTCATTTTGTGTTGTATCATTAATTCTTAATGAAACACTGAAACACTGCACTTTTCTGCATCCTAAGAATTGGACAAATTCACGTCAACAAATTTTAAGAAGAAAATTTCGACAGGAAGTAAGACAATATTGTGTTTGACTTGACGAAGAGCAGCTACACATCCCTTCGTAGTAGTGCTATAATAACATAATTATATTTGAACTATATTATCAGATTTATTGTAAGTGTAAGTGCTCACTGGTCTTCGTTAAGTCAAATACAATATTGTCCTACTTCCTGTGGAACAGAAATTTTTTTTCCTAGTCAAATGTCATTTGCGCCAACAAAAATAGGGCTGAAAGAAATGCATTAATATAAATTTAACATTAACTTTACTCTTAGTGCATTTTTAAAACCAATTATAGAATTTAATATGAATTATAATTAAAAATGTAAAAAAAAAAAAATCTGATATTAAAAAAATACATTTTTCTTTCTTTATCTACATTTGCCACGATATTAAAATTATAACTTGAAATATGGTATAAAGTCTATATATTATATCCCTATTATTCATAAAAGTATTAGATAAGTCATTTTTTGTGATTCCAACGACAAATATTGTCGCAAATCATTAATAGATAATAATTTTATTTTTTTTTTCAGGAACAAAATATACACACTTGTCTGTAATTATTTTAAAAGCTTAGAAACAGAACTTAAATGCAAGTTTTATGACAAAAAAAAAAAAAAAAAACATTTCTTTTATAATACGTAAATTTATTTTTTTTTTCCTCTGATCATATTTTATTTATTGATCGAGATATCAAACACGCCATTTGTTGAGCTCTACATTAGCTATACACCAAGGTATATCCACAAATTCATAATATATAAATTTTTTTAATATCTTTTTCCAAAGCAAATTTCATATGAAAATTAAATTATCAACAAAATAAAAAAATTTTCATATTGTTGTCGTCGTAATCGTTTGTTCAAAGTAAACATTGGAAAACGTTTTCTTATAAATAATAAAAAAAAAATCAACTTTATTTTTTCGCGCGAATTTCGATCTGTAAAATTGATCCAGTGGGCACTGAGAATAATTTTATTTCCAGATACAATAAAAAGTCATAAAAATAATCTAATTAGAATAAAGTGTATATATTATAATTATAAAGTTAAATAAATGCATATAAAAGCTTTCAATCAAATTATCACCAAAATTTTTTTTTAATTAGTAAATAAATTTTACAGAATTTATAAATTAAAAACCATGATCAAAATAACTAAATAACTTAGAATAATATTAAAATAGTTCTATAAGTTGTTGGTTGACCAACTTCCAACCTAATTCCTCTCTCACAATCGTTTAACGATAAATTATGCTTTTATTTTAGTAGGAAGTTTAAATAAATTACTCCTAGTTGACTAATTTAGTGGTTTTATTGAGAAATATTATAAAACTGTACATACATTATAAAAATTATTTAATCCTTTTTTTGAACAATTAAGTTTATATATAATTTTTTTTCCTCAGAACTCAATCAATCTAATGTATCTCTATGTTATCAGTTTAATAAAATCTAATAAAAAATATATACATTTATATGTATTATGTATGTATAACTATAATAAAATAATAAACCTGTTGTGCACACAAAAGGACATTATTAATTTCAAAAAGAAAAAAAAAAAACTCATATAATATAGAAATAGATATTAAAATATGCGATAAAGAATTCCAGATATGTCTAAATATCTAAAGCTAAAGTAAAGTATATTAGTTTTTTTTTTTTTTTTTATCAGAATAAGGTATATGTATTTATGTAGAAGGTTTTAATTTATATTTTATTATTATAATAGATAAATATGGAAAAGCCCATATGTGCGATTAAAAAAATTGTCTCCACTAAAAAAGTGTGCATGATTATTTTTTTTCCATATGAAGTTCTTTATTCATACTTCTTATAATAAACAAATTCTTAATGTGTGTATAAGTATAAGCATAGAGGAATAATATTTATAAGAGGGTCAGAATTCATACAAGTTAATTTCAGAATTTTTTTTTAAATAACTCGAAAATGATGACAATATTTTCAATGTATTGAATAAAAATTTCATACTCAAATGTGTTTATTCTTAATACAATAATAAAAATAATAAAATTAAGAATAAACACATTTGAGTTAAAAAATTTTACTCAATACATTCAAAATATTGTCATAATTTTTGAAAAAAATTTACTTGTATGAATTCTGTCCCTCTTATAAATATTATTACTCAATGGTATAAGCTAGTTTTCTTCAAGATTCAATAAAAAAAATAATTATTATTGAAAATTATCACATTATTATTATATTAATATTATTGCAGAGTATAGATATATAAATAATTTGATTCCGAATGGTAATTTTGTCATTATTTGCAAAAACTTCGAATAAACTTCTGCACAATATTTTCTTTAAATGTTTCATGTGCAAATTATCAACTACCTATATATAATACACACTTCTATTTTTAATTTTTACTTTTTTGATGAACTTTTAAAAATTTTTGTTGCTAATATGAATCACAATTTAGAAGAGCATTATTTTTTAATGTCAAAGAAAATTCAAAATGTCTCAAATAAGAATGAAACCCCTAAAAATAATAATACAAAAAAAAAACAAAAAGAACTTAATGCCTTTATAGATAATTTTTCTTAAAGGCGTAATTTCAAAAAAATGAAATTAAATATTTTGCCATATTATACTACTAGCTACAAATAAGCAATATTTGGTTATGTTTTTAGCTTGCATGGTATCATTATCCAAAAATATTACTTTATGTCATGTTATAGATAATTAGAATTTTATCAGATATGCTCATCTATTCCATTCCATATGCTAATAGTTTTAATACCACATATACAAGTATTTATATCTGCTGCAAATTACTATTAAGGACTATTTTTTAACGTAATATTCAATAAAATTATGATTAATAGCAATGTCTTACGATCAAGTCTAGCTACTATATAAATATCATTTTTCTGCCATTATCTTTTACACTAAAATTCAATCTCAAATAATCCCTACTCTGGTTCACAGAATTCTCCTGCCAAAAGCATTTGAACTTCTAAAATAAGACAACAGTTTTTTTTTATTATATTGACAATTAAAAACCAAAACTTCCACCTTTTACATAAATTCTTTATTAAATTCTCACAACATTATACAATTTGTTTTTACCTTTTCGAAACTTTGATTAATCAGACAAATTTCTATAATTTGAATTGAAAATTCCTAATATATAATTTTTATTAAAATATCAATTAGATATTAATTAGATTAATTAGATATTTTAAAGATTGATAGTTTAATTACAACATTTTCATTTTTCAGTATTTCTCATTTACTTGTTTATAGCCTTGATGTTTTCTACTTTTTTATGCAATATACTTCGTTTTTTTTTAATTATCCTTTAAATGACGACACTCCGATAATAACTTTTAATCCAAATAGAACTGGATTTTAAGGAATTGTCTATTCCATCCAAATAACTTTCTCAAAGAAAAATTTATCATTTTTTGACATTATATACTTGAAACTAAATTGAAGAAAATCCTTAACAAACTAGAGAGCCATAACTCTCCAAAATATATTAGGTTGATATTTCTTTTAAACTTTTGATGCTTATAGTTTTATTTATTTTCATTATTAATAACAAGGGGATAATATTTTATGTGGGTATACATACGCAAGATCGACTAAATATACGGTTAAATAACATTATATAAACGCTAATTGAAAAGTTCAACTTGTTTTAGAAATCATGATTTTTTTTTAAATTTCAAAGCAATGCATCTTCAAAAAATTTTATGCTGCAAAAATCTCTGATACTAAATAATAAATAAAAATCATTTCACTGCACCTATAACTTATTTTTTTTTTTCACGTTTTTTATAAGTATTTTTTATTATTTTTTTTTTTTTGGCTTGTGCCTAGAATTTTATGATGACCAGTCAAAGGAAGATGATAAAAAATACACATGTTCCTTTCGCTTGGTTCAATTTTATTTTATTTAATTGCTTTATGCATCAAAAATTTTTTTAAATTTTTTTTTTTATATAATTAGGAAAATATCAAAAGAAAAAGAAATGCAATATATTTTCATTCAATTTGTATATACACTATATATTGAATTAAATGTGTGTATGCAGAATAGAATTTGTATATACTTCCGTAGTTTTCAATACAAAATTTTTAACCATAAATTAGTCCCGGAAAGCACGCGTCCACAATATCGAAATTTTTAAAAAAAATTCTTATATTATAAATTTAAATGAATAAAATTTTACCTTTTTTTCGCTTCGTAGTTAGTAAGTTGAAGTTATAGTATTAAAATATATTTAAATATAACGTGTTTAAAAAAAACTGAATCAATAAAATAGAAAGTTTTTCATTAATATTCTTAAAGATTAAGAATCATTTTTAATTTCTTATTAATCGCGTATTCATTTCATTTTTTAATCCGTTCTCCATCCTATACTTTCATCTCTCCCTTTCACACTTAAATGCTTTCAACAATTACATAAGTCTTACGCATACCCAATTGCATAAATTCCAAAATATGCATTATTTTGAAATAATGTTTTAGCTTTCTATGATCTCATCTCAGTATTCATAGTATGAATCCTTCAAATCACAACGATGCAACTACAGATTTCTATAATACTTAATTATAATATATGTAAATATCGATTAAGAAATCTAATAAAACTAATTAGCCCACTATTCCGTCGAATTATTAGAAAAACGAATGTCGGTGTACAGGCTGTTTACAGGAATATCAAACAATAAAAAGATTTAAATCGAAAAGCCGAAAAGCAGCTACACTTCATTAGTGAGATACATTAAATCAAAATAGTATTCGTTCGTTCGTTGTACAATATAGTTTTTATACAAGGCTTTTCCAATAATGTTCAAAAATTACAAAAACTTATTACAGCTCATGGAATATTCATGGTATTTTTATTATTAAAATTAAACGTACATATACATACATTTGAATGAATGTATAATGATGTAGAGCTGATTCACTATATGTAATTTTTTTATTACCGGTTCTGAAAATAATAAGGTTATCTTGCCAAATTGCTAAACTTTCTTAAAACAAAACTATGTATATGTAAATTATATCCATTCATATATGAATATCTAGAAATATAATCATATATAATATAAAGTAATAAAATTTGCATATACTTAATATAAAAACTTTAAAAACTAGCATTAAATACATATATTCTTAAATATTCAGCGAATTATTAAAAAAAAAAAAAACAAAAATAAAGTGCTTAGTTATAATTTATTTACTTATATACATTATTTTACAAAATATGTACATACGTATGTATTTTGTTTTTTTTTTTTAATATTTTTCAAGAACAATTAAAAGTTTTTAAATAATTTTATGTTGGTACGAGTACTGTGCATACAATTAGCCATCGATGTTTTTAAAAAATTCAACTTTTTAAACAGCCATAAAAATAAAAAAAACAATAAAAATAATTTTTTTATTAAGTTTTAAGTTTTGTAAATTTCTTTTTTTAGATCAACTATGAAAAAAAAAACAAATGAATATATAAATTAAAGAAACTTGGAATTTTTGAGCCACGAAGTATTCAACCTAAGTAAAATATTTCAAATACATCCATTTTAAGAAAAACTATTTTCTAATACTACTCGAAAAAAATTATTATTATTAAAGTGTATATAGGTATTTACCTAAATTAAATCAAATTATTGTACATGATCGGTGGAAAATTAAAATTAACTTCAGAATGTTATGAAAAATATAATTTTAAGTTCATTTATATAATTTTAAAAATGTTTCTATAATATTAATTAAGACGTCTAAAACAACGTAGGTTCTTAAAAAATGTTTTTTCCTTTACTGTGCTTAAAATATATATCATATTAATACGATTCAGTCTTACTTTGATGTACTTCAAATTCTATTCTACATTTTTTGAGAATTCTCAACTTTGAATGACAACTTTAAGCGACAAGTTTACAAGAATAATGTTTAAAGACTTAATATTTTTACAAACCAGTTTAAACTGTACTGTGATATAAAAATGTTTGTATTTATTTAAAATTATCTTTTATAACTACCTTATTTCAAATTCGGATTGACTATTTCAAAGTTCAAAATATCGCTTTGAAGGGTGCAATAATCTATAATTATTATATTATACACATTATATTATATACTTAATATATATAAAATTTTTTTTGTTTTCAAAAGTTTATCAAATAAAAAACATGAAAAATTAAATAATAAAACTTTGATTTAAAAAAAACCCACCAAGTTTAAATTCATATTTTAGGGTTATAATATCTAATTTAGACCGAATTCAAAAGATTAGCACTTTTTAATCATAAGAAAAATAATTAATATATTCTAATTTGTCTTGTATATTTTGAATTGAAATAAATTTTAATTCAGATGGGAAAATATGTATATCTCTACATATTGTACATAATATTCATTTTAACAATGTTTTAAGTGCAAATAGTTTTAATAAACAAATCAATTTTTTTCTAATTATTTATAATTGCTTTGAAGTAAAAAAAAATTACATTTCTAATCAAAAACAAATTAATGCGAAAAAGAAAGAAACGGCCTTTATATTTAATTCGTTTACTATTCTAGATCTCTGATGAGAACCGTAACCATCTGGAAAATGTCAAAACTATTAACGATTTTCGGTAGTCATTGAAAATTATTAATAAAAATCGTGATAAAATTAAGCATTTCCCAATAAATATAAGATTTAAATTTAATATTTTTTTTGACATTTATATTTTTCTCGTTAATCATTTCTTATTTTATAGAGCAAGAAGAAGAATTCAATTGAAGAAATGTTGAAAAGAAGTTCGATTAAAAACGATTTTCTTTAACCTTTGACATTCAAATTAATATAATTTCTTGAAAAAAAAAACATAATATTCTATGTTTTTAATATTTTATACTCAAATTTATAAAATTAAGTTATTTAATTACAAATAGTTAAAATAAGAAGGTTTATTTTATTTAAAAAAAATAAAATAAAATTTATAATATTTATATATTGATTTCGGAAATAAAGTACCGATTGTATATACATTATGTAGAAACGAATTCAAATTTCTTTGTCTTATCACTCTTGCTTTTTATAAACTTATTCAACAATAATCAATAATAATTATGGAATTAAAACAATAAATTGAAGAGCGAACTCGAATATCTGACGATGTCGAAATACTATCTCATACTACTATCTCAAACGATTTTAACTCAACATGTGAAACTTTTTTTATTCTATATATTATATAAGTACTAAATATGCTTACCTTTAGTGCGTTATAAAATTTATTGAACATTTTTGCCGCGGTTTTTGAAAAACCTTAATTTTACTTCCAATTCAGTTAAAATTGTAATGTTTATTACGTTATATAAAATAATAATATCAACCCTAGTGATTTTTTTTCAATTTTCTTATAAATGCAGGGTCCTAATAAGTAAAAATATCGAAATTAGAATCTGAATTTTCGAAATATTTTAAGTTTTATCATCGAAGGAATTTTGCTAAGTTTTTATATATATATATATATTATGATAAAAATGTGTCTGCAAATTTGACTGCCTCATGGTTAGACTAAAAGCATAATGTCAAAGAACAGTGTATACGTTTATTTATACCAAAACTAAGATACTTAAATATGAAATATACTGTATTTATAAAAACAAAAATTAAAAAAATATATAATTCTTAAATAATCAATTTGAACTATCCTTTCATAAAAGGAAACATCTATTTTATAGAGATGTCCCTTTTTTCGGTTATAAAGATTTTTGTTTGAAGATGATTTATTAATGTTTAATAATTAATGTTGTTTAAAATTCATTATAGATTATAACATGCGCCTTTTTGTAGTTTAGATAAATTTATCATTATCACTGTAAATATACTAACTACTGCCTTTATTTTAAATTCATTGAATTCGCCTCTGTTCCTGCATTATTACATCAAAATGCATAACTTCTTTTATAATTATATTTATAACGAACTATTTTTCTTTAAGACGCTATGGGAAATTTTATTTTACTTTTTTTAAATGCACTTATCAAAATTAATGAATGGAACAAAATAAAAAATTCACATTAACGTCTTAAGAGAGTGAGTGTACGATACGCTTTTTTATTTTTAGTTTAGAAAAAAAAATATTTTTTTTTAATGTTGATATTAACAATAAAAACATATGGTTAGGGAATAAGGCACCCGTCAATGTTTATATTATGTACGTAAAATGAAAAATAAAAAATGATTAAAGAACATTATGAACATTATATTTAGTTATTTTCACACACAAAAGAAATAGTATTATTTTAACGGAAATTTTATTTTGTAAATAAATTTCTTTTAAAATGACACTTCTTATAAATAAATAAAATTGTTAGGTATTAAAAAAAATAATATATATATATAAGAAAATATTGTCACGGTCAGGTGAAAATAAAAGTCGTTACTTTGATTTAGGAAAAAAAAAAATTGAACAATATCATACATAAAGATAATTTTATTATTTCCAATTTCGAAATTTCGTGTATAGTGATTAGTACAATCAAGTAATTCTCAAGTAATTAAAGTTCAAAGGATATTAAATTAATTTTGAATATCGCTCAGTGAAATGATATTTATTTCCTGTGCGATATTTGAAAATCCTTAAATCCTTAATAATAATAATTTTCTTTGCCGTTCGCACTAAGCTTATTATATAAGTTAACAACAAAGTTAACTTCAGGATAAAATTTTTAGATAGATAAGAATAATAAAATTACAACGTAATTTTATTATTTTAATATCTCTTTTTATATCGTAATTTTTGATTCTTAGAATAAAATAAAATCATTCTTAAAAATAAATGCAAATTTCTGTTGTTATGATAATTTTTTGTACTTTGTTTCTCACGATTAATATTGTGAATTTTGAGTTAAGTAAAATTTGTGAATAAAAAATTTAAGTTAGTTGTAAACTTGAACTCGAATAATAAAGAAGAAAGATTAATTAAAATTAAAAGTGTTTTACTAATAAAAGAATATGAATTAAAGAAAAAAAATAACTTATACATGACAACATATACATATAATACACAGTATTCCATCAATATTCAATTAATTTTCAGATTTTTAATATCGAAATATTATTTTCTTATATATGTAAATTGTATTTCTTCAATAGAAATTTAAACATAATTTACATTGCAGGTAAATATTATATTTTCCCAGGTTTTTTTTTTTTTTTTTTTTCTTAAATATAATTTAAAATAATAAATTTTTACATGTACATTAGGAAATCATTAAGAATTCATATTAAAAAAAAAAAAAACTTCAAATTTTCTTCAACACCTGATATAGTTATTCTTTTGAATATCCACCCCTAAAGAGTTAATATTAAAATTTTCTTTTAATTTTTAAAGAAATTTCTCAGAATATTTTACAATGTACATGTGTGTATACTTAAAGTACATTGTTCTTTGAACAAAAAAAAAAATTATATTATAATTCATATGGCAAAACTTAAACTTGGGAAAAAGGAAGTAAATTGACCATTTCCTTATTTCTGCATAAACATTTTCTCATAATGCACACAATATTTTTTCTGGACACACTATGGGTTATACTTTAAATAATGTAAAGTAATTTCAATCATGCATCGTTATCTCCCCCAAAAATTAGAAAAAAAAAAGAAATTGATGTATGTTGTTATATATATTTTATAGAAAAAATGCATTTAAAAACTCAATATTTATAAATTTGTTATGCCATGAGGATTAAACAATAGAAACTGCACATTATATTTAACTATTAACATCATACCGTACAGAAGAAGAAGTTAAGCATATAGGTAGTTTACTTATTTTTACATCGTCGATTTAAAGGTAAAACTCATTAATTACATTTTTGGTCTTTCGATGTTATCATTATTAAAAATACTCATTAAATACTTCTGAAGCTCGTTAAATATTAGACTGCTAATTTTAGCGTGTGTCATAAAGTTCCACAGAGAGCTGAAAAGAACAGCTCGTAAATGCAAAATTGTGACTTAATGAACTTTACATTTAAACCGGCGGAGCTTTAGTGATCACTTGGAAGTTTCTTAAATTTGTTTGTAAACAGTAATGCAATAACTTTTGGCAGAAATTTATACCAGAAATATCTATATTTTATGGCTACCATTGTTACATAAATCCGTAATATTACATTGCAGGCAATTAAAAATATAAATTTAAACAAACAAATCTTTGAAATTTAATTGACAATGGCGGATATAATAAGTTACAAAATAAACAATTCTTAAAACCTCAAATATCAATACAAATTCATTATACAATATTTTTTGGTTCATTATACAAATTTTTTTCCAGTAAAATAAATTTTATCCTCCACAACACTACAATCACTGTACTTTTGTCACTATGATGATGCTGTAATTCTAACTAATTGGGCTTAACTTGTTTCTAAATAAAATAACAACTGTAAAAAAAAAGGGATTGATAAAACTTTGTCTGATCTTTAATTTTTTTCTCCCTCATATAAAATAGAAAAGACGCGAAATAGATTGAAAATAATAATTTTTTTTTTACACATAATATGAAATTAACAATAAGGCACCAAAAATAAAAACACAGGTACTAAGAGCTCTTTGTGGTTGAATGCATCTTTTCAGGAAATTAAACAAGTAACTTTATTTAATAAAAATTATTTTTTTTTTAGAACATAATAATTTAACCGGATATAAAAATGCTTATTGTTTCCATTGGCCAATCTTTTACTTTTATTATATTACACATAAATTATTCACTTAAGCATTGATAGATTTTGCTCTATTTAAGAAATACAAATATAAAAAAAAATTTACATCTAACAACTTTAAGTTTAAAATGATTGATATTTTATTACTTAATACGTGATGTAATCTCATCATTCGAACACACTTATTATTCGAACATGTAATCTTGGCTGAACAGACAATTGTCATGCAAAAAAATCAACTTTTGTAATTTATGTTTTTTGTAATTAACATAATTTTAAATTCAACTATACGTTGTGCACATTTACATAAAAACATAGAAATAAGTATCTGAAACTACGAACTCGTATAATGTTTAAAAAATCAAGAATGATCTTTAAAAAATAAATGTACCTATATGTTTAAGATATACCTAGATATTACATACATATGTATTGTTAATTAAAAACTAAAATTTCCTTGAGCCGCTTTTTGCTATTTACAATTGTGTTTTTTTGTCTTAACAGCTGACTCATTTGGTATAACTTCTTTTTTCTTTTTTCATTTTTTTTTTGTGAAAACTAAAAATTTTATAGTTTTTCAGTCAAAAATTCAATATACCAACATTTTCTTAACCATCGTTTATATGCAGCCAGGTGTGCATTTTTCGTAAGGAACGCACATTACCTTTGCTAGCAAAACAATATTCGAATATGATGTGTTATTTATTTTTTTTTCCTTTTTCAATTATTTGCCCTCTTACAGACGATCTTTTCATTATGAGGAGAATTTTTTTGTTGCTTTCATTTAGGTTCCTTCACCCTTCTTTCAACAATTTTTATGGATTTCCCTTGTAGTTTTTTTTTTTTTTATTTTGCAATCTCGTAGTAATTTTTATGTTTTTAATTATCAATTTATTGCAACAGTCATTTTAAAAAATTTCAACATAGCTACTACAACTGCAGATAATTCGTCAACTATATAGACAACTATAGGATAATGGGTTGAATAATTTTAATTTCGAGGTGAAAAGAAAACGAGAAGTTGTTACGAATAATCCACTACATCAATTTCAGTGGTTATTAAAGTTAACACTGAAATTTAGAGACAACATTTCTAGTTAAAATTGATCTCAAAGAACAATTAAAAAGAATCATCTTGATGTAGAAAAACAAGGATGAAGTTTAAAAAATCACATAAATGAATATTTAACGCACTTTTTTTCTTACTTTTATGTTATTTATGCTTTAAAAATTATATTTTTTTTTTATTTTATAAATGTAGTCGAACAATCAAAACATTCTAAAAAAAAACAAAACTTTGTATCCCTAATAGGGAGTTTATATTAAACACATTTTCACTATCTGAATGCCACTATAAGTTAAGAATGCGTTCATTGATCTATTCACAAATACAAAACGAAGAGTATACCATCGATCTTGATATAAAAGTAAAAAAAAATTCATCAAAAATTAAAATTAAAAATTTTTTAAGTGTTATAGGTATTTAAGTTTAAATATAAAACGTTGTCTTCCTTTTTTTTTTACCAATATAAATATTGTTTGTATATTTAAGAACGAATACATAATCGAGGAAATAAAATATTTTTTAAAGAAGGCACGAGACAAAAACAGTAATACAGCACATGTTATTTCTGTTAAAGTTACTGTATTTTGTTTAGGCATCGAACGCATAATATTACATCCTTTTTTATGTATACATATTTACGTAATACTATTTGAACGAATGTACGTAAAAATCTAATATATATATGAAAAAAAATTATGGACGATTATTCAGAATTTAAAAAGGAATTTTTTAATATTTTTTATTTCTTGTGTGAGAAAAAATGATTGTAAGAAATTTGCAAACTACCCAATGTCATAATCTATATTTTTTTCACCTACATTACTACAATCATTTAATATCAATGGTTCCTAAAATACTTTTAGTTTTTTCAGATAAAAAAAGTTCTTCTTAAAAATGGGACACAGTGAACATAAAGAAAAAAATCGTTTAACAAATATATATATTCTAGGTATAATGTTAAATAATAAAAAAAAAAAACAATAACTTAATTCACATTTTCATTTAATCGAATTTTTATTAATCATCTTATCAATTAATTTTTATTAATATTTAATATTTTTTCTTTATTTTTCAGCTTCTGCGAAAAATAAATCGACACAAAAAAATAAGGCTGGATCAACATCATCAACAAAAAATAAAAGAAAAGATACCTACAACAACAACAACAACAACAACAACAAAGACGTATAAATAAAATAAACTTTTTCCAAAGAAAAATAAGCCTCCCTTTAGTAGAGTGGGGCATCAAAATCATAATACTAATAATAATAATAATAATAATAATAATAATAATAATAATAGTAATATAACAATAATAATATACTAAAAAAAAAAATCTTCATACTAAATTAATGTAAAAAAAAACAACATCATTGAAAGAACCAACTATACAATTTTACTAAACAAAAATAAAAAAAAAAACGAAATATTGGAGAAACGAATAAAAAAGAACAAAACCAAAATATCTTATTTAAAAAGAAAAAAAAAATTAAACTTTATTATCTTCTCCCTAAATATTGAAATAGATAAAAAAAAAAAAATTTTTTTATCTTTATTTAGGGGAAATAAATATTGCTTTTTAAACTTAAACGAGAAAATAATAATAAAATATATAGTACGTTATACGCGACCCTACTAATATCTAAAAATCTCAATATTATATTTTCTTTCGTCGTATTTTTTATATGCGAATGTGTGTGCGCATGTTAAAAACATTCAAAAGAAACATAAATATTGAGAAAAAAATACAAAAATTTATCAAAAAAAAAAAATACAGGAGAAACTTTATTTAATAATATCAACAATACTACTACTCTACTTGCTAAAAAGAATAATAATGTGGTGAAAATACCGATATCCGTAATAAAAAATAAATTTAATAATATAAACATTCTAAGCGAAATTAAAAAAAAAATGCATAGATACAAAAAGAGAATAATTTATAAACTTATATTTTCAATGTGGTACTACATATAAAACATAATATATAATAACAATAATAAAAAAAAAAAAAATATGTTTGTATTATCAAAATTCAAAATTAAAGCGAATTCAGTAAGGAGAAAATTTCTATTCAACTAAAATTCAACATTTTGAAAATAAAAGGAATAAAAAAAAACCTATTTGAAGAAAACAACAAAATTTTTTTTTTTTATTTTTATTCAAGTAGTGAGAGAAAAACTCTCCCCACTACTGTAATTTAATTCAGTTTTTTCGTTTTTTTTTTCAATTTTCTTCATCAAATGTTATAAAAAAATTATGTAAAATGTTAAAAGAAACACAATTTTTTTGGACTTCTATGCATGCGATAGAAAGAGGCCAATAAATTCATTACGAATTTATTTAATTTTTTTTTTTTGGTTCGGGGCATCTTATGATGTCATCAGAAGAGGACAGCACAGAGTGTTTTGGATTGTATGGTGAAAAGTTATATTTAAAAAAATCAAAACGTAATAGACAACGTGTTGACGCGGGCGAACCAAGAAATAGTTATTCTTCAATACCAAATTTTAGTTCAAGACCATCATTCATGAGTAGCGGAGGTGGTGGTTTATACGGGGCACTATTAAGTCAAACCCATACAAATTTTGGCGGTTTATTTGGTCCAAACGGTTTCGGTTCAGCGAAAATGTTAAATGAATTATTCGGTCGTCAGGTTAAGCAAGCACAAGATGCTAATACTGGACCATTAGATATAAATAATATTTTAGCTGCTACCGTTGTAGAATCATCGGCAACAAATACGGATTTAATTAATGAATTAGTTGATAATATTGTTAATAATACGAATACGCAACAACAGCAACAAAAACTTTTAAATAACAATAATTCACAAAATAATTTAAATCAAAGTGGTTTAATAAATAATAATAATAATAATAATTTAAATAATAATAACAATAATAGTAGTGGTGGATTTGAATCAATAAATTCTTCTCCATTAATACGTAGAACAAGTAGTAGTGGAATTGATTCTGATGGTATTTGTGGAAGTGCTGGAGTTGGCGGAGGCGGAGGCATTAACGACGGCTCAACACCCCCACAATCAATTCAGCAGCAACAACAACAACGTGATCATCAGCAACAACAACAACAGCAGCAAAATTCAGATTTAGCACATCATATGCTGAGAAATATTTTACAAGGTAAAAAAGATTCAATAGGATTAGATGCATTTGATCAAGAGTTAAGATCGGCTTTAAATAATCATAATAATAATAATAATAATAATAATAATACGAATAATAATAACAACAATAGTGCAAATAATTTAATTATGGATCGTGAAAGATCATTTTCGGATAATAATAATTGCATTAATAAAAATAATAATAATAATAATATTAATAACAAAACAAATGCAAATAATAACAACAATAATTCTAGTAACAATTTGAATAGTAAATTAAATAATGGTGTATGTTTGTCTGATAATATTAGTATTAAGAGTGAGATAAATGTAAATAGTGGTAGCAATTCAGTGATTAATAATAATAATAATTGTGTTAATAATAATAATAATAATCAACAGCAGCAGCAGCAACAAATAAATCAAAATAGTAAATTAGTATCTGATGAAATATCATCAAATAATAATAATAGTGGTGGCATGAGCTGTACCACTGGTACCAATCAAAATTGTGATGATAAATCTAATGAAGATCAGCAAAAATCTGTTCAACAAACACAGCAGCAGCAGCAACAAAATGCAAATGTTCCATCGCCACCTTTAGGCGAAAATTGTATTACGAAAAAAGAAGCTGAAGATTTATTAGATGAAGAAGAAATGTTAGCTATAAGCTCGAGATCAGAACTAGAATCATTACCATCCCCAGATGGTTCTGATTTAATGGATAGTAAAGATGATTTAGATGCAGATTTAGATAATGATATAACGGCTGTGAGTCAAGATTTAATGCGAGATCGAAATTCAGAAAAACAATCACAACCAGTAGCACTTGATATGAAAAGAGCAAGAGTTGAAAACATTATATCTACGATGAGATCTAGCCCATCATTAGGTTCACATATTCAAGTAAATGGATGTAAAAAACGGAAGTTATACCAGCCTCAACAGCATGATAATAGTGCAATGGAACGATATGCTGCAGTAGCAGCAGGATTAAATTTTCGATTAAATTTTCAAAATTTAATGCTAGACGAAGAAGATGATGATGATTTAGAATCACCACAAATTCAACAAAAACGTGTTGAAAAACTAGCTCTCAAATCACAATTGAGATCACTTCAAGAACAGTTGGCAGAAATGCAACAAAAATATGTGCAATTATGTTCAAGAATGGAACAAGAACCTGATTGTCAAGAAATTGATGATCAGTCTGCTAATGAAAGTATAGAACAGGATGACATTCCAGTAGAAGATTCGCCTTCTCCGACAGTTTCGACCACAACGGAGAAAATGCAAGGACCTCCAGGTATATCACCACGTAAAGATTTGATGAGTAAGGCAACTATTGCAAGTCCAGAAGCTCCTCATATGTTAACACAAATGATGACAAAAATGATGTCATCAAAATTACATAATCCATTAGTAGGGCACCCACATTTACCTCAAACATTCAATGGTGCACATCCATTACTTCAACACATACAGCATAGCGGCTTACCAACTGATCATCCCATGCAGAATCCACACATAAACCATCATTCAATAAGTAATGCAGCTGCAATGTATCAAAAATTTTTCCTTGAACAAGAAGCACGACTTGCCAAGGAGGCAGTTGAGCAACACGAAAGACAGCAACAACAACAGCAGGAACAACAAAATTTACATCTTCAGCAACAACAGCAACAGCAACAACAACAACAGCAGCAACACCAACAACAACAGCAACATCAACAACAGCAGCAGCAGCAACAACAACAGCAACAACAACAACAACAGCAACAACACCAACAACAACAACAACAACAACAACAACAACAACAACAACAACAACACCAACAACAACAGCAGCACAAACACCAACAAAGACATCAACAACATCAGAGAGAGCAACATCAACTCGAACAAATTCGTAATCATTTACCTTCACAATCACCCTTAAATCAGCAAGCACAAGCACAACCACATAATTCTCAAATACCCAAACTTACAACAGTGCAATCAGATTTATCAGAAAAATTAAATTTGATACGATCAGGCTCAAATTCAGTGGGTCCAATGTCCGGATCAGATCTTGAAGGATTAGCAGATATTTTAAAATCTGAAATAACGGCTTCATTATCAACATTAGTTGATTCCATAGTTACGCGATTTGTTCATCAAAGACGATTTCTTGGCAAGCAGTCGGAAGCAGCAGCTGCTGCTGCTGAACAGCTCAATAAAGAATTGTTAGTGGCATCTCAGCTTTTGGATAGAAAATCACCTAGAACAAAAGTTGCCGCTGATCGTCCCTCTTCATCATCAAATAATTCAATATCTAGAAGTTCAGCCGTAAATCAAACAGGTAACGGTCCAATTAATAATATTCCTAACAATCAACATTTAAGTAGTAACAATAATTTAAATCACCCTTCTAATGCATTACTAACAAACATTCCTAATTGTAATATTAATAACAATACTAACAATAATCTTAATATTCATAACAATGGTGGTAATAATAATTTTCCACCGGGAATGGTTATACCAATTCATGGTATCCATGGACCGCAACCTCCATCTGATTCTCTAGTTAATAATATTAATAACTTACCTCCTCATGTTCGTCCTTCGCCCACAGCTGCGATATTTCAACCCCCCAAACCACCACCGGGTATAAATCCAGTTGCTGCCGCAGCTATATACAATTCAATGAACGCTTTAAATAATCATGCCAACAATCAAGTGAATCCTTTTTGCATGCCTGAGCCTCGAGAACAACCTACTAATCAAGAGCAAAATGAAGCACTAAGTTTAGTTGTGAAGCCAAAGAAAAAACGTCATAAAGTTACGGACACAAGAATAACACCACGAACAGTAAGCAGAATATTAGCACAAGATGGTATAACGCAACAATCTCACCAAAATCAAATTGATTCAATAAATACATCTAGCGTGAATCAAAATAATTTCAACAATAATAATAACAATAACAATAATAATAATAATATTAATAGCAATGCAAATAGTAATATCGGTAATAATGACAACAGTAATATGAATTTAAATACAAATTGTCAAAATTCGCCGCTAACAAATGGACCACCAATAACAACTCCATCAGAAAGTCCATCTCCACGGCAAAATTATATTCCACCTCCCCAGCAACAGCCCATGTTGCCAGTATCATTGCCAACATCAGTAGCTATACCAAATCCATCTTTACACGAATCAAAAGTATTTTCTCCATATAGTCCATTTTTTAATCCACATGGCCCGCACAATGGTCCACACGGGCCTCATGGACCACACGGCTCTCAGCCGTCACATTTAATGAAAATGTCCTCAAGTCCACCGGGCTTAGGTAATATGATGGAAACTAGAGATTCACCTCCATTACCACATCCACCAACAATGCTGCATCCTGCCTTGTTAGCTGCTGCACATCACGGCAATTCACCAGATTATGGTCATTTACGAGCTGCAATTGATAACCAAGATCGAAATTCTGATTGCAATTCAGGTGATATATCGTTTGATGGAATGCAACCAACTATATCATTTTCGAAACTGAGATCTTTGAAGTAAGTGTGTACATATTTTTTTACTTTATTTAATTAAGTTCATATTTTTCATTTAAATATTTTGCCAATCCTATTTTTTTGATCTATATGAAAATGTTTCCTTTATTTATTTTTATTATTGTCAATACTCTCATCCTTTTTTCAATAGCCCACAAAAAAAAGTTGTCTTCATTTTCAATTTATAAAATTTTATAAATTTACCACGATCACATATTTTTTTTCTGCTGATTCAAAAATTTGAAACGAAAATAAAATAAGCAACATAAAAATCATATATTTTGTCTTATTTAACGTTTTGTACATAATATACTTTTTGTAATACATAACATGATTTTTTTTTTATTATTAAAACCTTAAATCCTAGGTAAATTTTCTTAATCTATCTAGATTTTCCTATATATTAAAAATAATAATAATAATAATAATGAACGAAAACTTGTAATGTTTCTTATTTCTTTATATTTGAAAAAAAAAAAAAAATGGCTAAAATAAAGAATTTATTCAAAATTATTTTTCGTATATTTTATTTATTTTTTTCTTATGAAAAACTTAATCCGTTTATTTATTTTTATTGAAGCCAATAAAATGATATCGTCGTTACAAATATAAGAGGTAATTAGACTCTCGAACTTATTGTTTTTTGTACGATTTTAAGATATACCACTTATGCGAAAAAAAAAAATCTTTTAAATAATCAAAATAAAAAAGGAAAATAATAATAAGAGTTTTTCTTTCCTGTCACAAATCATGCCAATTTTTTTAAATTTTTTATATTGCATGCAAAAGTGTATGATAATATAAATATATTTATAATCAAATTGAGTATATAGTACAAAATAAAATGCAAAATCAAGAAATGAATGGAATTATTTAAAATGGATCGTATATAATGTTTCTTTTACGAAGGATTTATCTTATCCTATTAATTTAAAATTTAAAAAGAAAATTAGAAAATGAAAGATTATATGTTACTTTTGGACAATAAAATTAAGTTTATGTTCATATAGAATTTTTATTGATGGCTATGTTTAATTTACATTTTACAGTATTTATCTGTACATATAGATAGAATCTTATTGCACTTGTTAATTTAATATATTTGTATCTTTTTATGTAAAAAATATTTAGTTTAAATTTATTTGTTTTTCAGTTTTTCTTTTTTCATATCATAACATTTTTTTTTATTTTTCTTTTACATATTAGCAATGATTCCCTAACTTCATTGCACTCTTCAACATTGACTCCAATGCACTTGAGGAAAGCGAAATTAATGTTCTTCTGGGTACGTTATCCAAGCTCAGCCGTTCTAAAAATGTATTTTCCTGATATCAAATTCAATAAAAATAATACAGCACAATTAGTGAAATGGTTTTCGAATTTTCGGTAAGTGATATTTAAATTATTAATTTTTTAATTATTTAGTAAACAATTATAAATTTTAATAACCCAATCAAATAAATATACATCTATTTATGAACAAAGCAAAGGACATTAATTTTTTCGAATACTTTATTTGGTGGATATAATAATTTAATAATGAATAATCTTCAGAAATTAATCATGAAAAAACCTCTTAATGTGATGATTGATAAGTTGAAAATTAGAATTTGCCTAACATTGATTTTCGCTAAAACATGACCAGTTCTAGTTCTATTTTTTAAAAGTCATAAATCATTAAATTTTTGTTTAATTATTTTTTATTTTGCCCCTTTTTTTTTTGAAAGTTTTTCTATTTTTTCTTTTTATGAAACTATTTTTTAAATCAAAAAGATTTTCTGAATGCACTTGCAGTAAGCGGAAGATTTTACCAAAAATAAAACTAAGTAGATCCAGAAGTTAATTGTCATATTTAGAATCTGCTACAAAAATGATAGTAAAATAAAATATATACAGTCTTGTTCGATTTGTTTTCATAACATTCAATAAATTTCTGATTGAAATATGGTATTTATTGATTTATGAATTTGATTACAATTTCATATTTTAACATTTGATAGAGTTTAAAGAAAATTGTTCTGTCAAATTATTTGATTATTCAAAAAAAAAAATGTTCTTAAAAGCGTGTTCATTATTTATTTCCTCCACCTTAAACATTTTCTTTTAAAATTTCAAATCAAAATTTTTCTTGACATTTTACAGTACAAGCAATAATCTATTTATGTATTAAGAATTGTTGAAAAAAAATTCTTCTTACCTTTAAAATAGTATTTACAAAGTTGAACTAATATGTTAGGCACATATTTCTAGTTTTAAATAAATCAAATATAATTATTGCTAGAAATGTTGATTTATTTTTTTTAAAGTACTATTGACAAGTATTGTGTATGATATGTATAATTTGCAGTTCTAAAATTTTATGTATCTCGAAATTTTAGATTGATGGTATTATTGTAATAATTAAATGTAGAAAAGTATAAATCTTTAGTTTTTTTATTATCCTCACTGATTTTTTAGCTCCTATTCAATGACATATAGTTAAATCAAAAATCTTACATCTAAAATTCTAAAATTAAAAATATTAACATATTTGATAAGAATTTATGTACATATAATTTTTAGAGGATCTAATCATAAAAAAATATAATTCATTTGATTAAATAGTTTTTCTTAATCTTATTAAATTAAAAGTTTATGTATGTAAGAACATAGGTACCCGAAATTTAATGTTAACGAATGACAATATTTTTCTACATAGTTAGTATAGTATGTAATGTATTGTGAAAGGAAGAAAAAAAAATTAAAAATATTTTATATTTCCTTCAAATAATAATGTAGGCGTCGATTTAGGAAGGAATATAATTGTTTCCGACTCTATAGTTCAGATGTTGAAAATTTTATTTTGTCAATAAAAGAATATTTACGGTGTGAAAAAATGTATATTTTCTTCAAAAAGGATATATTTTTCGGAAATTGATCAATATCACATGCAAAACATAAGTTAATTAAAATCCTATAAGTAAAAGTTCGATTTGATTAGATTTCCCAACTGAAGTCTATAATACTGTTTAAGAAACAGAAAAATAAAATGTATATATTTTTTTTAATTGCATAATAATGCAACTTAAACAAGACCTCTTTTAAATTTTATACTTTTTATGCTGAAATTTACATTAAAAACTTTGCATTGTTAGAATTAAGGATTTTGGTACCTAAAAATTCTGATAATAAATATATCGTCATGCAACCGATATAGTGACTTAAAAGTTTCGATTATTTTGTTTGCTTGAAAGTAAATAATTATACACTCAATTTTACGATAAGAAAAGTTTTTATTTTTATACTGAAATACTATTACTATATCGTTCTATTTTTGTACAAAAACGTATATGGATTATTTTAGAAGTCGATTTGCAACGGCAACTGATTATTATTGGTTAAGTATTCTTTAAAAAAAATAATATTTGGTTTTAAAAGTATCAAGACAACAAACAAATATATTTTAATAAAAATTTGTTTGATTACAATCTCACTGAATCCTACAGGTGATTTATATTACGGAATTCGATTACCATATAATACAATATTTACATTTAATATATAATATAGTTTCTTTACTACTATCATAATTCATAATATAATAAATAATACTATTTTCTATACTATTTTCTTTATTAAAAAAAAAAGAAATAAATTAATTAAAAAAGGTTTACCTAGTTTTCATTAGGCAACGTATATCAAATTTTCATTCCAATGTATTGAAATAAAAATGTGATATTACTTATCACTTACTTATTTACAAATCACTCGCATACTAATAAGAAGTATAGATAATACCCAGCATTCAGACAGGTAAAACATAGTTATCTAATCCTTTTCCGTATTTATTATTTTAAAAATCAGTTAAAATTTCTATTTTATAATATCTGTTATAAGTATAATAAATATTTTAAAATTCTTAAAAATATCAAACTGAAGAAGATAAATAATAAATAATTCTTACAACGCTGATATTATATCCATTAGAAAACTCTAAATTTTGCAAAATATGTTTCAGATTAAAGCGATTTTAAAATATACGTTAAAAATATACATATATAAATTCACAACAAACAAAAAAAAAGTAAATAAATAAACTAACGATATTTTTTAAGGACAGATGTGCAACCAATTTCTTCACTTTGTTTCAGAAGACCCCTTTTCAAAAAAAAAATAATTTTACAAATATTATGTTTAAAAGAATGCATTCATAGGAACTTACAAAAAAAATATTTTTATATATATAATATGGTATTTACTTCTTTAATCGCACCTTGATTTCCAATTTTTTTTTTCTTTTTCTTAAACAATTTTGGTTTCTCCCTTTTTGCCTTTTTGACAATATATATATATCTATACAACAATAATTCTTTCATATTTTCTTATAACTTTCTTGAACTCGATTTTCTTTAAGAAAAAAAAAAAATTATAATTCATAAGACACAATGTAATTTCTTATGCATTTTTAACTTATATTTCAATGTTTTATAACGTTCAAATAATTGTTTCCTAAAATAAAAAAAATAAAAAACAAGTTTTAGGAATTATAAAAGTTATAAAAGGCAGTTAGAAAGGGTGAATTTGAAATGTCTTGAGAAAAAAAAATCTTAAAGATATAAAAAGGCAGATTTATTTTATTTCTTAAAAGTTAATATATATACATTTTTTGCCAGCTATGTTTTTCTTTGCTTCAAAAACAATATCTCCTTGGGAATTCAATGTAGTCAATAATAAAAGAATTCGTTAATTTCTGCATCCCTAAAATAAAATTAAAATTCACACAAAAATTATTTACAATAATTTGAAATAAAATACGAGATTTAGGGCTGAAAATTTGATTACAACGTTCCCAGTTCGCACTCCAGTATCAAATATAATTAACGTAATTTTGGAATAACTTTGGAATTCGCTTGTTAGTGTCATTGAGATTTTCCACTTAGTTAAAGATAGTTATGATTTAGGGGACAATCGTTTTTAACCAAAATGTTCTGTCAAAAACATGAAACAAATAATGTTCCTAGTTCTTTCAGCGAGTTCTTCTTTTTTTTAACTTTCAAAATTTCAGTTCAAATTTTCAAGTCTGAACGTCAGTCCTAAAATAACAGTCGAATTAATTTTTGCCAACTAGTGTATTAATATTACAAGCCTGTCATGAAAAGTGGTTACAATTATTAATTTTATTTTAGTTTCTTAAATGAATTTGTTGACTTACTTATAGTTTCCAAAATTTAAAATGAATTTCAAATTTTAATTATCATAATGAACCAAAGATTTATGATATTTATATATTCTAAACCAACTATAACTTTTAACATATACTTAATACATAATTTCATAAATTTTTAAAATAAGAACAATTTCTATTGCCTTAAATATTTGAAGCAAAAATAATGGCATATACCTGTTCCTACGTATAATAATGAGCCTTACATAATTCAAACATGAGGAGCTAATTTTATTACATAGAAATAAATTTTATTATTATTTAATATAAATTTTTGTAAAACCATGTACTATTATGCATTTTTTAATTATTGTGTGTAATTGAATTAATAATAATATAAAATATTATATTAAACCAAAGGTGTGAATTTTTTTTTAAGTAATACTTCTTTTATTTTAAAAATAAGAGCATCACTTGCTTAAAATATTTTTCTATTCAAATGTTTAGCCACTTAACTTAATTTTTTCAACGTTTTCAAAGAAGTGGCGTTATGCTTAATATACCTAATGCACCCTCTTGATTTTATGAGAAACTTAATTAAAAGCAAAAATAGTTAGTTGCAAATCTGTAAATTTTTTTTTTTTTTTTTCAATTTAAACAAAATTTTTTACACTCTAATTTGATGATTTTCAATTAACATTATTTAAATGTATGCAATATCTACCTAATATTTTTTATTAAAATTTTTTTTTTTAGCTAATTTATTTATAAAAAATTTTAAGAGCAAACATAATATTTTCTTGGCAATTTATTATACATGCAAGAAATGATATTTACAATAATTAATATTTAATGCATAAAAAAAAAAAAAGCAAGCATGGAGATATTGCTAATAATTTGAAAATACTCATTACCATCACAAAAAATAGTTAATAAAATCAATATTCAAAGACCATTTATTGAAAAAATCTTTATTGTCCTTTCAAAAGCTTGTCTTTCAGAAATCAAGTTCTAATCCAAATTAATATTATCAATTTTCTGAATAATAATATTCTTCTATATGGTAACATTAAAAAAATCGAAATTAATTTTCATAAAAACAAAAACAAATTGTATACTTATTAGAGGAAATTTTTTTTTTTTATCCTAATTAGCATCACATTATAATATCTTTTTTAACTTACTTGCTTATATGTATATGAATATGACAGTATATGGTTTTGTCTTAAAAAAATATTTTTATACTATGAATAAGTCGTACAATTTCAAAAAAATAAAAAAAGCATTAAAATGAATTATACAGTGGTTCACAATAACAAATACCATCGACATTTTATTAATACCTAAAGTATATTGTAGAAAATATTTTAATCTGAGCTGATAAATTTACACATTATATCATAAATTTATATATATATATATATAGGTCAAATAAAGGTTTTTCTTCATTATTTTCCTTTAGCTTAGACATTATATTAATACTTAATTATAACTTTTTCATAGTATACCTACGTATAAATATTAACTAGCTGTTTAAGATATTTGTATCTTTATCTAATGTACTATTTTATGAATTGTTAAGAATTATATGAATGATGAAATAAAGAATAATAATAATAATATATAATAATAGTTATTTTGTCCCTAAAATAATTAACTTCGTTACCTTCAAAATAATGTATAAATACTATATAAAAGTATAAGTATAAGTACCCTATAAAAGTGAGTTCCATCATGACGGCTCTAATATTTAATCATACATTAAGTAATGAATTAAAAAAAACAGTTTCTTTAGTTGAATTGAGTAAAAATTAGAAATTTCGATTCTTTGAAATTATTGAAACTTATCCAAATAAGTTATTGAGCTCTATCATATACATAGCCATAATATTCTAATCCTATAGATAAATCACATCTAAGTTAATTTTTAGCATAAAATATTTCAAAAAAAATCAAATAAATGGCAGGTATATAATAAGAAGATTATTACTTCTTAATGTGGATAACTACCGAATTTTGAATTACAAATTTTCAACTCTCTCTAATACAATTATTATGCCCGTCACTGTAATATTGTATGTGATTTAAAAACAAAAAACAGAAGCTATTATTCTACAATTTAAATTTTTTGATTTGAATTTGAGTAATAAAAGACGATAAAAACCAATTTTATTTACTAAGCACATATTATTTATATTTAACTGAAATAATTATAAAAGATCTTTAATAAACAAAAAGTATGAGTTTTCTCAATTGCGGAAATGAGTCAAATTTAGCAAAGTATTTTGTTGATATTTCAATAGAAAAATAAAAAAAAAAATTAAAAAGGAAAAAGAAAATAATAATTTATTATTATTATTATTATTATTATTATTATTATTTTCTCATAATTTCTATCTACAATATGCATTATAATATGTGACTTTTTTTTGTTCTTTTTTTTTTTTCAATTTTCACACTTACTTGACTTTTTATTAAATATATATGCAATGCATATGCTAATAAAAAGATGCTAACAAAAAAAAAATGAAATCTAATAAAATTAAATAAAGAATAAAAAAATATTTGCAATGAGAAAAAAAATTGCATAATTTCGTTAAAAAATTGAATTATGCTTTGATAATATATTATATATGCATATTAGTCCCATTTCTATGACTAGATAAATTAAAAAAAAAAACTATCAAAATTTAATTCACAGAAATTTAAAAACGCAAATGAACTTTGATTGTTTCGATCATTCGGCCCATCAGAGTCTAGTAATAAGCCTGTCAGTAATGCCTGTCTCACTATCACTGTGAACAAAAATTTATATATATAGCAAGCTTGAACGATTTGACCTTTTGAATAGAATCTTCAAAATTATAATTAAAATTTTACTAATGTTCAGTTCAATTTTTGATTAAAAGTTGCAAAAAATTCAACTAAAAAGGTTAGACATCATAATATAATATACCATATTATAATTCGGTTTCAACTTTTCATCGACGTTGAATTCGAACTTAATAATTTTATTTTTTTTTTTAGATTTGATATCCTTGAAGTGATTTTCCATATATATTTTTAAATATAATATACAAGATACTATTTATATTGCAATATGCAAAAAAAAATGCAATAATATATAAAAAAAAAATTTTTTTTGCATATATTTCACTTACCACAAAGTATTTATGGAATATGCAATATGCAAGTCTCTTACGTTTTTTTATTTTTTCTTCTTTTTTGTTTTTGTTTTTGTTTATTTTTTTTTATTTTTTGTATTTTGAGAAGGATAATCTTCAGAAATCCTAGAAATAAAATGTGCAAATCGTATTGAAAGTTTTGTTTTTAATTGGCATTATTCATTTATTTTTTTTTTTTTTTTGAAATAATTTTGTTTCTCATGCACTTTTTTTTTTTTGTGAATTATGTATTTTTTTTATTTTTTTTTTTCATATATGAAAATCTCTTTACATTCTATAGATTTCTGCAAATTTTTTTTCATAAGTGCTTAAAGTGCTATTGCACATCAAGGAAATTATATGTATAGATTTAATATAAACACTTATTATGTAATAAACTTCAGTGCGCTGAATATAGGATTATTGTATGCATTCAAAAAAAAAATAAAAAAAAAAAAAAACTGAAAGAAAGTCTAATGAAAAAATCGCACTTTTTTTTTATTATTATTTATTTTCAAAAATTAATTAAACATACTTATGAAACAAAAAAAAAAAAAAAAATTATATAATGATAATAAAATTGAAAATATATCTTGCACTTTTTGCTTTTTTTTTTTTTTTCTCTTTTCATGGAAAAGTGCAATTTCATTATTAGACTTTGTTTCTTGTTTTTTTTTTTTATTATTATTATTTATTAATATATATTTCTGAATCTGGAAATACGAAAAAAAAAAAAAAAAAAAGAAACCAATCTTGTTGTCATCAGAAATTAATCGAAGCATATGCATTTTCATATTTGTGCAAGCAATATGCACATGCCATGAATTAAAAAAATTGCATAAATTCTCAATTTCAAATGAATATATGCCATCACCATTAGTGTGATTAGCTTGATTTTTATTTTTATGCTTCCTTGGAAATTTTTTATTCATTTCAGCATTAAGTTAAAAAAAAAAAAAAAAACTAAAAAAAAAAAAAAAAGAAATCGTAAAAGAAGTAAATCACGAACAAGGAGTGAAAATTTTATTAAAAAAAAAAAAAGGAAAAAGCAATGATGAGCAGCAAGCTTTGTTAACTTTTTTCATTTCATTAACTTTTTTGATTAGAAAAAATATATAGTAGTAACTAGTTGTATAGTTATGTAGTTATTAACTTTTTAAGTCTTTAATATTCAAATTTGAAAGATATTCAAAAAGGTACAGCAAAAAAAAAAAAAAAATAATTAAAGAGAAGTAATAAACAGATTTAAGCTAATTATAGTTATGAGTACATTATACATCTTCTAAAGTTCCAAAACTCAAAAATAATAATCTGATAGTTTTCCATATCGCCTCATCAAAAAAAAACAAACAAAAAGTTATATTAATTTAAGAAAAGTAAGTAAAAGTATCTTTTTTTTTTTATTTATATTATCCCCCAACCTGAACTCTACAAATACAGAAATGGCAAACTAAAATTCCTTTTGTGGAAATGACAGTTATTCACAAGAGATATTCTGGAATTTCTTATATCATTATGCGAACACAAATTATTAGATATCGAAAACAATTTATTTTCTTTTGTCAAGATCTATGTTTAAGCTATACATTAGGTACATTAGGCCGTTTGACATATGCTATTATTTCAATCGAATCATCTGTTATTCAAAAATTATTTTTTCGAAACTCTCTAACTATTTTTTATATAAGTCAGTAACTTGAAATCTTGAAAATATTATAAACTTTGAATGAAATTTAAATTAATAAAATTAATCGATTAAAAATCAATAAAAATAATTCTAAAGTTTATCACCATAAAATATAGTTGTAGTTAATTTAATATTTTTTATAACATCGATCACTTTAAATGAAATATAATTATGCTAAATAAAATGACAATATTAAGTTCAACATTATATAAAAACCAATATTCTAAAACATATATGTACGAGTAAAAATACAATATAACTAATCATTCATATATTACTATGTATACATAAATATTATATACCTATAATTCTAAAACAGGATACATTCACTTTCATTTTAAAGGTCATAAAATCCATTTATGGAATTCTAAATCTAAAACTTATGTATATTTAAAATCATTAATGTTAGGTAAATTGTTATGCTAAATTTTGTTATACATATAGAGTAGTAATATGTTTTTGTATATTAGGTTGTATATATTGTGTATGTACTTTATATATTTATGGAATTTACATAAAAAATAAGTTAATATAATAAATTTAGATTTAAAAACAATTCACACTTTAAATATGTACCAGTTATATTTTAAAATCAATAATGTATGTTACATGATAAATGTATATAAAAACAGTCATAGTATATTATTTCTGATTTTTGCTCGAGGAGTTTTTCATTCATAAATCGTACTGCTTTTATTTTACCATTAATATTATTGCACAACGGTTGAAAAATAAAATTCTTGAACAAGAATAATAATTGCAGTGACTTATGAATATAGGTTTTTAAATAAAGCACTTCTAGTGTGACTTCTGAATGATTAGAATTAATGAGCCTTTCTAAAATCAATGTACTTATTTTTATAGTTTAAAACTATGAAATGTCCATTTATTTAAAATGAATTTCTCAATTTCATCCTTATTATAATATCGAATATAGACATACAAATAAGTAGATCTCTAAACTTGTCGAAATAGATATGTAGAACAAAAATAATATTTAAATCGAAATACATAAACAAAAATAAAATTTAAAATAACACACTAGAATTATTTTCAAACCTAAAATAAACTTAAAAACAATTAAAAATATTATTATTACAATTATTACAATTTTGTGAAACAATGTATCTTATTTCTTATACTATATTGATGATATTTTAACCTTTTTCCTCATCTTCATCTGATGTGAATTACAATTGTTAAATGCCTGTATCTATATTCTGAAAATATTAAAAAAAAAAAAATAATTATGCAGTTCGATTACAATTACAAAAAAAAAGAAGAAAAACTGACTGAATTTTTCTTGTCGTAATTATTATTATCTTTTTTTTGCTACCAGCATCAAATCAATGTTACCATGTTTATATAAAGTAAAAAAAAAACCAATATCCTTTTCTTGCTTCATCAACACACACAAAAGATTTATTCAAGTATTGAAACAAATCTAAATCCATTTTTTTTGTACATCTTTTAAACAAAAAAGTGATTATTTAAATAAAAAATAAGAAGAAATTTTTATTTGTTTTATTAATTTTTAGCCATTTATGTACATTCAAAATCATAAAAATTATTTCTTTTAAATCTGAAAAAAAGGAAAAATTAAGTAGGTATCTTCCTTTTTTTAAATCTTAAATAAGAAAAAAAATATTTACTTATGTTAATTAAATATTTTCTTCAAGTAAATCCGAAAAGAGGATTTTGTAATACATGTATTCATTCATTACTTATATCCGAAAATTTTTAGCAGTATACGCTTGATAATAAATTTAAATCTTATTTAAATAATTAAATTTGGCACAGCGTCCTCTATTGAATTTCTATTTCCCATTAATTGTGCTCTCTATATGAGTAAAGAACTTCGTTCATTATATCGGATATATTATTAGATGTATTTTCTTTCAGCTCGAGCGGAATTAACAAAAAATGACAGTCAAAATTATTTTAATTCTCAAAATACTACTATTTGGAACATTTGTTCATTAGATATTGTTTTAGTACATTAATTAGTACATTGATTTAGTATAATATTGTGAACATTTATTTGCAAGTCTTAGAAACAACAAATTTTTATATTCAACTTTTTGGGGCTCCTTATCCTTAATATCTTTCATATCTAAATTTTTATTTCAATATTTTTCGACTCATTATTCACTGTAATTATTTTTAAACAATCTATAATAGAAACTTAAAAATATTTTTCAACATTAAAATATAATAATAATATTATTTATATTCATGTAGTAAAACTTTTTTTTTTTTTTTTCAAAAAATTTTCTTCTAATGAAAAATGCTTAACTAGTTATTTTATTCAGAGTAAAAAAAATTAGAACTGAAATTTTCTATATATAAATAATTTCCATTGTTTTTTTTATATTTTTTATTTTATTTTTTATTTTTTTTTTTTTTTCAAATCATAATAAGCATGTCATCTCAAACACATAAAGTGTCAGCGTTAAAAATTATTCCATTCTCTGCCTAAAACTGTGTATTTTAAAATAAAATTCTTTAAATGCGGAAAATAAAAGAAAATAGTCAAATAAGCTTTCACGAATGTCGCTTGAGGCTTTTCTCAGAAATAATTTAAAAAAAAAATTAAAAAAAAACCTATTGTGAAAAATTCACGGAAAAATAACACAATCCTCATCGTTATATTATATATATATACCTACGTATATTGTTTTGGTGCGGAGAAAACTTTCAAAAAATAATGGTATATTAATTCCTCATTTTTTTTTTTGTTTTATTATGTTTTAATATTGATAACATAGCTAATTAAAAAAAAAAAATTAAAATAAAAGAAAAATAATAAATTGCCACAATATAATTTTTAAGATGTGATGATTTAATTTTAATATGAAATGTTAAAAGTAATTAATTTCTTTTAGAAAAATTACATAAATAAATAATTTGAAAATGTAATCTTTTTTTATAATGTAATGACACTAATGACAGTTAAAAGGGAATTAAATAATAATGTTACTTGTAAACTTCTTATTTTTATTTTTTCAATTAAGAAGTTCATATATTCCTTGTTGAACCTGAAATGGAAAATGCTAAGCGTTTTTGCTTAGATTTAATAATATTATATTCCATAGGTGGCCATATCAAAAAATAAACAAAAGATCAAAATGAAATAAGTAAATAAAATTTAACTAATACGGAGACTGTAAATAAAATTTACTTAATTAAATAATTACATGTGTATTGACGCATGCAATATACCATTTACCGAGCTAAATTTACGATTGTAAATACAACTTACCGATCACATGCATATTAAAATTTTTAACTGATTCACTTAAAAATTAGATTAATCCTATATACATATGTATTATAAATGGCTCTTTAAAATATTAATTCATAAATGTGGCTCCCAAAGTTAGTATAGCTGGCCACCCCTGTTATATTCTGTTACACATCTCCAATTAACGTGAATGTACCTGTGTTGTTTTTTTAGCAATTTCTTGAAATAATATATTAATATTTGTCATTTAGAAAATAAGAAAACTTTGATAATTTTCCGTTCCGAGTGCTAAAGTAAAGATATACGATTTTAAGGAAGAACGGGGGTATAATATTTTGTTTCTTAATTCAAAAACATAGTAGCAGAGATATTGGGATATAGCATTCGATACTAAAACTTTATTGCCAAACATATTGTTAAATGCTTTATGTTTTATTAATATATATTTACAAATGGCTTGATGTTGTATACAATATGATGGTAAATGTAACAATATGTCGCATTATACAAATTTTAAAACAGTTTTAAGTGCCTCGTACTTTATTATCTCTGATAAAAGATACTGTCTAAGTTTGAAAAAAAAAAAATAAAAATAAATGTTAAATTTTGTAAATTTGAAGATTGTCAAATTCGTAATTTATATTACTGTCTTAATGTGTCTTAGGTAGGTATAATGTATATTAAAGACTTAATTTTTGAACTTGCATTGCATTCGTTTCCAAAAGTTAAATAAAATCTGCTTTCACAAAGTATCATCAATTTTTATCAATTCATTTTAGGGAATAAATAGGCCATTCGTTCTGAGACTCGAACGACTCATACATTAACCTCTATGAACTATTAATGTTCATATATTAAAGAAATATCTATGATCTATGATGTAAAGAAAGATTTACAGCAATTAGAAATGCTTCAACATTATATCTTTTATTCTTTTATTACAATTTATTAATAATAATAGTACCTATTTAGTTAAAAAAAAAAAAGATATACATTAATTGCTTCCTATGAGACATTTTTAAGTAAATTCAAGTAATTAAGGATATGCAAGCAATAAATGTATTGCATTTTTTAGTGTATGTTTAAAGTACAAAAATCCATATGAAAAACGTTTTAAATATAACTTGCCTTGTGAGTTTACACAAAGTCTTAATGCTTTGGGAATCAGATTAGTTCATTTTTTAATAAATTTTATAAGCTTATTTTTTTTTTCCCCAAGCTTAATATACTCTTATATCTTCAATTAGAAAATTTCTTTATTATTATAAATTTTTTTTTTTTTTTTAATTTACGTGAAGAGATTTTTGAAGAATTTTTTCATCATATGAAAATATTATCTTTTTAATAAAATAAATTCCCGTGAGTTTCGTACAAAAAAAAAAAATTGTTAGCTTAGGTTAACTACACTAAAATATTTCAATTTGAAACGTTTTTAACAGTTTTTCGTGATCAATTTTTTTAATAATGAAAATATGATAAAGCAAACTTCTCTTATTTTAAAGTTGTTTTAGGAAATTTACACGACAACTGTTTAAGTACGCCACATATTTATTGCGTTAAAAATTAAAAAAAAATATGTCATAAATTCTGTCACTATTTCAGTTTTAGTTTTCGTCCTTTCAAATTATTCTTACTAAATAATAATAATGTAAAAAGTGTAATGAATAGCTTGTTTGCCTACCTTTTCTTCCAAGTTTAAATATGAGTTTTTCCCAAAAATTTGAACTTAGAGTGGCTATTTAATCCTTAAGCATTAAAAAATAAATTGTTGGCACAACCCTAACACGCATTATTATTGCGTCCTTAAAACCAACAGCACATCAAGTATTATCTCCTGACTTAATTTAATAAATTATCTATTTCAATTATATCTTTCGATATAGAAAATAAAATTTATATAGAATGTCTCAACCAAATTTTTACATTATGTACTATACTATGTTTATATACTAATTATGTACAAGAGTATATGTTACAAGTTAATTTAAGGGCGCACTTATTTTTTTTATGAAACATTAAAAAAGAAAATCATAAAGTAGTAAAGGTGACTTAATTTGAATTTCTAAAGAATGTTTAATTGAAAATGTTTATAAAACTAGAAAATTAAAATTTTTCTCAACAATTTTTGCACAATTTGTAGATAATGTAGTTTAAGAAGAATAAAATAAGATGAAGTGATAAAAAGTGCACTTAGTTTTCTATATTTCTTTGGATAATGTTTTGTCCTACATAAAAAAAAAAAACAAAATAAAATAAAAATAATTCCATAATAATTTAAACGAAAATGGAAACATCGAGTTATAGGTTTTACATAAATGTTTGAGTCTATCAATAATTCAGTATAATTGCATTATGATAAAAAAAATAATAGTTTTAAAAAAAATTTAAATTAAGCTCTTGGAACACGAAGCTAATATTTGTGTCACTAAAAAGACTAAATTCTTTCGATTGAAACAGAATGAGTGCGTAGCCCAAAAACTACACTGAAGTAAATTCCGATTTTTTTTACAAATTTTCTACATCATTTTTGTTTCTTTGTAACCAATTAAATATTTATCAAAATATAAATTTCAATTCTTGAAACCATCAATTTTAATAATGTTCCCCAGATTCCGTCGCAATAGTATATTCTTATTCACGTTAATGCAAGTTTTTTTATTTTTTCTTCTTAAACGAACCACTCAACTCAAGTGATGTGCAAAAGACTAGTTTGAAGAATACTAAATAGAAAATAAACAACTCATAAAATATTAAAAAATGACTTCTTTTTTTCAAAATTATAATATGCATTCATTTCATACGTATTTTGTAATAATAATGAAGAAAGGAAGCACCAAAGGACTAAAAAAAAGAAAACTTTTATTTTTATTTATATGTACATTGTATATATTTATATGTAGGTATGTAGAGTAGATGATATTATTTAATAAGTAGACAATGAAGAAGTGTAGATTTATATAGTATATACATAAAATGTTATTGAAAAAAAAAATATATAATCTCGAACAAACATCGTAGCGTACACGTTTGTAGAAGATATATATATATTTATAACTATATTTTAATGTCTATTTTAGGTTAGGTAGCGCCTAGGTTTATTGGCCTATTTTCCCTGGTTATATCTTCGTAGCTCTTCTGGCTCCACCAAGAAGTATGCCTCGAGTATTTTAGCCCTTCTTGTGCAAACCTTCGGCACACACATATTTAATGTTAACGATCTATTAAACATTTCTCCAATTATAGCTAATTTCTTTATAATATAAATAATATAATATGTACATAATTATATATTATAAAATTAAGAAAAATATTCACCTCATTGATTTTTCCTGACATATTTTCATTGAGTTTGACATATAAAAATAATATAAGATAACAAGTTAATTATTTTAAAATACTATTTAACGTGAACTGCAAAAATACATAATTATGAAGCATAAAAGTGTCATATATTAGCAGCACACAATTATGACAATTTATTATTATTTTCTTGACAACTTATTCATTTTCAATCCTTTTCCTTCTTTACGATTTGACAAGTTTATAAAATACAATATACACATTTACATATAATATAACTGGAAACAAAAAAAAATGCACTTCAAAAAGCTTAGCGGGAGTTTAATTGTGCCCATATAAATTATAATATGATAATTAAGAATGAAAATTGCCTTATAATAATATACACGTACATACAGTATTTTCATATTTTAGAAGCTTTCAAGTTTTGTTTTCTTTGCAAAGTGTTTAATTGTTTGTTTGCACTTTTTTTTTTTTAGAGTCATCTATAAGAAATTAAATGAAAAATAATTTGTTTGAAGTAGTTTTCATTTTCTTTTATTTTGTAACGCATTTATGGTAATTAGAGCGGAAAATATTTTTAAATGATAGTAAAGAAAACACATAACTATGATTTTGCCTGTCTTCAACAAATATTTTTATAAGATTATCATAAAGTTAAAGAAACAACTTGAATGTTTTTGCTCCCTTTGTATTTATAATTTAAGATTTAATATTGTACTAATTTTTTTGAACATATAAATTTAACGAAACTGTTAAGTTAGGTTTTACTTCATTATCTTTCATATTATGGTATTAATCATATGAACTTATTTATTATAATTATATGTAGAATTACATCTTCATGCAATATTATTAACACATCACATTGTTTTTTTTTTATTACAGAGAATTTTATTACATTCAAATGGAGAAATATGCTAGACAAGCAGCTCAAGAAGGCGCTAAAACAGCTGAGGACTTATATGTTAGCGGTGACAGTGAATTATATCGTGTTCTTAATTTACATTATAATAGGAACAATCATATTGAGGTAAGTGTACAAACATAATTGCGATCGACTTTAAAATGTTGAACATTTGTTTAGATTAGTTGTTTTAAAAAGACCATAAATTTAAATAAAAAAATAAAAAAAAATTGCATGCTTTAAGGTTGGTTTATTCGTTTAAGTGTCTACTTCTTCGGCAAAACTAATACATATATTATTTTCTTTGATCAAAGAAATAAATTACTTCAAATATTTAAATCTACATATTGTATATAAAAAAATCTTAAATAACCCAGAAAATTATTTCACTTCAATCGGTGATAAATAATTCAAATAAATTACATTTCGGATTACCAAATCTTTTTCGAGAATCAGTTTCATACTCTCTTAAACTCAAAAGTTCAAATTACAATATTACAAATGTGTTCAAAACTCTTAGAGTTTGATCCTGATACAAAGTAATTTTTAAAATTAATAAAATTTATTTTTTTTTTATTTTTATTTTTAGGTTCCAGTCAATTTTCGATATGTTGTAGAACAAACATTACGTGAATTTTTCCGTGCAATTCAAAGCGGAAAAGATCAAGAACAATCGTGGAAGAAGTCTATTTACAAAATTATATCAAGATTAGATGATCCTGTTCCAGAATATTTTAAATCTTCAAATTTTTTGGAGCAACTAGAATAAAAAATTTAAGAAGAAAATTTAAAAATAATTAAAAAAAAAAAAAAAACCAAAAATTAAATTTTCAACAATTTTACACCGAATTATATAATTTTAAATTTAATAAAAAATTAATTAAATCTTTAAGGCGGACGTCATTTATCCAAAAAAAATTCTTTTACTAAAAACAAATTAGAAAAAAAAATAAAAATAAATGATAAGAAAAAAAAATTTATATTTTGAAAATGATAAATAAAAAAACATTTCAAAATAAAATATAAATTAATAAATTTTCTAAAAATTAAAATTAATAAAAAAAAAAATTATTATGGAAATTTTCCTTTTATTTTTCAAAATCGTAAAATCATAATTTTTGTTTTGTAATTAAAAAAAAAAAAACTGAAAAAAATTAATTAAAATTAAAAAATAATAAAATTTTAAAGATATATTTTTTTTTAAATAACAATAACAACATAATGTGGTTCCTATAATGTAGTGTGCTTTCGTCCAAACAAAAAAAAAATATAAAGAAAAACATAATTTAAATCGAAACAAAAAAATTAATTAAAATTTTTTTCAAATTCAAAGATAAAAATTTTTATTTATTTTTTTGTTTTTTTATGCAAAAATAAAAAAAATAAAAATCTATAAAAGCGACTGCAATTTATCGACGATACTCGCGTTTAGGCCTTCATTTCAAAAGTTGATTAAAATATAAAAAAACCAAATTAAGAATTAAAAAGTTGGTAATTTTTTGATAATAACTGTTAAAAAAAAATAAAAATTTATCGAAATTATTCTTCGTCATAAAAAAAACAAAAAAAAAAACAAAAATATAAAATAAATTTTAGGCAAAAAAAAATTTGAGGTATAAAATATTGTTTTAAATGAAATTGTGTTTCAAATAAGAAAATAACAGAAAACTTCAAAAATAATTTATATCAATTGTGCACTATTTTTAAATTATCATGAAATGGCAAACCTTAAAAGCTATCCCAACTATAACTTTAAAGGCTAGCCATTTCATCATTATCAACATTATAAAGTAAAAAATAGTTCACCGCAAAAATAATAATAAATATTTATTTTAGTTCTCTGTTAATTTCTTATTAAAATAATAAAAAAAAAAGTAAAAAAAGATTCACGTGCAGCATTCTATCTTTAATATAATTCATATAATTTACATAAAAAAAAATTATTTGAAATTTTTTTTTTTGTTTTTTATCTAATTATTTATGTTCCGTCAACAACTTAAAAAAAGAAAAAAAAAACTTCAAAATTACAAATTGCAATATGACCAAACCAATAAAAATCAGAAACCACATAGATAAAAGCATATTAAAACAATAAAAATATAGTAATAACAACCAAAAATTTAAAGAAATAGTAAAAGAATTTATTTTTCAAAAAAGAATAAATGAAAAATTAAGTTTCATGAAAAATGTAGGATTATTATAATTATTATAAATTATCAACATCAAAAACTGATACTCAAAGTTAATGTATAGAAAAATTGTAAAAAAAAAATTTGATTAAAAAATTTTTATGTGTGAAAAATTTTATCATAATGCATAAATTTTCATATGCATTTAAGTTTTTAAAAATATTTTTTTTTTACAATTTCAACAATATCATGCTTAAAAATGTCAAAACGATAATTAAGTTAAACTAAAGATTTATTTGTATTAATATAGAAATCTTAAAACTTATATTGTAATAATCCTTCATTTAAAAAGACAAGTTTATAAATTGTATTGCATAAGAACTAAGGTACACGCCTTTAATCGATAATTAATCAAAAAGAAACCCACATTACATTATAAAAAATATTATTATGTTAAATATTTATGTTATGTGTATTAATTAATTTCTTTTCTAGATAACGCGTCGATTTCGTTTCGTTTTTCAATTATTTAAAATTTTATCAATATTATTATAATTTTGCAAACAATTTAATTGCAGTAAACATGCAATAATTAAACACGTATAATTAAATCATAAATGAAGTTCTTTAAGTTTTTTTTTAATAAAAAACATTAAAGATTCTTCAATTTGTGTAATCAAAAAATTAGAGATAAATGATTTCATTCGAAATGACATTATTTATAAATCACGACGAGGTTCAACATTCCGCAAGCGAAACAAAATAAAGTTATGCAATCTAAATAACAATAATATTTTCTATTTGTCATTGCAAAGTATCATTTAGTTTCATATCTTAAATTATTAAAAAATTTAATGATTTTAATTTGTTTTAATATCACCATAATAATTTTGATTACAGATTTAAAAAAAAAAGGAAAAAAAAATTATTATTATTTATTGATTTATTTATGTATTCTTTTAAAATTAATTTAAGTATATTATAATTGTACATGATTTAAATATATATTATTTTCCAAGAGGAGCACTGATTTTTTTTTTTTTCTTATGTCAACAATTTATTATGTGTTATTTCACAATATAAACCAAAGGTGTACACACAGTTTTCCTAGTCTTAATTATTTAGTATAATTTTTAATTTCATTAATATTAAATTTACATTAAGTTAAAATAATAAAAAATAACTTATGTAAATAGAATTATTCAAAAAAATATTTAAATAAATAAATATATTAAAATATACAAATAATATTGATAGCTTTTTATTTTATTATTTTATTTATTTCTATTTTTTATTTCAGTTTTTAATTAATTATTATTTATTTTTTTCTTGTCATGAAAAAGAAAATTTCAAATACATAGATTAAAAAAATATATATACTTTTCGGTACATCTAAATTATTTGACAAGATCACGGTAATAATATTATTCGCCTTTATTTAAATAAAAAGTCTGCTAAATAGATGACTAAGTTTGATAAAATTTCTATAAAGCACAGAATAAAATTATTTATGAAAGTTATTTTGTTGGAGAACCATCAATAAAATGCAACCTAATTACCGTGTTTTTCGATCTCGGACTTATATTTCTCTCAAATTGGACAAATTTGTTTAATAACATTCCTTAATTCGTTTAAATTTTCAATAAAAGAAAAAATATTTAACTTTATTTAAGTGTAGTGGCACCTTTACTAGTCTTTGAACAAAAATTTGCCGTCAGTTCAAGAAAAAAAATTCAAATCCTTGATGTTCGAAAAATATAATTTAAAACCAGTAGATTTTAACTGAATTAAAATAGATGAATAAAACTATCTATTTCTAGCTTTATACTCCTACTTTTCACTATTAACTTAAATTTATCTATCTACACACAAAGTATATTGCAACAGTATAACCCTTTCGATCAATTATTTTGAAATTGTGGTTTCTGGGAGGGTAAAGAGGGTGAAAAAATATTTTCAGCAAAATTATTCCAGAAGTGCTAGAAAAACAAATTCGCTTTCTGGAAATAATCTGCTGCAAATATTGTTTTCAAATTAATCGAAAACTTAAAAAAAAATCCAAATAAGTTTTCTTCAAAATTTGAACACAAAATTATCAATTTATATGAATAAATAAATTTAAGCAAGCCTAAACCCCATGGATTGCCAAAAACCCCCCATTTTGGATGCACTGTAATGCCAAATTTTCTTTTCGAAAATAAAAAACTGCAATCCATTTATATTCTAAATTTTTGTTTTTTATTTGGCTTTTTTTTTTTCTATAAGATAGATTTTTTCTCATCAGTTTTATTCCAATTTTCAAAATCATTTAATTGCGAAAAAATTAAAAAGGAGAAAAGGTGAAGCTTATGCTTATTTTTTATGTTTTTCAACTTCATTATGTTATACTTATTACTTTGAATTAATCATTTTTATTTGTTTTTTTTTATAATAAACTGCACAAAATAGTAAAAGGAAATTATTTGGACAAAAATAATGCCATTATTTTCTTTAACTTTTACTACATATCAATCAATAAACTTCTACTATATCAATAAACAAACTTTTAGGAAAGCAAAATTGATAAAAAAAATTTTTATGTTATCCAAATTTTTTCGGACACAAAATTTACAATAGCCCAAAACTAATAAACTTACATAAAAATAATAAAAATACAGGTTCATGCATTAACAATATTTTAAATGTATATGAATGAAGGTTTTTAATTTTGTTTTTTAACATTTGACAATGTAATCAAGTCAAGAATACTTTATTAAAATCGTCTTACCAAATAAAATTGAAAAAAATAAAATAAATAAAACTCTTGATTTTATATTATTCAAAAAATTATATTTTACACAGAACAAAATATAAAAACAAAAATAAACAGATTTTTAACAAATGCAATGATTTAATTTTTAAAAATTTATTAACCTGATTTGTATTTTATTTATTTTTTCCCACCTAAAAAATTCTTGGCGCAATTTGTACATTATACCTTATATATAATTCAAAATGCAATACAATTTATTAATAATCTTTTTTATTTCATATAAATAATAAAATTAATACATAAAAATTTATAAAAAAAAATTAAAATTAAAATTCATTTATTTTCAACTTAACTTTCAAAAAAAGAAAAAACTTTCGTTCAATTTTATCACAATTAAATTATCAGCTCCGCAAAACAAAAAAAATATTAAATCAAAAATGGATCATTTAAAAAAAAAAATAAACAATCAGGAACAAAATACAAAATAACCAAAGTAAAAAAAAAATAAAATTTTCTGCAATAATTAGAAAATAAACAATATATTAAAATGCAATAGACTGGAAGCCTTTTTAAAAAATTAATAATTAAAAAAAAATAATTTTCGAACTGGCATAGCCTCAAAAAAACAAAACAAAAGTAATATGTTTCCAATATTAGAAAAAAAATTAATTGAAGTTTTACCGAAAACAAAATATATTAAAAAATAAAAAAAAAGCAAAACAATGAACAATTTAAAATTATTTTATTTCATTGACAGGATTTTATCGAACAGAAAAAGTTTATATTAGCTTCAAAAAAACGAAATACCATTTTATGCTAAAAAAAAAACTAAAAAAATAAGTTTTGAAACAAGAAAAACAAATAAAATAAAAAATCTAAAAAAAAACAAATGAAAAAAAGTTAATGGAAGTTTTCCATGTCAAAAATGTCATTTTGAAATTTTATAAAATACCAGAATAATATTAAAATAATATTAAATTTAAGAAAATTATTAAAATTGAAAATAAATAATTATGAATTAATTAAATAAAACTATAATATAGAAATAACTTTAATCTTTTAATCTATATATCATTATTTAATTATTGAAAATATAAATGTGTAAACAAAAAAAATCAATGTAAATTTGTAAATTAGAATTTAAGCCAAAAATAATGAACACAAGACATTATTATAATAAAAATAAAAACATTTTTTTTTTTAATTTATTTATTTCACTTCAACACAAAAAATTGGTAGCATAATTTTCAAGAAATCTTCTCTTTTTTAATATATATGAAAAATAAATATTAAAAAAATAAAATAAAAAACTTTCAATAAAGAATGTAAAAATTTTGGTTCTAAATGTTGATTCTCAAATGTTGATCTACACACTAGATATAATTTTCCTCAATGCTGGATAATTTAAATTTAATTGAAACTTTTAAGTCTCTATTTTCTATTTAATCACATAAAATTAAGATTCATTTTTCATAGGACAACGATAAAATTTGCTTACCAAAAAGTAATTAATAAAACTATTATAATCTAGACGGATTTGTAATCAACTTATTCTTTTCTCATTTCAAAGTTATTCCTCCAGAATATAAACAAAGAATAATAATATTTAAATGTACTGTAATAGTACTATAAATTTTACTATAAGTTATGAATGAATGTATTTATTTAGTGTCTCGCATTCAACTAACCATATAAAATCATCAAAGATCCATGTTTACACTTTTTACCTTTTTACCAAAATTTATACATTTCCTTATTTTTTCAGATCAAACGAAAGTTTTGCAAAAAAAAATAAATAAAGAAAATTTCTTAGAACCTTTGTATAGGTATTAATTAACACCATCACAAAAAAAAATTATAAATTTTGGCTAAATATAAAACATTAATAAAGAATAATTAATAAAAATTAAACTTTATGAAATTTTAGTCTGTAAAATACATTTTTGAAAAAACAAAAAAATTCAAAAAATCTATAAATAATAAAAAAAATTAAATGTTGCAAAATAAAAAAATTAACTCATTTTGAAATTATTATTAAAACATCCTTGGTTAAAATTTTTTTTTGATTAAAATAATTATAATTTATTTTTGTTTTATAAATAACTAAATAAATATTATCTAAAGGAAATTCATAAAATATTGTTAAACAAAAAAAAAAAAAATTCTGATCACTAAAAAAGAAAACAAAAATAAAAATATTTGAACAAAAAATCAAAATATTATGAAAAAAAATAAAAAAAATTCATGGTCACATTAACACAAAAAAAATTAAATACTTTAGAACAAAAAAAATTAAATTGAACTAAATATTAAATTAAAAAAAAAAAAAAAAAACTTAAAGTAATCCGATTGCGTTTTTTTAAGCCATCAAAATTTTATTCAAATTAGAATAAAATTTTTATCACTTATTCCCCTCAATTTTTTTTTTTCTATATAAAATTATTTCAACCCGATATATACACATGTAATAATACATGAATATATCTCTATAATAAAAAAAAAACATAAATTTAGAACATATTCAGAAAAACAAAAAAAAAAATTAAAAATAAAAAACAAACAAAACTTTGTCATTATCAAAAAAAAAAAAATAAAAAATTAAAATTGCATTATTAAGTCAATAAAATTTCGTTTTCAATATAAATTGAATAAATTTTACTACTTCGGAACATTATTATTCTGCGGATCAATCAAAATTTATTCAAAACAATTCAATTAAATCATTATATCATATAAAACTGGAAAATAAAACTTAAGTTACTTTTAATTAATAACTTCCTTCCAATGGCAACGCTCTGCAGCCTATTTGGGATCCTAGTTATCCTCTCTTTTTCATTAATTCCATACAATGACTTAATGTCCATATTTTTGTTTACCACATACGACATACTCAAACAAATTTAATTTGGACTTAGATGAAACTGAATAAAAATTCTAATATAAGAAACGAAATTCAATAGAATATCAAATGCACATTAATTATATAAAAAAAATATATTCAATTTATATTGATTACAAATTAATAAACAAAAAAAGAACAAAATTAAATTAATGCAATAATATCAAAATTAAATATTTATGATTACTAAAAAAAAAAATAATTTTATTTTAATATGCAATAGAAGTCTTTAATCAAAGACTTACATGGTTTTAATTTCAACCTTTTATTATAACTACAAAAACAAAACAACCTCTTTATTTTTATTTTATTAATGTTTATAAAACCATCATTATTTATTTACAATTTTTTTATTATCATTATCTTAACAAAAATTAATTATTATTATTATACTCTGTCTCGTTAAAATGAAAAATAAGCAACTTTTTTCGCAAATATAAAATCTAAATTCCAAAAAATTTCCGTAACCGAAAAGTGATGATGTGAAGAAAAAAATATTTATACTCAGGAAACACATAATTTTTTCTAAACTAAATGTTGCATAAACCTAAAAAAAAAACCAAAAAAAAAAAAAATCACTAAAATGAAACACAAACACAATTAGGTTAAAAAAAAAATTAAATTAAAATTAAAAGATGCTAATACGGGAAATTCCTGATTCGAAACGTATAATATATATATTTTTTAGAAACATTCTATAAAAAAATAATAATAAAAAAATCTTTATTCTTTATTAAATTTCTTACTTTCTTTCTTTTTGTCACAGCATAGAAGAAGGTGAATTTACCTTAATGCTTTTTTTTTTAGTAAATATAAGAAAGCAACACACCTGAATCAAACAACAAATTTTAAGGATCTTTTTTATTTTCCAAAAATAAAAATAAAAAACCAAAAAAAAAAAAACCTTAAAAATAAAACCAAAAATAAAACAAACAATAGCCCAAACAAATTAGTTACATTCAAATTGGAGAGATTTTTATGAATTAGAAATGATTTAATATCAAACACACACACAAATTAAATCATTTTGGAAAAAAATTTAAAAAATTTCGTCACTTTAATGTAATTAATTTTTTTTTTTTCTTTTTTTTTTTCTAAATGTAAAATATGACAATACAATTTAGTTTTTAAAAAATTAATTACAGTGAATTAAATAAAAAAAAAAATTAAAATAATAATTAGAAAATAATAAATAAAACTCTCATATCTCTCAACAATAAATAAAAAAAAAAATTATTTTGTTTTTCCAATTTTCTTTTCTTTTTTTTTTAAATAATAATTCATTTTCCATTTACTTATTATTTTTTATTTTATTTTTTTTCAATATACCATTTAAGTTGCAATAGTATTTTGTTTTTCTTTTTCAAAATGTTTTCGAAATACAACACTTCTGGAAATCATAATAATTATATTGTATAGGTATAAATAATTTTGAAAAAGAAAAATAAAATAAAAAAAAAAACCGGGATAATTTATAGTACAACGCCAATACCAAACAAATAAAAATTTTATAAATATTTATATTTTTATACAAAATAAATAAAAAAAAAAATTAAATTATTATTATAATTAACAGAAAAAGATGATCATAGATTTAAAAAAAAAATAAATAAATAATAATATCCAAATATAATAAAAAAAAATTAAATAAGTCGAGAATTAAAATAAATTCTAAGAAAAATGACAAAGTATTTAATTTATTGTATTGAAATAAAATAAAATAAAATTAAATTAAAAAAATATATAAAATAACAATGCCAACAACAATTAAAAAAAAAAAAAACAATTATATAATTGAAATAATATATATTGAACAACCATTCTACACAATGAAAAAAATAAAAACCCCCCACAACACAAACATTACGCATACACACACCTATATAGAAAATAGAAGCTCAGAAACTCAGATCTGAAATTCATAATTTCTAAACAATGTTATTCATTTTAGAATCGAAACGCTTCAAAATAAACGTCAAATAAACAAAAAAAATTAAATAATTATAAACAACAAAGTAAATAAGTGATGAATTTTTTTTCTCAAAATATTTTTTATTAAAAAAAAATATTAATTCAATAAAATATATAATTAAAATATATATATACATATTATATATATTTACTATTAATAATTGGAAAATTTTTTTAACAGATATTGCATGCGTGAGAATAGTAATTTTCTGAAGAATTTGAAATAAACTGCACAACGTATAGAAAATTAATAAATTATAAACTCAGTCAAAATTATTTATATAAATAAATATTGAATCATATTAAATGAATAGTTTTTATCAAAAAACTTTATTGCATAATGCATAATGTGAAACAAAAAGTTTAAATTAAATGGCAAATATTATATTATACTCTCTCCAACGGACATGAGTTTGAGATTAACAATTAATTGCTTCATTCATTCGCATCAATAATATACAGAATTTAGTGTCAAGAAATTTTATTTTGATGACAAAACTGTAATTTGTTTTTTTTTTATTCATTAAGTAATGAATTGAATTGCTTTAATTCTCGAACTTTTCATGATAAATAAATTAAGATGAAAAATTTTTTGAAATTAATAAAAATTCTTTTTTTTTTTATTTTATTTTTGTTATTTTTAAAATGAGATTATTATAATAGAAAATTTGAATTGTTAGTGTTAATATTTTTATCACATGAAAAAAAAAAACACATCAGTGCCATAAAATATTTTTAATTTAAAAATATACATATATATTATAAATATAATAAATACAATAGCAGAATTAAAAAAAAAAAATAAAAAATAAAAAACCGACAATAGCCCAATAAATTTTTTGAATTTTTATTTTTTTATCAAATATAAATTTTATAAAGAAAGCACAATAATGTACAACGTCTATTAAAAAAAAAAAACTTTTGGTCTAACCATTTGAAAATATTCTCACTAAAATTTAAATTTTTCTAAATTTTCTAATCAATTTTTAAAAATAATAATAATGTGCGTAATGTAAAATTTTCTATGAAACATAAATATAATTGTATATTCGTAAAACCTTAATTATTAAGTATGTACCTAAATATATAATATAGTTATTATACATAATATACATATAATTAAAAAACGAATCTTTTATAAGCAATAGCCCAAATGATATTAAAATATTTTTTTAAATAAACTTTTTTTTTTTTAAATTTTATTTTAAAACAAAACACAGTAAAATAAAATCTATATATACTCTATATTAGTGAAATCATAGAAAATTTTACGTTTTAAAATAAATTTAAAGAGTTTTTCTATTTAATAACTACATATATACATCAATTAGAGAATAAAAATATTGCCATAATACAAAATCATTTAAAAATTCCCATTATAATCCTATATAAGTGTAAATGCAAATAAATAAATAAAAAGACGGTAATATTGAGCAAAAATTAAAAAAAAAAAAAAAACTTAAATATATAAAACTGTTGCAAGAAAAAAAATCTTCAGAACATTACTTTCGTTATTACGATCAAAAAAAAAACCAAAAAAACGCAATACATTAACATAATATTTTATCATAAAAAATTTTATATTTTTCAATTGTGAAATTCAATTGAAATTTGAAAAAAATTTAACAACCACCATGAGAAAACTAAAACCATTTTCCTTAAATATCAACAAAAGCATAATTAACAGAATATGTTGATTTCTATTTACAATCGATAATATTATAATATACCTAATGATATGTGATCATTTATGTGAAAATACTTGCGGTGTTTCAAAAAAAACTATTCCTAACTTTTATACCAAAAATTGTATAAATTCAAATTTGATAATTCTATTTTTTTTTTCACTCTGAGGCAGAATAATTTGATTATAAATATTATAATTATTCCTCTTTCTTGACATATTATTATACACTTTCAGTATAATTTAAATTAAATCAATTAATAAAATTTCTATTTGAACTCAGCATATATTTCAATAACCACAAATTCTATTTTAAGCGCAATTTCTTGATATTTTTCATTATAATTGAAGAAAATTTTTGATCTGTGAAATAGAAGTCAACATGAGAAAAAAAAAACCTATTATTTCTCTTATATAAAATATAAAAACAAACATTCATATTAAACATAATAATAGACTGCAATTAATGTGATCAGATTTTTTTAAAAAAAAAACTTATGTAACAATTTTTAATCAAATTAAATTTTAAAGAAATAAGATAAAAAAAAATTCAAATAAATAATAATAAAAAACCTTATGTGTAATAAGTCAACAATATAGTTATAATGAAAAAATATTCTATCATAATAATATAGTTATAAAACAATATAAATTTACTGCATTTAAAAATAAGAGCTCCAACGCAATCATCAGCCAGTAAAATTTTCTATATATTTAAAAACAATAATTAAGAAAAATAATAAAATATTTAAAGAAGATAAATCAAATGATTATTGACTGTAATATTTATATTTTACAATAGCAATTTATATATATACAATACATAAATAATAAATAATTGCAAATACTTTTAATTGTTTGCAATATTTATTTATATTTATTAAAAAATTGAATATATTTAATAAGAGAAATCTATATATATATATAAATAAATCAGGAATTATTTAAAATTATACCAGATAATTTGCAATAGACAAGAAATGTTGAATTAATTAAATATAAGTTTATAATCGTCAACAATAATTTCCGACTAATGTAATTTGTTTCTGTTCTATTTTATAACAAAATGCAATAAAATATTAAAAAAAAACCACATCTTGTTGGAATTAAAAAAAATTTTATAAAAAACTGTCACCAGTAGTAATGACTACAAATATGAACACTAAATGAATTCAAACACACAAAAAACCTAGAAACAAAATGTTAGAAAAAAAAACGTTTGCTAAAAATTTTTTTATTTCAAAATCATCATAATCCAGCTCATGAGACATCGAAAAAAATTTTAAATAGCCAGGAGAATTTTATTATATTTTTAAATATTATTCATAATCTTGGAAAAAAAAATTCATATGGTAGTTATTTACGAAAAAAAAAATCAAAAAAAAAGTTCAGAATAGCAAAATTATTACATTCGACTATTGACTCCTTTCATAGTTATGAAAAACAAAAAAAAAAAACCTTTGATATTAAAATTTCCCTACTATTACGGAAAATATAAATTATTGCATCAAATTTTTACTATTACAGGAAGAAAATTTACTATTGAACTAGTACGGAAAAAATAAACTTTTACAAAATATAAAAATATAATTAATTAATTCACAAAAAAAAAAAAACCAAAACCAAAATGAAAAATAAATTTATTAAATCTATATAAAATTTTATGAATTAATGAATTTATTTTTTTGATTGGATCATATTTTTAATTTTAATTAGCCACATTTTAATTTGAAAACTTTTTAATATTTCTTGAGTTTTTTTAAATACAACAAAGGTTTCATTTCAAAGATTTTTACATCAAAGTATTCTTATTTAAAAAAAAAAAAATATGTAAAATATAAAATTAAATTTTATGTTTACAACATTATGAATATCAAACTGGATGCAGTAAATTTTTCATAATAATTCACTTTTATGTATAGAAATTATAAAATTTTTGAAATTAATAATAATTATAACTAAAACACATTTTCAAAAAAAACTAAAAAAAAGAAAATATTTTTTAATTTTTTTTTTTAAATATATTATTAACATAATAATATAAAATTTTAAAAATATTTTTAATGATTTTCAAGAAAGCGTTTGGAGACAAATTTTTTATCAATTTTAATAATAATTAATAATTTTTAATTAAACGTCCAATTTTTAATTAAATTCAGATTTCTAAAATAATAGCCCAAAATAAATTATTATAATGCAAAATTATAACTATTTTCAATCTAACGTAATGTTATATGTGATTTCAAAACAATTATTCGTTAGGGACTATGACAGGCCTGTGCAAACTGTGACTCTAACCATAAATGTTTGTGGCTCAAGAAATCCTTTGCGTTATAAAAAACATTAATAATTCGTTTTCAAATTTTCCACAAAATAAAAAGTTTTTTTTTCAAAAAGAAAAATAAAAAATCTAATAACTTCATTCTCCTATATATTTTTTAGTGTCGAACGTTCTTCTCACCAATGTAAATAGGGAATATATTCTTTTTACAACAACAATACGGAATATGGTAACATCCCAATTCGATGGTCTATCCCTTTTGATAATTTTTGAAATTGGCTCACTTAGAAGTGCGCAGGCCTAGACTATAATATAGTCAATTTTAGCAGAAGTAGAAATGACACAAAAAATTCTAAAAAAAAAACATTCTCTTCCTCTTTATAAGGTTAAATTCTTCAACTATATATTTCAAAAATTTAAATATAATATTATTAAAATTGATAAAACTTGAAAACCATAAATTACATTCAAAAATTTTACAAATTTATTTTAATTCATAAAATTCATTTTTAATTCAATTTATAAACTTGTATTTTATATTTTAAAACAAAACAACAACAAAAAAACCAATTTTTATTTCGACAATAGTGCCAGAAAATACATATATTTTTTTTTTCAATAAAAAAAATATATGTATGTATTTTAGTATTTGATTAAAACAATTCAATTACATAATATTAATTATAATAAAAAATCAAAAAATATATTAATAAAATATTAATTATAGATTAATCATAATAAAAAAAAAACATATATTCATAAAATGTGAAAAAAAATTGTAAAAACATATAAATTTTATGCAACTTGTAAAAATGTTTGATGCAATTATAGAAAATTAATGCTACCAATTTAAAAAAAAAAAATATTTATATTTTTATTTTTTTTAATTTAATTTTCAATTTCACAGGAAAATATAATTATAAAACTAAACTGGAAATTTGAATAAATCAAAAGCAAAAAAATATGAATGTAAATTTTCAAAAAAAAAATTAAAATAAATTATTCACAAAATTAAAAAAAAACTCAAATTAATTAAACATTTCTCAAAATAAGAACAAAAAAAAAAATAATAATCTTTAATAAAATTAAATTTAATAGTGATTTTTCTACCGGTTATTTAAAAATCCAAAAAAAAAAAAAAAACATACTACAAATTCATTAAACCTAAAACAAAAAAAAGAACTAAAAAATAAATTAATTTTTTTTAATTTGAAATTTAAAAATTTTTTTTATAAATGTATACCAAAATATTTTTTTGGTACACATTAGCTGGGTTCAAAAATATTAAAATATGAAAAAAAAAAATAAATTTGAAAATGTTTTTCTCAATAGAAAAATACATAAATTGTATTGTTTTAGTTTTTATGTGATAAGGATTATTTTTCAGTTCCAAATTCGAAAACAAAAAACATATAAGACCATTTAAGAACTTCATTCAATTTTTCTTTACACTAGCTGCACCCGGTCACCGGTTTGCGTTGCGGCCGTTCGGATAGAAAATGCTACGTCACAGGTGTTGGCATTAATCTAAAATGTATACATAAAAACGCGCCTGTATTCAAATAGTATGTTGTGTCAAAATTTCAAAATTAATCGGAGAAGAATTCTCGGAGATCCTAGATTAAGGACAAACTCACATTTACATTTTTATTTATATATAGATTATAATTTATTCAATTTTTAATCCATATTTAGAACTCAGAATACAATTTAATAAATAATAATAATTTTTCAACCAAGAGTTCTTACTATTTTTTAGAAAGACTAAATTTTCCTCTTTACTCTTTTAATTGATAAAAAAAGTATTAAAATCCGTTTTAATTGAATGAAGAACAAAATTTAAATTAAATGTAAGACTGTGAACTGGAAAAAAATAAATAAAATGTAAATAAAAATAAAAAAAGAATTAAATAAAAAGAAATAATTGTAAAAATTAACGATGGCTTAATAATATTTCTCAAGCAAAAATAAAATAAAAATACAAAACTAAATGTTATATATAACTAAATTGATTTCTAAATCCAGAAAGACATTTATTAATATGGAAAGCTTTCTGATTAACCGAAAGAAGGCAAAAATTAAAAAAAAAAATAAAAATAATAATAAAATCTTCGAAAAAAAAATTTATTTTTTTACAAATAAATTAAAATCAATTAAAAATGATTGTTTGTTTGTTTTCATTTTAAAAAAAAATGCAATTTTTAAAAATATATACATAATTCTATAACAACGTCATAAAAAAAATTCTGTTCAAAACTAAAATTTAACTTGGTTTATTAAAAACAAGAAAAAGAAACTTTTTTTTGAACTGATCTAATTATATTTAATTTTGATTTTTATAATTATTTATATTTTTAAATTGAATTTAATTTTTTGAATTCTTTTAAGCAAAATAAAAATTGTTAAGAAATAACGTGCGCCAGCAGTAAAAGCGTATATTGTGCCGCTTGCAATTATTCCATAAAGAATTTTGTTTTTTTTAACTTGATTGGGCAAAAGAAGGAGAGCCGTACAAATCTCGATTACAAACTGTTTTAAAATTCTCTTTTCTTTTTTTTATTTTAATTTTTTAACAAAATTTTGGAAAGAATTAAAGTATTAAGTATTGTACGTTAGACTCGAAATAGGTATGAAGCCCCATTAAAGCTCTCTCGGAGCCATTATATACAACCTAAATTTTGTCATAAATATTTCTCATTTTCATTCTTAAAATTTGTATTATGCAAATAATTTTCTCTTATTTATAAACATTTTTGGCACAGGTTACCGACAGTCGGTAATATTTGTGAAAGATTTTCATATTCCACTATCTTAACAATTTTTAATTCTCATCTTTATTTTTTTGTTAAAAAAAAAAATTACATAAAAAAAGAATGCACACAAAGAACACAAAAAAAAAAAAAAACAGAAAAAACAAAAATAATTAAGCATTTATATTTAATCAATCGATATGCAGCGCCGAAATCAATCGTTAGCACAAAAATTCTTTTGCAACAATTGGTTTCCATAAATAGATATTTTCCTATAATTAAAAATGGAAATGAGCAAAAACAACATTTTACATAAATTAAAAACAAAAACAAAATTAAATAAGGAAAAAACATAAATGTTCTGGTTTCAAGCGTATACTATTATTTTTAAATTTATTATTTTTTATTCAGTAAATTATTTATTTTTTTTTTAATTAAATAATATTATATTCATGTCAAAAGCGCTGTAACCGAACTCATAAATGTTATACTAAAAAAAAAAAATTAATAATAATAATTTATCTAATTGTAAAACATAAATTAAAAAAAAAAAAAAATTATATAAACTTAAAAGCACACATTAATGCGGTTTTGAGTAATCACTCCAAATTTTTTATCCTCATTAATCCTTTGAATACATATTTCGAAGTTGAAGTCAAAAGTTTTTGCCTTTATCAAAAATGATGAAAACGACGTTTTTCAGTAAATAAATCTATACCTATAAAGGCAATAATAACTTTACTGGCTGTTTCTTTCGAAAAAAAAAAGAAAAATTGTGAATTTTGAATTTTGAAACTACATTTTTTTGCGACTAAATTGTTTGAAATAAAATCAATTTAATCCTTTAAAAATTCATAATTGTATTTTATTCAAAAAAATAAAAGAAAATAAAAATTTATACACAGAGAGATAAATCATATATAGTTGATGTATGTTTTTGTTTTGACTTTCGTTTTTTTAATTAACAAACAACACTACGATTATATATTTTAAAAATTTATTTTCAACAATTTTCACATTAAAAATATACAAGAAATATATATATGTTTCGTTCATCTAGGGGAAATTTTCAAATTTTTTTTGTTTGAAAATAACGTCTGTACATTTTATAAAAAAAAAAAAAAAAAAATTAAAAATAAAATTCAAAATTTAAATAAAAAAAAAAATATTTTTCTAAATGGATGGATAATATATATATTCTTGATGTAATGTGTAAACAAAATTTTGATAATAATAATTTTTTTTTTTTTATATTGCATCATTAAAAATTTATCTAAGTAATATAAATTTTTCGTTTTTTTGTGGATACAAATTCGCAGAATATTAAATAAAAATATATGATTCAGGATATAATATTAAAAATAAGTAAAAAAAAAAAAAAAACAAATAAATAAAAAATAATAACAGTTTGGATATAAAAATGTTTCAGGATATAAAAAAAAAATAATAATTTAATATTTGTAATTAAACTATAACCAATTTTTTCTTATATTTATTATTATACATTTAATTATACACACAAACAAAATTCAAATAATAATAAAAAAAAAAATTAATAATTTTAATTTTAAATTATTATTTTCTCTTAAATATATTTACAAAAACTTTGATTAACTTTTTCAACAAATATTATTCCTTTTATATATTTAAAAAAAATTAAAATATATATATATATAAAAATTTATCAAAATTATATACATTAAAAAAAAATAAAAAATTAGAAAAATTTGATAAAATATAAAAATACACATATATAATATAATTATTATATCTTTTCGGATAAATGTTTCGGTAATGTTCCTAAAAAACACAAAAAAATAAAAATTTAGGCTAATTTTCTAAAAAAAAATAAATAATAAAAACCAGATACACACAAAATTAATTATAAGTTATTTATAAATTAAGTAAAAATAAAATAACGAGAAACAATATTAGATATTATAATTACAATATTTAGAAAAAAAAAATTTAGATTATATAATCAAAATTGAATAACGTAATTTTGAAATAAAAAAAAAAAAACCATTTCTAAAAATATAAAAGGAATAAAAAAGTTTAAATTATTATATATTTTTGAAAATGATATTCAAGTGATTTAAGATTGATTTGAGACTGTTGAAAAATAAACTTCTTTCTTTGTGGAATACAAAACCACCAGTTTCCATATAAATTTTAATATAATATATAGAAAATGATCTTTATGTATTTTCTCTATCAACATTTAAAGCAAATAAATTCAGCTAAAAATGTCAAAAAAAATTCTATTTTCATACAGTGAGCGTTCTAATATTTTGTAAAACTGTACTTCATTGCAATAAAATCAATAACATAATACAGAATTATTAAATATAAAATTATTGTTTAATTCCCATATTTTTCTTTGATATGCAGTTAATAACGAAGTACGTATTTATAAAATCACTAACAATTGAAGTGTCGAAGTTCATTAATTCAAAAAAAAAAAAGTTGATCAAAGTTATTTTTTTATTATTTCTTTTATTTGTCTTTTATTTTATAGATTATAAACTTCTTTCAGTTTAAATTAAAATATAACAGGCAGCGTAAATTTTAATATTTTCATTAAAAAAATAAAATTAAAAGTTTTGATATTATAAATTTATAAGAATATAATAATTTAGGGGCAGTAAGAAACTTTAAAATGTTAGCTAGTAATCATAATGTTTAAGCTACTAATCAGATGTTTCAAATTTAAAATATCTTTTTTTTTTCAAATCTGAAACGAGAATTTATGCTGCGAAGAAAATATATACCTCAAAGCATAATTAAAAAAATTGCATACTGAAAAAAAAAAAAAAATTATTTTCAGATAAATGATGTGGACGTAACTTCGTTCTAATTATTTTCAATTTGTCGATGCAAATATCAATTTTTGCTCAAAATTTCAGTGTGTTCACACTTTCACTGAAACTTATATTTTTCATCAACTTTTATATGTCTGTACTGCCTCAACAACATATTCACATAAATTTATAAATATAAAACATGAATTAAATCATAATTGTACTAATGAAAGAACATCTTAAAATTCATAAAATTTTCGGCCAAAATTATTTGGAAATTTACACTTTTTAAAATTCTGGCAAAGATATTTATGAAAAAAGAAAAAAAATTGTAAAAATAAAAATTTAAAACAAAATTTTACTAAAGAAAATATATATTTAAAAAAAAAATAAAAAAGAATAATTATATCACGAAAAGAGTACAAGCTTATTTAAAGCACCTTCGCGCCTTATCTTTAAGAAAATTTAAAAAAAAAATTAAGTAATTTAAAATTAATAATGTGTAAATTTGTTAAAACTAAAACTGATAATTTTCGTTTATTGTAAGTCGTATTTAATTTTCTATTTTTATTTTCAAAAAAAAAAATAAAATACATAAGTACATAAATATGGGTCAAAATTAAAAAAAAAAAAAACAAAAAAAATTAAATAAATTAATAATGCACAAAAATGATCAAGGTTCGAAAAATCGTGTGTAATTTTATTTTTACCAAAATTTGCCTTATTTTTTTTTTCTCTCATAACTAAAAGAAATAATTTTTTTAGTAATACAAAATTCAAATATTTTTTTTTTATTAAATTTTAATTGTATAATTTTGTCATATTATTTTGTTCGTTGTTATATTTGATATTTTTATAATGAATGGCTGGGATTAAAATACTCTATAATAGCCAGCATAAATATCTTATTATATAAAACGAACAATAAACTTAGTAGATATTTCATTTGATTAACATGAAATTGTGTTTTTTTAATTTTAATTTAATATTATCTAAAATTAAAAATTTATATAGTACATTATATAAAGCTCCCACCATATTTTGATTTTATTTGTAAATCTCAAAAAATAAAAACGAAAACAAAAAAAGTATTAAAAATAAAAATCAAATTATTTATTTTATGTTTTCTGAATAAAAAAAAAATACGACATAAAATTGAATTCTAATAATAAAAAAAAAAACAAACTCAAAACCAAATTATAATAAAACATTAAAATTAAAATTGATGCATTAAAATCTTTCTTATTACAAAAAAATAAAATTATAATTTGTTAAAATAAAATCAAAAAAAAAATAAAATAAATAACTAATTGTATATTTTTAGCGGCTTTTGAAATTTTTGTAAATTTTTTTTTTATTAATTAATCGTTATTTGAAATCTACTAATCCCCAATTGATTCTGACTTTCTCCTCAGTTTCCATGTATTTTTTAATTGCATCCAATTTAGCAATATGAGCATTTTAAAACTTAAAGAGAATTAAAAAATTATTAAATAAAGTTGAAATTGTTTCATGGTATTTATTTTCCATAACGTCAACCCAAAATAATTAATTTCAAAAATATAAGTATATTTATATATTTAGTTTACTGCTTGTCTTCCTTCTCTATAATAGTAAAATAAGTAATAAAATAGTTTTACAATTATTTGCAATTTTATTTGCTTCCTGTAGATGCAATGCGAAAATTAATATATCCTTTTTTTTAATCAAGAAGTTTACAAACTTATGTTTTGAAAGAAATCGCCGCTCAACACATTTTTTTTTTTAAATTACAAACATTTTTTCAATTTTACTTTAAAATTTAAATTATTTCAATTTATAATATGGTTTCTGGTATTACTAAATATTATAATTATGAAGGTAGTAGAAGAAAATTTAATATACTATAAAATACATAATTATTATGTAAATGAAATTAATAGAAATATTTCAATTATTATTAATTATTATTGTTTGAAAATTTGTTTTGAAACAAAATAATCCATATACATTTAATTTATTTTATGTTTTATCAATTGAAAATTTAAAACGAAAAAAAAAACAAATCTTAATAATTTTTTTTCTCATTATTAATATGATTAATAACCACATGCAAATTAAGGAAATATATTAATTACCAACTACATTTAAAATTTAATTTTCATTACGAAAATTGCAAGTTCCAATACTTCCTTTTTTATTCTCATAAATTTTTTATTTATATATTTTTTACTTTTCCATAAAAATTTTATATCATTAGCAAATACCAAGAATTAATATACTTTTCTTTTTAAAGTATCTTACAAAAATTGCAAAAAACTATTTTTAAAAAATAGGATGATATCAGTTCCTCATTATCAATCATCATCTTTTTTTATGTTTCCATTTTTCTTCTTTATCGCATCCTTTTAGTTCATTATTACAATGGACACATTTAAATTATACTATTTAAACAATTTTCATGCACGATTCCTCCAATATTTTGGCATCACCAAATTAACCACATAAAAACAATTTTCTTTTCAATTAATTATAAACTTCAAACAAAATTTTGAATAACTTTAATATTTTTAATTTTCAACAATAATTATAAAGTAAATAAATATTAATATTTTTTCATTCATAAATTAAAAATTGCAATAACCCAAAATAAATTTACAATAGAAATCAACAATATCTTTTATTCAACTTTTGAGGAATAAAAATTAAGAATCTGTAAAAAAAAAAAGTTTAAATGGTTATCCATAAATTTCAACAAAAACAAAACTAAATCATATTATATTAATTCCAAATAACATAAAAATACGTACTTCTAATTAAATTTATCTTTTACATATTTTTTGTTTTTGGTCTAACTTTATTCTTTCAAATAATTTATAATCAGTATTTGAGCTTTTATCAATGAAAGTTTAACACTTTATAATGTTTAATATATATCTATAAATTAATTGTTTTTAAATGTTTACACCTATATAAATAAATACAATTGTGTAGGTAGTTAAACTGACTCCCATTAACCAAAATATTATTTCAGAATTTTTTTTATTAAAATTCAGATGCAAATAAATATTGGCCCTCAAATTTTGAAATAGACTTTTTTAACCACATACATCCAAATCCGATAAACTGCAATAGTAAATGAAGGCAATCAAAAAATATACTGGAAAAAAATTTTAAGTTAATAAAAAAAAATTAAAAAAAAAAAAATTCTCTTTGGCAAGTTTTTTAAAATCAAAATTTATTATTATTTTTTTTTTTTTTTTTTTTAAGAACTTTCGACATAAATGTTTGGCAATATAAAAAAACAACTCATACATTTGAAAAAAGAAAAATAAATAAATAAAACACTTGGGCCGAATCGTCCGATTTAAAGTGCCTTCACAACAAAAATAAAAAATAAAAAATAAATAAATTTAACAAAATGTTAATTTTTTCAGAAAAAAAAAATAAAATAAAAAATAAAGTAACTAAATTAATAAAAAAGAAAAAAAAAAAGAAAAAATTTTTTTAACAAAAAAGGCCCTTAATAGACTTATCACCCCCCAAAGCTAATATTTATTTGCATTTAATATTAATTCAATTAAAATGATTATTATTATTATTATTATTATTATTATACATATTATTTTTTAACCTAATATAATTTTATTTGGTTCCAATAAATAAATAAAACCTAGAGACAAAAAACATTTGCAACAACATCAATATTAGAATTTGAAAAACAAAAATTTATTGTTTAAATTTTTCGAATAGGATTATTTTTTCGAAACCTGAAAAAGATTTATAATAATAAAACAGCTATTATACACGTCATGTAAATTTTAAATTTTCAACAAAAAGAAAAAATCATTTTGTTGTCAAAAAAATTAAAACATTTATTATAAAATCGAAAAGTCATTATTATTATTACATATTATTAGTCAAGAAAAAAACAACCTCTGTAATTTTTTAATTTAAATTAAAAAAAAAAAAAAAATTGTAATCTTTGAAAAAAAAAAAAAAACACAAAAAAAAAAACCAAAAATTATAAAATTATAGAAAATGTAATCATTTTTTGTTTTCATAACAAAAATTATTTAAATAAAATATTAGGTGATCTAAAAAAAATAAAACAAAATTAAATGATAAATTAAAAAAATTAAAAAAAAAATAAAATTATAAAAAAAAAACCAAAAAAAAAAAAATCTTTAAGATAAGTTCCAAAATTATGAAGAAAAGTAATTTAAGAATGAAATTCAAAATTAAGTCAAAAATGAAAATTTAAAAAAAATAAAAATTAAAAAAAAAAAAAAAACAAAAATCAAAGAAAAAAATAATTAATTAATTTCTCCTCCCAATGTATGTCGGTTTTGTTTTTAAAAATAAAAACCATAAAAAAAATTAAAAAAAAAAAAAAATGGGAAAACATCATTTTTTTTTTTGTTCTTTTTTTTGAAAAAAAAAAAAATAAAATAATAAAAATTATTTTTAAGAAATATGGATAAGAAAACAAAAGATAAACATTAATTGTATCATAAAATAATTTTTAGTGAATAAGGATCAGTACTTAATTCGTACTAATACAGAAACACTAAATATTTACAAACCTCTATTTGAAAAACAAAAATAAAAAATAAAAATAAAATAAAATTACAGAAAATATTAATCTTTTAAACAATTTAAATAAAATTGGAATATAAAAAAAAAAAATTAAAAACAAAAATTGAAATTTTAAAAATTTTAAAATTTATTTTAAACATTTTCACTCCTATCATTTCCATTTTTATATATATTTTAATTTTGATTTCTTATATAAAAGGAGTTGTCCAAATTATCATTTATATTTGATTTAATTTTTTTTTTTTTTTTTAACTCTAGTAATTGAATAACTCTAATTCTGAAATGTCTGTTTTATATATAGTTATAAATAAGTTTAATTTTAATATCTTTTTATTATTCAAATTATTGAAAAAAAATTATAATTTACCTAATATTAAAAAAAAAAAAATTGATTTGGACTTCTCCTGTTTTCTTTTTTTTTTTTTTTTTATTATTCAACGAAATAAAAATTCCGGGCAGTTGATTATGTTACAAAAAAAAAAAATATACTTAAAAAAAATACATATAGATATACCATATATTAACTCTATTACAAGTATTCAAAAATTATTTCAATAATTTTATTTTCTTTTAGTTAATAATTTTGGGAAAAGGAGATCAAACCGTATATAACAAATCTATAATCTAAAAAGGAGTAATAATTGTACAGATATAGTATTGTTATAAATCTTACAAAAAAAAAAAGTCAGCATTAATTGATTCATTAAATAAATAAGAAATATTTTAAAATGTTAAAATATTAAAAACAAAATGGAACTAAATATATTAACTTAATCTACGTAGTTAAAATTCAAAAAAAAAAACTACAAAATATTCATGATGGTATAACCTTTTTTATTACAGCAAATAATAATATTTATATAAAATACGATAAATCGACACACAAAAAAGATTTTCTAATTTATATTATTAATATATTTTTTTATGTTTCTATTATATTATAGTAGGTACATAATTTTCACAAATAATGTTTCGCTCAATTTTCCTTCAATAATGAAATTAACTATTGTTTAAATTTCATTCAGAAATTTCTGTTTCTATTTCGAACCAAAAACATTAATATATTATTTATTATATAGTTATTGAAAATGCTATTAAAAAATTTAATTTTATTTGTTTTATGTTTATAAATATGCATATGGAGTTTTGAATTAGGGTTGAACACAAGTTCAAGTCCATTAAAACAGTAATTATGAGTTAAAGTTTAATATTAAATTTTCAGGTGAGCAAAAACTCATCATTATTTCAACTCATCCATGGAAACATTATGTAGAAATTCGTAAGACATAATATAAAATTATTCATTGTATTATATGTATGTTATGTTCATATTTCACTTAGATAAGGTACAAGCTGCCAAAAAAAAAATTTATTTTAATAAAAATAAAAAAATAATAAAATAAGACAAAAAGTAAAAATTTAAATTTACAAATTTTTACTGATTATTCCGGCACCCAGAAGATTGATTATTAAAATAATTAGGCAAAAAATAACACTAAAATGTATAAAAAGAAAATAAATATTTTTTTTTTTTTAATGTTGGAATGTTATCAAAATTATTATATCCAAATTTTAGAGTATTTTAGATAAAATAAATTAAAATTAATAGAAATTAAAAAATATATATAAAATATTATGTATATGATACCAAAATTATTTATTATTATTAAAAAGCTATTTTAGGCATATAAAAATTTTATCATTATAACATTTTTGGCTAATAAAAAAAAAATTATAAACTTTAGGCAATTTTAGGAAAATTTTTTCGTTTCTCTTTATGTTCATGAGACTAAATTAAAAAAAAAAAAATTTAAATACAATCTGGGTGTCATCAAAAAATTAATAAAAAAAAAAATTGTTTATTTCGTTGAGGCGAAAATGAAAATTTCACTTTAAGTTTATAAAATTGGAAATTTAGATAAACTTAAAAATGTATTATGTATATTGTACATAAATCTATATTTTATTTTTAATAATTAAAAACTACAACACAATAAGTTTAGTCGTGTAAAACTACCTATGTTTGTAATGTTTGCAATGTTCAAAATAAAAAATATATTTCTTAATTTAAGTAATCGTGTAATATTTAAAATTAATTTATTTCTTTATATGTATATTTATATTATTTAAGATTAATTAAAATTTTAAGAAGCTTAAATATTTGCCATAAGAAATAATTATAAAAATTTATTAAATTTTTATATGTAATTATTTCGTTGAGAATTAAGTATTTATTTTTATTTCAAAATAAAATTTGATAAACTATTTGTATTTATAAAAAAAAAAAAAATTATTATTATTTTTATTTTTTAAAAAGTTAAAAACAGAAATATTAGATTATCAAAAAATAAATAATATTGCATTCTTCTAAACAAAATTTAAGAATATTGATCTCATTAAAGAGTTTTAATTCCAATCCGAAATATTTGAAAAACGATAATCATTCAAAATAAATTATTTCTTAAGATTTTAATATTATCTTTCTAAATATTTAAGCTCATTACAATAAATGAAACCTGCATATTTAAAAAAAAAATTAAGTAAATAACTGAATTTTGATAATTAAATGTTTTTTTTTGTGATCAATACATAAGATTTTATTTAATTATTTAAACAGAATATACAATTTCAAGTTTATGTTTTTATGTTTGAACAAATTTTATGTTTTTCTTACTTAAAAAGTTTAATTTATAATTATATGTAGTATAAAAAAACCAATTGATAAATCAAAGCATAATATCTATCGATTTTATCATTATTAATATTAACATCGTGTCGTGCGTATAAATTTTTCATTTAAAATATTTCATCAGTTTTAGATCATTGAAACATTTGACGATATTTGGTTTTTTTTTTTCAAGTTTTCCACATATTTATTAAGAATACCATATTGTAAAAAAATAAAGAGCTATTTGAGATTTAACTTTAAGAAATATACTTAGCAGCTCATACATATTACATAAGTAAAATTGGAGGATTGAAAAATGACGGTATTGAATGTATACCATTAAAATAATATACAAAAATATTTAATCAATAACAAAATGTTTCGTAATTTTTTTTTTTTTTTGTATCTAAAACTGAAAATATTAAGAACTGTCTCAATTTGAATTGTGTGAAACATTTAATGTCTTTAAAAGAAATGCGAAAATTAATTGCATGATAAATCTCCCTTCTCCTAACTCCTAAATAATTAAATTATACTTTTATTTTTGAAATATTTAACATTATAACTACTACATTAAAAAAAAAAATGATTAAAAATAAAATTAAGAATATAATAATAAAAAAAAAATTACAAAATCATAATATTGAAATAAAAATTTTTTGGTTACAGAAAAATAAAAAAATATTTACCAATAGCTGAAATAAACTTTACCTAAATGTAATTCAAATTAAAAAGAAGAAAAAAAAAACCATTACAGTAAAAAAAAAATAAACTATGTACTAAAAAATTAATTTTTGATTTAACTATACGCTATAATATAATTACTAAAATAAAATAAAATCTTCATAAATTTATTGTTTATTAAATTATTAAATTTTTGTTGATTATTAATATTTTTTTTATATTTGAATAAATTAATTATTATAACTTTATATTATTAAAACTCAATAATTGCCCGCAGTATTTAAAAATTTTTTATTTAAATTCAGAAACTTAAATATGTATAACATTTGTTTTTTTTTTTTTTTTTTTTCAATATACCTACATGTGTAACATTAATTCATAGATTTTTTAAGTTAACTTGGTACCAATAATAAATTCAAATTTAAATTTTTCTGCCAATATTATATAATATTTTTGATTGCCTCTTTGGGAATAAAATTATGTTGTTAAATATTTATCATCAGTCTGTCATTTTTTTTATTTTATACTTCTTATATTTAAAGAAATTTTTATGATAATAACTAAAATGACAAAATTAAATCTTAAAACATTTTTACATGTATTGTGCCAAACTAATATGTTTGAGTTATGGAGATTATGAAAATAGATTCTTTAAAATTGGCACAATAGTCATAATCTAAATTTAACGATAAAATGAGAAAATTACATTTAATATTGGCAAAATTTTAAAATAATGTTTTTTAGCTTTGTTTTTTTAGTATTTTTTTCAAAACCAAAAAAAAATTTGTCAATCGTGAAAGATTAATTTATTGCGAATAAAATTCAATCATCCAAAAAATTTTAGAAATTAATTAATTAATTTTCATTTAATTATTGAAATTTTTTGTTTTTAACTTTTCCTTCATAATAAATTACTGCTCGAGAATTATCAAAAAAAAAAAAATAAAAATTTATACAAACTTAGTAGATATTAAATTTGTTAATTAAATAATTATTATAATAAAAAAAAAAGTTTTTTATTTATCTTTTGTTTTGATTAGAAGTAAAATATATACATATTTTTTGTCTTTCATTTCTCAATAATATAACGATAAAATTAGGTATCCTAACAAAAAATTTATTTTAAATTAATCACATCAATATTTAACATTTAATCATATAAAAATTTGAGGAAAAAAGAATAAAAAAAAAGAAGCAAAATTGCATATATTAACAAGGAAAATTAACTTTTTTATTGTATATTCGATAATTTAAAAAAAAAAAATTGTAAAAGAAATCTGAAGTTGGAAAAAAAAAAAATTATGTAAAACTAAAAACATGAAAAACAAAAACTGTTTATTTTTATCTTGAAAAATAAAGTTTTTAAAATGGTAAAACACATTTTTTTTGCTTTTATTCAAACAGGTATTCTTTTCGTTATCAAAATGTCCCGTAGAATTACCAGTAGTGCTTTAAGCCGGACTATATGCATCATTTTTTTACTAGCAAAGCAATAATCCTAGGATTGATATTATTGAAATGAGTTTTCATAGACGATCTAACTCGACTTGTCTTCTCTCTCTTTTTTATTGAAAATATACATTGAAATGAACATTGAAAATTTACATTTTTTTATTATTTGTTTTATTTTGGTTATTGGATCTCTCCAACAAAGATTTTAAATTTTAGCAAAAATCATGTCTTTTTATTGTGACGAAAATCTTTAACCTGTGATATTGCATCTGATTCGTTTACCTCTATTCATTCTTTTTTCAAATGTGAAAGAGATAAATCAAAGAGATAAATCAGATGCACGAATACATGAACAATACAAAATTCGTATGAATAATAATAATTCATAAAATCTCAGTCCAGTATTGTAGATTGAAGTATATACATATGTATTCAGCAAGAATATGTATTCAGCAAAAATTGACTATCTAAAGTTCCCAAACTTTTTTAATTTGCCACCCAACTTTTCAAATACAAATGCTCTCACTGCCCCTGTAAAAAAAATCAATATTCTCTAAGAGAAGAAAACTCCCATAGCTTGTTGCATAACAAAAAAAAACTTGCCCCTGCCTAGAAAAACAATTGAATTGATGGATAAAGCCATCATTAGAAAAGCTATGATTCAAGTCATCGAGGGAGATCCAAGTCGAAATTAAAGAAAAATTCGATGTAACAATCACACGCAGAAGAGTAAGAAACCGTGTAAACGAAAAAAATTTATTTGAGCACGTTGGCAGAAAAACATCTTATAAAAAAGCATGTATATAAAGAGGAATCAGTCCCATACAAAAAAAAGAACTAAAATAGTGAAACAAAAAATCCATATCACAACCCCACGAGCTTTTTTTTTTTTTTTTGAGAATTCCACTCTCACAAAAGCTTTTAAAACTTTTAAAACTTTCAAAATCGTATAGAACTGTTGTTATTTTGAAAGTTTTAAAAGCTTTCGTGAGAGTGGAATTCTCAAAAAATACAAAAAAAAAAGCTCATGGGGTTGTGATATGGATTTTTTGTTTCACTATTTTAATTCTTTTTTTTGTATGGGACTGATTCCTCTTTATATACATACATGCTTTTTGATCTTATTTACAAAAAATAATAAGAGAGGTAGATTAAAATTTGCGAAGAAACACATTTATAAATCGATATCTTTTTGGAAAACATACTCTCGAGTGATGAAACAAAATTTAATCGCTTCCGAACCGTTGGAAAAACATTTGTCCATCGTACCAAAACGACAGGAGTTCAATCCTAGATACACCCTCGAAAGTCTTTAACATGAAATTTATGAGGTATAATAGTTAAGCTGGATTTACACATTGAGCAAATCCAATTTGGTGCAAAAAAGTTAAAACAATTTTGATATGAAAGTAGATAGAATGCTTTTATCGGAGCATTATGTAACTGGAAAATTGTTTAGAATATTCACAATAATGTTGTAATAAAAGTTAAGTGCTTTTCGAACATATTTTTTTTAATTTTTATACACAGCATATTTCATTTGCTTGATATTTATGTAAATAAGGCTTTATGACTATGAACATTTTTCAAACATACCAAAACGATGCGATGTTTTTTTTTGTGTTTATGGGCAACAGCTTCGCAGCGCCGCCTTTGTGCAATTGATGGAAACACCAACAGCATGTATTTATTTTTAGGTATATTAAAAAAGTTGAAGCAGGCAACACAAAAAAATTTATCGACAAAAATAAAAGAAAACAAAAAATTTATCGAGATGTTATATTCTTCATTGCCTGTATTTAATTTATATCTACAGTCCTTATAAATAACTAATAGCATTAGTTTGTATTTTGTAAACCAAAAAATAAATAAATAAATGAAAATATAAATAAAAAAAAAAAATACACAAAAAATATTAAAAAAAAAAATTATTTTGCAAATTATAATCGCTTGGTTCACTGTGCAAGCAAATATACGTAAAAAAAAAAAGGTTTAAAATAAAAAATATTGAAAATAGTTCAAAAAAGGTTTTATTGGTTTTCTGATGATATCTAAAATTAAAATGGAAAAATAATGGATTTAGAATTTTATTTCAATAGATTTGATGGTGAAGAAAGTAAGTATAACACATTACAGTAGAAACAACAACAGAAAAGTACAGTCGCGTGCTTTTAAAAAAATAAATAAAATAGTTTTTATAAAAATTTTGCAAATTTTATTAATTTTTAGTGATTAAGTGTTATGGTTTCGAGATTTATAAATAAAAAATTTAAATTATGATACCTATGTCATAATTTTTTTTTTTGAGACATCTAAAAAAGTTCTAATTGGAAGTTAACGTAGGTACCTATTCAATATAAATCCCTAATAGCCTTGTTGAATTGTTGATATTCTATTTTTAAGTATCTACTATAGGTATTCAATAATACAATATCTTAACTTTTTTGAACTACAGCTTAGCAACCACCAACCAATATAATTTTGATAGAAATTCTCAAAAAAATTCAAGCGAAACTCCTACCTGCCTAGAAATTATTCAATTTAAAAATGACTTAGGAAACTTATCCATTGAACCGGGCTACGTTTTTAATTAGATCCATGAATTATTATTAATTTCAACCAGTAACATAGTTTTACTGATTTATTTTTAAGGCAGTCAATTTTGTTTTTCTTCAATTTTTTTTTTCCAATATTCGATTTTTCATAAATTGTTTTAGGTATACCTAGGTATAATATCCCCAGGGGTATCTCCATGAATGCAATGAACTTAATAATAGTTATACAGGGCCGCCATTATAAAATAATCTTTTAAGGCTGACCTTTAGAAATGAGAAAAGATGGTTTCAAGGGAGACATTGACTTTAATAAAATTGTCTCAACAAATGGGTAAGTCTATTATTGAAAATGATTAAATCACACTTTTCTTCATGGGTGATGGAATCTCATCTGTTAATGGAATATTTTAATTATTTATAAAATTTAGTTAAATTAAAATTTTTAATTAAATTTTATTTATTTATGTTTTTAGAAAATTCTTCAACCAACTTACCTTCAAGTATGAGAAATTTAATTGAGAATATCCATCACAACAGATTAAATCGATCGTATGATTTGCGGAGAGATGTAGTTCTATTATTGACAGATGTGGCAGAGAAATTAGATGCAAAAACTAATTTTATTATTTCATTACAAAATGTAAGAAAACAACGTAATATGATATTATTATTGCTGGGCAAGATATACGTAGTATACAATTAGTATGCATGGATAGCAATAGAGTTAAAGTTTTTTTTTTAATTTTGTCAAATACAATCAAATATGGCCCGCTCGTTTTTTGTTCAAAAAATTAAAAGGATTTTAAATATTCTAGAAAATGGTATGACATGATAATTTCGAATAATTGGATTATCGAAAAAACTAGTCAAATTCATTTAAAAAAGAGAACGAACAATATTTTTTTCAGCTAGATCAATTACACTGCATAAGAGTATTTTCGATGCCGCAACCATTATTGCTGTTTTTATGTAATCTGCTCTGAAGGGATCTAGTATTTTATAGATAGATTGTTGAAAAAAATATTAACAAAATTAATTTTTATATGTGATTTTCGATTGTACTTTCTGAAGTACATCTTTTAAGGGCTCTATAATAATCTGTCAGTACATTAGCGTACCATTTACCTTGACAACGCTCCGCCTTATAATAAATGTACTTATAAAATTTTTTCTAGGTAAAGATCCTAATAGCTATGCAAAAGTGCATCTTAATGTAATAGGCTTATTAGTAAATATGATTGCTGTTGATTAGCATCTTAATCAACTAGTTGGCTGCTAGTTATCGGTGTCCAAAAATATTATAAACAAGTAATGCAACTATAGTTGCATTCAAAAAAGCCTGATTCATAAAATAATTGAGTTTTCATGATTTAATTCCTAAAAAATTCTACTACTCTAATTATAACATTATAGTCAAGAAGTGGAAGAACGAGTAATTTTTTCGGAAATCAACGACCCAGATTTATCTAAAATCAGTTAAAAAAATCTGTCAACAAAAACTACGATTTATTATTTAGTAAAAAATTCACAAGCATTTATAGAAATAAAACTTACATGCTCTTGAATAGAAATGTCGTCGATTACGAAGGGAAAACTTAGTTTCCAGCTCTATTGTATACAAATAGATTACAAAAAAAAACAACAAAAATCAAATATATATTTACTTAACCAACTGATTTTATAGTTATTGCAGCTCTATATAGATGCAAAAAATGAATTTATTTTCCCAGAGGCTGGATTATTAATTTTAAATGCCGCAAAAATATACAGCAGCCGTGTCGAATTTGTTCACAATGAATTCGAAAAAAGAGTTATTGAAAACAAAAAAAAAGGGTTAGAATAAATAATTTAATTAAAATAAAGTAGATCATTTAGCAACAACTCAGTTAATCATTATTTTTTAACAGGAATCACGAAAAAGTAGTGAGAAAATCCAGAAAAACTATTCAAAAAAATTCATTTCAATATGATGAGTTAAATGAAGTTGAAATATCAATTCAACATATTTATAAAAGAATACCCAATGAAAAATTATTTGACCAAGAAATGAATCTTAATATTTTTGATGCGCCAAAGAATTTTTTCCAGCAATACAAAGAATACCAGGAATGGAATTTAAGTACTAAAAAAAGGAAAAAAACTGAAAGAAATGAAATTACATCCTTACAATTTGTTCACCCTAATTTATGGAAAAACTCAAGAGTTTACGGATTAGAGTACGGTGATGATATTGACACAAAAAGGAATTATAGAGTTTTTGTTATGAATACTGAGCCAAGTAAGTTTAGAAATATATAAATATATAGTACATCCATTTTATTAACTTAAATTTTTATAAAATCAAAATTATTAAATACTTATTAATTGAAAAAAATCTCAATAAAATAAAAAATTTTAGTTTCCCCGCTTATTTTTCAATATGATTTTCGATTAATGTATTCAGAATTCACCATGGCTTCAATAGTGGTAAAAGAAACAAATTAAATATAATTAAAACATAATTAACCCAGATCTAAATAGTTTATCAATTGTGCTTTCAGTAACAAAATTTTTAAATAAGCTATCGCAATAAAATCAAAATTTTGTAGTAAGACGTAAAGTTCCTTGTTCTTGATGAAATATTTTTTTTGATTCGAGAACAAACAAATTAAATTTTATCTTCGCAATTGAAAATAGTAAATTAATTATTCTATATTAATTATATTAAAAAATTATTTTTATTTATTATTTCGTGAGTAAAACAACGTAGACAGTGGTTCACAAATTGAAGAAATCGTTACTTTTTTCCAAATTTTCAACTTTAAAAAACATCTGATTATGAATAAACAAATCAAACATTTTTTTTTCTTCTATTATCGTCCCTTTCGTAATATTTATGTCACTGACCAATATCAACTATTATCATTTAGTAATTTAATTACAATTAAATAATATGAGTAAGAAAAAATAATAACAAATTGTATTATTTTAATCGATTCGGGTGTAAGTAAGTGAATTACATAACAGTGTTCAGTGTTTTCATTTAGGAATTCTCTTTATCATCATTTTTGAAGCAAGTTCAATATGTTTTTTTTTTTGTAATTATAAACTTGAGATTATTGTATAGGGTGATTCAAAATTGCAATTTTGCAAAAAAAAATTTGTTAACTTATATCACTTTTTTTTTTATCCGATTTTGCTTAAAACACAAACTCTGTCCATTTGTTGTTAGTTTGTCATCAAATCTTGTAATTGATAATAGATTCATTTTCCGCGAACCGATTTTGCTGAAAATTTCATGTACCCTTATTTCCATCAACTCCAGTCCGCGTCGGTGACGCAATTTCGTCAATAACTACTTTACCGATAAAATAAAATTAGTGGAATTTTAAATTATCAGAAAAATTATACAAGCGTAAAAAATTTCAGAATAATCGGCTTGGAGGAAGTGATTCAAAAGTTAATTGCAAGTTTACATCCACTATATTCCTATACGTACATAAATTTACAACACATTAAAAGAATAGAAAATAAAAAATTTTTGTTACGGATTGATTGGATTTTATAATCTCAAGTTTCATAAAATGAATACTATTGATCTTTTTTCCTTTAATATCCCCCACGACGAAATTTTAATATAGTTAAAAAAAAATTATGCATATCGCCAACAAATTTTCTAACGTAAAAAAAATTATTTTCTTGGATTCGCAAATTATACTGAATTTTATTTTCTACATTTTAGTACCGACATATTTAAAAATAATAAAATTGTATATATAAACTGTCGTAAAATTTTTAATGACCATATTTTTAATTAATATTTCTTTACGATTTATTAAAAATTTACCAATGAAAATGTATTCCATTTGTTTTGTATGTTTTGTATGTTTTGTATGTAAAAGGACGGTGAACTATTATATTCTTAAATTTCATATTTTCTGTTTGAAAACGATCACCATCACCGTAAAAAATCTTCTAAATCTACTTTATCGTAGTATAGGGTGCATAACGTCAATAAAACGTTTTATACAAATTAGATTTCTTGGTTTCCTAGAAAGCTGTGGGTGATGAACGTAAAGTAATATAACGGATCTGTCATTAAATTACGGTGATACATATTAATAGAACTTTTTTCTCGGTGACAGTGACAGTTTTCAAATGGAAAATTTCGTCTGCTCAGTGATACGTATGTTGACTACATGTCCCGTTTTCTACGGTACTGCGCCGTTTTTTTGCTATGTATTAATGTTATTATAATATTACTTTCTGACCTTATATCTTGTTAAATTTCAAATCAATGTACCTAACCATTGAAAAATAACAAATAGTATTAAATTTAATCATTGTTTTTGTTGCGCAGGAAGAACTATAAAAAAGAAAATACAATCTTCAGTCCAATCGGGACTAAACTTTTTTTTATATTTCTTGAATTGACATCAACTCATATACCAACTTTGACGGAAATCCATTTTCAGCCCACATAGTCCGAATGCTGGGGGGATCGGGTTTCTTTTTATCGACTTACATTTCGCACATACTAATTTTCTTTAGAATCCATTCAAAAACTTAAAATATAAATATAAAATATAAATTTTATATGAAAACAAATTCGACCCATAACTCCGGACTCAGAGAATCTTAAGCTTTGAATTGCCTGGAAATGAACGAGATTGCGCGTATTTTGGCATTTAAACTATCGAAACCAGCCAAATAGTTTGATAGTTATAAACGCGACAGATAGACGGATGGACGCATAGACAGAAAGTTCTTTAATTTTAATTTTCAATGTTTAATTAAATTTAACAATAAGTTAAAACGATATTTAAAATAAAATTTTGAACAGTGGTTTTAAGTTTTTTGTTGAATGAGATTGCGCGCACGTTTTGTTATTCATACAATTTTCTTAAATAGTCCTTATTCAAGTGAAATTTGGTTGTTGCTAAATTAGTACATTGTTTTTAAATTTCTATTCATTGTTATTTATTATCCTTTACTTTTTTATATACACTGTTATTACACTCACCTCACTAGAAAATATAAAATTCAATATGAACATATCTGATTATCGTTTTTATAGCCGTTTGTTATGATATTATGGTTATGATTAACGGCACCGCTTGCTTAGGAAATCAATATTTCAATATCAATATCAATATTTGTTTATTTACTTAAGTTTGAATATCGTAATTATCTCTTAAGAATTTTATATTGTAAAATTCGGACTATACTAATTTATTGTTTCCACTTTGCTAATTTAACATGTTCCATTGGTGTTTTGATGTTGTTTTTTCATAGTAAAAAAATTAAAGCAAAAACATGTTCGTGAATATGTTTTTACAAAAACAAGTTCTTTTCCAGGGATGGGTGAGTAATTTTTGTATAATATTTTGTTAGGCACAATATTCATTGTGTATTAATTGGTCGTCATTTTTGGACGCTAATCATACTATTTTTTCCCCTGCTATGACTAACCTTGTATTTAAAGATTTACAACAAAAACTTACAAATCTCTTATTATTATATTCTTTTAAGGGTTTAATGGTCTCACAAACGATGTTAATTTTTTACAACTATTCAAAACCAAGCAATTAAAAGAAGCAAATATTAGTCTGGGGAGAACGACAACTGACTTAAGCTTACCACTTGAAAACACAATTAATTTTTCAAAATCTATAAATACACAATATTCCGACAGTGGTATAGGATCACTTTTAGAAACCACTTTCTTAAATGATTACAGCAATAATGAAAATAATATTAGCCAAGCTCAAAACTTTTCAACAGAGGTCACTTATTCGCTCAATAATTCCATGAATCATTCAGAAACTGTAGAAAATGACTGTGAAGTGCCTATGAGGGAATGTTTTGTGGTTCTCGAAAACATACTAACAAGGAATAGTAATATCGAATGCTCTGCTGTAAATAACGCATCTAATTCAACAGAAGAAAATAAAAATCAATCTAGCATAGAAGAAAATTTAGTGCCCGAAATAGAAGAAGAAAAATTTGATAAAGATAAAATAATAGTTCGTTTAAGCATCGATTCGGATGAAGGTTGCTGTACTTATGGTGAACTTGATGAAATTGAAAAAAAATTACTTAATCCTATAGTGATAACTAGAGATATTATGAGTTCATTAGATCTAACTAAATTTCCTTTCAAAATTGACGATGATCTTAAAATATTATTGGATGAATGTCCCAGGAATAATTTTCTTCACCGAATTAATCAATCTTTTGTTCAAAATATAGTTCTTAACATACTGAAATTATCACCTAAAAGATTAAAAAAGGAAAAATTCTTTAAGTTACCTGGCGAATATAAATCATTTGTTTCACAGGTAAGCTTTTTTTTTACTTTTTAATGCCGCATATACTTTTTCAAACTAAAATTAAATCTAAATTACAAATGCAATAATCGAATTAGGAATACAACTTTGAATATAAAAACCATTTAATAAAAAATTATCTTTCAGCTCCGGAAAAAAAGAAAAAATACTACAAATGAACCAAAAAGAAGCAAGGTTCCAAAATTCGAGAACATAACTTCGTCTGCATTAGCAAGAAGTGGTAAATTATTTGATTAAAATTTTTCACCGTTTTTTTAAGTTTATTTTCTTAATTCTATTTTCAGATACTCCTGATTTTTTGGGATTTCCTGAAGAAGAAATAAATAGGAATAGTCGTCAAATATCAACAGATTCTGGTATTATGGACAATGGCACACAAGATGATATTCTACAGAATGATGCAAACTTGCAAACAACTAATGACGAAGATGGACCTTTGAGGGATAATCCTTCTAATCAAGACAGTGATTGTCATCAAAAAACAACTTTGAATGAGACAAATCTCTTAAACTCAAATAATTCTAATATTGACAAATCAACCCACATTCAAATATCCGTTCCAAACGAAAAAATTGAGCTAGATATAGAAACTCAAAAAAGAATTTCTGACTGGCATAAATATTTAAAACCGATCTTAATGGAAACTGAGAAAAGAGATCATTTTGATGTTTCCACATTAAAAAAAGATATCATAGAAACTTTCACAAATGACAATGAAAATATTTCATTTAATGATATTATTGCAGGAAAGGATTCTAGTTACAAGTCAAGATATTTTTTCTCAATGTTATTGTTGGTATGTGCTTAAATACCCCATAAAAATTAAACTTTATTAAACCGTATTTTCGCGTAAATTTAGAAAATTATTAATGAGTTTTTTTACCTTATTGACGATATAGATTTTTGTCAAAGAAAATCAAATTCGTTTTCAATTACCATAAAAAAAAATTATAATTTTTTTTTTTAAATCAAAAATCGAAAAATCTTACTTTTTAATTTAATATCCTATAATATTAAACGAGCAATATTTATGTACATAAAAACGGATATATATAAAAAAGGAAAACGGCTCGATAGATTTTGATGAAATTACAATACAGGGGTTTACGGATAAGAAAAATATATCTAACTAGGTTTCATTTCTGGGTAAACTGGAAAACCCGCAGAAATGTTAAGAAATATTCGAAAACACCCAGAAAAACAAAAGCTATCGCGCTTAATTATAATACACCAATTGGAGTTAAATTTTGTTTTATTCAATTCTCCTGAAACACTTTCTTGACATTTTTATGTCAATGAACTACTATTCGGCTGAATTCCAAAACCTTGAATAAATTAAAAATTATTTTTAAAAACTTAATTCGTTACATTTCAGTCTTCCCCGTTTTGATTCTTCAGAGATTTCTGCATAGATTAAATTCTCAGAACATCATCATTTTTTGTTCTTTAACATTAAGAACTATTATCATATTATTTATTCTATTAATTTCTCATAATAAATGCATCATCTTATTTACTGAACTGATTTAGGATTATTCATTTACAACTACAGATTTTCTTTTACTAAATTAGCAATAAGACGAAAAGAATTTCCACTTAATTTTTTTGTAAAAAATATTTAGTTTATCTCAAAAAAGAATAACTTTTTCATTTTTAAAAAATTACGCCAATTAACAAATTAATGAAAATTATTTAAATTAGCTAAAATAAAAAAATTATGTTTGTTTTTGTTTTTAGGCAAATTCTAGAAATATACAAATTATTAACGATAATACAAATAATGAACGGATAAGCAGTCACAATGAGATAAAATTGAAGCTGCTGGATTCTAGTTTGAATAGTATTGCTCCCGAGGACGATATTGGCAATGTTACATACAAGAGAAAATTAAGTAATATAGCTTTAAGTTCATCAACACCTTTTAAAGTAAAAAAGCTAACGAAAACAAATAATAGCACTAATCATTTCTCATGATCAGAACACAAAATGACAAAGAATGAACAAATTACAAAAAAATGTATATATGAAAAATTTCGTATTATAAAGTAAACATCACAGTTTTTTCCGATTCACGAATTTGATTTTAGGTAACATGAAAAAATATATGTTCGATGAATCTGTACGCATTTTTAGCTTCTAAAGCTTCAGAGGCTTCTTGTTTTGAAAACACGCTTAATTAATAAAAACGAAAATATGAGCACTCTTTAAAATAATATTTTTAAAATATTCGGGCCCACAAATTTAATAAAATTTATATGAAAGAAATTTTTAAAATTATTTGAATTCCATTATTCGGAATAATTTAAATATAACAAATCTTATTAGAAACCAAGTCAATAGTACCTGAAGAACTACATATTATTTGATTGAAAATGGAAAAACACATTTTTAATAAATATTTATTTTTCAAAAACAATTATTGGCATAAATCGATCATTACAATTCGACATTTCAGATCAAATGTAATTTTTATAAAAAGGATTGTAGTAATCAAAGGATAAATTATTAGACTCTAGTGAGTTTACAATTCTTTTGATAATAACAATTTTATTTCGAATAATCTCTATAAGTAAGAATGTACATAATGCACAAATATGTATTAAGAAATATCTAAGCTTAAATAGTGGAAACATTTTATACATTTTTTTAGACGATTTAAGTTTTACAAATGATATAATTTCACTAATCAAAAACTTGTAAATTCATTTTTCCTATTAAAAGTTCATATAAAATTTTTATGATTTTATTCGGTATTTTTGATATTTTGTTGAGCCATTGTGTTAACAAATTTCAATCAAAAAATAAAAGAGTACTTATCCGTATTTAGACCGGATGTTTTCGAAGATTAAAATTAAAATCTTTTTAAAAAAGTTTCTACAGTTTTTCACCAACACAATAAAAAAAAATCCTTATTTTAATCTTCGAAAATATCCAGTAGGTTAACAAAAATATCCAGGGAGGTTAACAATAAAATAATTTGAGTTAAAAACTATCCCTCAGAAAAAGAACTAGAGTACAAATTAAAATGTATACTCTATTTTTGTAGATTTAAATCATTGACGTCATTATTTTGAAAACTGCCAGTATTAATGAACTTCGATTCGATCGTAAAAATCAAAGAAAATCTTATTTTCAAATTCTGATTTGATTAAATTCACAGAATATGTAATTCTTTTTCATTCGAAAGGTAAAGAGAATAGAACCAAACAAAATATTCACTCCGACACATGTAAATTATAACATAACTTTTTTGTTCCATAAAAACCCTTTTTTTTTGAAAAATTATGAAACAAACATTTTTTTATATTAAAACAAAAATATATTCAATTTAAAAAAAAAATTTTTATAATAGAAGTACATTATATTATTTTCTTTAATTTCCATTGATTGGGCACAGTTTTTTAGAATATGTATATAATTTTTCATCAAACGTTGTGTTTTGTTTGTTGAATGTTCGTAAGCGACAAAATTATCGGTTTAAAGACTAATCTTTTTATATTTATATTTTAACTGAAAAATCAGAAACAATGCAGTCTAAACAAAATTACGTGATCAATATAACTTTATCAATATAACTTTATGATTAAAAACTTTATGAAAAAAATTAATGTTTCATTTTAATCATTTTCATTTAAATTAAATTTTATTACAACATAAAGAAAAGGTTCAAGAGTAAAAGTTATCTTGCCGAACACTACTAAAGTTTCAAATACCATTTTTGGCACGGTGTCGAAAATCAACGTCAATACTTTGGGTCGGCTCATAACTGACCAGAATATTAAAATGTGACTATTAAAAAGTATACAGTTTCGAGACATTTTCACTTTTATGAATTTTCAGTTTTTGGAGCTACAAAATTTAATTTTTTTAAATTCGAATTGTTGATGCACCTGAATAACCCTGCTTTTAATCACAATTCAAAACAAAACTAAAACTGGTTTACTCGAGTATTTCTCCAAAAATATTTCCAGTTTTTACGTTAACTCGAAACACCGTTCTGAAAAATAAAATTTTAATACACAGTCTTACTTTTTTTTATTTTGACTGGCACAAAAGAGTAATAATTTATGGAGTACGATTCAAATCACTTGACTAATCCGTTATGCAAAGCTCCCTTTCCATTACAAAATTCCATACAAAATTTGCATGAGCTCTTTTCTTAAATAATTTCCCCTAAATTTTGTATGGAATTTTGTAATGGAAAGGGAAAGCTTTGCATAACGGATTGGTCAAGTGATTTGAATCGTACTCTACCACAGATTAACATTTATAACAGACTGACAAAAATGAATAAATTTTCGATTCAAAAAAATTACAACAACAATGCAAAAACTGGCACCTTTTTCAAAGTATGGTATAAAATAATTATTATTATGTGCTTTTTTTATGCACATTTTATTGAGTAAAAAAAAAGAAATCAGCGCATGCAAGAAAATGTTTATGTATTTGTTTGGAATAAAATCCACGATTATTTTGTTCTTAATTGAGACTGTTACGTTTATTTCAGTTTGTTTATGGGTAGTTCCACGGAAACTGGCCGATTCGATGTTACCACACTTTTTTTGGGCAAAGAGTATAAATATTAATAATTTTAATCTTGAAAATAAATTATATTAATTATTACCATTTAGGGAAAATAAAAAAAATATGTAAATATTTACTGTCATTAGCAAAAGTTTCAGCTTAAAGACTGATTTTGTCATTCCCGTGGCTGTTACTAAGTAATAGGTTCGTATTCAAAACTAAAATTCGTTATTTTAATGTTCAATAAATACTTCACAAATTTTATTAATAAAAAAAAATCGTTGAAAGACTAAAATTTAAAAAAAAAATTGAGAAAATACAGTTCTAATTGGTTTCTTCTAATATTTTATGATTGTTACCGTGTCAGTAAGAATTTCTAACGTCTTAGAATTATCTTCAAAAAAAAACATTACAAGTAATATAATTTGCAATCGTAATGTCAGTTGGTTAATTAAATATATTACCTCTTGATATAGTTAGTTGTGATATTTAAATCGAGAAAAATTCGAAAAATGCTGTGTTCCCTTTGAGAATAAGTTCGAAATTATCTGAAGCATCTAACAAATACTGATTTAAGTCTCAAAAATAATTTTTCTTAATTTACAATTTTTATTTAGTTTTGCGCCAGTTTCCGTGGAACTACCCTTATATATAATACCCTGCCTTGCAAAATAATGACGTCAATGTTATATATTTTTGAAAGATATCTGTAATATATTTATTTTTTTTAAGTAATTTAAGTAAAAAATATATGTAAAAATGCTAATTGTAAGACTAAAAATAAGATAATATTATAATCTGTAATATTTTGTTAATTATTAAAATTTTTAAAGTCTATTTTATGTCATTAAATATTGTTAATTTATTTAGTTGAATAAATGATTTAGTTCTTATCAGGAAAATTAATATTTCGGTATAAAATCTTTATTTGTGATTTTTTTTTTTACATTGCCATAAAAGAAGTAAGTATGAATAGGACCAATTCAATCCATACAAAAATTCCAAATTAAAAAAATTAAACCCACGGAGTTTTTCACTTTTTTTTTTGGTTTGGATTGTGGATTGTGGAGACAATATTTCAATATTATTGTAGAACTAACAAGTTTTTTTTTTTCATTTTAACTTTCTCTGAAATTGATATGTTCTTGTCAAGTAAGCTCTAAAAAATCAAATTGTCTTATTAATACTTCCTTTATGACATTACACAAAAATACTTATACAGCTTGTACATATTTCGATCAAAAGTTAACAGGCCACGTGCCTAGTTGACATTTTTGTTTAATTGTTTGAGACATTTGAAAAATGTTTCGGTTACGAAAAAAAAAATCACAAAAAAAAACTTTCATTCAATACACTTCTTTTTCGCTTCCATCAGAGGTCTAAAACATCTAAATTCTAATAAAATTAAAAAGAAATTACACTGGCTCACTTAGTGTTAAATAATTTGGTCCTTTATAGCAGAACATTGTTTGGCGCAACCTCATTTTTAGAATCGATTTTGCCTTTTTGGGACCAAATTTGAAAAAAATTAGCATATTTTTTATCTACAAAAATTCGTTTGATTTATTAAAATCGATTTATTTATAAAGGAGATAAAGCATTTCTACGAATGGTCTATTTCACTCTATTTAGTGGTCTCTTATTACCAAAAATTTATTTTCTAGTATAAATTTATCCAAATTTTTTGATTAAAAATTATATGTTTTTTTTTCCAAAGTAATTAAAAACAATTCTACTTTATTTAATACATTTCTTGTAAGATTAATCCGCTGTTATCGAGCACACTGTGATGTGATTCGAGTGCGTACCATTGAATTTCTGTAAAATATAATTTGAAAATCAGATTTTCAAACTAGCCACATTCTCACTGTCCGGTGGAATTTGCTCGAAAGTACTATATTCATATTTCGAGCAAGTATGACTTTACAGTGAGTTGATAATAGCGAGTAAATATAATAATTTAATCAAAATAATCACGATAACAAAGCATTCTTATTGGCGAATTGAAAATAAATTCTTTTTCTATTAAAAATTATATTTTTATATATTCTAAGAATAAAATTGTTAAGTAGTTTTAAGAATCATTCATACTTTTATATGTTACTAGAATAATTGACTAGAATAAGTATTTCATGTAAAAAAGTATCTCTAGGAAAAAATAGATGGATATTAACTAAGATGCTATATCTGGTTCATCAATACCGAAAACAAAAACAGTGCAATAAAGATAGAGATAAAGATGACTTTCAAAAGCGAAATTTTCTTAATAATATTTTATTGAAATTAATTTATTATAAAGCATACTTGCGACCGCTGCAAGAAACTCAAGAATATGTTTATATTTTTATTACATCTGGATATTGTATATTTATCAGCACCTTAATTATTAACATGTTTATGAAAGTTTAAAAAGACATCACAAACAAAAACGTTTTGTTATAAACATCTAGTATTCGGAAATTGATCTCAAAACTAGTTTTATTAGTATTTGCTCGACAACCCTGTTGCATTAAACACAAGAAGCTAATACAGGCGATGTAGTTATTAAAGTGTTAATGCTATGCATCTTGAATTAATAACGTAGATATTTGCATCATTCTCTATTCAACCTCAACTTCTCCTAACTGTTTTAGCCTCTGTACTAGTTAACCACTAGAAAATCAATATAAAAGGATAGATTTCCGTGAAATCATTAGTAAATTTCCATCTAATTAGAAAAAAAAGAAATTGTAACCATTATAAGATAAATAAGTGCAATTAAAATTTGTTATACAAAATTTTAAAAAAATTAATACTAAGCTGCTAATTTAAATACATATTAAAAAATGTTTAATGCTAGGTTTAATGTTTTTATTTATTAATAAATAACTCTTATAAAACCTCTTTTAGTATAACATTATGAGTGTAGTAAGTTTAATTTATTTAGTTCACAACAGTAATGGCAATAGTAAATGTATTCTTCTCAAAGTATAAGAACTTCCTTTATTTTTTTTTCTATTAATTTTGTTTTTTATTGGATTAGTACCGAAACTGTTGAACTTGATTTAAACGAATTGAATGTTTATTTAAATTGACTCAAACTTTAGTTTAACTCAAAACTTACATCAATCTGGTTGCAAAACATCAAATCATTTTTATTTACAAGTTGGATGATTTTAGAAGTAAAGTTTTTCAAATTAAGTTTAAATATCTGTATCGAAGTTTTCAACATGTTCAGTTGAACATGATCTCGTCTAAATCATAGTTTACGAAATAAGTAATCGTGAATCGAATGATCACTTATGTACCTCTTCCATTATTCATTCCATAATATTATTAATACAAAAAGATAGAAGTTCGTCCAAAACACAAAATTTTGAAAAATCCAGAAACATTTTTTTGATATCTTAAATCTGTTGTTGCTTAATTATTATTTTTATGATGATGTTTTTCTTAATTACTGGTGATGTCTATGTATTATGATTACCAGACATTTGAGCTTAAATAAAATTAAATTATCTTACAAAATATAATTTAGTTTTATTTATATCCTTACTAGAAATCCCTAAAATATATTTTATGATAAATTGGAATTAAAATTTTGGGGTAATTTTTTTTCTCTCACAATTTAGCATATTTCGATCCAAATGTAAGTTCAAAAAGAATAAGAATTTAAATTTTGTATTTTAGTTAAATTAAACAAATTTTTTGTGTTAATTTATTGATAACTATCACCATAAAAACAAAGGACAATACCTACATAAATAAATAAAAAAGTTATTAAATAAACGTATGCAATTTGTCCCTTGTTTAAAACAGCAGAAGTAAAAAATTAAATATTTAAAGATATTATTTTTATCTTAATTTACTTTTCTCAACACTAATGTCCTTATAAATATCTCAAATTTGTTAGACGAGTGCATAGTAATAGTTATGTTTACTTTATTTTTAAATGCCATACCATTTATTCGTTAAAAATTACCTTTTTGTTATTCTATTATGCATGCTATTTTGTTCATTGCTTTGGTAATAAAATTATTGTTTATTAGGTATAAGGAATAAAGTACAATATAAATTAAAATTAAAAAAAAAATATTTTAATTAATAAATTCAAACAGATTTAAATGCAGAAAGCTTTCTTGCTACGGCACCAAAAAGAGCACAGATTGAAGTAATAATCCTTTGTTTTAAGGCCTAGCAAAATCGTAATTTTTTGCACAGGCTTTTGATTTTCAAACCATATACTTGCTGATATACTATAAAAGCAGATCTAACATAATTGTGTTCATGTTAGAATATGAAGCTAACTGTTTGTCTGTATTATCAATTTGCTCCAAAAATATGTTGGTAAATTTTACCGATAGCACAGCCAGTACCAATATTCGGCCATTTAAACTTTGCCTTTAAAAATCACTTTTACGACAAGATATTCGCGTCTTACACAAATCTTTATGAAAATAATTGATGATCAATTCCAAGGGCGTTATTGTAATCAAACTTGAACTTTCAAACCGGATAAAATTAAACTTTAAAATTGTTTTTATAACTTTTATTTAATAATGAATCCAAATAAAATTTTATCATTTGTTTTCTTTTTATTTTAATTAAAAATTTTTTTTTTTGTATATACAAATCAAATAAAAATAGAGATAATTTCCGTTCTTAATTTATAAGATATATTTTTTTTTATTTTAATTCGCACTTCCTGCCTACGTTTTTCTTTAAGGTTTAATTTATTTATAAAATTGAATAACTTTATAATTTATTTTTTTAATAAAATATTATTGGTCATAAAGAAATTGTCAAAATTATTATAAATCAAATTTCTAACAAATTAATGCAAAAAGAAAAACAAAATCAAATGTTATATCAAGGCGCTGAAAATTTTTTTAAAAGTTGTGTTTACAGCATCACAATTTAAATTTAGTTAAAGAAGCTAAAAAAATTAAAAGATACGTATATCGAATATTCGCAGCAGAAATTTTTTCAATATTCGTATCAATTATGATTATTTATGAGATTTAACAAGTAAATTTCTTCCTAATAAAAATATTGAACTTTTCAATTAAATCGGTTCTTACAAGACTAGAAAATAATTACCAATTTCGGCTTAAAGAACTCTTTTTCTTTTTAAATCAACTACTATCTTATATTTAAAATGAAGATATATTGTTAATGAAATGATAATCAGTTTAAAATTCTGATATGTTCTATGATATGTTATGTCACACATGTATTATGTGGTGTTTAATAACAATATAACATAACAAAATATGGTTCGTTAAATTAACACGGTACAATTACTGATGTTATAAAATATTTGTTTGAAAAATCCAAATAAAACGATAGTCAGATTTAGATAAAATTTGTACGTTCAATGACGAAGAAATTTAAATTGTTTCAGTTTTAATTAAAAATTATTTGAATGAAATTTTCTATCCTTCATTTCTTTAGTAATATTTTATTACTTGAGCTCTTCAATTTTTTTTTAATAAAAAAAATATTATAAATTTACTTTACTAACAACATACGCACATTGCATTTATGATAAAAAGGTTTGAAAATGGATTTATAACCTATTATGAAAAGGAATTGAGAAAATAGTTTTTCGAAAATATGCGTGCATGATTTTTTTTGCAAATATTATTGCACACAATAAAATTATCTAAATAAAATCAGAATTTCACCAAAATTGAAGCCTTGTATTTAATTGAGTTATTAAAACTTTTAAATAATAAAAATTAATAACATAAAAGAACACAAACAAAAACAACACTTCTTTATTAAAAAATAAAAAAAATACAATAATTAATAATATTAAAAATAAAATACAGTATTATTAGGTTTATAGTAATTATTTCTCATAACTTTTTAAATGATATTTAAAGATATTTTTTTTACAATTATTTTGATATGTTTGAATATGAAAATTTTTAAATAATTTGAATTGCTGTTGTTCTCAAATGAACTCGGGAAACTTATCAATAATGCACTCTTAATTTCCAACTAAAATATTTTATTACATTATATTTAGACTTGTTATGAGCAATTTCAATTTGCCTTTACTATTATCGTTATAATTGAAAATGTCTCAATAATTTTGTCAAACCTAAACAATATATGATAATTTCATCATCAAATTGGTGAAAATCCTTAAAATCTATGTTTTCTTAAGCAAGAAAAGTGCACATAATAAAGAAAAGTTCTGAAAATTCTATAATAGAAAATTTTACATTGCAATGAATATTTTTTGAAAAATTAATATTTAAAACTAAGAAGTAAATAGTATCAAGAAGTATCACTAAGTATCACTTTTTTCTGAAATTTATGTAGGTTTTTAATATTTTAAGTTTTTTATTTTAAAAAAACTTTTAGAAATCTCCAAACATAGATTAAATATTTAGGTTTTTTATTTTAGGTTTTCTGTTGAATTAAGAAGTGCACACACCAAGCTGAAGTCGCTTATAAAAAATAGTAGACATAATGTAAAAATAAATTTAAAAAAAATTCATATCAAAAAATAATGTACACATTATATAAAAAAATTGGCAATAACCTTATTTTAATACATTTAAATTGTATTTTTGAGTTATATTATTTGTGTCAAATATTTTTGGTATAATTTTATTTAGTTATTTTTTTTTTTGTTAATTTTTAATTAAGATCTACATTTTCATTGTAAAACTACTAAAAAATGTATTTAATTTTGTTTTACTATTTTCATATAACTAAGTATATATAAATATTTAAACTTTAATTATATTCCAAAGTTATAAAAGCTATCTTAATCAATAATTTTTAAATTATAATTTTTTTATAGAACGACGTCAGGCAGGTCGTGCGGCCTGGCCTAGGCTCGCATTTGATTTTCATGTACAATTTTTCTTTCCTTATAATAAATTTCTTCAGATTCTTTATCGCAAAGCAGCAATACCACCGCACCAAACAAAAATATTGCTGCTCCCCATCCGACACCATAGGCGTAACCAAACTCCCAAACTGGTCTATTGCCTAAAAGAAATTAAATTAAAATATCAAATTGATGGAAAAAAAAATCTATACAATAAGAACTAATATACGTTTACGTATTGTTTATACATATAACTTAACATATAGGCATAAACTCGATCAGAGATTTTTTTCTTATAACCGAATTAAATAATATAATATAAAATTACCCAAATTCAATTCAGCTGCGAAACATACTGGATACAGAATAAGAGCTATCAAAACTGACAATACTGAAATGAAATATAATAAAGTGTTTTAATCCTAAAAAATAAAGTGTTTTAATCCTAAAAAATCAAATTAGATATTTATTCCTATTATAATTTCTTTCAAATTTCTTAAACCGTTAGATCAAGAGTTGGTGCTATGTCCAAATATAAAATTTATTTTCTATTTTAAAATATTTTATTTGACTATAAAATGGATTTTTACAAAATTACAAGTTTATTAGTCATCGCTTTAGGAGTACCTACATTAAAATTATAAACCATAATTTTTCAAACTGACTTACAAGATAGAAGCATAATTAGTACAGCAATTCTATAAAACTTATATTTTAAATTGTGATTTTGTGTTTTCAATCCTAATCCCGTTAATACGGTTCCTACCACATCTGTAAGTAAGGTAATTATACACAATCCTGCAGTAGCTTTGATGTACGCTAAAAATAATTTAATTTTAATTATATTGATTCGTTGTGTTAATTTCTAACTTAGCATACCGACTTCACGCGAGGGATGACAACCGGCTGTAGTAAATTGAAGATTGAATGGTAAAGGAGGATCAATATCTGGTTCAATGCAATGTACAAATAGTCCTTGTCTCCATCCGGCTGCCAATAGCCTATAAAAAAAAATTATTACATTTGATCATAATGATTTTTTTCCGACCTTACCAATCAGTAGAAGCTAAAGCCATAATCATTAATATAATAACAATAAGACCACATATAAAAGCAATCACCTAGAAAAAAGACATTATAAAAAGTTATTAAGATTTAAGTTATAAGTGTAAACATAATGATCCTGATAATAGTTTGGTATTTTATTTTAATAACTTAATTGCATAAAAAAGATGAGAAAAATTAAAAAAAAAAATTAATAATATTGTTCAAAAAACTTTTTGAAATACAAAAGTAGATTTCTTGCAATACAAAATTAAATTCTATAACTAATGTCTTTAAAAAATCTTTTTGAAAAGCAGTTTTATAAGCAGAAAAATTTTTTAGAAAAAACAATTTATAATTTTAACAAAATTGATCTACAACTCAAAGAATTAGATAATAGAATTCACAAAAATTATAATTTGAAGTTTTAAATATTAGTAATATATCAAAAAGTCAAAATTTTATTTACTTTTAATGGTCTCGTAATAGTAATGGTTTCGATAGTTGTTGTTGGTGCCATTTTAGATGGAGATGGCCTTCTAGAGCTAAAAAAAAATTAATATTAGGTAGATATTAAAAATTATTAAATTTACAAAAAAAAAAAAATATACTAACCAATTTAATTATTTGTTAAAAAAAAATAATTTTATTCCACTTATGTATTGTCTTTTAAATATTTGATTTTTAGTTGAACTCTCAAGAACACTCAAAAAAATCTGTTAAGTAAATATTGTTTTTATATTGTTAATAAAATTGTCATGCAACATTTTTTGTGAAATCAGATAATTTATCATTAAAAATTTAGAACAGATTAAGTATCTTGCAAAAAGAAAAAGGAACAATCTGAGACGAAAAGAGTACATCAAATTACCAAAATACATAATTATATAGATACCCATTATTGTATCTTTTAACAATTTCGACATTATTTGAATTCATGAATATTGTTTCAGAATTTAAATAAGTTTAAAAAAATAAAGAATTTTTCAAATGTTAATCAATATTTATTAATCTATGAAAAAATATCTCACTAAGTTTTTAATAAGAGATGCGGATTAGCCTGATTTACAAAAAAAAATTATATAAATTCAATAAATGAAAATATAAATTTCTTCTAGAGAAATACTTTAAGCTTTTTAATAACTTTTAAATAAACTTTGATTTCAGTGATTTTGTTTTAATGATTAATATTTTAAAATAAATGTTTTTATGTGAACCAAAAAAATTTATATTATATTGAAAATTCATTTAACATAAATTATTTTTAGGTATGTAATAGTATCTATTCGCAAAAAAATTTGAACGGGCTCATGTCAGTTTTTTCAAATTTTTCAGGGGATACATACTTAAACTGAATACTTATCTGTCTTACTAAATGTCGAATTGAACAGTGAAAATTATTTTTTTATTATATAATAAAATATAATAAAAAAGTTAATACAAGTAATTAGTTATGATATGAGACATTGGTTCCAATAAATTTAATTTATTTGTTTACAGATATGATCCCCTTTCGCTCATGGATCTTGCGTCTATACTTGAAGATAAAGAAAACTAGAAAAAGTTTATTTTGGAAAAAAAAACACAAAATTGACACAGCCTTTTTTGAATTTGGTGATTCATTTAAAATATTATCACTAATATGCTGCAATACTTATTTTGTAAACTGTAGTTTTTTTTATTCGATGTCGAAAACAATTGAATTAAAAGCTGACAAGGTATCATTAATTATGTTTAGATGTATTTGCGAAAGATAACCAGAAAAATGTTTCTTTTTAATGAAAGAAAAATGTTTATCAGATTGCTGTATAAATGGTTGGTTTTAAGATAAATAAGAATTAGGTACTCACATTAATGCACCTGGGCAGTGTTTATTATTAAAACATTCAAAATCGAAAGTTTCAGTTTATCTTAGTTCGCGGTCAATTTGTCTAAAACAGCGCAATTAATTCGTCGAAAGTAATTTGTCTAAAGCAATTCATCTAAAACAATTCACATAAAACAATTCATTTAAAATCAATTTGTCTAAAACTATTCGTCTAGAACAATTCGTCTAAAACAATTCATCCAAAATCAATTTATCTAAAACAATTCTCGCAATTTACATGCAAAATTTTGTTAATTAAATAAGGTTGTAATCCCTGATTGTGGACGAATTTTGTAACTACTTAATTTTAGACGAATTGCCCGCTTAGACGGATTGCTTCAGGCGAATTATGTATTTCAGTTCGAAACAGTCCAAGTTTTAAAAAAAAATCAATTTTTAGTATTCTTATTATTTTCAAGTATGTATAGACGAAATTTTATTAAATGAATTATTTCTAGACTAATTACTTATTTTTAGACGAACTAAACTTTTAGACGAAATATTATTTATAGACGAATATTCCGGATGCCGTTTATCTACTTTATTAATTAATCAAAAACAAACATTATAAAAAATAAAAAAAAACTTACCAACAATTAGATTTTCCGTAAAAAAAAAAAATAATAATTTACCAAATTTACCTCTCTTTAAAGTAATCCAATGTTACGCTTTCTGAATCAAATTCATCGAAATCGAAATCATTATTATCCAAAACAGAAAAATTTCCTCCAAATTGCGCGTTTGCGGTATTCGACATTATATGCTAAAAAATAAAAAAATAAAATATTGATTAACAATACTTAGCAAAAAAATTTTGTATTTGTAACTACCTAATTCAATTCTTCCTTTTCTAGGTATCTAAGTATCAACAACGGACCAATTTTACACAAATTTTTATTAACAAATTCCCTCTATGAACAAATTTAATTTATGCTTTGGTTCAGTAAATTTTTACTTTATTCGCTTTGGATCATTTTCTCGAAATATTAAATTAAAACACTAAGAGTAAATGCATCCGGCCACTACAGAATTTTTTTTTACTTTAATTTATTATAACAATGACCGTGCTAAAGCTACGGGCAATCCTTTTACGTAATATACAAAATAGCATTTAAATCCATTATTTTTCATAATACTAGGCCTGTCGTAAAAGTAAACCCAAAATCTAGCATTCGGCCGTTCTGAATTACATTCACTTATATTTTCAATTACATTTTTAAAGAATAACTGGAATAGGAATTATATGTTAAGATTGAACATAATCTAAAACTTTCATTAATATAAAGAAGAAAAGTCGAAATGGCCGTATATTATTTCTAGCAGTACTACTAGTGCAATTAAGTTAGCATACGAGAAGTTAGTGTTTATTCATTTTTAACCTACCACTTAATTACCTCATAGAAGATACATACATATACCTAGATAATAGGTGTATCGCAATTCATAAAGGATCAACAAACATAAAAATGCAAAGATAGGTATACCTAACTACCTTGTTTGTACCAAATTTTTAGCACTTCAATTTAAACCTACTAACCAAGGTGGTTTTGGTGCGGTCTATTATAATGAAAAGAAAAAAAGAAACATATTAACTAAATTAAAAACAAACCACGGCAATAGTAGGAATTTAATTATCATAGTTATTATCAATCCCGCATAATAAATAACGAAATAGTTAGGTAGATAGACACAAATAAATCACGATTTTTGAATACAAAAGTTGGTAGGTATATATTTATATACCTATACCTTTATATATAGATACCTATATATATATATTTTGTTGAAAAATAAATTGAAAATTTAGTTCAAGGATTTTTGTTTTTCATTCGGAGTTTTCAGACTAGTTTACCTAGATAAGTTGTTTTTTATATTTTTAATAACCTATAAGTAAAAAGATTATTTAAATCCAGATTTTATCTATAAAAAGTTTGAATTTGAAGTGCCTAAAAGTTTTTATTTTGATTTTCTATTTTTATAAATTTTGTTGTTACCTTTTTTTTTGCAAGATTGCAAGATTTTTTTTACCTACCTATTTTTTTTTTTTTTCGCTAATTGAGCCACTTATACATAAATTTTTTTATTTTTTTTTTCCCGAATTTAGAAATATTTTTTTACTAAAATAGGTGAAAAAAATTTTGGAAGAAAATTGAGAAACAAAAAAAATTGGAATAGAAATTATACTTGGTTTTCTATTTTTGTTTTTTTTTTTTATATATTCGATTTCGATTTTTAATAGATTTATTTTTATTTTAAAAATTAGTGCAATTAATATTAAAGAAAATAAAGTCTTTCACAATTTTCTTCTTTTTTTTTTTTTTGTTTTTTTGTTCAAAATGGATTCCCTTTTTGAGGAAAAATAATTTTTTGACACCTCTTTTATTATTATTCAGTTTATTTTGTGTAGTTAATAGTGTATTTTTTTTTTTTAAACTTAGCAAAAAAAAAAAAAAATAAATTTATAATAAGTATAAAAATTGAAATATTTTATTTAATTTAATTTAAACCTTTTTTTTTACATAGTAAAAAAAAAAGAAGCAAAATAAAAAATTCTACACTTTCTTCTTTTATATTAATCGAACGAAAATATGAAAACAAAAAAATTTAAAAATCAGGGCTGCCATCTATGCGACAAATAAATTAATAAAATTGTCCCTAAAAAAAAATCTTTGTAAAAAAAAGCTTACCTTTCAAAGAATCATATTAATTTTTATTATCGACGTTATCGACATTTTTTTTAACCTAATCAGTCAAAAATCTAATATGTAATTGTATAAAATAACTAAATCTCATTAGATGGCCTAAGTTCCGAAAAATTAAATTAAACTTCAATACCCAGATTTTACAATAAATAGTTATTACAGTACTAAAATCATCGGATAACATAAAAACTATCTAGATTAATATACCTACCTGTTGAAAATCAGTCTTGATCTTTAAATAAAAATTATAACAACGCATATATCTATTTCAACATAAATTTTCATTATATTTTATTTTTGTAATTTTTTTAATTTTTTTCATACTTTCAACTTGCAATTTTTATTTTCAACTTGCAACTCTCAACTTTCATATTTAAATTTTGTGCCTACTAAAAATACTAATGTGCCTACTATAAAATTGTTGTCAGCCACTAATAAAAAAAACTACAAATGTAGTTTTCATTAATTTTTTTTGTAGTATTATTGCGCGTCGCACTCAAAAATTGTTTAAAAGCGCAGTAGTTAAACGTGAAATTTGAGAGTTTATCTTTTGCATCCGATCAGTGAACAGTATTGGTCCTTTTCGGTACTTAAGAAAAAAACTTATTCGTAGAGTAAAATTTTGGTTCAGAGATTTAATTTTTTTTTATTTACTTTAAGTAATTATTAATTTTTTTTTGCTTGCTTTATAAATTTTTTATTATAATAAAGATCATTGTTTATAAAAATAAACAAATTATTGGTTTTTTTTTGTTGGTAAGAAAAATAAGGAAAGCAGGTGTTACAATTGGCGCCCAACTAGTGACTCGAATCAACATAGAGCATCAATCACCGAACCAAACTAGTGACAATTCATACAGAGTATCAGTCGCAGAGAATCCAATCGTGGACCTTAGAAGTGGGAAGAAGCTAGAAAGCAAAATGGCACAATTCACAGCCGAGCAGTTCCAGCAGATATTGCAGAAAATGGGAGAAGTTCAATCCAACGGCGCCTCATTTGCCAGTTGCACGGCCAGATTCAATGGAGTAAGAGATCCCCTGAAGTTACAGGAGTTCATCACGGCAATAACAATTTTCAAGGAAATTCAGAAAATTTCCGATGCCAATGCACTTAAAGGATTACCATTAGTACTGGAGGATTACGCAGCAACATGGTGGCAAGGTGTAAAAGGTGAAGCCACGACCTTCGATCAAGCCGTCCAACTATTTAAAGGAGCATTTGCACCAAGAAGACCAGCTTGGAGGGTATATCTTGAAATCTTCGAAAAGAGCCAAGCAAAGAAGGAGCCAACTGATGAATTCATTTGCAAAAAGAGGTCATTATTTGCTGAGCTTTCAGATACATTGGCTGAGAAAATCCAGATCAATATTATATTTGGCTTACTCCACATTAATATTAGAGAAAAAATCAATAGAGATGACATCACCACTTTTAAAGATCTACTCAATAAAGCCAGAAACATAGAGCTTCATTTTGCAGAAATTGAAGTAAGTAAAAAACCCATTCCACAATTGCCAACCAATGATGCAACAAAGCAGGAAAGGGAAAGAAAAAGATGTGCTTTCTGCCGCAAATTTGGCCATACAGTGGATGTTTGCAGGAAAAAGGAGCACAAAGAAAAACCAGAGACAACTACATCATCCAAACCAGCAGATACCATGTCTACAACAAAAACAACTATTTCATGCTACGGTTGTGGCTCAGCTGGTTTCTATAGATCAAATTGCCCAACATGTTCAAATCGAAAAATCAACAGTCCAGCTCCACTTGATTTCAACTCAGTTGCATCAACAATCGGAAGAGATGTTCCGCTGATAAAAATCCAAATTTTAGGGAAAAATGGAACGGCATATTTGGATACGGCTGCCAGAACCAGTGTTGCCAGTGCGAGCTTATTTAAATGCATGACAGACTATGGTTGTTCTTTCCAGAAGGTGCAAGCGGACATTACACTTGCAGATGGCATTTGTAAAAAAAAACAAGTGCTCACCACAATTACAGATGTTATTATTGGCAATCGATTGAAATCAATTAGATTCATTACCCTACCAGAGGCAACAAACAACAGAACGCTCATTGGAATAGATTTTTTGGAACAAGCAGGCATCGTCATAAATTTGGCTCAAAGGTTATGGTACTTTGCAGACAACCCATTCAAAATGTTTGAATTTGAAAAGACGCCAGCTATCCAATTAAATGCAACCAATGTTGACGAAGAATTGACCACAAAGTTTAAGGATCAAATTCAATCACCAGATTCTCAAGTCCTCGAAGAAATTTCCCCTTTTATAAAATGGTACGAATCGCATCCGAACATCAGTCCAATTCGCCAAACACCAAAGAGAAGAATGGAACAAACCATATCAACTGATGACAACAACAACTATTCACCTCATAAAATACAAAATATTTTTAAAGATGCACTACCTCCAGGTATTATAACACCGGAAAAGGTAGTGAGGAAGAAATCACAACAAAAGGTTGAAGAAATTACTAATTCATGTGAACATATTGAATTGTTTTCGGCAGATATCAACATCAAAGAAGATGAAGCTACTGATATTAGGTCAAACGAAAAACATCAGCTAAACTTGTTTTTATCCGAAAATGCTGACATTTTTGATGAAATTTCAACCCCAACACCGTATGCTGTGCATAAAATCGACATAGGAAATCACGATCCCATAGCTACTGCTCCATATAGGCTATCACCACTCAAAAAACGACAATTAAAAGAAGAGTTGGAGAAAATGCTAAAACTGGATATCATTGAAGAATGTGAAAGTGCTTGGGCATCACCTGTCGTTATAGTACCAAAGAAAACTGGTGGAATTCGGGTATGTATTGACTACCGAGAACTAAATTCAGTGAGTGTTCCAGATCGTTATCCCCTTCCAAGGATAGATGACCTGTTACATGAAGCCAAAAGCACAAGATTTATGTCCACTATCGATCTACAATCCGGATACCATCAAATCGCAGTACAAAAAGAAGATCAAGATAAAACAGCGTTCATCACTCCATTTGGAATGTTTCGTTTCAAGAGGATGCCATTTGGGTTACGTAATGCGCCTGCCACTTTCCAGAGGTTGATCAATCGATTCAAAGCCACATTACCAGATGTTTCGATCCTCGCTTATCTTGATGATATTATTGTCTGTTCGGCAACATTTGAGGACCACTTGAAAGATTTAACAAAAGTATTCCAACAACTCAAAAAATTTTCATTAAAAATTAATCGTGAAAAGAGCAAATTCTGTTGTTCCATGGTAAAGTTCCTAGGTCACATTCTTAGTCCAGATGGGATACACGTCGATCCAGAAAAAACAATTGCCATAAGTAAACGACCAGCTCCAAAGAATCCGAAGCAAGTTCTATCATTTCTTCAAACCACCTCATGGTATCGTAGATTCATTCCAGGTTATGCCCAAATATCCAAACCATTGAGCAACTTGTTGAAAAAGGATTGTCCATGGGTTTGGTCCAAAAATCAAGAAAATGCTTTCGAGACGTTGAAGAAATTATTGTGCACTGCTCCTATTTTACAACAAGCCAAAGATGGAGAACCATATATTCTCAAAACCGATGCCAGCAGTTACGCTATTGGTGCAGTTTTACTCCAGGGGGAGGGAGAGAATGAACATCCCATTGAGTATGCAAGTCGCCTTCTAAGCAATTCAGAGATGAATTATTCAACAACTGAGCGCGAAGCATTGGCTATAATTTGGGCTGTCAACAAATTCCGTGGGTATATTGAAGGAGAAGAAGTGAAGTTACTAACCGATCACCAACCCCTTAAATGGTTGATGTCATTAAAAACACCAACTGGTAGATTGGCAAGATGGGCCCTTCAACTTCAGCCGTACAACATAAAAATTGATTATATACAAGGAAAAACAAATTCAGTTGCCGATACACTATCAAGACCACCATGCTCTGAAGACCACGATAGCCAGGATTGCAAGATATGTAATGTAGAAGTCGATTTTCCTAATAAAGGAGCACAAACAATACGTGAACAACAATTCAAAGATTCATCACTAGAGGTTATAATCAATTCCTTGGAAAATAATGACGAAAATGTTCGACATTGGTTATCAAGAGGATATCTACTTAAAGATGGTGTGCTATATCGTTACATATCAGAATCAGATTCTGAAGAAGGTCAATTAGTAGTCCCTAAAGATGAGCGTAACAATATTCTGAAGTTCTACCACGATGACCCCACATCCGGACATTATGGAATTGATCGAACCATAGATAGAATCACCAAACGATATTATTGGCCAGGAATTAGAGGTGAAATTACCAATTACATAAAAACGTGTATAGAATGTCAAAGATACAAAAATTCAAATTTGAAGCCAAGTGGACTGATGCAAACGGTAGCAAGCAACCAGAGATTTGAAGTTTTAGCTATAGACTTATTTGGTCCCCTACCACCCACTGAAGAAGGATACAATTGGATTTTCATAATCGAAGATATTGCCAGCCGATGGGTAGAACTATTCCCACTGAAGGAAGCCACAGCAGAAAAGTGTGCACTAACACTTTTGCACGAGATATTTCTAAGGTATGGTCTTCCAAGACGGCTCATAAGCGATAATGGTGTACAATTCATCTCTTCAATAATGCAATATTTGGTATTCTGCCTAAATATTCAACCTACTTACACTCCAAAATATCACCCAGAAGCAAATCCAGTCGAAAGAAAGAATAGAGATCTTAAAACTCAATTGTCCATTTTAGTACAAAATCAACATGCTACATGGGCAAATCATCTTCCAGCTGTACGTTTCGCGATGAACAGTGTTAAATGTCAAAGTACTGGATATTCTGCAGCTTATTTAACTTTTGGTCGAGAGCTTAGAACCATCAATGACATACAACACGACTTAAGAAGTATCATACAATCAGAAAACTTTATACCTCAGATTACACCACATCTAAACAACCTAACCAACATAATGGAAAATGTATCAGAAGTCACTCACAAAATACAAGATAGAAACAAATTGAGAGTAGATAATACCAGAAGACCACAGCCTGAATTTACAATTGGAAGTCAAGTAATGGTTACGACCCATGTTCTCAGTCAAGCATCAAAGGGCATCACTTCCAAGTTCGTCCCAAAAAGAGATGGTCCATATGTCATCACTCAGAAGAAAGGTTCATCTACTTACATCGTGTCTGATAGAAATGATTTAGATAAATCACTTGGTTGTTATCACTCAACAGCACTAACACCCTACACTGGTTCCCATGAAGATGATGTGAACCCAATTCAACCCATTAGAAGACGAGGTCGTCCTAAGAAGAAGCCAGCCTTCAATTAATACTAACGCATCGTCGGGTCGACATTGATACGTTAGAGGGGGAGAATATAACAACGCATATATCTATTTCAACATAAATTTTCATTATATTTTATTTTTGTAATTTTTTTAATTTTTTTCATACTTTCAACTTGCAATTTTTATTTTCAACTTGCAACTCTCAACTTTCATATTTAAATTTTGTGCCTACTAAAAATACTAATGTGCCTACTATAAAATTGTTGTCAGCCACTAATAAAAAAAACTACAAATGTAGTTTTCATTAATTTTTTTTGTAGTATTATTGCGCGTCGCACTCAAAAATTGTTTAAAAGCGCAGTAGTTAAACGTGAAATTTGAGAGTTTATCTTTTGCATCCGATCAGTGAACAGTATTGGTCCTTTTCGGTACTTAAGAAAAAAACTTATTCGTAGAGTAAAATTTTGGTTCAGAGATTTAATTTTTTTTTATTTACTTTAAGTAATTATTAATTTTTTTTTGCTTGCTTTATAAATTTTTTATTATAATAAAGATCATTGTTTATAAAAATAAACAAATTATTGGTTTTTTTTTGTTGGTAAGAAAAATAAGGAAAGCAGGTGTTACAAAATTAAGTTAAAAGTATATTGGGATGAAAGCGCAACCTTGTTTTTTTTTGCATAGGTGTAGGAAAAGTGCACTACACAAGATATCATTTATGTATCAAATTCAATTGCTTGAATACCATTTCTTCGCCACGAAAACGCATAACATTTGTGTGAAACAATTGCCTTTCTCCTAAAACTCTATAATCAATCATCTACTGACCATAGTTAATTAATTATTATAAAACGGGCCAACCCAACTTATTATTTATGTTAACGTTTAGATTTCCAGTGCTGATGAATTTATACTCAAGCTCAATGAGTCGAATTACAATTAAATTCTGAATTAAAATCTTTAATAAACTTATTCAAAAATTAATAAAATAAAATAGCAGAAAAAATAGAGATGACAATAAATCTCGCCTAAAAATTAAATAAAAATATAACAATTAGAATATGTTCTTAATCAATATTGTATATTTTATTTTAATGAATATAACATATTATATAATATATTTAAAGTAAATATCACCAACTTTAATTATCATTAAGAGGTCTAGATATTTTTGTTGCATAACTGTGACTAACTTTATAAATTAATTCGTACTGTTCTTTGGTTTGCACAGAACTTGCTCGGCCCCTTCGAATATAATATACAAATTGTGGAATGTTTACGTTTCTTTTAGTCTGTTCAAGACCTCTAATCGCTATATCACAGCAAACAATTGTCCCCGTTCTTCCCGTTCCGGGAGAACAATGCACGACTAAAGGCCTGAAATATAGTTAAAAAAAATTGTATATTATTTTATTCTATTGAATATTACAGTATTAATTTACCGACCCCTGAGTTTTTGATTTATTTCTATCTATATTTCCATTTATTTCAGTAGTGCTTGTTAAGCCACTTACATCACTAATTTCATTTGGAAATTTGAGACAACTACGTGCTTCTAATAACATGGCAATTATACTTTCAACATCGCTCGGTACTCCTACTTCTGGCCATTTATACCAAAAGTGATTTATTTCTCTAGTTAAATTAGTAACAGTGTTTTTTAAGTCGAAAATACTGACAGCATATTTTTCTTTAACTTCTCGACTTTTTAAAGTAATTTGAAAATTTCCAAAAACGGAGTGATTGTCAGTAATTGATGGTGGGAAATATTCATAACACTTTTCAACTCCATTTTCTTCAATATCAGTTGCCATTACAATTACGTTCGAATTTTGTTCCCATATCATTCTCCAAAAATCTTGAGTTGTTGATTCTAATGGAGCTTGGCAAGCGATGTAATAATTCGGAGGATCTTTTGGTCCCTGATGGAAACAAATGAAATAAATTTTACGAATGAAATAAAATAAAATTTTTGTATTCATAGATAAGATTCATTTATAAAGAACTTGTGCATTAGTTGAAATGGATAAAATTATGATTTTTCATTGCTTAAATAATATAAAAATGTTCGTTAAATCATTTTAATAATAACGACGTTACATTTAAAAACAAATGATTCAGATATTTAATAAGACATAACAATGCAATGGTGCATGTAAAATCATAGTTCTGTATATTCTACTAGTTTTATACTAGAAATTATAAAATTCAACAATGTAGGGCAGTGGTTTTTAACCTTTTTGGGGTCGCGGAGCACATTAAACTACATGAAACTTTCCCGAAGCATCAGAACTAATTAATATTAATTCTGGTAATTTGGATTATATACCATGCTACTATTTTCAATAAACTGGGGATGTACATATATATATTTAATTTTCGGTACGAAGTAATTAATTTATGTCGCAAGTTTTGTTGAAGTGTTTATTTATATATTTTTCAAATTAATGTTAACTTAGAATTAGTTACGTAAGATAAGTTTTTTGTCACTTATAAAAACTAATCAATTATTAAATTAAATTAAATTAAAAAATTAAATAAAAGCACATTTACGTGTTATTTGTATTTCTAAAACGACGTTCAGCACTACAATTAGATTGATTATATTTCTTTTGCACGGCCTACTTGATTAGACGAATTTAAAAAACAACGAAAATTTTTCAAACGCCATTTATATTGTATAACATAAATTAAAGTTTGAGAATATATTATAACAGTTTTTAATATATTTTTTTTCACTTTCGTTTCGCGGAGCACCTGGACATGGTTGCGGAGCACTAATGCTCCGCGGAGCACCGGTTAAGAACCACTAATGTAGGGCGATTGAAGCTCAAGTTTATTTGCCAAATCCAATAAAATTTTATTCAATTGAAGTAGTCCAGTAACTTAATTGAATTAATGAGCCCCAATTCAAAATTAAATAATATTTAACACTATATGGAAATCACTAAACTTACTCTAACATAATTTGCATTTATATACGTGGTCAAAGGATTATTATCTTCTTGTCCTAGCATAACTCTAGTTTCTGGAAGAGGTATTACATTCGCATATCTACGAAAAAATTAAATACATTTTTTATTCTTAAAAAACATTACAAAAACATTATAAAAACGTTATACCTATTTTTAGTTTCACAGCCAGTTGGAACTTCATCAGAACTTGCATATATTTGCGGAACTCCTTTGAATTCATCATATATTGTTAGTTTTTTGTCAACAAATTTTGCTAATTCATTCACACCCATCGGATTATGCTTTAAAGATGGATCATCGAAAGCGACATTTCCATAAGATTTTTTTGAAGCTCTTAAAGCATTTTTCTCTCTTCTCCTTACGCTATTGTGGACGGAAATATTATCTAAACTGTACGCATCTAAACTTACAGGACGGCATCTTTGACCATAGTTAAATTTATTTCTCCTTTTCAGATAAAAGCAACTGACAAAAACAAGTAGAAATAATGCAATCAGACCAACTATGCTTACAGTAATTGCTATCCAAATGTAATCTGGTTCTTCACTGCTATCCATTTCGTCAGTTTCGGTATTAATTTTTATGCCTGGAACAAAAGTTGACGCCATTTTTTCCGTTGTTTGAATAATATACTCATCCTAAAAAATATTTTAAATTTTTATATACACCTTAATCCTCAATTAATAATTTTAAAAATTAAACCGATATTTCTCGTCATCTAAAACTAAATAAATAAAACAAATAAGCTCATGAAATTTTATTGAGTTAATGGATTTAAAAAAAAAAAAGGGTCAAACTTCTTTTTTTTTTTTAATAATTTGTATCCTTTTCATATTATTTCCCTTTTCCATAATAAAACTCAATGGTGAAAACGAGAGAAGTTAATGGAAATTAGTAATTAAAAAATAAAACTACTTTGCTGTAAGTTTTATATAGGTGAGTTAATTTTTAAGGTCGTAACCCATTAATTTCTTTTTCATATTATTGAGTTTGAGACAGATTCATTAGAAACATTTTTTTAAATCAATCAATGTATATATAATGATTAATATGATTTAACTGTGATTATACTTAATACCCATTTCAATAAGTTAAAATTGTTTAATAACCTCAGATTTTGTAGTGATAATTGTTGGAATTGTTGAGCTATACTTTAAAATATCATTGGTACTAATATTTTTATAAGAAATAGTTGTTGGATGACTCATATCTGTTATTATTTGTTTATTTGTATCAAGGCTTTCGGATGTTAATATTGTTTTAGTCGTGGATTCAGTTGAATCCGTTGTAAAAATACTGCTTGTTACATCGTCACTTAATTGAGAAGTTGCTGCAGTTGTACTTAAATTCTCTTCTGTTGTCATCATGTCAACTGTAGTTGTAGACATTGACATTTCTTCTAAAATGTTGATTGTTGTAGTTTTATCTGTGACACCTTCGGTAGACCAGTCAATAACATTTTTTGAATTATTAAATTCTTCAAAAAAATCCAAATTTTTTTCTGTTTCCTCAGTAGAAGGCATCAAAGACACTTCAGTTATAGATTCAACCATCATTGTGGTTGTTGGGTTTGTTGTCACTTGTTCTAAATTTGTAGGTTCCTCGATTGTATTGTTCACAATTGGGCTAAAAGTTCTATTCGTGTCATTATTAATTACTGTACTCACATTTTGTTCTATAACAATTGGAATTTTTTCCTTGGTTGTATTTACTTGTTCTAAAGACTTATCACTTAATGAATCATTTAACAGTCTTGAAGTGTTTACTGCCAGGGGTTCAGTTATGAACTCAGTTTTAGTAGAGAGACCATCAAAATTTAATTGAGTAGAATGAATTGAACTTTCTGTACTCCCTGAAATCAAATTTTGAGTATTTTCTTTGGAACTTATATCGTTAGATAAATTTGATTTAATCAAGGAACTATTTGTAGGAATTAATTTTAATGGTAACAATCTTGTCAATCTACTAATATTTGATGATTTTGCTTTTTCAACCTCTAATGGAATGATTTTAGGTATTGTGACATTAGAAATGAAATCATGATCTGATTGGCTTGAATTACTTAAAATCAAACTGAAACAAAAATTATAAAATACTTTTATTATTCATTTAGATTTATTGAATGCATAATAAATAATTTGTTTTTTTAGTAGGTGAAAATTCCAAAATAAGAATTATTAAATTTCAAATTCACATAAAAACAAACAATTACTCACGTTTGAACTGTTGTCATTTCATTAAAAGCGAAACCAGCATTATTATTCAACTCATTTTCACTAAGCGAAGAGTTTTGAAAATTATTGGAGAAATCTTTTATGATATTGGTAGAACGAACCGATGTAAATAGCTTCTGGTCTTCGCCGACCGGAATTTCTGTTGTTTGTGATTGGTTACCAGAAGTCGTGTCATTTGTTACTGTCAGAGTTAATATGGAAAATGTTTGAAGTATCAAAGTTAAAAAAATTAGTGAAAAATTTAAATGCGCTTTCATTGCAATCATTCTCAAATGAAATACTTTATTTTCAATAACTGTATTAGCTCATTAATATTTTTTTCATATTCTCATCTAAAATCTGAAATGAAAAAAAAAACAAATTTTAATAACAACCGAAGTATAGAATTCTTACACAATATAATATTTCAAAATACATTTTTTTAAGTAAGTGAACTAATAATGTTTAACAAACTTAAACCCAGATCATTAATTATATGGATCAAGAGTTTAAGTTACAAAAATTAAGTATGACCCAGTATAAATGTAGCTAAAACGGACAAACTTTTTACGTAATTTTTTTAATTTAACAAAGTAGGGTCAAGTGGGGTAATGGTGAACGATTTTGCAACTTCACAAAAAAAAAAGTTTAACATTATTTTTTCCTATCTTTGCTTGGTCGTAGAAAAAAAACCCATACGTTGCTGGAAAGCTGAACTTCTTCACTATCTTATGTATTTTTTGGATTTCTAATTTGAGGTACAGTCCCAGTGCTGTAGCTGATTCCGTAAAGTCGACGATTTTTACATTTACCTCACAAAAATGGGGTAAATGTGAACTGGTATTTATCTACACTAAAAACTCGACAAATTTTTTTTCCTTTTTCGCCAATCGCACGTAATCGACTAGGATCATTTTAAATCCACTTTCATCAGCGTTAAAAATAAAACAGGCATCTTCAACATCTTTTATGTTAATTTTGTTGCAAACACTTTCCAATTTGTCGTAAAAATCGTAAATTATTGTTGGTTTGTGTGCAACTTTCCTATATTTTTGAAGATATTCTGGCTTTTTAATAGATAGTGAAGGATTACGTGCAATAAGTGATCTGAACCAATCCAATCCAGCATACCATTAACGAATGGTGTATTTAAATTTTTGGATAAAACAAAACTTTATATAAGACCTAGCAATTTGTCTCTGTCACATGGATAGCCACTTTTTGCACGAGCTAATAGGCATTCAGCAATTTCTCCTCCACTTTTTTTTTGGCAATGTGTTCTTAACGTAATTTCTGGGAATTTTTGGTCCACTTCTTTATCTTTAATCATAAAATAAGATTTTTTTTTATTTTCACAATTACCCCTTTTTATGTTCACAATTACCTCACACATTAAAAATTAAGGGGTAATTGTGAAAGTTAATTATTTCACTTTGTTTTTATTTTTATTTAAAAATGTATTTCATTTTATTTAAATTAATCCCTTATATTGCTAAAATAAATAATTTTATTTTACTAATGTCAAATTTTCACTAAAATAAAAAGGTTTAAAAAAACTCTTCTCAACTGAAAAACACTTTTTTTTTGGAACTTTTTTCAAATACTTGCTGTCAAGTAGAAAATGTACAAAACACTACGAAACTTTTTTCACACGTGCAGAAAATATTATAATTTGTATTTACGCTTCAAATTTTTTTAAATTGTAATTTTTTCCAAGGCTACTTTTACCGTTCACAATTACCCCAATTCACAATTACCCCACTTGACCCTAAGTAAGTACAAGCCGGTATAAGCACAGTACATTATTTTTTGTAAGTGACAAGCTGGGAGGTAAGTCTACATACTATTATGTGCTTTTTACTAAAAAATAAAAAATTTAATTACTTAATATAATTTTGCCCTTCGTATGTTAGGTAATAAATTCGATTTTGTCTCTTTAGTTTTAATTAGTTAACTAAATGCAGCCTCTACAATTGCACAATAGTCTAATAGAAATCAGACATTAGAACTTTTAAGTTTTTTATATCACAAAAACTTTACGGAAATCTATCCTAGATTGTATAGTACGTCCTTAAAATATCCTTGTTTAGATTCAAAAAAGTATCAAATAGAGTTTTAAACACGGTAAGTAATTAGGTTTATTTTTTTAATTTAAAAGTAGGTATAACCCTGATCTGGGAATAGTGAAAACTTTTTTTTCTGTTAAAATAATTTCGAAGCAATTATTTTTATCTAAAAATACTTATTTATTGTAATACCTCAGTAATTCAGCCTAGAGTTTTCAAACGATTTTGATTTAGAAATAAAGGCATTTAAGGTGTAATTTTAACCAAAAAATTTACTCATTACTTTTTATTTAAATGATTGCAATAAAATTAAAATGATTAAGAAGATACGCCTCAGTGTTAAAAAATAAAAATAAATAAAAAGGGGCGGACAATTGAAATTTAAAAAGATACAAAATTTTTTCAGGACTTAGTATATGTATATGTACAAACATACTTAATATCTCAATAATTTCATATGAATAGATAAAACAAAAATTTGTGCAACAAAATTGTTTATCTTTTTTTTTGGAAAACAATTTTTACAAAATCTACCTCAAATTATTCTACTTTATTAAAAAATTGAGAATAAAACAAAGTTTAAAACTAAATCAAAATGTACAAAATAAATAAATTTAAAAAAATTAATTTAATAAATACTTTATTACGTACATAAATGGTACTTAAAAGCTCTGTTTAAGCCAGTAAGACAATAGTAAGTAACTAGTAGTCATATTAACATATTTATTCCGATTTATTCGTTACCTCGCTCATTACTTACAACTTAGTACTTTAGTAAGTTCTTACCAGTACTAACTATAATAACTTGTAAGAATTACTTATTTATTTTTCAAAATTTTGATTTTGAGAAATTCAAAAACCACTAGGATTCTCAAGATTTCAAAAATTGATGTTGTAAAAGAAAATTTTCTAATTAAAAATCGGTCAAGCAAATATCAACCACTGTCAACCACCTACTTTATTGTCAATTAATAAACAAATAAAATTATTCACCATTTTTTATGAAAATATAATTCAATAATAGTTATGATATTATAAAATTGAAATAACTTCTTACTTAAGTTTAAAATTATCGTATAAAATGAAGAGAAAGTAAGTAAGTATTTAATTACTTAAGTACTGACTTATATATACATATGTATATATATTTTTTAAATTTTTTTCTGGTTTTTTTTTTAATTCAATGGAACAAATTGTAGCCAGGTGGCAAGTAGTTACATATTTTTGAAATAAATTTTATGAAAAATTATTATATTCAATAGCAATTAACTTATGTTTAACTTTTTAGTAGTGTCACTTACATACATACATATTAAATGAAAATGTGATTTAGGTATGTATTTCAATACAAAATTGGCAACAAAATTTTCATTCATTGAGAAAAAATTAAATATTAAGTAGTTAATAGTAAGTTACTTTTTTCATTATACGTACATATATGAATTGAATACAAAAGTAAACTTAATAATTAACGAGATAAGTAATTACTTATTCACTTGTTTCTCGATCTTGATAAAACACTATAAAATCTACTTCAAGAAGAAAAAGAACACAAATTCAAAAATTTAAGGCTTGCAGGTTGCCACTGCTTGGAGGTTGCCACCACTGATGTATTTTAACATTCTAGCAGTCTCACAAACTAAACTCCAAGTGACATCGACGTCAAAAGAACAGTTGTCACTTTTAATATATTTTTGGAGCCGACAGACGCAATAACATAGTGTTTACTGAACAAAATGTGAATAATTTGTTTCCAAAAACTTTAAAAATTAAAAATTGTGTTTTTGTCCTGTGATAGTAAAGTGATCTTTTTTATTAGCAACTCAACATAAATATTTAGGTTGTGTTGCTTTTTCATTCAATTAACATATTCCAAACATAATTAAAAATATATTATGAATTGGCAATTTTTTTAAATGGATTATCAAAATTGCTTCAGAATGCAGGTTGCCACCTTTATTATGTGCCACGAATGCAAAAGAGCCGTTCACGCGAAATGTAGTTCAGTGTTTAAACTTGCCCGAATTCTGATTCCGATGAAGTTTTGGAATGATTCCATACGATATTGCAATTTTATTTTTTATGTGAATTTTCAGTCATTCCTTTATGTTTACAGCCACTGTGTGCAAGTGAAATTTAATAAATTTGAATAGGTACATTTCTATGAGACATTTTTCAGCTTCAGTTTTTCAACATTTCCAGCATTTGCCAAAGAGTGGCAAATTGCAAGCCCAAATTTGAAGAGTTCGATTTTAGATACTTTTGAAAATTTGCTATATAATTTTTATTTTTTGAGATTTCAAATGATTTCTAGCCCAGGATTGTAGGTTTTTACTTCCTCTTTCCAACGTATATACTATATGTACAATACTTTCATTTTTTGACGAGTTATGATAAAAAAAAGCTATGGGGTGGCAACCTGCAAACCTCTCCCCTACATTATGTTCTTAGTCAAAGGATATTCAACTAAGTATCAACAGAGAGATCAATCAAATAAAAATAACATCAATAACAAATAACTGAATATCACAGTAACTAATTATTAAATAAAAAAAATTAAATATATTTAACACTGTTATTACATACTAAGAAAATGTTTACTGTGGTAAATGTTTACTAAGTGGTAAAAATACTTTAAAATCATTTAACAATAGCTGACAAAGGAAAAACAATATTAGTTTTTTAACGTTTTATGCATTGTTTTTAATCAAGCAATCCAAGTCCGAACTTCAATTAAAAAAGTACTTGAACAAATTTTTTAATGTACAAGACAATTTTGTTACATTTAGTATAAATTAGTTACACAACAACCAAACCTCGGACGAGAATTTTCTGCAATTGTAAGTATTACTTTATCTCCTAAGCATGATAACAAATTTTCAAACGTAACTGATAATTAGCTAGCTATACTCTAATATTGAAATTGAAACTGCAAATTGGTTTCTATCAAAAATCAAACGAATAGAAAGATTATATGAAATTTTTGGGCTGAAATTTATTTTGTGTTTCAAACTTTTATTTTAGTAAGTATACCTATTTATATAGTTACCTCGGTATATCTAAAAATAAAAAACTACAATTTTTTTTGACGCATGACACTTTAACATCAGTTTGCCATTAAGTAGGTATTTTTCAATTATTAAAACATTATAGCTCAGTATCTACCTGTAAAATATATACTTACTTAGATATAAGTAATCACTATTTTTAGAATTTTAACTTAATACTTAATGATTTAATTTCCAAGAAGCAATATTTTATTTTTTTTCTTCTTTTTTTTTGTACAAGCATTCAATTTCTTATTTAAACATTTAAAAATCACAATTTCTCTGTCCGAAAGAAAAAAATTTAAAAACAAAAATAATCATATGACACCTGTTGTTGATTATTATTAATATGAAATCAATGTAAAAAAAAAAACAAATAGATACCTGTACCTCGAGGTATACCAAGTTAATAAACATTAAAATACAGACTAACTGAAGTCGAAAGTTACCCAAAGAAATACATTTTTTAGGTGCATCTAGCTGGATAATTAACAATAAATGTTTATTTCAATTTTTACAAAATTGTGTTATCTAAGACATATAAATACAGGTTAACCCATTACAATCTAATAAAATAGGTAGGTAAGTATCTGTATACCTAACTATCTGCTATATTCAACAGTATATACCTACATAGGTATTGTAGTATCTACCAAACAAAAAATTGGAAAAAAACAGGTTCTTTTTATTTTTAAAAATTCCTTTTCAAATCTGTGTTGTTTTGTTTTTATGATGACATTAAGGTAGGTAGGTACCTAATAAGTATATATATATATATATATATATATATATATATTTTTTTTTTTTTTAAATAACAAATTTAGAAATTACCTTAAAATTATAAAACAAAATATTTAACTTATTTTATTATCGTGTTATAATATTATAGTTAATTGAATTTATTATTATTATTTTATATACTTAAATCTTATAATTTTTTTTTTTTGTTTTGTTTCTATCTTTAAGACGTAGTTAGTTATATATTTTTGTTTTCCTACTTTTTTTTTTTTATAAATCACTGACTCAGGTTTTCGTAATGATTTTCACTTTTGTTGAATGTAAATTTATTTAATTAAGCTTCACTCTATTCAAAAATGAAGAAAAAAAAATTAAAATTCCGTGCTTTTTTTTCTTTATTGTTTGATTATAAAAAAAAAAAAAATGTTTTATGTAAAATTTTATGCTTAATTTGTTTCACAATAATAATTTTTTTTTTTTTTTTATAATTTTCAACCTTGATTAATAAATATATAAAAAATTACAATTTTTTTTTTTTTTAAATTATAATTTTTAAAAAATTATTTAAAATGTTAATCTTTTCTTTTCGTATAAATTTTGTTTGCAATTTTTATTTCTATTTATTTTTATTTTTTTTTTTAATTTATTTATTACTTAATTTGTTTCCTCCGATTTGGAATGTATTTCTAAACTTAATTAAAATAAAATTGTCTATTTTAACAACACTTAAAAAATAAAAAAAATAAAAAAATTATTAAAAAAAAAAAACATGAAATTATTTTATATTCCCTTTTGTTGCTTTTATGTTGAATTGTTGATTAAAAATTATATATTATTTTTTTATGTTTTCTTTTATTATTTTTTTCAATCAAGTGTTACCAATACAAAATGCATGTAAAAGAGTACAAAAAAAAGCAAATTATTTAATATAAATTTTAAATGTGACGTCATTCCAAAATGACATAAAATTATGGTACATTTAATAATTTTATAGGTAGAGGGAAAAAAATATTTTTACAAAAAAAAAAACTTAAGATCGAATCGAGTTTTATTTGTCATCAGTGGTCATCAGAAACTCGTACCTTTTACATATCGTCTGCTTAGTATCTATAAATAATAATGTATAATAGTTATACATTACATATATTGTTCCATTATAGCACCATTGGATTCCCCGTAGTTCATAAGTTTTATAAGTAAACTACCTATAACTTCATTCCATTTTTGAAAATCTTGATTTGATTTTATTTGATATGAAAATATTTCATACAAATTTTTATTTTTACACCATAATTATTATACTACCCAACTATCAAATATTAATACCTATTATATGTAGTCTTTATTTTTTTTTTAATGGATTTCCTCCAGATATGCATTAAAAACTAAGAATTAAGGAATGATTTGAGATAGAATGATTGAGAGAGAAGCTAAAAAAAAATTAATATTAAAACAATAATTGTTAGTTTAATTTTTGTTCTTTTTATCAAAGTCAAAATAAAAATATTCCAGATATGAAAAAATCTCTTAATATTCGATTCGGATATGCATGTTTTTTCTTCTGCTCAATCTCAAGCAATCTATCAATCTTAAGCTTACCTAATCGCATTGTTTTTTTGTTGGAACTTGGAATTAAAGTTTTAGGTTTTGCTTCCTAGGTGGATTATTATTATAAATACCGATTCGGACGTAGCATCAACGAAAATTCTATTCTTAAATTTTATATTGCTGAAATTTAATGATAATTCAATTCAATTTTCACTAAACTAAGATCGATTCGTCTTAACTTAATTCATAAATAACCTTACTGGCTTAATATTTTTATTAAATTTATTATTTTCAAACTCAAAAAGCTTTTTCATACAATACGAAGCTGCTAAGCACTGTAAAAGCAAATAAGAATTTAAATAAAATATAGCTAGGTCAATTAAATAATGGAATTCTTTAACTTTTAACGTCGTTAGTTAAACTGTTAAATTAAATAAACAATTTTATTTTTCTAGATTAGAAAATAATTCTATCTATTACTTTTTAACGATATGTGTGTACATAATTAGTGAGTAATCGTCAAATACTTTTAATTCAGTTCAATTAACGATAAAATCTATATAAGTGAACAGACTCTTAATAACGTAATTTTTAATATTACTTCTCAGATCTAAGCCCAGAACTTAAGAATCCATTTATTTTAATTCAATGTACCGAATAATATTTTTTTCAAACCTTATATAATAATTAAGTACCCCTTTTCGATAAAAATTATTTAAATTACATACTTAGAAATACCGATATATAATCTGCTATATTATTTGTTTGAAGAAAAAAACTACAATTAAGTACAATAATTATTTTTATTGATTTCATTAACATTTTAAACTTATATCAAATGTTATAAATATAAAATAAAAAAGGAATAAATATAAAATAGTTGGTTAAGATTTTGAGATTTCTAGCTATAATTTAGAGATATTGCAATCATAATTTTAGTTAGTTTTTTACAGTTTTTATAGGAAATTTTACACAGAAGTGTAGTTATAAAAAAATTATAAAACTTATTTTTGAATAAAATTAAACCATAAATATTGTAAGTATAGAATCTTATTTTTCGTAAAGCCTTTTATGCAGCAAATATGTAGTTACGAAAATTATTTTTTGTATTTTCAACCTTATCAAATTTTAAAAAATAAAAAAAAAAAAAACATAAATATTTAAAATTGATACATCGTGACAAAAAAAGAAAATATTACGTAAAAAAATTTAATTATAGAAATAAGAAAAAAAAAATATGCATCGATTTATTGATTACTTTTTTTCGATTATCAAATTATTTTTTATATTATAATATAAAATTATCAAAATATTTGATAATATAATAATTGGAAAATAATTTCATGTATTATCCTCTGGAAGACGTATCGTATCTGTAGCTCCCAATTATCTCAGAAATACTATTATTTATATTTCTTTTTGACTTTTAAAGACCTTTCTGAAAGCTTTATACTAAATTAGAATAGAATAGAACAAAAAAAATTTGAATGACGCTTACTTACAGAAAAAGAAAACAAAACTACGATATATTGAGATTCAGATATTTCAATTCAGAACCAAAGTCTAAACACGTTGAGTGTATTAAATAAAAAGTAACATAACAAAATAAACTGGGAACCATGCCACACAAACAAATACAACAAAGTTGCAACATTTATCTGATTTCTGTGGGATTTCTTCACTTCGTTACTGTAATTTAACTTCCAGATTCAATCTTCTGAACTTAATCTGATTTCTACATTTGTTTCACAAAATTAGTCAAAAAGAAATAAAAATAATCTCTACTTAAAAAAATGTTTGCTCCACATTTTTCTATTTTTATAAAATTAAACAAAATAAAACTAACTTTCTAGACAAAATCTTTTCGTATTCTTTCATATTCTTGAATATTTTATTAATTACAATGTATTTGATATGATATAATATAAATATCAATTACCGAAGGTTATAAAATTTTCAAAATAATACCTAATGGGGTAAAATTTTGTTTTTTTTTTATTATTCTAAGTCTTGATTTAGAAAAAAATATCTTAAGTAAGTATTTTCTTAATTTGTCTTACAGAAAAAAAAATTATTTACAATAAATTTTTTAATTTTAAGAAAAAAAAAATTCTAAAATTATTGTTTTCTTACCAATTTAGTAGCTACGAAGGAAATTCTTTTTACAATAAAGTTTCATAAATAATGAATACATAACTCGGAACCTAAGCATTTTTTAAATTATAGGTTTGTAACACTTAAAAAATGATTATTGTTTTTACTTTATAATACATCTTAACTATTCTTTTATTTTATGCAATTTATGTATGTTTATATTAATTATTAATTTTATTAATATTCCACATAACTATTTAAAATTAGTATAAAAAAAACTTTTAAAACCTAACAATAAGAAAAAGTATAAAATTTTATGCGGTCGAATTTTTCAGCTGCAAAAGTTTTACTTTTAATTCAGCAAATGTTGGTCTTTTCATTGGGCTCAAATCCCATGCTTGTCTCATCATTTCATATATTTCTGGTGGACATCCTTCAGGAGCTTCCATTTTGTATCCAACTTCGACATGCTTTACAACATCTGCTAATGGCTGAAAAATTTAAAATCTTAAGTATATTTTAATTTTAACTTAATTTTAATTTATTTTTTTATTTTACAAAAATATATTTAATCTCGTTCTCGAAAACGGCTCGAACGATGTCGATGCAATTTATAATATGCGGGATTTCGGCGGCGAAAAATCGATCTACCTAAGTTTCAATTTTAGGAAAATTCGATTAACTCGCCGAAAGCCGAGAGAATTATAAATTAAAAATGGATGAAAACTCCGCGAAAACAGCAAAAAAAAAACAAATTGGGCTTCTAAACTAAGCCCGGTCGCACAAATAAGTCAAGGAAATATATCATAAGATCGCTCTGCTCAGCTTGAAAATAAAAGTAGCTTAAATTTGCTTCCAGATTATTTGAGTAAAACAACTTCCTTGGTTCCAGATTCAAATGAAGCTGTAGGTAAAATTCAAACTGAATGAACCGCTTTAACAAATAAAATAATAATAATTAAATTGTACCCAAGCTAAAATCTCAAAGATAATTAACTTACAATTCTTGGATATGGTACTCTGCCAAAAGAATATATTTCCCATAAAAGGATTCCAAAACTCCACATATCCGATTTGTTTGAAAATCTCTGTAATAATTTCAAATTAATACTACAACATATTACTATAAAATTTTTAAATTACTCCGCCTTTCAATGCTTCTGGAGCTGTCCATTTTATTGGTAATTTACCAACTTCTAAATTGTAACATTCTTCTCTAGCTAAACCAAAATCCGAAACTTTAGCTACACATTTCTCAGATATCAAAACATTTCTGGCTGCCAAATCTCTATGAACAACTTTTTTTGCTTCTAAATATTCCATTCCAGAACAAGTATCACTGAAATTAACTTAACTGTTATATAAAATTCAGAACGTATGTTTGTAATTTATAGACCGCCAAACTGCCTAACAACTTATAAAACTTTGCATGTAAGTGTGTTCGGGTATATTCGATCATGACTTATCTCTGAAAACCTCGAAAATTATAAATAAAAATAAAAATCACATCGTCACATCCAATCGAGACTAACCAGCGAAGACTCGACCAGGCTAGGACGAAACAAAGTTCCCGCCAGGATCGACTAGTACCATAAATAAAAAATAAATTTTTCACTAAAAACTAGATTCTGATAATTTTGATTTCATTTTTTGCTGACTAAGAAATAATGCAAATCTAAAAAACTTAAAGATGAAAGTTGATTTGAGATCATAAAACATTAAAAAAAACTTACAATGCAAAATTGATTTGATCTTTCCTAGTCACATGTTGTCTTCCACGAGACCTCAAGTAATCAACCAGTGATCCTTTACTCATATATTCTGTTACAAGATAAATATGTTTTGAAGAAAAAACTAGTCCAATAAATTTAACAAGATTTTCATGTTCCAAAGTTCTAAAATAAAATAAATAAAATTCAATTAATTTCAATCTATATTTAAATGTATAAATTTACTTACGTCATAACTGATGCTTCCGCTAAAAACTTTTGAACTGATGTATCATCTTTTAACATTTTAACTGCAACTTTTTCATTTTTTAATATGCCTAACATAACATCACCAAATTCTCCTTTTCCTATACTTTCACGTAATTGCAAATCTGATTCTGGTATAACCCAGCCTTTGTCAACAAAATCTTTTGAATTTATGCAAAACTCTTGTTTACCTTTCTTTGGTAAGCATTTTATTAACTGAGTACATAAACCATCGGCATCTTTTTCATAATGCTGAAATAAAAAATCAGAATTTTTATTTAAAACCAGTTTACAAACCATTTTACAAAATTATGTCTTTCATTATTTAAATCACTATCGAAATTACCAAAAAGAACTTATTCATAATTTTTATTTTCTATTTAATTTTAAGATAAACACAATAGTTTCTTACCTCAACTAATTGTCCTAAATTTTCAAAATATTCTTCGTCGTCAATGGTCAGTTTGTTTTCTAAATATTTAACTCTATAATGTTCAACCTTTCCTTGAAAGCAAACGCATAGTGTATAATCACCCGGAAAATTAGTAGACTCTCGAACTAAAAATAATCCATCTTCTCTTGGTTGTAGTAATGATTCAGCTTCGTCACGAGAAATACTTCCATGGAACCAACTAAAAAAGTAATAAAGATTAGTTTAAAAAAAACATTATCACAATTAAGAAGTAAATAACAGATTTTAAACTTACGGCATAGCATTCAGCTTAACTTCACATTTCTTTAAGTGTTGTTGTATTTTAGATGACGGAGCTGACATGGTGGGCGACAATGAAGAAGCATTATTCCATAATGGAGTACCGTTCGCATCTATTTGATGTAAAGAAGTTGACATCATTGTAGTTGGTAAATGATTAGAAGTCTGCGATTGATGTTGTTGCTGATGTTGCCCAGTTATGTGAATTGATGACGGATGAACACTTGATAATTTATTTGATCCATTATTTTGTCCCTGAGAATTCATTGTTGCTATATTAATTGCAGATCCTATATGACTTTGAAGCTGAGCGGTATTTAAAGAGGTTGACATTAAATTATTATTAGATGAACTAATCAATAATGCATTTTGAGCTGCACCAGCAGATATCGAATTTGGTGGGATTACATGCTGCAAATTTGGTGATTTTGGCGAATGGCTAGATGAAAGTAAATTATGACTATTCAGAGCAGAAGAAATATGAACAGAATTCATTGGATGACCCTGAAAAGAAATTTTTGTTTTTTTAATAACAATTGAATTTTTTTTGTCTCATTTGATTCAATATTTCTTAATTTTAAATTTGAAAAAATTTGTTTCTGAAAGCGAAATTAATTTTTTAATCTTTGCTTTAAAATATAAATAGTAAATGCTTTTTTTTTTGTAAAGGCCTATTCATTCTTATTTTCAAATTATATTTCGATTTAATTGAATAAGGTACACCTATTCGAATGAAATTCTGGTTAAAATTTTCGAACAAGTACCACTTCAAAATGAATTCGATAATGATGTCATAACTTCTTAAAAAGATACTTTTATGCATAATAAATGAATAAAATAAAAAAAGATGATTCTTTCATCATTTGCGGAATAATTATCTGTGCTTAACTTTTCAATAAGAAATAATTATCAAATTAGTGAATAATGAATTTGTACTGTTCTTAACATATTTATTTCTTTTTATTATTATAATTTCATAAAACAGAACTCTGAAATATTCTGAAATTTTATAAAATGTTTATTAATGATGTAAAAGGAAAACGTTGAAGGACTAACGATAAGAGTTGCGATGAGAACAGCAACAAAAGCATCGAATCTCTTTGGTTCTATAAAGTGTTTATGAAAACACCGTATCCAGTGAACACAAAAATTAAAACAAAAAAATTCGTCTCTGTAATATCGTAAATTAAAAACAAAAGCCTTTAGAAAGAGAATTCCACGTTGTCTGCCTTTGGATGAATAGCATTTATTTTATATTATGTGTATTTTTTTTTTGGCAACCTCAAGTTCTTTAATATAAAATCTCAAAAATTCTCACTGCATTATTTTGATGTGGAGGGACCAATGGTGGAACTACGTGTGATTGAGTTTGTGTATGATGTAAAATATTTTGAATTCCTGTTCCCTGATTGCCAGTACTGTTTGAAGAAGAAATATTACAAATTACTGAAGCATTTGGTTGAGGAGCTGGTCTTTTATTGAGTCTGGCTGGTGCTGTTGGAGGCATTTGATGACCACCGTCTTGTAAATACCATGGATCCGATGAGCTATTAGTTGTGTCTGATTGATTTTGAGTTGAAAAGCCACGTTGATGGTTTTGTCCAGAACTTACTACATTTAATGCTGTTGTAGCAGCGTGACTATTCATTATCTAATTTTTTAAAACTTAAATCTTTGAAATTTTCTTTTTCACAATTTGATATGAATTTTTTCTTTTTTTTTAAATTAATATTAAATTTGAAATCGTATAATGGTTGATTGTAGGTGATGGCTCTTAATTTTACTGTCCTGATGCATTATTTATTATTTTTATTCCTTTAACTTAACTGGCATTTTATTTAATTTTTTTTTTTAGCTAAAAAATGTAAAAAAAATATATATAAAGTATAATTTTCATTTTCTTTCCTTGAAGAAATTTTTTGTAGCTAATTAAATCTGGTTTGAATTTATTAGTTACCTACTCAACGAGTGAATTCAATTGGGAAGGTACTTAGGTAGTACTAAAAAAAATTTCACTCGAAAGATTCACTAATTGATATTAAAGAGTTAGATACAAATAATCCGATCATGGGGTTCATTGAGATTCAGAATTTGAGTTTGTTTTTCTATCAATGAAACGATAGTTTATGTTTTAACAAAGAAGAACGCATTTGAAGCAATGAAAAGCATTAATAGGCAGACAAAGGTACCTACCAGCTATCTAAAAAATATAATTTGCCTTTTAGATTAGAATTTTCAACAGAGCAAGGTAGGTATGTATTATCTAAGTAGGTAGAAAGAACCTTTAATTTCAATCCAAGCAATTCGTTTCCGTCAACTCATCGAAGCAAAAAAAAAAAATTAATATAGGTAATATACGTAGTAGCTAGTTAGGTATACCAAGTAACCTATCTATAACAACCAACAACCACATAATAAATAATAATACTACCTAGGTAATTTAAAATTAATAATTTGTTCGTACGTAAATTTAAATTAGAAAAAAAAGTTTTGGATGAGAAACATAATATTATATCAAGACCAAAAAAATTAAAAATGTAAAATTAACGCGTAAATTTTTTTTATTTTATTTTTTTTTTTTCAGGTAAAAACAATTTAAATTTTTTTTTTTCCTTTGTAAACAAGTTATCGAAAACCAATTTTTATTATTATAATACTTTAACTTAATTTGGAAGTGGTAACGGCGCTAAAATTTTATGAAAAATTTTCCCTAAATTTTTTTTTTATACAACTCTATTAAAGAAACCAAAATATTAAAAAACAAAATAAATTAAAATTGTTGACAAATTTTATTTTGTGCAATTTTTTTTTTGTTATTAATTTTGTTTTTTTGTAGCTAAAAATAAAAAATTATTATGCATATTTTTTGTTTTTTCTTTTTTTTTTAAATAAATAATTAAATTAAAATGTTGGCAGTCAAAAAAAAAAAAAGAAGAAAATACTGAACACATACTTTTCCTTTAACACACACTTTTTAAGGCGTTGAAAAATATTTCTTTTTATCCAAATTATATTTTTCAATTTTATATTTTTTTTAATAAATTTCGAATTTTATATTTATTTAATTTAATTTTGTCTTATTATTTCAAAAATGATACATGAAGCTAAATTTTAAATTGTATTTAAAAAAAAATATATTAATTTTTATGTCGTTTTTTTTAACAAAAAATTTTGCTACTTCTACTTTTCGACTTTTTTTTATATATTGTCAGTGTTAACGTCACAATTAAAAACAAAACAGTACAAACAGATTATTGTTATTATTATTTTTTTTTCGAAACCACCTATCTCCATTCAGGTTAAAAAAATTTCAAACTTATTTAAAACCACAAGCGTCTACACTAACATTACAAATTTTATTTTTACTATGGCATGAAAAAAAAAATTGTTTATAAAATTTTCATATTTATTTAATTTTATTTCTCTTTACATATTTTTGACAACCGGCGGGTTTTTTTTTTTTTTTGAACTATTTATTCATGCAACATAAAGTGTACCATATTGAGTGAATTTGTATAGCTGGCACCGCTAAATTTTAGTATGTTTGGCCCAAGATCAATACAAACAGGTTTAGTAATACCACAGATTAAGAATACAGAAAGATTTATAGCTTCATACAACATTATTTTTGGTATTTTTATGTGAATGTGTTAGTAAAACAAAATAAAATACGTGATAATTATCAATGTATGAAAAGAATTTTATTTAGTTTTACTAACACCTTCACATAAAAATACCAAAAAAGGTTGAAAAAATGTTGTATGAAGCTATAAATCAGAGATTCCCAACCTGGGGTCCATGGACCCCTTGGGGGTACGTTAACCAATTCTGAGAGGTACGTGGAATTGTTCGTATTGAAAAAAATATATGTATATCCTTTTTACGGCTTACACATAATTTCAAAATCTAATTTTCTTTCCAAAATTTTGTGAATTGTATATAATTGTGTGTATTTTAAATAATATTAAAACTCATAACGAAATTTTCAAAAAAAATGTTGATGGTATCATTCCTCCAACTTTTAATGTCGATAATTGGATTCGAAACGCCTTCACAATTTCATTAGACAAGATTGTTGACACTGATAATGATAACGCAACAGATGAACCCATTGACTTGAGAAATAACATGAAAACTCGCAGTGATTTTGAAACAATGATGCTGCATCAATGTTGGTGCTAACAAAGCGAGGCGTATCTAATCACAACGTGCGTTAAAATTTTTTATTCCGTTTGTTATAACCTGTATGCACTCTTTTATAGGGGTACGTAAAGATTCAAATCATTATCAAGGGGTACAAATATTTCAAAAGGTTGGGAACCATTGCTATAAATCTTTCTGTATTCTTAATCTATGGTAATACGCTATTTTTATGAGAAATGTCAAGTGACGTAGTTGATATCCAGCTGTTCAATTTTTCTATATATAATTTGCATTTTTCAAGAAAATAAACAAAAAAACAATTCAATATATTGGATATCAATGACGTCAGAGATGCGGCCATTTTGTTCCTTTTTGTTCAACATTACTCAACCTGTTTGTATTGATCTTGGTGGCGCAGTGAAATAAGGCCGCGGGAAATGAGGCCGCGATAGGTTTTTTGTTGCGGTCTTATTTCATTTTGAAAAATGAAATAAGACCGCATAAAATTCCTCGCGGCCTTATTTCGTTTTGAAAAATGAAATAAGACCGCGACAAAAAAAAAAATTAATCGGAGGGCTAATTTCATTTTGAAAAATGAAATAAGGCCTCGAGGATTTTTTCTCGGCCTTATTTCATTTTGAAAAACGAAATAAGGCCGCGTAATCTTGTGACGTGAGCACACAGCGCCGCAAATCCCACTGACCAACCGCCCGCCCGCCGCCCTGCTGCCCCCTGCCCTGTGTGCTCACCTCACAAGATTACGCGGCCTTATTTCATTTATAAAAATGAAATTAGCCCTCCGAATAATTGTTTTTTTTTGTCGCGGTCTTATTTCATTTTTCAAAACGAAATAAGGCCTCGAGGAATTTTTTGCGGTCTTATTTCATTTTTCAAAATGAAATAAGACCGCGAGGATTTTTTCGCGGCCTTATTTCATTTTGAAAAACGAAATAAGGCCGCGAAAAAATCTTCGCGGCCTTATTTCATTTTTCAAAATGAAATAAGACCGCAACAAAAAAACGTCGCGGCCTTATTTCTCGCGGCCTTATTTCCATCCCCCGATCTTGGTTTGGCCAAAAACTTATTACAAATAACTTAAAATTTAAACACAGAACGCAACTTCTTTGCAACCCTGTACGAATTTATTAAGTACAGCCACCTACATATATTTTAAATGAAAAATTTCTTCTAAAGCAAACTTCATACAGATTTACAAGAGGCTTCATACAGATTTATATGGCGTGCTATTTGTGCTTCTACTCCCTGCCACAGGTAATTGTAGTATTCAAATTATATCCTTTCTGCACTGGAAATACAAAACAAGAACTTCCTTTGTACTTAATTTTGACAGCAAAAAACAAATTTTCTTTATTTTTATTTAATGTTTTGTTTGTTAATATTATTTTTTTGACTTAAATAAGTGTAACCACCATGAAATAATTAATTTAAGGCAGAAAAAGAACAAAAAATAAATAACAACCTACAAGCTGCAAAGCGACAAAGTATGTACTTTTAAGAGTCTTTTATTTCGGCTCTTGAAATTTTTTTTATATGGCAAAAGGCAAAAGAAAGCTGAAAGAAAGACGACTTTCGCAAGAGCCGAAATTGAAACGCGATTATGCTTTCTAAGGGCGCCGTGACATTTGTCCGCGGGACATTTGTCCGCGATGAAATTTGTATGGAAAACTTCGCGGACAAATGTCATTTTGCAAAATGTCATTTGTCCGCGATTGTAAAATGACATTTGTCCGCCGCGGACAAACGTCCCAAAATTAGCGGACAAAAGACATTTTGAATCGCGGACAAATGTCATTTTTATGTCCGCGATACAAAAACAAATCGCGGACAAATGTTCCGCGGACAAATGTCCAACCCCCCTTTCTAAGAAATATCTATCTAATACAAACAGCTAAATATAGCTGGAATAAGTATTATTTATTACAAAATAGTAGTTTCACTAATTTACCATTTAGGCGGCGCGAATCCCACCACTAGTCTATTCTGCTTGGATGGCAAGCCTATTCTGCAGTCATAATAATAATTAAAAAATAAAATAAAAGAATTTTATGACGACGACGAGGAGAAAAACAAATTTTTAAAAGAGAAAATACAATTTTCAATTATTATTATTATCGAATTATCCAATAAAATTGGTTTGATAATTAAATAAAATAAAAAATATTTTGTTTTCATTAATTTATATTATAAAGTTAAAAAAAAAATTGTGAGTTTTTAAAGAAGTGACAATTTGACAATCAATACCAATGTACCAATAGTAGTAGTAGACAATAATTTATCTTTTTTTTTATTGTTAATCTGTTTCTTCTTCTTGTTTTCCTTAACTACCTATAATTTTTTTTATTCACCCACTTCTCTGACTCAATAAATAAAAATTTCATACTTAATTAAAAAAGAAAGAAAAAAAAAATTTTTATTGCTTCCCGAAAATCTTATCGATCCAAAGTATTTTTTTTGTAGTGGATGTTGGAGGATCAGTTCTAGTAATGGTTTTTTTTTTTGAAATTTTATTTTTGATTACAAAATTAGAATCAATTATATCTTTACCTAAGGCTAGAATAGAGATACCGAGGGCCTGCTCAAGTAAAATGTTGACAGATACTTATGTGTCTAGGTACCTACTAATTAGCTTCTGTCCAAAATCTAAAATTAAACCCTAGTGCCTAGTATAGTTAGACAAATGTTAATTTGTTTCCATATAGAGATAATATTGAATGCAATTAAATTCATGTTACATTTTTTCCTTTTTTTCGCTCTAGATATTATGGATAAGCGGCATAACAATCCCTTGCTGTTAAATGAAGATGCCTTGAAACAAATTGAAGAATCAAAAAGAAGTGTTTTCATATTTGAATGGCTACGTTCACTTGATAAACTATTATTATCTTCTCAGAAATCAGACATTAAAGGATGTCAAAAGGAATTGGTTCAACAATTAACCGCTCAAATACAAAACTCACCAGGTCCTGTGACTCGAAGATTGATTGCAAATTGCTTAGCAACTTTATTTTCTGTCGGCGATACATTTTTATTATTTGACACTGTGAATTTCGCAAATGACATTTTGAAAAATAAAGATGATTCTCCTAGTTTTTTATTAACAAAATTGTAAGCAAGAGATGTGATAAAATTAAACAAAAAAAAGCTTTTAAAACAAAAAAATTTCAACAATCAATTATAAATATTTAATAAAAACCCCTGAATTTCTTAAAAATAAAAAAAAAACGAAAATCTTTTCCAAATTTCATAAATTTTCTTTTCGTCGTTGTCATAATATCCGCCAACATAATAGCTTGTTAAGTTATCTATGAAATCTTATTGTTACAACATTATTGTAAATTTGTATTATCAAGCGTAAAAACGCAAAAACTGTTAATTAGATTTTTTAATTATATTTTCCTTGAACGAAATATTAAACAACTCTGTTTTGTTTTTATGTTGTAATTATGATTATTATACTTTTACTTTCAGTATTGAACATTTATTTTCTATTGAATATGATTAACTATTTATTTTAGGGCTGCAATATGTGTTTTAGGTAGCATGTACGAAAAATTGGGCAGAATGATGGGTCGTTCATATGAAGAGACGGTCCACATTTTAATTAAATCACTAAAAAATGCTGAATCTCAAACTAGAATTGAAATTATGACAACATTGCAAAAATTATGTACTGGCATGAATTCAGCAATTTCCAATGTGCACAAAGATATTTATAAAGTAACGAAAAATTGTTTAACAGATCGAGTCATGGCTGTTCGAGTAGCAGCAGCTAAATGTATATTAGAAATGGTGAATTATGCTCCGTTCTTGTACACAACAGAGCTTGAAAATCTCGCAACTTTATGTTTCCGGGCTTTCGATTCAAGCAGCTACGAAGTCAGGTGTATGATATCAAAACTTCTTGGAACATTATTGTCATTAACTCAACAACAGACTGCTGAGAAGAAAAAAAATCAAATAAGTCAGCAGTCTAAGACTGCACAAAGTCGAACAATTTCTCTGGATGAAGTTTTTGCAATTCTTATGTCTGGTTTTCTACGAGGTGGAGCTTCTTTTTTAAAAGGCACGGGGGAAATTATCAAAGGCAGTTCTGGAATAAATCGTGAAGTACGAGTTGGTGTTGCCCATTCCTATGTTGTTTTTATACATAACATGGGAAGCTTGTGGTTGGAAAAAAATCTTCAAATTTTTTTGATACATGTTTTGGATTTGGTAGCTAATCCAAAAGCTGCAACATCGCATGTCGATGCCGTATATTCAAGAAAATGCATTTCATTTATTTTAAGATCTGTTATTGGTAAAATGTTAGGGGAAAAAGCTCAAATATCCTCTTGTAAAGAAATCATTCATATAATTGCTAAACAAATGAATGCAATTGATTTTAATCCAGAAAATGCCAAAGATTTTAATCAAGAAACTATTTTCCAACAGCATTTATTAGTTTGTGCTTTACATGAATTGGGCATTCTATGTGTAGGTCTCGGAACTACATCACAAAATTTATTAAATGACGCATCTTTGAATTTTATTGATACAATATGCGCTGTTCTTATCCATCCATGCTTGTCAGCTAGACTTGCGGCTGCTTGGTGTCTGAGATCAATTTGTATTGCTACTCCAAACCAAATAACTTTGCTTATTGTACGTTTTATTGAATCTATTGAACAATTAAGATCATCTCCTGAAGCAATATCAGGTTACAGTTGTGCTTTGGCAGCGGTTTTAGCTAGTGTAAGATTTTCACCGCTTGGTATACCACACACTAAAGGTAAAATAGTTTTTAATACGGCAGAAGAGCTTCTAAGATCCGCAAGTCAAAATAGTAGATTGTCACTCTCAAGAACACAAGCTGGCTGGTTACTAATTGGTGCAATTATGACTTTGGGTTCTTCGGTAGTAAAAAGTCTACTACCACGTATGTTACTACTTTTGCGTAATTCATTTCCCAGATCAGCAAAGGAACTTGAATCAGAAAAAGCACGTGGAGATTCATTCACCTGGCAAGTTACTTTGGAAGGTAGAGCCGGTGCCTTATCAGTGCTGCACAGCTTTTTACTAAATTGTGAGGATCTCGTTAATGATGACATTATCCGAAGGTTGTTGACACCAATTGAAAGTGCAATGGCTATGTTAGTGAAGTAAGTGAAATGTATTTTAGTTATCAAAGTAAACGGCAGTAATATTATATTAACCTAGCTCTAATATTCATACTTCATATTTGTCTATTAATAACTAAATCCATAGCCTGTATAAATTATTGTTACATGTATAAATATTTTATACAGAAGAAGTATGGGGTCCCGAAATAATTTATACGGACATAATTTATACGAAAAAACGACATTATTCATACCATACAAATGTGAAATGAATTATGTCGCTTTCAGGCACGTCATAATTTATATATGAATAAAGTCTTTTTTTTTCGTATAAATAATGTCGCTTTTAAAACGACATTATTTATCATATGAATAAAGTCGTTTTTTTTTCGTATAAATAATGTCGCTTCTAAACGACATTTCTACATGAATAAAGTCGTTTTTTGATCGTATGAATAATGTCATTTTTAAAACGACACTATTTATCGTATGTGAGTAAAAACGAATGTTGGCCGTACAAAATGTAGGTGAACTGACATAACCGCGAATCCCACTGATCAACCGCCCGCCCGCCGCCCTGCAGCCCCCCCTTCCCGTGTGTCTACCTCACAAATATTTTTTTTTTTACTCGCATACGATAAATAGTGTCGTTTTAAAAATGACATTATTCATACGATAAAAAAACGACATTGTTCATACGATAAATAATGTCGTTTTAAAAGCGACATTATTTATACAAAAAAAAACGACATTATTTATCGTATGAATAATGTCGTTTTTTTTTTGTATAAATAATGTCGCTTTCAAACGACATTATTTATCGTATGAACAATGTCGTTTTTCTCGGATAAATTACGTCCGTATAAATTATTTCGTAGTGCCAAGAAGTATGCCTATCTAATAAATAAAAATTACAAATTCTGTCAATATTACAGCGCAGCCCTTCTAAAAAAACTTGTTAATAATTAAAATATAAACAAAATACTTTTTTTAAAAATACTTATAGCATTCCTCCAGTTTTGAAAAATTATGGACCTCATTTAAAAGCACCAGTTGCCATGGTACGCCTGAGATTGTACGAAACTTTATCATTACTTCCACCTAGCGTGTTTGAATCATCATACACTCATTTATTAAGAATGCTTGTATCAGAGTTTACTTTGGCTGAAAATCCAGCCAACACAACAAATTCATTATTGAAATCACTTTGTCATGGAGAAAATTCAATTATATTGGGTACATGGCTTCAGGTATATATAAAGAAAAAATTTAAAAAAAAAATCCTAAGAATATTTTATTTCAATTTCGGATCCATTAAGTAAGTTACGGCAGATAATAAATCTTGGAAGATTCATTTGAAATGTTGCCAATACGTAAATCAATCACTATTTTTTGTAGTGATACTTAGGTTAGGTTAGGTTAGGTTGCACGGGCGGAGGGCTTACCACCCTCCCTGCACGTAGGCCTGTTGGCCCTTTGTACTACCCTACTCGGCAGGTCTAATTGTCCTCACCGAGCCATCCGATTCCTTTAACAAACCTGATAATTTCTTCTAATTTATGTCCCTGTAGTTCTCTGAGCTCATCCCAGAAGTAAGCCCCGAGCAGTCTTGCTCTTCTTGTTCTAACTGTAGGACATTTACACAGTACGTGTGGCACCGTTCCCGGTTCTTCTCCACATCCCCTGCAAAGCCTATCTGTTGTTCTTCCAATCCGGAATTTGTGATTCCTGAAGATATGTCCTGTGCATACACCTGTGAACATTCTAAGATCCGATCTGTTTAGCCCTAGGGCCAGATCCGATCTTCTTTTGTCCAGGTTTCCCCACATCTGTTTGGTGTTTCTGTTCCCTTCTGTTCGTAGCCAGATCTTCCTGTGTTCATCGCAGATTTCGCTATCTATTAGGTTCTTGAGTCTTGTGGCATCATGGAAAGCGTTTAGTCTTTCCAGTCCGCCATTTCCTCCCTCTCTAGCTAGCTTGTCTGCTTCCATGTTCCCTTGGATTCCTGAGTGTCCTTTTACCCAGGTTAGAGTTACCTGGTTGTTTTGTCCTAACTCTGTTAGCGATTGTATGCATTGGAGAGTAGTTTTTGACCTCACTTCTGTCTTTCTAAGTGTCATAAGTGTCATTTTGCTATCAGAATAAATTCTGATTTGTCGTCCCGTGATGTTGTTCTGTAACATAATGCTGGCTGCCGTTGTGATTGCCATTGTCTCGGTTTGTAGTACCGTGGCATGGTTATCAATGGTTGCAGCGTGTGTTACGTTTAGTTCTTGGCAGAAGATTCCTAAGCCACAGTGTTCTGAATTCTTTGATCCATCTGTGTATATTTCGAGAGTATCTTCCGGGGTTCCATCTCGTTCGTCGGTTACCTCAATCCTGAAATTTGCGTTCAGGTTGAGGACCCCTGAGATTTTATCCCATTGGATATCTCTCCTTAGTTCATTCCCAACTTCTTCGTTTATTTCCCATATTCTTTCATGGTGAGTGGGATTCTGTTTGTTGGTCCATTCTCCCGTCATGCGTAGTCTGGCTATTGTTTTTATAGCCATTTCTTGTACATGTAGGGATAGTGGTCTAATGTTCAGGATTGTCTCCATTGATCTTGTTGCAGTAGATCTTGCTGCTCCTGTGATTCCCAGACAGGCTGATCTCTGTATTTGATCTAGGAGTCGGATCGATTTCTTTTTATTTGTTTCCGGCCACCATACGGCTGCTCCGTGTGTGATCATTGGTCTGATGACACAAGTATAGATCCAATGTGTTATCTTTGGTGATAGGTCCCATGTTTTGCCTATGGCTGCTTTGCACGCCCAATAGGCTCTTAGTGCCTTCTCTTTCTTCTCCCGAATGTGATCATTCCACAGGAGTTTTTTGTCAAGAGTGATTCCTAAGTATTTGACCTTATCCTTTAGCTCCACACTAATCCCATCTATTGTAGGTAGTATGAGGTTTTCAGTTCTGACTTGCTGGGGTTGAGTTTGAGGCCGCATTGGTTTGCCCAACGTCCTACCATATCAACCGCCTGCTGGATTTTGGAGTTTATTTCTTCTCCTTTCATCCCTGTCACTATTATTGAGACGTCGTCTGCATAGCAACTGGTCTCAATGTTTTCTTCATTTAGTTCTAGTAGTGGGTCAATTGCTACCAGCCATAACAGTGGAGAGATTACGCCTCCTTGTGGAGTACCCCTTTTCACTGTTTTCTTTCTATCAGCTCCCCCATAGTTGGCATGAATCTCACGCTCCCTGAGGAGCGATCTGATCCAGCTTATTAGGGTTTGATCTATGCCCATATTTGCCAGGTTCCTCAATATATAGTTGCAATTAATATTATTGAAGGCACCTTCAATGTCAATAAAGCACCCTAGTACCATTCCTTTTCTGTCAAGGGTCGCCTCAATGGTACTTACTACTTTATGTAGTGCCGTATCCACCGATTTACCCTTGATGTACGCATGTTGACTGTCTGCCAAATTATTTCTATTCAGTATTTGCGTCAATTCATAGTCTACAAGTCTTTCCATGCTTTTCAGCAGGCTGTGTTGGCTCTATTATAGCTCGCCTTGCCTGGTTTTGGAATGAAGGTAACCCTCGATTCCCTCCATGCTACAGGTGTGAGGCTCATATAAAGGCATGCTTTATATATCTCGATTACGGTCATCGATCTATATGGATAAATATTTTGGTACGTTTATACTATAAACGAATGAAGCCGAAGAAGAAGAAGAAGTACTTGGTTTTTTTGCACACAAATGTCAAAAATTAGAAAAAAAAAAAAAAAAGGAACGCCGTTACTATTATTAAGGTTATAAATCAGCTTTCAACTTTTTACATTAGCCGCACGGTCGCTGCTAAGTTTTATTTTTCAATTCACAAAAATGTGAAATTTTATTTTATTTTAGATGTAAAACATTTATTAATTAATAAAAATGTTTATAAAATATTCACATATCTGCGAAGTATCTAAATAAAATCTAAATTTCGTATTTTACATACAAAATTCAATGTAAATAAACATTTTATGTGACCACAGTTAGGGACTGGCAAAACAGTGAATTGACAGATAAAATAAAATTGACAATGTCTTAAGTAAGTATAGCGACATCTATTGGAGTTTCCATAAGTAGCACGCTTGTATAAACCTGTTCATATAACATTTTAATGCCTACGAATAATTTCATAATACCTACAAAAAAAATTTATACCATCAGTTCAACAAATTTAATAAAAAACTTGTAAAAACCTATTCACAATTATCATATCTCACTCTTCTATTTCATATTTCTTTCTTTTATAAATTTTGAACATGTTTAATAATAAGTAAGTAAACGGGCGGGTTAAAATTTTAACAACTATCAGCTAAAAATTGTAGGTTGGGGGAAAAAAAATCGGTGGGTGAGGGAAAATTTTTTTTGCACACAAATGTCAAAAAATAAAAAATATAAACTCATAGAGTGTTGGGCTTATAATCGGTCTCTTTTTAAATAAATATTGGCTAAAGTGCAGAACGCGTGCACCCCTCAGATTTCACTCAAACTTGGTGGGGTGGTAGAGGGGGTGCCAAAATCATTTTTTTGGGGGGAAGGCCCAGTTTCCGAGTTTTGGCCCCTCAAAGTTTTCAAAAATTTTGGATATGGGGAATGAATTTTTTAACTCCGATTTGGCCTAATTTTGGAGACGGGGTAGAGGCGTACCCCGCGATGTGAAATCCAAGACGGTTTTTTCGGGGGAGTTCCTTTTCCGAAATATTTTGCCCTTTTCCAAAAAATAATATGGTAAAATATTTTGAAATGTATGAAAACTTTGAAGGGCTATATCTTTGAAACGGGGCCTTTTAGGCCAAAACCGTCTTGGATTTCGCATCTGGGGCCCCCCTTTAACCCCCCTTCAAATTTGAGCCAAATCGGAGTGACGGAAATGTTTAAAATAGGAAGCTGTTATGCTGAATGGAGGACAGCTGCCGCCTCCATGAAACCCCTAGGAATTTTTTTTGCTTCTAAGCTTCGAGAAAAAAAAGGGCAAACCGGGAACAAAAAATAAGGCTTAAGTGCAGTTTATGTGAACCACTCAGAACCGGCTAAAACTTGGAGGGGGGGTAGAGGCGGTGCCCAAACTTCCAAAACTGAAATCAGTTCTTGGGGCAAAGGCTCCGTTTCGGAGATACGGCCCCTCAAAGCTTTCATACATTTTGTATGGGCAATTTTTTTTTTTTGCTCGATTTGTGATATTATATAACACACCCTGTACTGTAAATGTATTGGTCTCACTAATATATGTAAGAGAGATACTTCCTGCTAGAGCTGGATTTACTCTTCCTTTAGTATTTATTCGTAGATTACGGTATTTAAAATCACGTCATATCCTTCTTGCAGGAGACACGGGTATATTCCATCTCTTCCTGGTGATTTGTATCTATCAAAGGAAAAGATCGCTTATCTTACTCTGAGAATATTCGGTCAATCAGATGCTGATTTATTCCGTCGTTCTCAGGCTCTGAGTTGTTCAAGTCAATTTGTCCATCTGGAAAATTGTGGTCTAAAAGTATCTTTAGAGAATCTCCCATGTTTGTCATGGTGTTACCATTTTCGTCCTGGATGAGTTCCGGTTGGAAGTGCGTCTTGGATAAGATTTTCTTAAGTCTCGACGCTTCCCCCGTACTTTCTTTATTTCCGGTAAAATTCCTCCAGCCATCTCTTTTGGCTTTCCTAATTTGTACCTTGTATTCTCTTAGGGATTTTTTGTATTCTTCCCAGATGTGGTCCTGGCAATTGTTCTTTGCTCTATTATAGAGTCTTCTGGTTTTCTTCCTGAGTGCTACTAGATCTCTATTCATCCATTTAGGATAGTACCTATCTTCCTGCTTAGAGATCGGACAGGAGTTTTGTTATGCTCGTGTCAAGGCGCTTGTTAATTCAGTTACTGCGAGGTTTATACCTGTTTGATCATTAAGATCTAGGGTAATTTCCTCCACATCTGATTTTAGGCATCTCTTGAACACGTTCCAATTTGTGCTTCTTGGGTTTCGATACGGCATCCTCTCTCTCTTTTCCAGCCTTATCTCAAAGGTGATCCACTGATGGTCGGAGAATGTAGCTTCATCAACGACCTTCCAGTTATCAATGTACTCTGAGATGGCCTGCGTGGAGAGAGTGATGTCAATAACCTCCTGCCTTACTTTGTTTATGAAAGTAGGCTTATTCCCCTTATTGATAATATATAAGTTGTTAATGTTTATATAAGCAAAAAGTTCCTTACCTCTTTTATTTTCACCATTGCTGCCCCACATTGGGTGATGAGCGTTTGCATCTGCACTGATTATAAATTCTAATTTATCTCTCTTCCCCTGCATGACGACATCTTCAACCTCCTTTGTTGGTGGTGGTTCGACGGCATCATGGGGAAGGTATGCTGATGTTAGCTGTAGACTGATCCTTCCGTTGCTGCTCTCTCCTTCCCAACACACGGTCGTACAGTCTCTGCTAGTCAGCTGTGAATTAAGAATGAGTTTTAATTCATGTTTAGCCAAAATACAGGTTCTAGGTCTAGTGTTACCTTTTCCATAGAAGCTTTGATATTTTCTCTTGTCGTAGCTCCCCAGTCGCTCCCTATATGTAGGGGGTTCTTGGATGAGAGCTACGTCCGTTCCATTGTGGCCCATATGATCCATGAGCCTATCCATAGCCACGCTACTGCGATGGCTTGGATAACCTTCACTGGATCATACTTCATCAACCTCATCGTCATCATCATCCTCGAGCTTGGAGATTCTCGCCTCCGTCCGAGCGGCTACTTCCAGCGAAATGGCGTCCAGAATGTCCTCCTGTGTAAGGAAGGACATTACTGAACCCCCCTCGCTGACTGTGTCCTTACCGTCCATATTCAGACCTCTGAGCACATCTCCCAGGATTTCTCCTGCAAAATCTGACCCGGAGGCCGAACTAGGTCGGCTGCTCGGCATCTCTTTACTCGGGACTTTGGAGTTCATCTGGAGTACTGCAGCGTCCCCTCGTCCTACGGTGGTTTCAGTACTAGTTGTAGTACTGACCGTTCTCGGAGGGGGCGGTACTGGCTTTGCCTCTCTTATTGCTGCCTCTGCCTCTATTTCTTCTTCAGTCTCAGGTTTTGCTGACTCCTTTTTCCTGGGAAGAGCGACTACTACCTTTCGGCATAAGTAGTAGATAACACCTTCTACTGACTTAAGTGCCTCCAGGCATGCATCCCCTATTCCCAGAAGGAGCCAACATCCCCTATCGCCTTTGTCCTCACGGGATAGCACCAGTGGTGGGATTCAAAACATTTAATAACCGGTTCGCATCCCGTAAAAAAAAAAATTATACGATTTTTTTTATGGTTCGAATGCTCTAAAAAGTTGTTTTAATTTTTTTATTTAGATTCTAAATACCTTTCCAGAACATATATATATATACTTTCTCCTTCATAAAAACTCATAAATTTTTAGATTGATGTTTCCAAATGTTGTAATTTCAAAACAGGCTTGCTTGTTACACGTTTATTACTTTGTAAAAGCATATTTTTACTCTTGTTCAGTTCTTTACTCACAGTATTCACATAACATAGTTAAAGAAAAAGGAGATTTTCCAGATAAATAAGTAAAACGCTTTTCAAATTTTCCAGTATTTCTTTTATAAATTAATAAAAAAGAAAGAAAAAAATTATTTTCTTGTAAATTGTACGCGCATCACCTGTCGAGATACTCATCATGTGAAAGTAGTTTTTAAATTTTTAGATAACACACAGACCGAAAGATAAACATCATGTTTTTTTATATTATTGAAATTTAATTTTTAATACAAATTTCAATGCAAATTTAAATTGTATATTCTTTGAGTAGTTGAGAAATTGCCAAGGAGGGACTGTTAAAACAGTGATAATTATTTCAAAACTTTTTCAGGCGAGTTTCGCGAACTGACAAATTTTAGGAAACGGTTCGCGCGAATCTTAAATATTTTAGGAAACGGTTCGCGAGAACCGGCTGAATCCCACCACTGGATAGCACCCTCCAATCAGACGTCCTCAGTGGGGAGTGTTTCTCCCTCAAGCCATATAGCGATGCGGTGCATTCTTGGGAGATCCTCCTTCCCAACAATGTCGAGAAAGGCTCCCTCCCAAGGGGCTGCCGTGCTCTTAAACTTCTGCCTCAGGAACTCCGCTGATCTCTCATCTGAGCAGGTTATTCGCACCATGTCTAGAGCGGCTCTGATCCAATCAAAGGTTGGGATGAAGTCGCCGTTTTCACGTGCGGCTTTCATTTGCCATTCGCTTATCATGGTCATTACCTTCTTTTGGTGGTCTTGGCCAATTATTCTTCCGCCTGAATGAGCCCTGTCGATGACCGTCAGCTTCAGGCATTCTTTGGCTGCCGCATTGTAGGCCGCAATTTGTTTCGCGGCAGGATGAACCGTGGTTTCTCCTGACCGCTGCCTCTTGTGTGCGGGTTCTCTTTGCCTTGGCGCTTGTGGCTCTTTGTCTGAGGTCGTCCGTCGGCTAGAGGATACGGATGAAAATTTCTTCTCCACCCTTTCTCTCTGCCCTTCTCTGGAGCTTGGTTGTTGACTCCTACGGTCTGCCTCTATTTCTTTTCTTCTCTCCCTCCTTTCTCGATCTCTAGAGGAACAATGCGGTGGGTCTCCCCGACTCTGCATATGTTGCCTCCTTCCTTCGGTTCCGGAGAGACGGCGTTGCGGGTATGGTCTTCCCGAGGGATCTTGCCGTCTTCTCTTCTCGGCTTCCGTTCTTTTGCCATCTTGGTCGTCAATTCTTGCCCATCTGGCCTTCATAAGGGCTTTCTGCTCAGCAATTGGCTTGTTCTCCAAATTACTTCGCCTCAGCCACTTACGGTCGATTTTCGACAGGGAGAGTTGCCACTCCTCCCCCTGTCGGGTTTCTTCTCCGTTGTCCTCTTTCATTGCGCTGGTCGTCGTTGGTTTTTCCCGCTGGCGACCTATCACTGCTAGTTGTAGCAGTGCCAGGCCTTGAGCCGGGAGCCGCGGCTGATACTCCGGACATTTGGGTGGATATCCCCACCCGCTTTTTTTCCTCCTTCTTGTTCATCATGTTTGTTTGGATTTCCTTAGTTTTCAACTCGACGCCTCGGTGTCATTGTTGTCGAGTCTACTTAAGCCCCACCACCACGACAAGGTGAAATCCGGGGGGGGGGGGGGGTAGTGATACTTAAAAACTGGTTATAAAAGTTCAAAGATTTAATACCTGACTGCACAAAGAGACTACTTTCATTCATTCCTCTGAACTTTATTGAGCATATATGTGTATTAGGGTGGTCCAAAAAATTGTTTTTGGATTTTTCAGTTTGGTCACCCCCTAAACTGTAAAATCTCAGCAGGCTAGCTTAAGTGGAAGAATGTGCTCAATCAATTTAAAATTTTTGAAATTGTTGAAATTTTTGTACCTTGATTTTTTGTTGCATAAGAAATTTGCGTGTGGTTAATGACACTGCGGAGAGAGGTATTAAATTATTTGGAGATTTCAATACTATTCTCACTAAGAACGAGGAAGAAAAACAATTTGTACTTCATGTCGTTGAACAGAACCGAAAAGTCGTTTCTACTGAAACATACAAAAAAATGCTAACCAACTTAGTTTTTTAGGTTGAGAATAAAGAAAAGTAATTAATATTATTTCAATTATTGTGTTATTTATAACATTTTGTGCATTTAAATACTAATTTTAAATAAAAAAACCTTAATTCTGATATAAAGTTTACGTTTTTTTCTAAATACCTTTTTCAGGATCTTTTCTTAAAGTTCAGATATTTCAAAGTCGATGAGCACCCTCTTGTATATAAGATAGGGGCCTGAAATTTTGAGCACATAATAGTAATAGTTCGTGTAATAAAATGAGGGGGTGACCTAACTTTTACTTGCAAATTTTTTTTTTTTCCATACAAACATGGACCACCCTAATGTGCATACATGCATATTGTATATAATATAGTATAGGCAGTTTTTTTTATATATTTGAATTATAATATTTTTCTTTATTTCAATAGGACACAGATCATAGATCCATTGAAGATCAGGTAAATAAAAACTTAAGAATTATACAAAATATTATAATTATTCTAAATAATAAGTTTAACTTTGATCAATCATGAAAAATACTTAAATTTTTAATATTCTAATGCTGCTTAAGATGGAACCAAATAGAAAATCTGATTTTGATCATGTAAGTGATGCATTATTTGTATAACTATGTACAATGTTTGTGGGTACATTTTCAAAGGAACGATTTAAAATTATTTCAAGGAAGAATATTTATCTTTCTGTCTCTGACTATTACAATAACAAAAATCGTTTTACATGAATAAATAGTAATTTCTCAAAAATTGTACGACAAAATTGTTGTTTTGATTTTAATTTAAGAGAAATGAGCTTTACCTTCGCAACAATTAAACTACAAAACGGGAACAACATACCAAATAATTTTAAGCATAGATTGGGGAGGTAGATTGTTTTTAGTCTTACATTTATTTAATACGTTTTTAAGAATTTAAATGAATCGATTTAAACATGTAAAAACTCAACCTTGTGAAAATGTCATTATTTATTTAGTTATCTATGGTTTGCGTTAATTTTATGCTGAAAATATTTAAAGAATTAAGTTTTGGAGTTAAAAATCTGGAATCGCAAAATATAACAAAAAAATTTCTTCAATTCAATTTTAATTTAAATTTGTAAAGAATAACAATTTTGTAATTAACATTATTTTTTTTAAACTAGGGATCAATTTATAATTATGTATGTTATTTAAGCTGTTTAAAAAAATATATATATATTTTAATTTAAGCTTCAGCCAAATAGTGCAGCTGGATCGGGTGCACTAGAACATGATACATGCAGTCTTTATCGACCAAAAAGTAATGAGTGTCCAGGTCCATTGCCTCTGGGTGTTGCTGTTATAGATCAGTCAATAGTTTTATTTGGATTAATATATCCTAGGGTCGCAAACAAACACCGTCTTCAAATGCTTGAACATTTCTCTGACTGTATAAAGCAAGCTAAAAGTTTGAGACAAGAAGCAATTCAAATGAATATATTGACAGCTTTGTTAAGTGGCCTTGAAGAACTAAAGCGTACAAAAAGTAAAATTGGAAGTGATGATATCAAAACCAATGCAACTAATTTAATACTAAATGCAATTGTTAGTACGAATCCAATATTGAGGTTTGCGGGCTCTGAGGCACTTGGACGTATTGCACAAGTGGTAGTCGATTCAAGATTTACTGCTGAATTGTCACAAAATAGTTTTGACAAATTGAAATCAGCTAGAGATGTTATTACAAGAACTGGGCACTCCTTGTCCTTGGGTTGTTTACATCGATATTATGTAGGAACATTATGGTCTTCTCAACATTTGAATACAAGTGTATCGATTTTATTAGCTTTAGCACAAGATACTACGTCTCCAGAAGTAGTTGGTGAGTTATAATTATGGAACTAACTTAAAGAGAAAACTTTACCGAAAATTATAAAATTTTGATATAAACTTCTAAAAGCAATATATATATTATGATAAGAATTTGATAATTTTACATATATTGCCTGTTGAAAATTTTAATGTTGATTTGAAAATAATTTTCATAAAAATATATATGATATAAGTATTTACTTCTATAATAGTTTTATTATTTTAATATGAAAACAAAAATATTTTATATTTTTTTTTTTTACGATTTCAGTCTGGTCGTTATATTCTTTGTCCTTGATAGCTTCAAGTGGACCAATGTTTAGAGGTAAAAAGAAAAATTCTTAATTTGTTTTTATTTTAAGTTTATCAACCCAATATTTTTTAAGGCTACGTCGAAGCAACGTTATCTTTGTGCTTAAAATTATTGTTGTCTGTGCCCCAATCCAATGTGGACGTAAATCAGTGCATTGGCGTTTGTTTAAATGCTTTAATTACAACAATGGGTCCTGAACTATCAGTTCCCATTTCTGAACCTGGAATCAAAACTGAAACAAAGCAATCACCTTTATTTAATCAACTTATGGTTGCTACCATTTTATTAGAGTCTCACCCGGATCCATTGGGTAAGTATTAAAAATTTTCGAGTATTTAATTGAAAATATTATTAAAGATTTATATTTAATTTGTATAGTTCAAGCTGAAGCTACTGGTAGTCTTCAACAATTACATCTGTTTGCACCAAAATATGTTGATATAACATCTCTGGTACAAAATTTGTTGAAAAAATTAACAAGCAATTATTTAATTTTGCGAAAATCAGCGGTTTCATGTTTGAGGCAAATTTCTCAACGCCAAGCGAAAGAAATCTGTGAAATTTCATTAGAATTTACATCTGATGAAATGGGATTTGCAACAGAGTTTGGGTTACCTGGAATTTTATTTGGAATGTTAAATACTGAAACTGATCCAGAGATAATAAAAAATATTCATCATACATTAATATCGATGTTACAAATTTTGGCCGCTGATGACCTATCACTGTGGTTAAATTTGTGTAAAAGCGTATTAACTGTAAATTTAGAACCATCCGATGACACAAGTGGTAAGGATTTAGATTTGCAAAATGATGACGACGAAGAAGAAAATGTTGATGATGTTACAGAATATCATGCTAAAGAAGCCTCCAGTCATCCAGCTATTAAGCCTCGATGGCCAACAAGAGTATTTGCAGCAGAATGTGTTAGGAAAATTATTTCAAGTTGTGAATGTTCTCATTCAGCCCATTTTGATTTGATTCAAGCAAAAGAACAACAAATGACAAAAAGTAATACTGATTACTTGATATTACATTTATCTGATTTAATTCGAATGTCGTTCATAGCTGCGACTAGTGATTCGGACCAACTAAGATTAGAAGGTACAATAACATAGTGTGATTATTTATTTATTAGTTTTTATTTTATTTTGAAATTAATACGTATCTTACTACTGGTCTAGTAACTTCTTAATTAATAAGCTAATTAATTGTTGAGAATAATAAATCTGAATGGCCTTTGTCTTACACATTTCAGTTACAAAAATTCTTTTTGGCACTTAAACTCAGAATTTGATTAAGAACTAGAGAAAATGAATAATTTTTATAAAATTTAAATTTTAGAAGGCAAATTTCTCTTTTTCGAATCACAAAAATCTTTCAGTAGGTACCAAAGTACAAACTTGAATGTTTAAGTTAAATTAATAACAAATTAGATTTTTTGTATCATTTTATCCTTAAACCGTTTTAAAATTCAAATAAAACAAAATTATTTATTTATCATTTGCAGGTCTTAAAACTTTACAAGAAATAATTGCAAAATTTTCTGCAGTTGCAGAACCAGAATTCCCAGGACATTTACTTTTGGAACAATTTCAAGCTCAGGTGAGTTAGGACAACGCGTACAGATGATTCTTGAACCTAACCGTTACATTTTTTAGACATTTGTTGGCTTCTTTTAATACCATAGGATTATTTGTACCAACTTATCCGATTTCTATCATAATCCTCATAGCCCTTCTCTATTTATGTCCTTTTTCTATTTATGCTCAAATATGTTAACATTAAAGTAACGATCTATCCCTAAGAAGAGAATAGAATTATAATCAATCTGCAAAAGTGAATAACAACTTAATTTCTGAAGTGTCTTGATTCAGTAATTTTTTACATAAATAAATTATTAGCTCAAAGTTAAATTTTGTAGTAAAATTTTGAAATGGTGTTTGTATTTAAAATTTTCACATTTAACTCTCCAGTTTTTTTTGGAAATTTCCTATATTCTAAAGAGTTTTATTTCTGCATCGATATCCTGTAGTATTTAAGAATGACATTGCAATAGAAACTTGTTTCTACTGATATTTCAGAGCATATTAAAGCAATCCTTTGACATTAATTTTGTGTTTCTTATCATCTATTTGTATAGGTTGGAGCTGCATTAAGGCCTGCTTTTTCTGCGGAGACCCCTTCACATGTGACAGCTGCTGCGTGCGAAGTTTGTTCAGTTTGGATGGGTTCAGGAGTGGTTAGAGATTTGAATGATTTGAAACGAGTACATCAATTATTAGTATCAAGCCTCTCTAAACTCCATGTTAAAACCAATACCACACAATTATTCAATGAAAGTATGGCAACATTAGAAAAATTAAGTATTTTGAAAGCATGGGCCGAAATTTTTATTATAGCTATGACAGGGAATGGATCAGCACCGGGAAGTTTGATCGAAAAAAAAATTTCATCAAGTGCAACAATTGGGGGAATTAGCAGTACCGAAGATGAAGACTTTGGCGAATTCGAAAGCCGAAGTGAAAATTTGTTAAATTTGGTAAAGCCAGAGTTGGATGAACTAACGCGTCATTGGCTGGCAGCTTTGAAGGATTATGCAATTTTATTATTGCCAGTAGAATTTCAAAGCCAAATACCACATGATGGAGCATTTTACACAACAGATACTGTAAATTCTTCAAAACCACATTATTCTGCATCTTGGGACTCAATTTTACATGCAGGTAATAAGATTTATCCCAATGTAAATGTAAATTAAATTAGATCCCATTTTAAATCTGACATACATATATTCGTTGAATTTCCCATTACTGTGAATAGATAATAAACTACTAATTTATATTTATTTCATTCAACAATTTCTAGTTTCTTTATGGTTGAATGATGTTGGTTTTGATGCATGTACACCAAATATCGATACTAATGATAATTCAAATAAATGTGAAAATAATAATCCAATTACACATGGCAGTTTGAGTGCTGATCGTTTTCATATGATTTTTGGTATTTGTATGGAAGCTTTGTGCTCTACAAGAACAAATGATAAAATAATTTTAAACTGCACAAAATCGTTATACACAATGTTTTATTCGAATTGGGCAAAAGAACTTCTAATTAAGGATAATTCTTTAACAATTGAATTATGTAATGTATTACATAGGATAATATTAACAAAAGATAGTCCATTAGTACAATTACTTTGTATGGAAATTTTACGTCAAACTATAATTTCGAAAAAAAATTCAATCGAGCATCTAGGAAAAAGTTTAAATGAGTCTAACGATAATAAGACGGATCCAGAAAAGGAATGCGACCTTTCAGGCGAAATTGAAATCATTCCAGGTGAGTTTTTAGAAAGAGAATAGTTTTATTTTTTGATAAATTTTTATTTTCAGAAAAATCTCACGTTTACGCTGCTTTAGAGGTATGTTTGTGTTGCTTGGTCAGACAAATTCCAGGATTAAATCCGTCATCAACAAATTTAAATTTGGATTATAATAGAAGAGATCCTGCTCTTAAAAAATCAATTTCAACTTCTATCCTCAGTGAGGATAGTAAAATTCTTATTATTACAAGCTTACAATGCGCCGAAGATTTATTAAATCTTTGTTCACCTAAAGGTAATATTATGAAATATTAATTCAGATTTTGCAAAAATTTATTATTAAAGTATCCAATTATTTTTGAGATTTTTGTTTATTTCTAATTTCGCTAATATCTTATATTCCTACGTTCAAGTTGAAACAAATAAATTTCCCTCTTAATTTTAGGAGCAATTTCAATTCTTCCAACTATTTTATATTTAATAATAAATGTAATAAAATTTATTGCAACAAAACCAATTAATGATCAGCAAATAAACGCCAATTCTGGATGTATTCAAGCTGCTTTACATTCTTTAAAGTCAATTTGTAATCATAAATATGGCACTGTTGAAAGAATAACTAAGGATTGGAATAAATTGTTACAAAGCTCATTGGCTGGAATTATTGATTTGACAAAAACTGGACCAGAAGAAAAAATGGATGAAGTTACAATGATGCTAGCTTTAACAATATTTATTCAAAGTAATGTTGCAACAGTACCTTCATTACAGTATCCCAGTATAAATTATTTTGGACAAAATTTAAAAAGCGACAACAAATTGGTGCGCTTAAAATGTATTCAAACTGTGAAATCAATCTTTGCTAACTCAAATCAAAAGATTTCAACGCCATATATTCATGCTTTAGCACCAAGAATAATTTTGGATGGATTATATTCAGATAATTCAAAATCTCCTAAAGACGATCTAGATTTAATCATTACTTTGGAAAGTATAAAAACAACTTTATCACTAATTGAAATAGTTGAACCAAAAAACCGTAAGTACCAGTACCCCTACAAACCAATTTAGTTTTTTATTTAGTAATTTATTTTAAATATTCCAGAAGAGTGGTAGATTGTCATTAATATGTCTAATATTATAGCGATTTTTTCACGTCAGGGCAAATCTGATAAAATTTGCGGAAAATTTAGTGCCTTTTAAACTTACCTGAAATATCTAAAATACCTACTTTTATTATTTTCTTTCATTTATAGTACATACTTAATTACATATTTTTAATAATAACCTTAATCCCGTTTATATTTTATTTTTTCAATTTTCTTCAAAATCAAGGAAATTTGAAACAAGGTAGTAAAACATGTCGCGTTATACAATTTTATGGATTTTTTTAAACATATGTATGTAAATTTTTTTTAGATACTCAAATGTTGGCACTTCTTGTTCCAGTTTTGATAAGTTTTTTACAAGAACCCAAAATGCTTCAAGGACTATCAAAGCCGGTTAGACAATTACATGAGCAAAGTATGAATTATTTGATGAATATCGGACCAAAATATCCGCAAGAATTCAAGAATATAATGGGACAATCTGTTGAGCTACGTCAGAAGCTAGAAAATGCTATTCGTCACAACCAACAGCAACAGTCTTTACATATTACTAACAGAGAATCTGGTCAAACTAGTGACTCAATGACCCCAGGTGTTGATGGCCAATCAATCCAACAAATAAAAAAAATTCAATTAAAAACTGATTTTAGCAATTTTTTTAATTAATAATAATTACTTAATAGGCTGTAATTTTATGAAGTTAAATAATTTTTACAGTAAACTTTATAATATATGCCAAATTAAAAATTATTGTTTCAAAAGTTTAATGATTGATATTTATGTAGTTTAAAGTTATTTTTATGAATCTTAACATAATAAAATATGCACTTTTTTTGCAAAAATAAATTAGTTATTTCTTTTACAACGAAATTTTAGAATTTTCTTTTTATGAATATAGCATTCTTGCAGTACATTAGTAGATTGTGTGGTCAGAATTTTAAAGCTCAAATGCTCCGAGCTCTCAATTGTGCAAGAAGATGAAAATTTTGTATTACATGGTAACACCTTTTTTTTAGAATAAAAGTAAATTAAATGCTTGTATAGTACAGATATGTATAGCAAATAAAATCCCATGAAACATAATTATTTGTTGAACTGCGTATTTTAAATGTTATTTCTAATTAACTTTAATGTGTTACGTTATGTGTTTTTTTATTGACGTGGTTGTTACAAATTTCTTAAGGTATATTTATATATTTAGTATGAAATGCTCTACTTTCCATGGTGAGGCTCTAGCTCAAAAACCAAAATATCTTTAATATATAATGGAGATTAAAGTTCATAAAATTACGCTTCCTTTGGCATTTTAAAAATAAAAATCAATGCAGTGATTCGCGAGTTATGAGCTTTCAAAGTTGAGAAAGAAAATTTTACATATATATTTAGTATGAAATAATCTACTTTCCACGGTTTTGAGACTCTAGCTCAAAAACAAAAATATCTTTAATATACAAATTTATGTGGAGATTAAAGTTCATAAAATTACGCTTCTTTTGGCATTTAAAAAATTAAAATCGATGCAGAGTTATGAGCTCTCAAAGTTGAGAAAGAAAATTTTACATATATATTTCACTTTGACGATCGTTAATGACACAAACTCATTCGAATTCATTTTAAATTAAAAACATTTTTTGTTTTTTTTTTTCAAAATAAAAATTAGAAGACTTATAATTTAAACAAAATATTATTTTTTTTTGTTTTTTTCACCTTAAATTATAGCTAAAATATAAAATTTAATTAGTATTTTCCATCTGGGGTAAAACTTTTTTCTTTGCGTTTTGGCGATATAAATTTAGAGCTGTCAACAGATAAAGATCTTTTTCTCGAAGATGATCTTTCATTAGATACTGAACGTTTTCGTGAGCCCGAACGATTTCTGGATGGAAACCTTTCTCGAGAATTTTCTTTGTTCGAATTTTCTTTTTCCGATACTTTATTATTACCATTCATATCGTCTCTCAATTGACGATTCTTAATTTTATCTTCCTCCTCTCTTAATCTGTCATGCAATTTTTGTTGCACCGACAACTGAATTTCCTTAGCTGTTCTAACCAGTTTTTCAGGTTCCAAATTGTTTTTTTCTGATTGATTGTTACTTTGCTCTCTTCTTGACCAGCTTCTTCTTGATCGGGAACGGGAACGAGAACGAGATCGACTTGACCAACCAGACGAAGGAGATTTTGATCTCCTAGTGGAAACAAGTTTCTTCGAACGCGTCTTACCAGATGCAGATTTTGATCTCGATCTAGTGCTTGGTGATCGTCGACGATGCCTGGAACGGCTCCTACGAAAAACCATTATAGATTTTTTAATGAAATGTTTACTTAAAAATTTATTTAATTAGAATCGCATAAAATAAAATAAGAAAACTAGTTATGAAAAAGTAACATTTATCTTTTAACTTAGAAATAGTAAATGCTTATTTAAATTAATTAAATAAATCAATTTAATGCATTTGGACGATATATAAGTAATCTTATAATTTTAATTTTGATATAAGTTTAATATTATTAAACTTATATGGTTTAATATTATTAAACTGGTATGGTCCCCCCACTATGAAGTTGATGTTAGAAGAGTTGAACTGGTACATTAGAGGCATGCAAGCCATTAGAGGCATGCAAGTGCATGTGAATCCTTTATTGGCACCCCTACCCTATTCACAGCGACTAGAGTTAATTAACCTTAGCTCGCTGGTGAAACGTAGAGAAGTGGCAGACATTGTATTTGTGCATCAACTCCTTCAGGGTGCAATATCGTCATCCCAAATACTTAGTAGAATTGGCTTTCGGTTTGTGAATCATTCGCTGAGAGGAGTTGAAATTTTTCATATCGAAAAGCACCGAACAGTCTATGGCAGGTATGAACCGGTCTCTAGAATGTTAACAGAAATAAATGCTTGCAAGGCTAGTTTTGACTTAAATCTTAATAAGAAATCTCTGAAAAAATTGCTATATGAACCAGTGGTTTAGAATTGATCGCTGCCAGCCTGATACATATGGGATTTGATTTGACGTAGTGACAAAAAAAAAAAAAAAAGGGAAGAGAAAAAGGAGGTAAGAAAGAAGAAAGTAAGGTAAAATGGAGAAGAAAGAAATAAGGATTAGGTAAATAAAAAAGAAAGAATGAGATAAGGAAGGAAGTAACGTAATGGAAGCAGAAATTAAGTGAAAGTAGTGCTTCTAGATTGCTGTCATTTTTGTCTCTTTGTTTTTAATTTTTTAGTGATTTTGCAATGCGCTTTATATTAATTTTATTTTGTAGAATGTTGTTTTTATTTGCATTTTATTATTGATTTGTTTTTTTTTAATTTAATTTAATTTTTAATTTGTACTGATTTGATAGTAAAATAGTATTTAGTGTTTACTGCTTTGTATATATATTGCTTTGTATATATATTGCTTTGTATATTTGAATTGAGCTTGATCTAAGCTAAATAAATAAATAAATAAATAAATTCATTGGGAATCAAATGCAATTTGAAAAATTGGGACTGGAAGTTTATAACGAAAATACTACTTTATTATTTTCAATGAATAAAATAAAATGTAAATCGTAATTCATAATAAAAAACTTATCGAACGTAAAAATATGTACTTGGAAAAAACCTTTTTTTTTGAAGAAAATTAAAATATTTAAACGAAAAAAAAGTATAAGATTTAATTTAATTTGTAATTGCAACTGTAACAACATATGATGTTCTTTTTTTATTTTAAATTTAATCAAAGTATTCAAACTTATCGTACCTTGATCTAGAGCTTCTCGAACGTCTCGATCTGCTTCGGTGGCGATATCTTGATCGACTTCTGAAAATAAAATCTGTCAAAAAAGAATTGTATTTTAAAAATTTATTTTTACCTTGATCTCGACCTTGACCTTGTTCTAGACCTAGAACGTGATCTAGTTCTTGATCTGGAACGTGATTTTGATCTTCTTCTGTGATCATGCTCGTCATTATAATCTTCTTTATACTTGTCGTAAGAATTAACAGAATAATTTCCACGTCCTCGGCCTCTTCCTCTGCCTCTTGCACGCATTCTAGGATAACCCCTAAAACCAGGGAAAAAACCGGGTGGTCTAATGCCAGGACCCATTCCTGGGAACATTGGAGGACCATAAGGATAAAATCCGTAGTGCATCCAATCTGGATTCATAGCAGGATTCATAGCTGGATTCATAGCTGGATTCATAGCTGGATTCATGGCTGGATTCATTTCAGGATTATACATTCCGCTAAATGGATTAAAGTTTACTGGAACAGGTGGTGGATTGGTTTTTGTTTTTTCATTCTTGATTTCTTCTTCCGATGATAATGATGATGAGGATGATGAAGTTTCATAATTATTTACTTTTTTCTTTTTTTTTAATTTTTTGAGTTGTACGTGCGAATCACTAAGAACACTGTCATCTGAACTAATGGAATTTACACTTGGTGATCTTTTTCCTTTGTTATCGTCCAACAAAGCCAAAAGTCCTGTTTTAACTTTTATTTTCTCAAGTTTAGACTTTTGTTTCTCCAGTATTTCTTCGTGAGCAGATTTATATCGATTAACTAGTTTGTTACGTAAATCGTTGGCTCCTAACTTTTTATTGAACTTATTACGTTTCTCACCTTCTTTCTTGATTTTAATTGATTTTGATTCCTTCACCTGAAATTTCATGTGTATTAAAATTAACGTCTTACTAAAAAGCTTATATTGCTACAATAAATTTTCATTTAAAATCTTATTCAAATGTTAATTTTTGAGACAAACGAGTTCAGCAATCTTTGATGGTTTTCCTTCAGCTTGTTAAAATTTAAAATTTTTATTATTTCGCAAAATTCAAGATTTATTTTAATCTTAAAACGAAATAGAGATAAGCTAATGTTCACAGTTGAGGATTCTGAATAAATCATTATTGTCTTTTAACTGTTATATTTAGTTAAATTTTATTTTTATATTACCTTAATTCTTTCAAAAAGTGCTTCCAAAATTCTTATGCTCTCTAGCTTCCTCTGAGCAATCAATAATTTTTTTTCTTCTAACCGGATCTTATGATTTATTTCCAATTGACCTTTTTCTTTTAATTTTTTTAATTCTTTTTGTTTACGTTTTTCTTCTCGTTCACGTTGATTTTCCAATTCTTGTCGTTTAACTTCTTCTACTTTTTTCCTGTAAATCAGTCGCTATCTCTTCAAATGTAATTTGAACAAAAATTTCTATCAATGAATCTTTTGTCATTAATAAAAATTTTATTTGAATGTTAAAAAATGTTTATTTATCAATGAATTAAAAAATGATGATATTTAGAATATTTTTATTTGTATCCTTTTTTTTGGGAAAGTGTTTATCGAAATTTCTATATCCTGTGGAAGTGATAATTTATCATGATAATATATGATTTACATACTTAATCCTTTAGAAATAACTTTAGAAATAATTGGCCTATATCATTAGAATAATAATGCGAACCAAATTATACAAATGATATGGCATAAGTTGTTTTAACATTTTTGAAGAAATAATTACTTGAGACAAAAAATATTACATAATTTTAAATATTTTTTGCTTGAAGTAATTTCAAATATTAATTAATCTATAATAATTTATTAAAAAACTAAAGATTTTTAGAAACATTTAATTTATCAATGTTTGTGAAACTGTAAAAAAAAATGTATATATAAATGTACTTAATTTTTGTTATTTAATAATTAAAAAAAGTTCATTATGACTTATGTTAATTTTCTGTCTTCAACGTTTATAACTCCAAATTTTTTTTCAAAGATTTTTTTTAACACTTTTTTTTTGTATTCAAATTAATTATTTTATTAGATCAAACCTTTCCTTTTCCGCACGTTCTTCTTGTAATTTCTTTTTTTTAATTTCATCCTCTTGCTTGGTACGCTCTTTTGCCATTAAGCGATCCCTTACAATATTTCTTCGTTTTGTACTGGCATCACTTAAGTGTTTTGTTCTATCAAAGTTTACTTTGATATTGATTGCTTGAGTTTTGTCACCATATTTACGGACCAATTTCATTCCACGAAATTCATCCATTGCTTTGACAAAACCAACATATTCACTGAACTGTACATACCTGAAGAAAATATAAATTTTTAAATAGAACAAAAAAAAATTAGAAAAATAATTAAATATATGAAATTACCCTTCAAACATTGATTCATTGTCAAATTTAAACATTTTCATACCAGTTATCTCAGCTTTCATTTGAGGTCTAAAAAAAAATAATTTCAAAATTATTACATTTTACATAATATTTTTTAAGCTGAGCTAAATTACCTGTAGGGATCACAAATTGGTATATCAACACAACGTATGCTTCCATATTTTTCAAAAATACGCTTAAAAATATTTTCGCTTGGTTTAACATTTTCATCATTTTCTAAATGTCGTGGACAGAACCATCTAATCGGTAAATTAGATACATGTATTGTGTCTGGACGTTCACCAGGTTTTAATTCATCGACATTGGGAGCATCACGAAAATATGAATCCCATTCGTGTCGAGTTGGGAAATCATCTTTACAATTAGATGCTCGAACACGAAACGATTCACTAAATCCAGAAATTTTAAATGACATTCCATCCAAACGGTCCAAGACATTGCGTATTCTTGAGCTATCATCAAGTTCTGCTTCAAATCGAATAAATTCTAATGTACTTTTGGAAACCTGCAAAACAAAAAAAAAAATAGGTAGACATAAGTTAGTTAAGAGATAGTTAATCTGTAAATTTTTTTCTTTATATTTTTGAATTTAAACGTTTGAGTAGATGTCTTAAAAGTCAACTTTGGAGATAATTGCATATTTGGAGGAACATTGCAAATATTTTTGACCATATCCGTTCATTTTTGAAAAATGTATTTCCCCCCCTCGACTCTAAAGGCCTTAAAAATACAAAAACATTGACCACTCAAAATATATAAAAACAGAAAAACTTTTATGTCTTAAAACTAGGTATCAAATTACGCCCTTTTTGCTTTGTAAGGCTTGTTGAGTCCGTACAATTTTAAAAATAAGTTTATATGTAGATAGGTAGGTACAGATAGATATGTACTTTCACCTTCCTTTCATTATCTTCTCTTTCAACTTAGCTTCTATCTTTTTTCTCCCACTTGCTCTTCTACATAGTTAATTGACCTATCTAAGATACATCCTAGTATATAGAGATTAGGCAGGATAGTTAACTTACTTTTAGCACTAAAAATTTATCTGGCTTAATTGCTTTTGTTAATTTCTCTGAAATATCAAAATTTGATATTGTTTTTCCCAATTTATTGTTTGGCAAAGCAACGCTTATATTTAATTTTGCCCATGGCTTTAAATAAAGCGAATGTGGCAAATAAAGCGGAGTACAATCGGCGACATGATTAATTGTCTGTATATTCATTTTTTTTTTTAGGTAATTTTTATAAAAATTTATTTTTATTACAATTTTTTTTTTGTATAAATAAAATACAATTTTTATTTTTTTTAAATTTTTTTTTTTTAGTAAATATAGAGAAAAAAAGTATTAAAAAATGTGTACAAAAAAATAATCAAAAAAAAAAAAGAAAAAAAATTATGAAAATCAAAATTACGCCATTATTAAAAATGAAAATGAAAAAGAAAATGGGGAAAAAAAACAAAAAAAATTAAAAAAAAATTTATAATGTAAAAATTAAGAAAAAGAATAAAATAAAATAACAAATAAGAAAAAAAAAATTAAAATTTAATATTAATAATGATGATATTTTCCTAAAAGATATAAATTTTTCTCCTAAATATAATTTTTCAAATTTTTATAAATAATTAGTTTTTTCTTTTTTAATTTTATTTAATAAAATAAATAATTCCGAATTCCGAGCTTCAACTTCTAGTCATTTCAGAGACGACTTTTTTCACCAAAAAAAACCATTTTAAAATTCCAAAAAAAAAATGACGGTGATGATGGATGAAAAATGAAACAGTGCTGTCGTTTTTAGTTTTCAATTTGTACCATAGTTGCCATTTTAGCACTTTTAGTGCTAGATTTAGCACTTTTTTTTCGCCCTACCAGGGCTGCCAGATTGAGGAATTTTTTCCCCAAATTGAGGAAATTTTTAATTTCGGGGGAAAAAAAAAAGTTAAAAAAAACGTGGGGAAAAATTTGAGGAAAATGTTTCTTTCTGAGGAAAATTTGAAGAAATTCAGATATATTGTGCTGACGTTGGCAATCAATAATATTTAAAATTTAAGACTCGTAAATTTTTTTCACCCTAATGATTTTAAGAAATTTATATCATTACCATATTCTTCTACGTACGTTGAGCTCAAAATCTATTGTTGGAACTAAACTTTTTGATTTATAACATATAGGTACCGCATAAAATCTGAACACATTAAAAATTTGAGGAAATCTTGCAAAAATAAGCTGTTTTTGGGGAAAAACTGAAGTGAGTAAAACCGTTATCCAATTTTTTATTTTTTTCTAATTAAGGGTAAAAAAAAATTTTAGTACATAAAAATAAAAAAAAAAACACACGAAGCAGTCATAGGAACTGCCGAAAGAAGTTTATACTTAAAGCTTTAAACTATGAAATAACAATGACTACAAATAATGGACTGCTTTTGGACTGCTGGACTGATTTTTATTTTAATTTACATTTTGTACTGAGCAGCCCATCATTTATAGCCACTGTTATTTCATAGTTTAAAGCTTTAAGTATAAACTTCTTTCGGCAGTTCCTATGATTGCTTCGTGTGTTTTTTTTTATATTTTGAGCCAGGACGACTCTAAAAGTAGCTAGCTACCCAAAACTTTTGGGCAGGTAATCTTTATTTCACCGGCGCTACCTATTTAAAAAACTTTTTTTTTTGCATATTTTAAGCAGGGAAGACCCTAACCATAGCTCCCTCTCCAAAATTTTTGGTCAAGTAATTCCACCCTCACTTCCGCCCTCACTTCCGCCCTCACTTCCGCCCTCACTTCCGCCCTCACTTCCGCCCTCACTTCCGCCCTCACTTCTGCCCGAACTACCAACTCTCTTCCGCCCTCACTTCCAACCTCACTTCCAACCTCACTTCCGCCCTCACTTCCGCCCTCACTTCCGTCCTCACTTCCGCCCTCACTTCCGCCCTCACTTCCGCCCTCACTTCCGCCCTCACTTCCGCCCTCCCTTCCGCCCTCACTTCCGCCCTCACTTCCGCCCTCACTTCCGCCCTCACTTCCGCCCTCACTTCCGCCCTCACTTCCGCCCTCACTTCCGCCCTCACTTCCGCCCTCACTTCCGCCCTCACTTCCGCCCTCACTTCCGCCCTCACTTCCGCCCTCACTTCCGCCCTCACTTCCGCCCTCACTTCCGCCCTCACTTCCGCCCTCACTTCCGCCCTCACTTCCGCCCTCACTTCCGCCCTCACTTCTGCCCGAACTACCAACCTCTCTTCCGCCCTCACTTCCAACCTCACTTCCAACCTCACTTCCGCCCTCACTTCCGCCCTCACTTCCGTCCTCACTTCCGCCCTCACTTCCGCCCTCACTTCCGCCCTCACTTCCGCCCTCACTTCCGCCCTTACTTCCGCCCTCACTTCCGCCCTCACTTCCGCCCTCACTTTCGCCCTCACTTCCGCCCTCACTTCCGCCCTCACTTCCGCCCTCACTTCCTCCCTCACTTCCGCCCTCACTTCCGCCCTCACTTCCGCCCTAACTTCCGCCCTAACTTCTGTCCTCCGTTCCGCCCTCCCTTCCGCCCTCCCTTCCGCCCTCCCTTCCGCCCTCCCTTCCGACCTCTCTTCAGCCCTTACTGCCGCCCTCTCTTCAGCCCTCACTTTCTTCCTTTTTTTTGGGCAGGTAATCTTTATTTCTCACCCGAGCTACCTATTTAGAAAAAAAAAATTATTTTGGTATATTTTGAGGCGGGAAGACTCTAACTGTAGCTCCGTATCCAAAATTTTTGGTCAGGTAATCTAATTATTTGACCGGAGGAAAAAATTTTTTTTAACATATTTTGAGCCGGCACGACCTAACCGTAGGTCCCTGCCCAAAAAATTTTCGGCAGGTAATCTTTATTTCACCGGACCTACCTATTTTGAAAAATAAATTTTAGTTGTTAAATAATTTGTAAACGAAAGATTTTTAAAAAATAATTTGAATTTAAATTTTCCGCGCCAAATTATTTTGTTTTTATAAATGACAAATGATTATTGAACTACCTAATTTGAAAAAAAATTTAAATTTTAAAAAATTTGTAAACGAAAGATTTTTAAAAATAATTTGAATTTAAATTTTTCGCGCCAAATTATTTTGTTTTTATAAATAACAAATGATTATTGAGTTGACTCATTTTTTTTGAGTATTCAAACGGTACAGCATGTCGTTTTTTTTTTTAACTCAAATTCGAATGAGTAAAAAAATTTTTACCCCCTACAGAATTACTCATTTATATCATACATCGCGCCTAAAGAAGTATAAACTTCAAAAATTTGAGGAATTTTTTTAAAAAAGTGTCTATTTTGGGGAAATTTCTTGAAAATTTGAGGAAATTTCATTCATTCCATCTGGCAGCCCTGCGCCCTACTTAGCACTTACTTCTTTTTTTTTTTTTAAAGTGCTAGGTGCTAGTTTAGCAATTTTCCCTTAAATAGCACCTTTTTTTAGCACATTTTAAGAATTCGAGTTTCTTTATTTTGTCAGTGATACTGATATGTCATGTCATATCAAATATCTGATTTATGAATGCCTTTTTTGACTGATAATAGTTAGTCATCTGTCTAATGCTTTGGTAATTTTTGTGTGGGTAAGATTTTTGTTGGGTAAGATTTTTGTTACCCGCTGTTTTTTATTAACGTTGATTGTTTTATTGACGTAGCACTTTTTTTAGCACCAAAAATTAAAATGCTTGGACCTTTTTTTTAGCACTTTTAAAGGGGGAAAAAAAAGTGTTAAAGATGCTAAACTAGCACTTTTCAAAAAAACCAAATAACATCACTATGTAGCTAAGAGAAAACATAAACAGCATTGGAAAGTACTGCCTCTCGTAGATTAATTATTCAAACAAAAAATTTCCACATGTGATGCCTCTCGTGCATTAATTATGAAACCACTCAACGAAAACTCAACTCTTGCTATGATCAGGTATAACTGCTAATTTTCGTCCTTTTGCAGAAAGATGTTGTTCCAACAATTTTTTTTTTTTAAAAAGTTCTCACAACTGTTCTCTATTGTAAATTTGGATTTCATTTACCGTGTGAAATCAATTCTAAAGAATTAAAACTTAAGTTACGACACCATTGGCTAAAATATTTAATTGTTAAACTTTAATTCTTCAATTTTGAAATGTATTGCTTTTTGGTGGCCGAGAGTTGATAGACATAAATCAAATATCCCATTCAACGAATTATTACAAAAAAGAACTATAATATATGCACTGTAGGGAAATACATTAAGACAAAAATGGAAAAATTTATATCATGTCCTTTTTATTTATTTATAGTAATATCAAAAGTGTACTTATTTTGTGCAACTTGTGCACAATACGATTATGATTGCATAAGTTTATGATTTTGTTAAACTCGTACTCGACGCGACGAACGTTACGCATAGGTGAGACAATGTCAACTAGCGAACTAGCCAACCAGACCACTTTTATAGAATAGTTTTTAGATAAGTTCCAAGAATCTAAAATACCTACCACTTTTATAGAATAGTTTTTAGATAAGTTCCAAGAATCTAAAATACAAAATTAACATCACATAAAAATAGCTCTTATCGTTTCCAACATAAATCTACAACTTTATCGAGATTTTTCTTCCATAAATTGATTAAAAACAAGTTTTATTATATTTTAATTACACTTTTATTTATTTTACATATATTTCTTATACAATGTTTTGAAAACAATTGCTTCAGTATAAAAGTAATCCAAAATTTGTTATTGAAAACTAATTAGTAATAAAAGGAAAAACATTCTTTAATTAAAAATTACTTTTCTAAAGTAGGTAGTTTAGAGTGTACTTAAAACCACTTCCATTGGTTATCACTTAAGTTTAGTGGTATTTTAGAGTTTCAGAGTTTAAATAGTTTTCAAAAATTATTTTTCTAAATAAAATGTACTAAAACATAATAAAAATAGAGTAAATATTTGATTTATTTCTTGTTTCGTAGATATATTTTGAAACTAATTGTATTGTATAGAAAACATAAAGAAAAACTAATTTCAGAGCATTTTATTAGTTAGATTATTATAAGTTTACATGGCTAAATAGGTTTTATTTCTGGACAACGTAAAATAAAAATGAATATATAAAAAGTAAATTTCAAACATTTATTTTTCAAAAGATAAAAGACATCATTTTGGATCACTTTCATTTGAAAAATTGCTGTAAGTAAATTCACTCAATCGTTTTTTTTTTAAAGGAAACAATGTTTATAAAAAACTTTTTCTTCTAAAAAAATATAAAAATAAAAAATTTTATTGCCCGTAAGCAAATTTTCCAAATAAAAAAAAAGTAAAATAAAATTTCACGTATTTGACTCTGTTTCTACAGTATCATCTAGTTTTAATGAGCTAACAACATTTGGTGCTTCATCAGGAAGACTTGATCCGGAATTTTTTTGGTTTTCATTATGACTAATTTCAATGTTTTCTATTTGATTATTATATTCATTAGTTACAGACTTTTCAGTTTCTTGTTGATCCATTTTTAAATGATCCACGGAATAAAAAACTTCACGAACATCCCGATCTTCATCATGCTGCAATCGCTGCATCATTTTCACTATGTCTTCGGAATTATCAGCAAAAATATTATCTAAAAAAAAGGAAAAACAAAAATATTGAGAATATGAGTATTTCCGGAGGGTTTGGAAAATATTAAAAATAAAATTATAATTAAATTTAAATATTACCAAAAACCTTGACAAATATTATTTGAATTAAATTTTTGGCGACAAGTAGTCTTATATTTGGTACTGAATCATATGACAAAAGTTTTATACTTGGAAACACTGAACTCAATACTTTCAATGGTTTTTTATATGTTATTAACTGAAAATAAATGAATAAAGTACTTAGTATTTGATGCTTAATTTTTGTCTGATTAAAACCTACTTTATAAAATATTAATAAAAATATTTGACGTTTTCTCCAATTATCACTATTGACGAATTCTTGTACTAAAAAATGTTTCATTATAGCGTCTCGGTGTTTCTCTTCTGAAGCTATTATTATTTCAGTTATCTAAAAAAAATATATATTATTACATACGAAATCTTACAAAAGAATGAATAAGTGATTTTAAAATAATTTTAAATTGCGTGTTTAGATTACTTACAGCTTCGGCAGCAATCTCACGTACGCAACTAACTTTGTCTTCAAGGAAGAAACTAGTTAAGCTAGTCAAAAAAACTATATTACTGTGATTATTGATTGAGTTGTACATTTTTATTATAATACAAATTTGTTTCGCCAAATCTTCTTTGATACGCCAATTTGTTTTGCTGTCAATTCGTAAACAAATTCCGATATTTGAAAGTATTTCCTCATGTTTTCGTTGTTCTATAGCCTGAAAATGTAATGGATCTTACTAATTTGATAATGAAAGATCGAAAACCCGATTGTTCATAATGATATTTATTTTTCTTCAATTATTTAACTTTCATCATTTTAATCAGATAGGAATTTAGTATGAATATATATTTAGTATGAAATAATCTACTTTCCACGGTTTTGAGGCTCTAGCTCAAAAACCAAAATATCTTTTTTTTTCTGTAACATGACAATTTTAATTTGAATGATACGCTTTAGAAAAGGATAAACAGAATTACTAGAGCACTAGGAATCATCTCAAGCTGAATAATATTTAAACATTTCCTTATTAGAATCGTTTAAAAAGATATTATTCAAAAACCAAAATTTCTTTTCTTGTTTTATGTTACAGTCTTTGGTCATTTAAATTTAAGCCTATGATATTGCTTGAAGAAAAAAGTTGGAGGCAATTATGTACATATTTAAAAGATATACTAATATTTTGTAGATAAAAAAATGGAAACATAACTAATAAAATTTTTACTAATAATAAAATATTAATACCTTTAGAAAATTAGCAAAATTTCTGATCGCTTCAATTTTAACTTCATCTAAATCTTTAAAAAAACCTAAATATATAGGTACTAAATCTCTTGTAGCAATTTCTTTTCCCAAAATCATTGCCAACAAATCAATTGATAAAGCTACTGTTTTTCGTACTTTCCAATCAATATCATCACATAAGTATTGTAGAAGAGCTTTTAACGTGTGCCAATTACTGTAATTAGATACAAAAAAAAGAAAAACAAAATTGAATTTTCTATAAATTAAAAAAGATAAAAATAGTTAAGTTAGCGTTTAATTGGGAGCGAAACAAATAAATTTTTGAGCTATATCTTAGGCTAACTAGCAGGACGTAATTATAAGTCAACAAATAACTGAATTAAATAATTTATTTTTTTTTTTCGAGAAAAAATACATTTAATAAATCCTCACATTTATATTTAATATACTTTTACTGAGTTTGTTTATTTTTAAAATTTTTATTAAGTGTTAAAAGTTGATATAGCATGAGTGAAGAATACGAGTTTTGTTTTCAACTCATTCAAAAATTTTTGCTGAACTTAAGGGGGTCTTCTACTCTAGAAATTTCAAAAAATCGAAAAATTTTTTTTTTCATAATTCGATAGTTTATATATTCAAAAATATCTCTCTAAAAGGATTTTTCAAAATTCAAATTATTTCCGAAGTTATAGCCGTTTTAGTGTCGTGGCAACTAAACCGGTTGGACTAAACGTAAAACTTTAAACGCGTTTTTCTCGAAACTACTTTTTTCGATGCGGTAACCACAATATCTCAAGTTCTAATCAGCTGATTTACGTGAAATTTGGCATTAATATTCTTTATATATCTCTCTAACGCATGAACCAACAAAAAATAAAAATTAAAAATTTTTAATATTTTTAAAAAATTCGACAAAGTTGAAAAATTAGTGAAAAAATCGACCTTTATTTTTGAGTAGCCGCCATTTTATGAAAAAAAATTTTTTTTCAGTTTCGTTGGTTCATGCGATAGCGACATTCATACTAATCAAGAATCCATCATTGTTTTATTTTTCAGATGACCACAAGGGCGGAAATCATGGTGATGAGGACACTGCTTTTTTTTTCCCCCCTCTACTTCAAGGATGCATAACTTGATGAAAAAAAATTTTTTTTTTTTTGAAATTTATTTTGTGTATTCTTTAAATATAAATAAACACATGATAAAAAAATGGATAGTAAAATTATCAAATGCTTTTTTTTTATCGACTGCCGAAAAACGCTCGAAATTCGAGCCTCTAGAGTAGAAGACCCCCTTAAACTAATAAAATAGAAACAAAAATAAAATTGTTACTAATTTTCGTTTGTTTTTGTAAAGTTTACCTTTTTCCAATTGTTAACGCTACAGCAGGAAAATTATATGCACAATTTAATTTAATTTCTTCGTCTTCTTCATATAAAATCATTGTGACGTATGATTCTAAAATACCAGGCGGTACAATATTTTGTTCATAGTCTTCAGGTGGCTTGAATTTAGACACAGCATTTGTGGTACTTGAAGTAAAATCATTAAATTCCGAAGTTGATGGTGTTAAATTTGCATCACAATCTGTGTTATTGCTATTGCAGTGAATGAACCATTTCGTTTCCGATTGATGATCAACTAATTGAGGATCTAATGGCAAATTGGGATCGATTTGCCAATACGTATGAGAATTAAATTCTCTAAATGTCTCATCATCCTCTTCTTCAAATGAGCTTTGGAATCCAGTATCAATAGTGCGATCAGAAAGTTCATCATCCGATTTTGATGAATCATTTTCCATTAGTTTTTCATAGATTTTTAACATATTCTCTGGTAACATAACAGCTATTCCAGAGTCACATGAAGCAGTTTGAACAACATTTTGTTTTTCTTTATTTTCTTTCTCTACTGTTTTAAATCGGCTTGCTATCCTTAATGTTTTCTTATCTTGCTGCTGCTCAACATCAGTTATAGCTTGTTTAATTATTGATGGCAAGCCAGTTGGAATATTTTTACGTCTCAAACCAGAAGATTCGACTAGAACAGTACTGCGCCTCCTTGGTTTTGTTTCAGATATATTAGAATTTTGATTTAAATTATTACTAATATCACCCGTAGTATTTATAAGCTTATTGTCTTTGTCTTCAAATTCGACTCTCCAATTATTATCTTCAACTTCGATTCCTCTACTATTATTATTACCATGAATAACATCACTTTTATTATTATTAGTTGATAAGCATTCGTTTGTTGAAGTTATATTAGGATCAATATAACCGATAAACGGTGAATTTAAATTTTTAGATGATTCTGTTGTAGTTTTAGGATAATCATCTATTTTATTATTGTTATCTAAAAAACGGTCCCAAGTATCACCCCAAAAAACTTCGTTTTTGTAAATGTTTTTTTTAATATAAACTGCATCATTAATTTGTTTAACTAGCTTATTTTTATTTTCAGCTATTAAGTTTGATATTTCTTCAGCACTAAGTTTTTCATCATCAAATGTATTTGAAAACAAATTATCTGTGTTTTGATCATTTTCAATAATATCAGAATTGGCAAACATATTCAGATAATAATCATAATTAGCTACTAGTTGAGGATCCGAATGTTCTCTAAATAAGAAAAATAAAAATTAAAGTTATATAAAATAAAAATTAAAGTTAAGCGTACTGATGTATTTTTTGAATTTATGATCCTATTGAAAAAAAATTTATATATACATATATAAAAATTGATAAACTATTCAATAAATATTTGAAGAAAAACATAATTCATTTTTTTTTTATAAAATACATAAAATGGGGCTAAATATAGATAGGTATATAAGTTTTATTTATTTTATAAAGTAAACATTTCTGATTTGTTGTCTCTGATTGAATTGATTTTACCTGAAATCTGAATCAACTGGATTTGTTATATGTAATTCCCCATTAAATAAAAAAGTCAGTCCTGTAACGCATGGATCCGCAAATGACGATATAAATTGACCTAAAATTTTAAAGGTGGCGCCTACAACCCATTTACTGTTATCTTTCGATAATTTATAAACTACTGGGGCTATCCGTTGCTTTCGAGTTGATGGTGAACACACAAGTGATATTAATGCAACTGATTCAGCACAAGCTTTTCGAACTCCCCAAAATAGGTCTTCGCACAATAAAAAAAATACGTCCAGCTGAAAAAAATAAAAGATAACAGATAACAAAAACTAGATAGCACTAACATTTTTATTAAGAATAATTTTTCAGAAATTTTTATTTGGTTTGAAAATAATTAAAATTAAAACGTTTTTTTTTCTTACCAAATTATTTTCAGTTATCTCTTCACCCAAAACAAAACAAATTACAGGAAAAACAGATGCACAAGTCCTTCGAACACTATTCATTTTGCATTTACACATACTAACAAAATGATTTAAAAATAAATCCTCAGTTTTCTGCTTTCCAATTATTGGAATAATTTTTCCCATTAGCTGAAAAAAATTAAATAAATTATTTAAATGATTTAATGTGTTTGCGAGTAGATCGGTTCAAACTTGAATTTATATATATATATATATATATATAAATATATATTTTAATTTATTTAAAAAAACTTACATTATTTTGATTTTATTATGTGATTTACATTATACAGGGGTGGAATTATGTAACTTTGTCGTCTTTGTGACAATCGACAATTTCAGACACGATCAATTTCTATGGACAATGAAAATTATGCTTCACGTATCTAATCATCATCGTCATTTTGAAATAAAAAGGTAGTAAAACTCAATAAAAGTCTTGAAAGGATAACTACTTTATAAAGTAAACCTTGATTTATAAAATATTTTTAAAATTTGTAGAGAAAAAGAGAAGAATTATGTACTTACTTTTCTAAAATTTTGTAGTCAATTGTCGATAAAAAAAATTTGCTTCCTATAACTTAAATTATCGTGAATTGTCTATCAAAATAAAACGACAGCTATTTTTTGGTCGTCTCTATAGTAAATGAACGTCGATTTGGTTGAAATTTGGGGAGGAGGTAAATGCGATGACTAAACCTCGAAATCCAAGAGGATTTTTCCACGAAACCCCCCGTTTCGGAAATATGACCCACCAAATTTTTCATATGTTTCATATACAGGAAATTTTTTTTTGATCCTATTTGCCCTATTTTTGGAGAGGGGGTAGAGATGGTGCCCCGAATGTTAAATCCAAACAATTTTTTTCGGAACAATCTTAATTGGTATGTATGAAAACTTTGGGGGCCATATCTCCGGAACGGAGGGTTTCCTGAAAAAATCCTCTTTGACTTGGGGGCTTGGTCACCGCCTCTACATCCCCACCAAGTTTCAGTGAAATCGAAGCTCAACACTCATATGCACTTTAGCCAAATTCTCCAATTTTTTTTTTAAAAACGATTAAACTAAAATTCGCGATCTTTTTACGTGAAGCAAAAAAGTCGACATGGTCGCTTTTATGAACGAGGTCGACAAATATTTAAAATTTTTTTGGTTAATTTCTCAATAAAATTATGAGAAATGAATTTTCCAGCTTTTAAAATTACATGAAGCAAAAAGTCGCCAATTGTTAAAATTTGTGACAATTGTCGATTGTCGACCGGTGACAATTATTGTTATATGATTCCACCCCAGTATATTTATAATAATAATACATTATGTGCGTTTATTTTTACAAACAAACAGTATCATGTTATCATTATAAAAATAATTATTAATATATCATTTAGAAGAATAGTTAATCTATTCAAGCTCATCAAAGCTGGCTGTGATATGAAGCCATTTATAAACCATATAACAACCACTTTGTGAGGCCCGAATAATCAACTTTTTTAATTTTAAATTAAAAAGTTTTAGGTGCAGGTATATTTTTTTCGGTAGATACTGTTGATCTTATAAAAATTTAATCGCTCCTCAAAGCTGGCTGTGATATGAAAACTACAAGTAAACATTTCACAACCACTTTGAGGTGCGACAAAATTTCTTTATTACCAAAAATTTTTTTTTTTTTCTTAAATCTTAAAATTTTTTTTTAATGCACTAATTGAAATACAAATAGATATCACTATATTACAATATGACAAAAGACACTTAAAAATAATTAATTTAAAATGCAATTATAACACAAAATTAAGGGAACTATCTGCTGAATTAGATAAAAAAAAACAATTTTCGTGATACATGTAAATAAAAAGTTGATATTTTTTAAATTGAACTCGTCAAAATGGCTGTGATATGATTGAAATTATAAAACACGTCACAACCATTTTTACGGTTCAATAAAAAAAATTTTGAGAATTTTATTAGAACTCTTGACTAAAGTAGAAAATTAAAATTTTAAACTAAAGTGAATCAAATAACTTTCATATCCATTTTACTTCTAGTAATAAATTTTAATTAATTTCATTATTTTTAATAGAGATTCTGTTCTTAATTTATCATACCAAAACTATTTAATATGATTGTAATTCACAACTTAAAAAATAATGACATATAACAGGATTTCATTTCACATTCTCATAATATAATAATTTTGTACTTTTTATGATGAAAAGATGAATACACATATTTTAATTTGGAAATCTAAAATTTTTAATTTTAGTTAATGTTGTGATAACACTCAATAAAGCTCATCAAAATGGCTGTGATATGATTTTAAAATTTACATTTCACAACTATTTTGTGAGCTTTATAAGAGCATTTGAAGGTAGGTTAACATTTTTTAATTTTCATTCAAAAAGAAAATTTTATTGATGATTATAGAAAAAGTATTGCTCATCAAAGCTGGCTGTGATAGACTTTTTTTTTATTCAAAGAATCACTAAAACAACCAAGTTTGATGCCAATACCAGTTCCAGAAAGTTTATTCGCTAACAATAAAAAAAATTTTGTAAATTTATAAAAATAAACGAAATTTGTTTTCATTTTTATTTAATTCTTTATTCAAAGTATTTTAAGTATTTTTAAGTCCAAAAATATGTAAAAAAAAAAAAACAAAAAACCTACCGTTATTGAATTGATATTAAATTCCACAAAACTTTCATGATGTATCTTTTCTTCTGGACATATAATGGCTGGACAAACTTTTTCTTCAATTCTTTTTTTATCTAAAACATATTTTTCTAATAATATTTGTAAAGCTGAATACGCTTCTCTTCTAACCTAAAATAAATAAAAAAAAAAAAAAATTATTTTTAATTAATATTTTCTTAATTAATTAAGTTGCCTCAATTTTGTGTTTTTTGTGGACCTTTTTAAGATGTTAATTATTTTTTTAATTAAAAAGATTAAATTTGAATCGACTCTTTTAACATATCAAAAATCAAAATCTGAAACATAATATTTCAATAAAAATTGAAGATTTTTTGAAGCTTATATATAATAACAAAACAAATTGAGTAGGTAGGTATATTAAAAAAAAGTTTTTGCAACAATTGTGGGACATAGTAGAGATAGTTTATGAATAAATAATAATTACATAAAAATATTAATTTTTTTTGTTTTTAAATTTTTATAATGTTTTTTGTTGTTGATGTCTTTCAAAAAATAAAATTGTTTTATTTTATAGGGCTTTAATACTTCAAATTCGTTATAACAAAATCAATTTATTTATATCTATAGATATTTTAAAAACTAATAATTTCTCCTCTTACCTCACATTCCTCATCCTTTAAGTAATCTAAAATAATTTGCGAAAGACGGTCATATAAGTAATTTTCGAGATCAGGATATGCATGTTCATGGCATTGTAGAAATATATAAGGTATTTGTTCCACTAGACTTGTTCTCACCGATGGAGCTGAAATAAAAAAAAAAAATGACATAAAATAAAATATCTTAATTATTTAATAAATTTATTAGAAATTTTACTGGATATTTATGATTTTAATTTTTCAATATAATAATTTAGTTGAATTGTGTGGAATGAATTTCTTATAAAAACTTTATAACAAAAAAATATCCTATAAATTTAATATAATTTTAATAATTTTCTTTTTTTTATAATGTCAGTGTAATTCCAAAATCAACTACTTCATACCATCTAATTAGATTCTTAAACTGCAGCGTCAAATATAATATATAACAGAACAACCAACAGGTGTATCAAATAGGTATTTAATAAATTTTTTTTAAAATTATATTAATTTTTGTGAAAATACTCAGATTTTATTTCTTTTTTTTTTTTTATTTATTTTTTATAAAAGAAAAAAAAGAAGAAAATTCCAAGACGTTCATATTAATTAAAAGAAGAAAGGAAAAAAATCATATCCGAAAAAAATGTTTGTATAGTTTTTTGTGAAAAATCAACTCTACACTTAAAGGAAGGTACAAATATCTCGTTTTTTTTTTCCAAAAAAATAATTTTTCAAATATTAATTTGGAAAATTCTAAGGTAGAAATTAAAAGCGCAAAAAATAGAATATTGTTTTTTTTTTCTTTTATTAATAATTTATCAAATGTTTTTAAAAATTTTCCATAAATAAAAAACATAAAAATTTATTTTAATTTTTTTTTTATCTAATTTTATAAGAGTATATAAGTACCTATATCTCAATGAATTTTTTTTTTATGATTAATTAACTTTTACCAATCTATTTTCTTCTTTCCAAAGGAAATAAAATATTTTTTTAATTATTTGAATAATTTTACACAATTTTTATTTTAAATAATTTAATAGAAAAAGTTTTTAAGAAAAATATATTTATAAAACAAAAAATTAAAAAAAAAAAAAAACAAACCAAAATAATAATTATTTAGTTAAGTAAATGGCGACGACCACCGCCCTCAACACAACCCTAAAAAAATGTACCTATAACTTTCAATATTATATGTATAATTTTTTATTTTATTTTTTTTTATTTTACAAGAAATGAACAAATTTTAGCAGTATACACACTGTTATTTTTCAACATTATCATTTCTATATAAAATTTTTTTTTTTTCAAGTGTACTCTCTTCTGAATCCCTAAATAACAAAAAAAAAAAAGAAATAAATAAATTTTATACTAAAAAAGAAAATATATTAAGGACAGAAAAGCGGCTAAACAATATACCTATAGTATGTATGTATATATGTATATTTTTATTAACGAAAAAACACAAAACCCTAAAAATTGTTGTATACTGGTAGCACAATATTCATGTGTTCCATTTCATAAATATAAATTCAAATATAATTTTCAAATATTTATGTGCATTTTTTTTAGTGATGATCAGAACAAAAAAAAATTCTTTATTGATAAGTAAAATGTCATTTAATGAAATATTAAGAAACAGAAATACAAAAATTACTATACTTTGTGAACAAAGTTAATGTAAGCTTTCAAGAAATGAAGTTTACTAAAATAATGTAATGTCATAAGATCACATTAACGTATAAGTACAATATCATATTAAGCTTTTTGAAATACATTATGTATATTAGTATGTATATTATAAAATATTTTTAATGCTAAACACAGAGCAAATTTTGACTATCTGAATAAAAACCACAGTTAGACATTAAACCACGCAAGATATTAATTTTATCAATTTTTTATAAAAAGAATTTGTTAGAAATTTTTTCAAATGAATTAGAAAACTGAATTTTTTTTTTGCATCTGAAAAAATTCACTACACTGCAAAATATTTTTTTTGTTCCTTTTGCACCGATGATTAATTCTTTGCAGTTGATTTTTTTGCTTTCAAGTAAAATTAGCTGTGAATATGTTTCCGCAACATTCCTTTGAAAAATTGCTGTGCGGTAGTAGCTGTGCTCAAGGCATAAATGTAGCTCTCTGGGTTCCAAAAAAAAATTAAAATTATGTATTTTACATTTTTTTTTAACAATCTTTTAATAGATTCCAAGGAAAATTGGTATGTTAGGTAAATAGATGTCGATTAGAGATACGATTGTGTCTACAAGGACTCGAGCTAGGGTCTGGATTTCGACGGAACTTTTTATATTTGTATGTACATTTGTATGATTATTGATATAATGACTTTGAAGGAACCGAAAAAAAAAATATGTTTAATACTGGTTCTGACCATGGTATCTTAAAATTAAAGTGTCTTAATAAATCCAAATGTTTAAAACGGGCCCCACATTTAATTTATGTTCTATACAAATTATAATTAACTGTAACATTTTTATGTTTATATTTTATAAATTAAAATATTATTTAATAACTAATACGAAAATGCATGGTTCCCATTGGTCCTAAGTTTTTTACTTGAGTACAAAAATCTACACATGCATATTCGTTCGAACCACTTTAACTTTTTTTTAGGATGATTCAAATATTGAACCTTTCAAAATAAAATAATTTCTATTATTTTAATTGAAGTTAGTGTAATGAGTAATTTTTATTATAAAATGCAACAAAATGGAAAAAAAAAAAATTATTAAAGAAATCGAGATTCGCAGTGAATCATATTTGGAATTTAAATTTTTTTATTTTTCACACTATTTAAGTACATATTCACTTAATTTCTTTGAAATAACTATAATTTAAATAAAATAAAACTTTTTCATTACATAATGAAAGAGCCATGGGTGGCGCACATTTTAAAACGAAATGTGCTTTTATGGTTTGTTGATGCCATACCTAGTCTAATTATAAAATTAATCCATTACATAAGTTGTATTACACATCATAATTAAAGATTATAGTTTGTGAATATTTCTAAAGTGACATATAGTTTAGTTCTTACTCATTGAAAAAAAAAAAAACAAAAATAAAATTTGTCATTATTATAAAAAGGGTTTTCCTCGAAAGTCACTGAAGAGCTCAACAAAAATTTTCATTACGTACTCTTTAATTTGTGTGTATACAATAAATAAGTACGTATATATTTTTATTTTTCTTTTTTAATAAAATTTTTTATGCATATAAATAAAAATGTATAATAGTTCTAAAAATTGGAAAAATAAAATGATGAAAAAAAAAAAAATTAAAAATAAAATTTTCTGCGCAGCGCAACTCTATCGTTAAAAAAAAAAATATACCTAAGAAAATGAAAATGAAGAAAAAAAAATTTATAATGTAACAAAGTTCAAGAGAGAGCAAATTTTATTATTTTATTTTTTGTTATAAAAAAAATTATTTGGTATCATTACTTTTTTTTTTTTTAAGTTATTTTATTATTTTGTATTTTTTTTTTTAAGTAATAGTGTACAACTCATATTATCTACCTACCTACATAAATAGTGTATCACTGGAATGCTTCAATATGCAGTTGTTGTAATTCTTTTGAAGGTTGTTTGCATATTATACCGATTTTGGCATGTTAAAACATTAACAAAAAAAAAATATAAAAATAAATAAAAAGGCGAAAGAAAAGAAAACAAAAATGGATGGTAGCTATAATAAAAAAAAAAAAAAATGTAAATAAGAATTTTTAAAACCACTATAGGTTAATTATTATTAAAATAGAGAAGTAGGAACTACAATGCACTAAAAAGTTTCACAAGGAACAAAATTTGTGCCCACGATACCGACTAGCCTCGGCACAAGAAAAATCTTTAAAAAAAAAAAAAAACGAAGGGTTACAATTTTCTAAATTAGGTGGGTATATTAATATGTATGTGTATTGTATTCGTATACGTATATTATTTTTTTTTGCTTAATCTATGGGAAAATCTCAACAATTGAGTCTATAATACTAAACTTTCGTTTTAATATAATAGATATGAATCGTATTATCATTGAATTTCAACTAAAATATTTAAAAAAATTTAGTTAACTCTTTTTTTTTTTGTATTAAACAGATAATAGCGTAAATATAAATTTATTTCTTTTTATAATTTTTTTTAAGCTTACCTAAAACATAAAATAATATTATAAATGATATACGAAATACTAAGGATAAGCAAAAATTAATGTACTCCAAATACTTTTATAAAATATACTTATTTGAATGTGTTAACAAAAATTATTCTTCTAATAAATAACAAATATGTATCTTATTATTTTAAATTAAAATAATAGTTTCTTGACAACTTTATCCTAAAGTTTCTAAGGATTCGATATGTGTAATCAATCTTATTTGAATTCGGTATTGAACATTTTATCGATATTGCCATTTCATATTTTAATTTCAGGTTGTTCAATAATCAAAATGATTAGTTTCTATAAATTACTCATAATTTAAATTAAAATCATTGAAACTCGAGATACCTGCAATTATTATTACAAATTTCTATAGAAATTATAAAATTGGTCCAAAAGATAATTGTCCGTATTCGTCGTAAAATATAAAACTATAATGGAAAATTGTCTTCACACATTTTTTCGAGGTTCTATCTTTAGTTTCCTGATTGATGAAAATCAGAAAGCAGCGCCTTACTTCTGCTCATTTTTTTTTTTATTCTGAAAAAATGAATGTTTTTTCCATATAAGCCTTAATGTAAACTTCCAATTTCAAAATAATAAAAAGAATTATAAAATGTTTATGTTATACTGAGTTTGTTGTTTTTAATTTTCTTGGAATTACAAAAAGAATGTAATTCTTCTTCTTTTTTTTTTTTTTTTCTTTTTGCAACATTCCTATGCCTTAACTTGTTTTTACAGTATTCTTGTGGTATGAAAAAAAAAGAATGAAAAATAGTTGCTTGCAAAAAAAAATAGGTAGAATTTTTGGAGTGAGTATGCAACAAATTCTTTTATTTTATTTTTAACGTAAAAAAAAAATCATATTAATAAAACAAAAACTTAATAAATTGATAATAATGTAAATAAATGTAAATAAAAATTTTAATAATATTGCCTGTAAATCTGAAAATGTAGGATGTAAAATGAATTAACAAATTCGCGGATTCGAAAATCCTTCTCTATCTGATATGAGAGTCAAAGACATTATGTAGATATTACAAAAAAAACTACAAATTCTTTTATTTATTTAATAAAAATATGCATTAGTGTTCGGGCGGAAGTGAATAAGCAGCGTCAATTAAAAAATTAAGCAATAAGATAATCCCAAGTTTGATTTGAAACTGAGATGAAGATTTATTTAAGTGGGGAAATCTGAAAATGTTGTTTGTGACGATATTTTATCAATATGGTTATGTGAATGATATTCATATGTATGTATACCTAAATAGTATAATTTCTCTGCGTTTTTTTTTTAAGAGAGAAATGTTAAAAAAAAAAAATAATTTTAATGTAATTTCGGCATTATGAAAATTTATGTATTTTTAATATATATGTATAATACACTCGTTTTTGCAATAGAATTTTTTTTTATAAGATGAAATCAAAAATTTTTAATATGCATAGTAGATACTTTCAATCCACCTATAAAGAATTTAATAATTTTTTTTATTTTATTTTCACAATTTGGGTTTTTGTATCCAATAACCAATAATGTTTGTAAATCAAGAAAATTTAATTCATTTTATTGTTCTTCTTATCAGTATAGAAAATATATTGTATATTATAATAATAAAAATAAAGCTTAATGTGATCAGTAATAATCAATAATAATAATATTGTATTGTCATAATTAAATAATTTAAGAACTCAGAGATTATAAATAATACTAATGCGAATTTATTTCCGGTTCTTTTATCGGTATAGAGATGGTTTTCAGAAAAAGTGTGTCAAAAATTAATTCAACTAATATCTACGTCAATGTAAAATTAATTTAGTTTAAAAAAATTTATATTTGAATATCTTAAGTATTTTGATAATAATTAAGAGAAAAATTAAATAATTAGAATTGTCCTAAATATTGTCCCAAATTTTATGAATATCACCCAGCTTAACTAAGATACTTAGTTTTTCCTCCTATATTTACACATTTATTAAACAAGAAAACATAAAAACTACTTAAACTCGATGATGTGAGATGAAATAATTTTCAAAGTGCCCCCTAAAAAAAAAAACAAAAAAAAAATGCCAGGTAAAAATACCGATGTAAAATGAAAATAAATTAAATATATACATTTTTAAAGACGCTTCTTTTTTTTTTTTTTTCTTTTCAGTTTTTGCAAAACAAAATAAAATACAGACAAAATATATATCTGAAATTCCTGGAAGTAAAACATTATTTATGTATGATAAAATGTTATAAAAGAAAACAACTTTTTTTTTTCTTTATTATTATTATTATTTAGGATGCAACAAAGTAGTTCAGCTTCAGACTTGGGATTGTTGTTTTTTGTTTTTTTTTTTTTTATCATTCAAAGATTTCCGCTTGATGTTTTATTTCTGGTTTAAGAGATTGAAAATTTTTGGTAAGTAAGAGGTTTGTATTTTTTTTTTAAATTGGCGCTTTTTTATGAACATTAATGATCTTAGGTATTTCTCAGTAATGTTATTAAAAAAAAAAATAAATCGTACCTACATTTATATATACATACAACATACCTATATACTTTTTTTTTTGAGAATTAAGAATGCTGGCTTTTTTGCATATTTTTTTTTTTTTTTTATAAAAGGTGGTCACAATATGAAAGAAATTTAACTTTTTAAAATGAATTATGTATTAATATTTTGGCTTAGAAATTTTTTTTTTTTTTAACTACATTAACTTGAAAAATTATAAATTAGGTTTTTAAATAAAACTTTTTATTTATAGATTTTTTTTTGTGCTAATTTTTTTTAAATTTTAACAAAAAGTTAGTTTGTAAGAAATATAAACACTATGGGAGAAAATGACTATCGAAATGTTAACTATCGATAAAATATTCGAAATGTAACGAATTTCTTGTAATCTACGTAAATATCAAAAACTAATAAAACTTTCGAAAAAAAAAATAGCTTATTTGAGTAGTACTGCAAATTAATTCTCGTAATGAGGCTGTTAAAACTGTTTCATGTAAAAGTAACATAGGTATTTAATTTATGTACAAAAAATTAAGCATAAGATTTTTATTTATTTTTATTTTTTTTTTCAATTTTCCACACATCAAATTTCTATGAATTGTTATTAAGCCAAATAATGTAATCTTACTTTTTAATGAATCATTTTTCAAGAATTCCTCAAATAACGAGTTTTTCTTATATTATTATATTTCTTTCGCTAAGGTGATGAATATAAAAGAGAGTTATTGACCTTAAGAAATGAGTTGATAAAATATAAAATCAAAACAAGAATAGTTTGCAAAACTAAACTGTTTAAGAGTATACATATATATACAATAATACACAGTTTATGAATAAATTATAATTAATTTGTTAAATTGGTAAAATAGAATAGTAAAAGAATTAGGGGGGAAAAAAAATTTAGGTTAATGTTTTAAAAGAAATATTTGGTTGTGTATACGTAGGTACATAAAACCTAAAATCAACCTATTATTGAAATATCATCCTGAACTAAAATTTTCGAAATCTTTAATCCCCAGTTAATGATAATTTTAGAATTATATTTTTTTTATGTTTTAGTAAAAATTTTTGATTAATATTTATGATTTTAAATTAATTAATTTTTATTAAAACATATTATCGAAATTCTAATTCAATATAATATTTTTTTTTTTAGAAAACACTGAGTTTGAGTGTCTACCTTGATTCTAATTCTTATATTCTTTTATTTTTTTATTTAAAAATATTTGCTTAGTAATTGTGTGCACGTCTCGGCGCCAAAAAATCAATAATAATATAAATGTAACTTAATATTTCCTTAAATATAATTTTCAATTTTTTAAATATTATTAAAAGTATTATAAAATTATAATGCTAGAGATAGAGTCGACGTAATTCACGCGCGTGTACGCACGTAAAAAATCAAATTGTATGAAAATGTATGAGACCGGCTATACGCAACGACGTAAAACGTAGCTTACGCGCGTAAAAGTTGAAATATTTTAACTTTCCCAGTATTTTACGCCGTACATTGTGGAAATCATTTGTTTATAATTTAGTTGTTTATTTTGTTGTAATTAGAAAAAAAATTGTGTTGTTTATTTTGTTGTATTTAGAAAAAAAAAATTTTACAAACAAATAATTATTTAATAAAATAAAAAAGTTCATAAATATAATTATATTCAAAAATAAAAATTAAATAATTATTTATTGCAAATTTATTAAAATTTTTTATGTTTTATTAAGTTATAAATAAATTAAAAAGCATTATAAAAATATTACAAACAGAATATTTTTATAATGCTTTTTAATTTATTTATAACTTAATAAAACATAAAAAATTTTAATAAATTTGCAATAAATAATTATTTAATTTTTATTTTTGAATATAATTATATTTATGAACTTTTTTATTTTATTAAATACAATAATTAAAAACTAAAAGATAATAATTAAAAACTAAAATTACTTAAATAAAATTTTAAAGAAAAAATAATAATTAAAATAAAAATTGGATGACATTTTTCTCTTTTGTTTTTCGCATGTGAACGGCGTTGAGCATAACAGGTAAAAAAAACAGGTTTTTTTATTTTTTTTACGCGCGCATACGCGCGTGAATTACGTCGACTCTATCTCTAGCATAAAGCTTAAAGTTTAATATTGGGAAAATTAATTTAAGATAGGTACTAGAAACATAAAAACAATGTAACATACCATCAAAACAAAAACTATTACCAACAATATTCAAATTTAAAAATTCAACCGAATATTATAGTGCTACGAGGTTACAAACATAATAAACTCAAATATTTTATTACATTAATGAATTTGAGGTACTACTAATAGTATATCAAAACATCAATTTAACCTAGGTCATAGGCAGGTAGTTGTATATGTATTTTTATTTCTCAAATTGAATTTTTTTTTTTTTTAAATAAATGAATACAAAAATAAAACCGAAATTAAAAAACTTCCAATTTCTAATATATTTAAAAAGAAAATTCAACTTATATTTTCTGCACTTTTTGAGATGTAGACATTTTGAAGAAATTTTTTTTTAACCAATTCTAATGCAATAAAATTTTTGAGAGAAAATTATAAATAGTAAAAGTAGTTCATTATTTTTTCTAAAAATTTTATATGTCTAGACGAAAAAAGTTTAAAAATAGCCGGAAAATATATTCTCTATAACAAAAATAAAAATGTAAAAAATTGTTAAACAAATTATGATAAAAATATTGTGCTTTCTTATATAAAGAAAATCAAAATTGCCGTATTAAAGCAAAATTTTAATTTTCAAAAAATTAGGGCCGTCATGTCAAAATAGCACATTTATGTAGATATAATAGTGACAAGAACTTATTGCTTGTGGTAAAAAGTAAATTGTGCCCTCTTATTATAACTTTCTAAAATTAAAAGTAATAAATATAAAATACTTAAATTTAGTTTCATCTTTTTTAAACAAATTTATATATCAATTTCGACTTTTCATACAAACCTTTCTGTATCTCTTCCTACTGACCACATTTTTGACCCAATTTTTAATTTTTCAAAATGTATCAAAAATTTTTTACGCCATTTTTGACACATTTGACCCTTTTTATATTAAGGCGTTTTGTCATATTTTTTTTTTTTTACAACATCAAAAATAAGTAAGGAGTGTCGAAGTCCACCAAATTTCTTAATAAATTAGTTATTTTCACTCGAATTTGGAAAGTAGACAATTGACTTATAAGTTATACATATTATTTATTAGTTTTTCTAATGATACGCCAGATTGTCTTCACACTTTACTTTCTTATGAACTAGAGTATCTTTTGATATTAATTACTACATATCCAATAAAATTTTGATCTTAAATGATGTTTGTTTTTTGTTTTTAGAAAAAACAAAATTAACTTACTTTTATCTTCAGCAACCAAAAGTATTGATGCAGTAAGATCATGAATATGACTCAAAATATCTTCTAACGGTTGCTGCCTTAAAATTTGGGATAATGTTCTCGCAAATTCTTGCCTGAAATAAAAGAAAAAAAAATTAAATTAATTATCAAAATCAATTTAAAGACAAAATAATGCTAGTAAGTAGAAGTACTTATTTTTTGACTTCAGTAGATCCGTATTAATAGTAATTCTTTCCCAAAGCCATTATGTATTTAAACAAGAGGAAGCCTTAAAATGTTCTCAAATAAATGAGAAAGAAACACGAAGATAATTTTCTCAAGTAGTTTATTAAAAATGTTAACACAAGATTGAGGACTTCTTACGTTAAGATAGTTGACATCTATAGAAAGTTAAGAAAGTTGACATATACAGAATTTATAGAATAAATTTAAACTACCCCAATGAAAAAAAAAATCAATTTTCACTACCTCAACACATTTATTAAAACCAAAATAAAAATAAAAAATTTTTAAGAAAATTACAAAAGAAAATTTAAACCAGTGCAGCAGCAGTGATGGTAACTTAATAAAACGATAAAATTAACTTTACGAATTTTTTTTTAATTAAAATTTTATTATCTAGCTAAAATAGATTAATTCTAGATACTAGTGATACGGCATTTTTAAATTATATTTACTAACTCGTCAATAAAATTATTCTTTATTTTGAAAATTTCCTCATTTTGATGTTTGAATATTAAAAAAGGATGCAGGATATAATTTTTGCTTTGCTGTAGAAAATCTTTTTTAAAATATATTTCGAACAATAAAAAACAAAAGGATATTATTTTGTGAAAGGCATTATACATGCCACACCCTCTAATTACATAATAATTATGTTGTGGAAGTTGGGTTTTTGAGGGTATTAGAGAATTATAGGGCAGCAAACATAAGATTTAAAATTTTGGCATTTACAATTTTGAAACTTCATTAATAAAAAAAAACTTTTCAGCATGTTTTTCTTATGTTTTTTCTTATGTTGAGTGGTCTAAGATGTCAAAAATAGTGTTATAATCTTGAAGTATTATTATTTGCAATAATGTTGTGATAATTAATTTATGTGCGACTTCAATTCAATATCAATTTGTTTTTAGATTTTTTTTTGTGATATTTTTTTATTGTTGAATTAATTATAATATTCTATTTTCAATAATTTTTTTTTTTTTTTTTTTTTTTTTTTTTATTTTTAGAAATAAATTTTTCAACCGATAGTGCCGATAGTTTTTAAGTTTTCAGGAGTTCGTTCTATAAGTACAGTTCTTCAAAGCTTCAAAATATTCTATCAAAAAAAAAATTATCGAGAAGTAGTTCCTTTGAGAACTTGCAATATTTTTGTTGACAAATTTATTTCTGTTAATATGTATCTATCTCCCTTTAAAACCACAACTTAAATAGAAAACTCTTCAAATACAATTTAAGAAAACATTTTCTTTTATGAGATTAGGTTATTAAAATATTTGAACTTAAGGATCAATAAAAAAAATTTATGTATGTATTCATTTTAATTCAATTATAGATACTTGAAAGTTTGAAATTAATTTTCTAATAATTATGTACTTTTTTTTTTTATTTGACAAATTCATTCATTTTTTGGATAGGTGAAATCTGTATAAATTTTAAGTGTTCAGAGAATATTGTTCGATACTTATAGTAATTATCCTATTTCTTTTTTTTTTAATAACAGTTAAATAATTGAATTGTGTTACACATGTATGAATGTAGAAATATTTCGATACTATGTGCAGATAAATGTATATATTGTACTCGTTGTTATATACAAACAATATACCTATAAGTTTAAAAATTGTTTGCATTCTTTGATTGTGTGTTAAAAAATTATTGCTCTCAAAGATTAGTATTCGCAAATTTCAAATTTTACTTTTTAAATATACACATTATGTATGTTAATGTTATATACATACATATTTTAATGGAGTTGTAAATTTTTTTTTAACATTATATTTGGCGCAATTATAAAGTCGTAGGTCATAAAATACGTTCCCACAATATTTAATTAGGGGTCACAAAACTGTATTTAGGGTGTTTTTAATTGATGCTTTAAATTTTCTCTTCATTAATTTCTTAACTTATTTTTATAATTTTATAATCTAATTTATATTTACATGAATTTAAATGCTTATCTTTTATTATTACCTTAAGAATATTAAGAATAATCATTATATTTAGTGACTTTTAAAAACTCTTTCGTCCTATTCGTATAGGTATCATAAACAAAGTTTAAAGTTTAAGTGTTTAAGCAAAAAAAAGGGTTTAAAAGAATTTAATGTTTACTACTATTATAATGCAAATTTTTGCATGGCCCAAAATAATAACTTTTATTTTTTTAATGCAATTGTGACAAGCTGTTTAGAGCTATAATTCTGAATTTTTCCTGAACGAAATACTTTTCTTCGTTAAATTTTTTTTATCACATTCTTTTCTTTGATTGACTTTTAATTCCTGTTATAAAACAGAAATTGCAAAACAAAATATAGTCACCACTAATAATAATATTTTCAATGTGAATTTATTTAATAAAAATAGTAATAACAATAATAATAATAATAATAATAATAATAATAATAATAATAATAATAATAATAATAATAATAAAGCCATTTCACTCAAATTCCATTTATAAAAAAGTAGTTTTTTTTTTAATAAAATGTATATACATAATATATATATACTATTATTCCCCTGTCTCATTCTTTCTTATGACATATTTTTTCAAGATTTTTTTTTTTTTTTTCAGTATACCAAACTGTTTATGTTTGTGATTTTCTTCATTAAATATAATTTTAATGATTTTCAAACCAACATAAATTTTTTTTTCTTTTCTTATTCGTATAATTTTTTTTTAAATGTATGCGTTTTTAAGGGCAATGATCGATTTATCATACATGTATGTATAATACGTATGTATATATCATTTTAAAAATAAATAAATATTATTAATAAAAAAAGAAAAAAAATAAAGGCGGCTAGTTCCTCTTCAATAGTTTTATACTATTAATTTTCTTTTAAAACATTAAAACTTCCTATATTTTATATTATATATATTACATGAAAAGTTCTTTATTAAAAAAAAAAAAAAAAAAGCAAAATAATAATAATAAAAATTTACATTCAGGTGCAATATATATTTACAAGAATATTATTTTAAAAAGTAAAGGGAAATAAATATGCATAAAAAAATAAATATTAATAAATTTTAATGCATATTTTTATTTTGCAACCGAAAACCTTATTTTTTAGTATTTTTTCATTCACAAAAGGAAATTTATTTATACATTAATATTATTTTTATACCAGGAGTAGTTGATATTTTTAATTAATTTAAATTATTAAACTATGTACATATTTATATTAACCACTATGTTTAACTAAAGTTAATAATTTTCAATTTATTAATTTTAATATCAGAAAATTCAAACGGATCATTTATTTAATTGCATTGAACATTTAAAATGTCAAAACATGCTTCATTATTACTTTATTTTTATTTACAATGTAAACTTATAGGTAACATATTTCTATCTATTTCAATAATATTTATTATGAATTAATAAAAGTTTGATACACATTGACGCTATGACGTTCAAAATTGTTTTATATCTAAAAAAAAAAAAAATTATGCATCATTAATGATGAAAATTGAATCTTTTATATATACCTACACATAATTATGTATTTAAAAATGTTATTGCATTAAATTAAAAATGTAAATATTTAAATGTAATAAATGTTATTATAATTTACACCTCCTAAAAATTATTTAAAATAATTATTGGTTTACTTAAAATGTTACTTTTGATTTTTCATGAGTTTCTATTATAGAAGATAGGTAACGTGTACATAGATCAATCCTATATGAAGATTCGTGAATTCAATTTGATTTGAGTTTCTTATTTATTTTTTTTTTCAATATGCAATTACACTTTGCAACAACATTTTACTATAGATTTATATCCTACAAATAAATTGTTATATTTAAAAAAAAAAAAAAGAAAATAAATTATTATATTTATAAATACCTATTTATATATAGTTTGATTTTATTTACAGACAGACGAAAATTTAAATAAACCTCTTCTTATTTTTATTTTTTTGTATGGCAGAAAATAAAAATTATGTACACATATTTGATATTAAAAAAATACAAAATGTACATATATTGTATGCTTTATTATTTTGAAGTTCGATATATAAAATAACAAACAACAAACAACAAAAAAAAAAAAAATTGCATGTTACAACAGCAAAAAAAAAAAAAAAAATGCATACAATTATTTGTAGTTTTCTTCTTTTCATTCATTTTTTTTTTTTTAGGTAATTTAATTCTCTTATGGCATTATTATTATTATTAGTTGTTTTTATAGTAGATTTGTATTTGTAGAGTAATCACTATAAAATTGTTTTCTGTTTGTTGTGATTATTATTTATTATTATTATTATTATTATTTTTTTTTTAATTAAACTGATACTATACCTATTATAATTTTTTTTTTTTTTTTATTTAAGATTGAAGGACACAATTTTTTTTTTTTTTAATATAATTTTGTGAATGAAACAATATTACTTATATTATAAATTTTTTTATTTTTATAACAAATTTTTTTTTTTTTTTTATTTCTAAAATGTATGATAACAAAAAAAAAAAAAAAAAGGAAATTCAAATTTAAATGAAGTAGGTAAAAAAAAAAAAAAAAAAAAAAATTATCGTCATAAAATAATAATAAAACAAAAAATATGCACTAAAATTAAGTGGCAATAAAAAAGCATGTGTAAAATTAGAAAAAACAAAAAAAAAAAAAAATAAACAAAATTTGAGTACTTCCGGTTCGCGCTCTTAATATTCAATTTAGTTAAAATCGTATATGTGCATTTTTGTGAAATAATATAAAATATAAAACAACATAAAAACAACATAAAAACAAAAAAACAACATTATAGAAGAACATCAACACCATTTATCTTTTATATACATTTAAAAAAAAAAAAAACTATTTTAATTAAATATGTATTTGTTTTTTTTTTTTTTTCACAAATATAAAATAAAAAATAAACTGTAAATGTATTTTTATTATTTTCTTCATCAACATAAAAATAAAATATATACAATAGAAAAATAAAATAAAACCACTATAAAAACAACATATTTGTATCTCTTTTTAAAAGAAAAAACAAAAAAAAAAAAACAACACTCTTTTATGAATAAAACTAAATAAATATATGTATCTACTTAAAAAAAAAAAAAAAGCAGATACGGCGCGGCGTATTTTACTAAAAATGAGAAAGAATTGAATATTAAAAGAAAAAAATTTGTACACAAAATTAAAATAACTTTTATTTTTTACATTATAAAAATGAAAATAACACTTTGAGAATGTAGTGAAGCCAGACACTACGCCACAAAAAAAAAAAAATATCGGCAGTTTTTTGTTTAACGTATATAACGAAAATAAAATATAAATTTGTTATTATTATAACACACATTCATAAAATTTCATATACAGGAATTCTAAGAATTGCGTTTTACCAAAATTGGCTTGGGTTTTATAAAAAAAATTTGTAAGCTAAAAAGCATAATTTTTTTTTTTTTTTTTTGATATTTTAGATACATTTATGAAAATTCTTTATAACTAAAAAAAAATAAAAATTATTTCTAATAAAATCAATATTAGAATATTTTAGGGTATGATTTAAAATTAATATTTTTAATTTTTTAAAACAAATATAAATGGCGCGAAATAAAAGAAAGCTAAATACAGGTGCATAATTTCTAATTAAAAAAAAAAAGGGAAATTTAATTCAACTTCTTTTCCCGCGCTTTTTTTTTTATTTTTTTTATTTTAATAAAGGTGTGACAATTACCTAGGTATTTTCTTTTATTGAACTCAACTGTATTTAAAAAAAAAACTTAAAATTACACACAATTTCACTACTTTTTTTTATGTATATATATGAAAAACGGGATCTAAAATATTGATAAATGTTAGACAGATACACCATAATAAAATTTTTCTATATGACACATATAATACATCAAACTAAAAAAAAAAAAAGAAGATAATTTGGCATAATGTGGGAAATCAGCTAATAATATTGTATTGAAAACTACTACCTAAATACTATTTTTGTTTTATTTGAATTTGAGAAGAAAATTTAGGCTTCATTAAATGTCTAATGACATCGGCTCTTATCATCATGGAACTCGATTTTGTCTTTCACTGTCGCTAAAATCAAATTTTCGTATCATGGAAAACTCGACAGAAAAATTGTCTTTCGATACGAATCTAATATCCGCTGCGAATCTTTAAATGTATCATTCAACTCTTGATATAGGGAAGCGTCAAAAAAAGAATGTAAGAATACAAAAAACAAATAGAAAATACATTTTTTTTTTAAATAAATTTCAAGTGTTTTTTTATAATAAATTCATTTTTTTTGAATTTTTTATAATAATTAATTAATTATAATGTAATGGGAATACAAAAATTTATATATTTAAAATCTAAATGTCAGATTCAGATTATAATGTTTTCCTATAAAATGCATTTTATTTTTATTGAATTTTTTGAATTCCAAAATTTGTAACCGCCAATTCATTATATGGAGTCAATGTATAGGTTTACTTTTTTCTTAATACACTATTAAAATACCGTATAAACTCATCCAAATACAATGTCATTGATCTCAATAGAAAAAATAAAAAATAATTGCAATAATTTAGGGGACAGGGATAAGAATATTTTTCGTATTTAACTTATTTTATTTTCAATATTTTAAGGTTGATATTGTTATGAAAATAATTTTATTTATAGAATGCTAATATCAATATTTGTGAAGTAGCATCTATCATGAATCTCACGATGGGTTGTTCTATTGTGCATTGTAGAATTGATCTTATAGTGCTGTTTTGTAAATTTTATAAATCAATTTTTCATTATGTTTCACTAACGTCAAATTTAAGCTTACATTATAATCAATTTGAGCTTGTATATATTTTACAGTACATTATTCACAATCTCAATTTTTTTTTACCAAATACAAATTAAATATTAAAGTCGTCTGTAGTATTTTTATATATTTTAATATATTTACATTTTTTCATTTAGTTCTTATTCATTCAATAAGTGGCGTTCTAATTGTTTCAATATAAGTCTTACTTAATTAAGCACAAAATTAGAAATTTCTAGCTAGACTTTAATTTTAACAAAAATTAGTTTTATACCTATTCATGAAACGATTTGCGTAGGAGTTCATAATACAATTTTATGTATTTCTAGGAGTGAAAAAATAGAATGGCCCAGATTCTAAGTGGTAGCTAATAAAATCTCATAAGTAAATACAAAAATTAAAAATTTGCCAAATTTATCAACGATACTGGAAAAGAAAATTTTATTTCAAATCTTCTCGATGACGGGATAGGGATCTGTACATAAACAGGTCTATTGAACATAAACTCATTCCGACATAAATATAAAATTCTTTTAAAAAGGATATTTATGTTTTCTCGTATCCATATCCAAATGCCATCAGCTCTTATCATTTGTCGCATATTCAACATAATCATCATTCAAATATTATGGCGTCGAACCAAATTATTATATAAAAACTAAAAATTGAGATCAGTTACATTTTTCAAAAACCAGGGATTAGCTAAATGAGCTAATGGCTTTTAGGTTTCGATTTAACAAAAAAAAATTATCCATTTCACAGTGGTTATTATTAGAAAATAACACAAAAAAAAAAAAAACTAATAAAAATAAATGAATATAAATAATAAAAATTAAGTTATAATTTTTAGTTCAATGCCTTAAGAAATTATATTTGGTTTTTTCAGTTTTTTATTATGTTGAATGGTTTGAGCAATAATTTGTATAATTCGAAAAATTTAATAATAATTTATAATTAAAACGAAATTTAAAATGATAGGATTCCTTTTAATGTATTTAGTTAACTTTTCTGATACGCAGATTTGATGCGAATTAAAAACATTTTTAAGTAATATGATGTAAATAAAATAAATTACGTATGTTTTGTAATTCTAAATCGTAGTAACAGAATTTTTTTTCATTACAGATTTTATCAATAATTAACATAACATTTTGATAATAATGTGTGATGAGATAATTTCGTCCAATTATGATATGCTTACTATAAAATGAAAACATTTCGAATTGTACAATAAACAAATTTTTTCAAATGTATAAAAATTCCACACTAAGTTAATAGTTTACTACAAATTATATTTTCAATAAAATCGTAAAATATTTGTGTAGTTTTCTTTTCTTTTTTTTTGCTTCAAAACAAAAACACTAAAAATCAATCTATAAACATATTTATACCTACCTATCTATCTACTCATTCATCTACATAATATTGTTTTAAAGAAATTTTATTTTATTTTATTTTTTTTTAATTAATCCAATTAAAATAAAAAAATTTATAGATATATATGCATATTATATTTTTAAAAAATAAATAAATTTTCACATTTATTTATTTTTTTTTTTAATTTTAAATATTTATAGTTAAAACTCAGTTCAAAAAAGGGTGTAAAAACAAAAAAAAAAAAAAAATTGTTTTACACATCCGTCTTTCGTTAATTATTTATGTATCTATCTTTAGTTTTTTGTTGTTTTTGTTATCTTTTTTTTTTTTTTTTAGTGTAGTTTTTTAAAAACAAAATGGCGGGTAATTTTGTAAACACAAAAAAATAAGTATGTGTATTTTGTCCTGTTTTTTTATTTTATTTATTTTTTTTTTTTTTTAATTTAATTTTTGAATCTTCTCTCTTTCGCAAAATAGAACATAAATTTAATAAGAAAAAAAAACAAGTAGGTATATTTAAGAAGAATAAAAAACATAATGTATGTTTATAATTCTTACTTATGTATATATACATAAACATTGGTGGTAACTGTACTACGAAATAAAAATACACATGGATATATATACTTATTTATAGAAATATATATATATATATATATATATATATATATATATATTAGATGTGCATACATATATTATCTATAAATATATTTATTTATATACATGTAGTATTAAAATAAATAAATATGAATTTATGTACATTAAATATTTTAGATGTATAAATAAATATGTGTATTAATAAATTAAATATTATAAATAAATAAATAAATAAACATTTTGTGTATATTTTTTATATATAAATATATCCTATGCATGTGTTTATATCATATATATATATATTATTTATATAAAAAATATATTTGTTAATATATATTTAAAATTTAAATGTTATATATTTGTTAATATATATCTAAATAAATATATGCATATCTATATAAAAAAATATGTATATTATTATATAGATAAATTTATATATATGTTCTATATATTTATATGTGTTTACAATTTTATGATATTTATAATATAGAAATATACATAATTATATACATATGCAACTTAAAAATTAGTGAAACAACAAAAAAAAATTGTCTGTGATTTTTTTTTTAGATAGAATTTATTAGGAAAAAATAAGATTAGAAAAATTTTTTTAGAGAAAAAAAAATTTTTAAAAAATGTACGCGAAAAGTTATTTTAAAAATTTGTATTTAATTTTAGCTTCAAATATTTTATATCTATTTATTTTTTTTTTTTTTTTTATTATTATTATTATTAATTTATGTAATTTTTTTTTTTGAAATATGCGTTAATATTTGAAGAGGGTTGAATCACTTTTATTAAAAAAAAATATATACATATATATATATATATATATATATATATATATATATACATACTTTATATATGTTTTTTTTAATTGTTTTCTATATATATGTCTGGCTGGTTTTAAATTTTTATTCTTTTCTTAGAAAGCACATGTTTTTTTTTTTGAAATATTTTTTTTGTAATATTTTATTTTTGTAAAAATGATTCATAAAATATTAAAAGAAAAAAAATAAAAAAAAAATGTTATTTGGTTTGTTGAAAAAGAATCGACGGATTTTTTTTTTGTCGACATTTTTTTTTTTTTTACTTTTTATTATACATATATATGTATATAAAAGAAGTCGGTTAAAGACCTTCCTCGTCGTTTGGTAACACAACAAAAATTTTTACTTTCTGTATATCACAAAAAAAAAAAAAAAAAAAAAAAAAAAAGGGAGCGAAGAATTTTCTACAAATTTTTCTGAATGCGGCATTTTCGTTAAAAAAAAAAAAAATGTTTTTTTTACATTCAAAATTCATATTAAATTAAAAAAGAAAAAATATTATATATATTATATATATATATATATATATTTTTTTTAAATTTTTAGAATGAAATAATGTTTTTTTTTTTTTTCTTTTTTTAATTAAATTGATATGTTTTCAACTTACCATATTTATAATTTTTATATATATTATATACATATATAATATATATTTAGAATAAAAGGAATTTATATATATTTAATATAAATAAGATATAGAAGTTAAAAAAAAAAAAAAAACGGAAAATAACTTCAAATAATGTAATTTAAGTTTTTAAATAATATTTTAATATTTTTGTTTTTTTTTTTTGGAAATTATTTTAAAATTTTTCTAATTAAAATAAAATAAAATTCTTTTTTTTTTTTACATCGCGCACGAATGATGGTTTACATTAATGAACGAAAAAAACTGAACTGAGCATCATTTTTGTTGGTAGGTAAAAATATTTAACGAAAATATGCTCATTTCTTATTATATTAATGTTGTGTGTTGTTTAAAAAAAATTTAATTTTATCAATGTGTATGCAAGCAATTTTATAAAAAAAAAAAAAAAAATACACAAAAATTATATGAAAGAAAAAAACAGAAAAAAAAAAAAATACCCAACAGCAAGCAGCAGCATAAAATAAGAGAGATGTTTTTGTTATTTTGAGAAAAGAAAAAAATACGGAAAATAATATTCATGCAAAACATTTTTAATTTTGTATAAAAATATTATAACATAATATTCATAATATTAAATATAACTTTTTTGTAAATTATTAGATGTGTGTAAACAGTGTATTATATCTAACTAGAGAGTGGATATAAAATAAATTATTTAAAACTATGCCCAAAACATTTTAATTTTAATGTGTTTTCTTTATTTATTTTTTTTTCTTTTTTTAATAATTACTATTTCTTCCAAGTTGAGTTTTTTTTTTTGTATTTTTCTTGAATATTATTCTTAAAAATGTTGATGATGGCTTTAGAGCACAGCATAACTCATAGAGCTATTAAAATATTTCATTTTTTAATGTAATATCTTATAAAAATAATAATTTTTACAAAAAAATTTATAACTTTAATTTAGATTGTAGGTAGGTGCCGCAACTGTTTAATTCTTGATGAAGTGCTTGCTCTACCTCCTCGTGGTGGCCACTGGGCATAGGTTTTTTTTTAATAATCGAACTAGTTAAACCTGCAAATTCCTACTAACAGTCTCACTTTTTAATCCCGTCTAAACTTACTGTCCCCATTACCAAATCCATACTTCTTTAATAATAAAAGGTATCCCACCTAGTGATTTGGTAACTTTAGTAAATAAAAAAAAAAAAGTGCTGAGGCCCTTCTACATGAAGGTGGGCAAAGTCCTGACAAGGCTCTCCCGCTCAATATTTTGAGAGAACAAAACCTCAATGAGGAGACCTAGGCCTGAAATTGGCTGTAGCGTCATTGAAGAAGAATGTAATAATTCAATATTTTCAACTTAATTGGCATTTTTTATAATTTGTTAATCAGTGTAAGAAGCTTAGAAAGTTCTATCTTTTTGTAATCTCAACATAAATAATAATAGTTTTTTTATATTATCAGTTAGATACTAAGTATTCTAAGCTGTGATTTTGCTTTAAAATATGTATTTAATTTTATCTATATATATATATATCTAGCTAAATAAATAAATATAATTACAATAAGTAGAAATTAATGAATCATAATGAAAATTTTATAAATGTGATAAATAGTTTTTACCTCATTATTGTTAGAGATTACGTCCTTATTATATTATACAAAATTACTTCTATCCCTTTTCAAAACAACTCACACTAATAAGTATACAACATACATGTACATATATATTTACAGTTTCAGATAAACTGAAACACCTAGTCTAATAAAGTGTGATTACCTTGCTTAAATCGTTTATTTTAAAGGGCAAAATGCAACATCCATGGATTATAATATTGCAGAAATATTTACTGATTGTTTGTTAATATCGTTTGGTACATATTGAATATGTAAAAGAACTCAAGCAATGACCCTTATTTTATAAAACGTGCAAATGTTTATGTATTTTAAAAACGTGTTATTGTGCTAATAACTCATTGTACTATTGCTTATTTCATCGACTTTTTACATTATATATGCTGTATTTTTGTGACAACGAAATTATTATCTTCTTGAAAGGAACATGTTTCTGCCGATCTTTTGCACCAAGAGTTTTGGAATTCTAGCGAATTTTTTTTTTCAATACATTCAGACAGGAACTAATTTCTTGCAGAATCTTGAACTGAATGCTTTAATCTTTAAAATATGTAATTTTTTTTTATATATATAGAACTCTGAAATAAAAAGTTAAAAAACAAATGGTGCTAAAAAGTAAACTGTATTATAATACTACAGCAAAATCAGTTAATGTTTTTATATATATAAAACTAAACGAAAATTATATGTACTTTTTAATTAGAAATTCGGACTGTTATCCATTTTCTTTAGAATTTTTAACATATTTTTATAACAAAAAAGAAAAGAAAAATAAAGCTGTTCTGATTTTGCGCACGAATTTCAGAATGAGTGTGAGTATATTTTTTCAAAATAATAAAAAAAAATGCGTTAGATATATTATCGTAATGCGTTCATAACCAACAACTAAGAAATTCTTGGAATGTATTCTAGTGTTACCGACATGTTTTATTTGAGTGTTACTGTTAATTTTTTTCTTCTATGCACTAAAATGTTGATATTTTAAGGATATTATTTATTTAAATTATATTATCATTTGATTTTGTAGGAAGTTGTTGAGATTTTATAATAATATATCATATTGGTGGGTAGTTACAATTTTAAAAGTTTACATTAAAAAAGTGTTGTTTATGCTTTTCATACAATAATAATAGGAATATTTTATCTAATATGATTTTATTATGGAATGGATGAAACGCTACAAGCTTTTTGCTTAATTTTTGGATAGAACAAATGGAGACATGATTAAATGAAGCAATGAATTCGTAGCAGTAAATGTGATAATAAATATCAAATGCTTTCTTAATCTGTAATTTATTCAAGAAAGGATTATATTCATTCACTCTAAATATCTTTAAATATTTATGTAGGTACTTACTAATGGTACTATAAATATTCCGAAAATTCATTGACTTTACTATTGGGCATTATTGTCAAAAAATAAAGATGCTATCAACAAAATTAGTATAAAAATTCAAACAAAAATCTGTAAATCTAAAAAGAATGGCTATTTAAGATTAATTTAAAGATTAATAGATTAATGAAATTCGAGACAATCCAAATTATCGCAAAAAAAGTTTACCTAACGTTATTCTTTTATTGAAAAGTTTCATTAGTCACAAAGTTGTGCAAATCAAGAACTTGCAAAAAAATAATATAAAAGAGGAATATGTACATTTTATAAAATAAGGGTCATTGCTTGAATTGTTTTACATATTCAATTCCTGTACCATACGATATTAACAAACAATCAGTAAGTATTTTTGCAATGTTATAATCCATGGATGATGTTTTCTTAATTTTATTGCATTTTGCCAAAAAATTTAAGAATTTAAGGTAATGGCACTTTATTAAACGAGGTGTTCGTTGTTGTTTAATAGTGCATAATTGTTTATAACATTTGACTCTAGAACAAAAGTTTCAAAATTCATTTCATTTTAATTAGATATGTGAAATATAAATTAATAATAGTAAATAATAATTAAATATATAGAATTGTTGTTAACTTATGAACAGGATCTTTATGCCCGGTATAAATGAGAAATGCGGTTGCTAGTTATTCTTTTGTTGTTCATATAATTGCATTTTTAAAATAAATATGTACCAACTTTTCATTTCGTTTAAATAATAATATTATACATATATGCAACAAACAACAAATTTCACAAATCATACAAGCACAGCTCAATTTTCTTCGGCTAATATAATTTTTTATGACACAAAGAAAGCATTTCATATAATAATAACCATTTACAGATTTAAATATGGAATTTGAGTTAGAAAAATAATATAAATTCGATATTAAAAAGAAAGTTTTCATTTAAAAATCAAAAATATTCAGAATAGTAATAGTAGATTACAATACATTTTAAGAAAATTTGTTATTCTTGCGAGTTTTGTATACACACAAACACATAGACACGAGTCATGTTTATATCACGAGACCGAAGGTCGAGTGATATAATATTGACGAGTGTCTATATGTTTGTGTGTATACAAAACGAGCTGTATAACAAATTTGATTAACATGTATTGTATACTGCTTTAATGTGCATGTGAGAGGGAGTTGAAAACAATACATTTATAATGAAAAAAATAAACAAAAAAGTTCAAAATGAAGCAAGGAAATAAAATTTAATAAGGAAGTTTATTTATTTATCGAAATGATTTCAAACCGGAAGATTCCTAAAATATTAAAAAAAAAATTAGTAATTTTTCCAAAAAAAAATTATTCATTTTCTTTTTTGCAAAAAAAAAAATCGAATAATTTTTTTTTAGAAAAATTACTAATTTTTTTTTTATTATTTTAGGAAATAATGGTCTTCTTAAATTTTACTTAATTTTATTTTTAATTATTAAAAAAAATAATAATAATTTTATAATTATTTTTTTTATAATTAAAAATAAAATCAAATAATAATTATATAATTATAATTTATATTTACAATAAATAATCTCCTTGATGCTGCCATTTTCTTTGTTTGTTGATAGAAGAAAAAAAAATTCTTACTTGACATTTGACAATCACAGCAAACTTTATAATGACAACAAATATATTTTCAGGGTTACCATTGTTCTATTTTTATTCATTTTGTTTTTTTGAATAAAAATAAGTCCAATTTTTGAAGTGTGGTTTAAATTTTTGTACTAAAATCCAACCACACTCGTTTAAAAATTTAGTAGTAGAGGTTCGAAGATCCTTTAAAAATAGTAGATTGAAACACATGTTAAGAAAATTCATCGACTGATCGACTGGCCGCTTTTTAGAAAAAAAAAAAATAGCCGCGTATTTTTTTATTGGTTCTTTTTTTTTTTTTTGTTTGCTCAGAGGGAAAATATAGATTAGCTCAGAGGGAAAATTTAGATTTTAGCATTATAAACTAAGCTTTGATTGACATTGATATGATGCATGTGAGAGGTATACATTTGCAATTTTTTTTTTTTTTGGTATTTGTCTGTATTGAAATATTGTGAGTGTGAGTGATATTATTTTTGTTTATAGTATTACGCAGTTGAAAATGAAGAATGTAAATACAATATAGAGCAATGTAAATACAATTTACATCACAGGGAAATGTAAATACAATTTACATTCCTCTATAATTGCATGTGTATTGATGCATGTAATGGACCATTTACCGAGCTAAATTTGCGAATGTAAATACAACTTACCGAAGACATGCGCATTAAAATATATAAATGTGTAAATGAAATAATTTAATTTTCATAATAAAAAAAAAACTTATATTTGTATATATATATATATATATATATATATATATTATTAAAATTAATTAATTACATATTGTATTAAATTAGTTATATATTATAATAAACATCGAGTTAACAAAATTTAATATTAAAATCTTTTGCAATGTTTTAACTTAGAAGTTCCAAGTAAATATATGTAGTTTAGATTTAGAAGATATAATAATAAAGGAAGATATTTATTGAATTCACATTCAGCGAACACATTCAAATTATATACTTTCCATTGTTGAAATGGTTAAAAAAAAAAAAATTGTAACAAAAATTATTTTATCTATTTTTTATATTTAATGATTAATGATCATTTCTGTAAACATCTATAAAGTTAATTGTTACAATTAAATTATAACAAATAATGAAAAATTAAAGGTTATTTCCTGAAATTTTAAATCGTAGATAATATCTATGTGTTTTTAATGAACTTAGGTATTTGATTCAAAAATATTGAGAAAGTTATTATGATAAAAAAAAATTCTCGATTAAGTGTCATCATTTAAGCTGTGTTCTGTGCTTAAAACATAACACAGTTTAATATAAAATAAAATGTTTTGCAAAATTTTTATAATAGGAAAATTAATGTATTGTAAAAATATACATTGAAATAAAACTGTTAAGACTAAGGCACACCAAAAAAGATGTATGTGTTTATTTTTAATACAAATAATGTACTTGGTAACAATTTATGAATGAAATGTTTCAAAAAAAAAAAAGGCGAAAAGGTGTTAAATAATTTATCATGAACTCAATTAGTTTAAGTTTTTTTTTAACCTATGACTAAATTTGAACTATGATAAAAAATAGCATTATATCTTTTCTGTTTTGATCAAGCTATTGACACAGTGTAACAAAATGCTGTCTTTAGTATATTAAAAGTCACGCGCTTTTTAAACCTTATAAATTATTGCAAAAAAATAATATTTTCAAAAATCATGAATTCTTACGAATTTCAGTATCATCAATAATAAGTAACTCTCAAAAATAAGTAACGAATTAAACTGACGGAGGTATGTTTAAAAATATCAGTCATGAGATTTTTTAATAAGCTACGCTAATTCAATATAGCTTTTAATGACATGCTAAATAATTTAAAATTTTATTTTTTTTTTTAAATAATGAAGTTTTCAAAACAAACCCTGCAGAAATAAAGACAAAATCTTACGTATGTACATACGAATACATCTAATAAATACAAATTATTAGGGAAGAATTCTATTATAACCTTACCATATACTGAGAAATATTTGTGACATGTTGTTGCTATATACATATTAAAATTAGAATAAAACCATTGTAGGCATGAATTTATACAAATGTCTATAAATATTTTAAAATTTTTATTACCGACACAAATATGACGCAATAAATAGAATATTAATTATGTTATGCCTGATGTTTGAAATGATATTAAAAAACAAAAAGTAAGTTGAAATCAAAGCTTTTTTTTTAGATATACAAAAAGGACAATGAAAAAATACAAAAAAAAAAAATAAAGTTCACATTCAGTTAAAAATAAATAATTTATTGAAGTATGTACTTGACTTTGAAAGCTTGTATGAAATTATTTCCTAACAAATATTTCACCTGGAAGCTTTTACAAAATATTTTGATATCGTAAAAAAGACGACAGTTTAAGAATAGTATCAATATTTTTAATAAAATTAAAAAAAAAAAAAAAAATTTTTATAAATTTTAAATGTACGTTAATTTAATATGTATTTTTTGAGCTGAAACCAGTTGTCGATTAATTAGAAAATATTTAAAACTATATAAGTTAATTTTACTTTATAATGAATTTATTTCAAATTTTTTCAAATTTAATTTGTCGTTTCATAAATATTGAAGAATTTTAAATTGGTATTTAATTTTAATAAATGTTTAGGTATTCTAAATTTAAGACGAACGAATAAAATTGAAAAAAAAAATTCTAAATAACAAATTATAAACCCGGTGGAAAAAAGGCCTAAACACATAATTTGTTCTGTGAATTAATTAATTTCATTGATTGCAACAAGAATCGGTCAGGTGAAGGGAATTCGCTTGCTATGGCTCATTTGAATTGAACGGATATAACTAAGCTACTTTAACAGCGGTGTTCGAAATGAACTTCTGGCTATTATACTTCAATATCCACGAAAAGTAGGAACGAAAAACAAATAATTTGGAAAGTAATTTTTTTTTTAAAGGTTTTCAAAAAATATGTCATCATGTTACATTATACGTATTCCTGATTTACATTCATTTTCTTCATCTATTGAAAAAATTTAATTATAAAACAATATTTTAAATACCAATCTTAATTTTAAATGTTAAAAGTTAAAGTTTAATTGAAATTGTTATTCTGTAAATTATTGTTATGTGGTGTAAAGAATACATATACCTATTGTGGGAATTATTATTTGTACATGTTTTTAAAAAATGGATTGTTAATCTCACAGAATCTTATCATAACTTACAACATTCAATTAAGTGAATTCTAAATTACAAATTTTCCTTAATGCAATCTTTATGGAGTATTTCAAACAGACAAATTTTTCTTTATTTCTGTTTACAAGATGTTCGAAATAGAGTATGTTAGTTTTTATAAAAGTATAAAAAATGTCTTCAATTAATATTTTGCAATAAGATCATGGAACTTCGAAAATAATTTTTAATAATATACAAATATGTGTGATGATATATATATATTATGTATATTTATAATACGCGCTTTTAAAAGAATATATGATTGTATGTATTTTATATATTTATGTACAAGAAATTTGTGTGTTCCACTGATTGAAATCAAAATACCATAAAGACCATTTTTTTATTGCTCTCATATAAAAATAGTACAATGACTTCATATTATTATGTACGATAATGATATGTATATGTGTAAAAAAAAAAGTATATTCCCACACTTTTTATTAAAAAAAAAAAAAAACAAAACAAAAAAAAGTTAAACTTTTTTAACGTCGTCGTCGGTCGCCTTCGCGGTTTTTTTTTCTCGATTTCCAACAATTTTTTTTTAATATAATTTTTTTTTTCTCATTCCGGCGAGATATTATAGAGACATTTTTTTTTTTTTAGCTTGATTTGATTTAAAATCGTACATAAATATATAATAATATATATTTACTATACCTACATTAATTCAACATACATATGTATGCAAACATATAATTTTTATAAATATATATATATCCGATGACGAAAAATGTAATGAATGAATTTTATTTTGCCTATAAAAAAAAAAACACATAAGCACATTGTCTGTGATAATAAAAACTGGATTAAGATTTGTAAACAATATATTTAATTTTGAGTTAATAAAAAAAAAAATTTCTTTAATATTTTGTTTTTTATAATTATTAAGACGAAAATTAACCACTCCCAAAAAAAAAATTGCCAAAGTGTCGAGTGCGTTAAACTTTTATTTACATAGTTTTGTTTTAGTTTTTTTAAAATTATTACATTCATTCATGGGCCGATTATTTATTATTTATGAATTTAAATATGTATTATGCAAAAAGATTCAGTAAAATACTACTCTCTAAATTTAATCAATAATCATTTCTATGGAATCTTAAATAGATTTTATTGAATGCAGAAAAATTCTACATTATTTCTTTTCTTATCGACAGACAATACATTACATTAATATTAATAAAAAATTTCTTGAAAATTTTACATTTGATATATATAATAACTAATAAGAAAAAAAAAATAAACAATTAAGATATCAGGTTCCAAAAAGTGTCTCATTCGCCGCTTATCCTGATAGAAACTGATATATATAATAATTTGAAAATTTTTTATCTGTAATATACCTATAAATCCGTAATTTTAACTTATTAAAATTCTACTTTTTTTTTAATATTTATAACAGGGAACATTTTGGGGACCTTTCCAAAATAAAATGCTTAAATAGAAGAAAATTTTTTTTTTATCAAATATTATATTATGTATTATATATTTAATTCTCAAGCCGAAAACTAATACACATATTTTTTTTTTTCAGGCTAAGGTATCAGTATATTCACTCTCGAATGAAAATGCGATATGATACTATACCAAAGAACAGAACGGCTACAAATATCTTAAAAAAATACATGTATCTAGAATATTTTTTTCTAATTAAAGTTATCCAGCCCTGATAGACTTATTCCTCTTTACATATTTCTAATAAATCGCTTAACATAAAAAGCATAAATAGTATTGTAGAAATATATTTTCAACCTTAAAACATAAATTATCTAAAAAGTATTATATGTGTAAGCACTATGAGAAAAATTTAACAATTTTAGATTTATGTCAAAACTGCAAAAGTTTAAACTTGAATGTTGTTTTTTTTTTAATAATTTTTATAACATAAACATAACATAGCAAAATGAAAAGTATGAGAAATTAACAAAAAAAAAAGTTAATGCAAAATAATAAGAAATAATAAAAATACACACAAACACAACAAACTTGTAGAAATATCATATATATAGTTATTATACATATACGTTCATATGCATGTATCAGATAAGAATCTTGGCGAAAATAAGGCTAATGTTATATATATATATACATATGGTATATTGTGTAGTTATATAGTTAGGTAAAAATGAATAAAAATATCTCCGTAAAAATGGCGACTACGTTAAAATAAAATTCAGTTTATAAAATTTTTTTATACTTTTATAAAATTTAAAAAAAGGGGTATAGGTAGAATAATATTAATGTTCTTTGAAGAAATGAAAATTTGCCGCAAAGCTCTCTTTATTTACCTTTTTTTCTGAATGTCCTTCTTCTATCTGTTAAAACACTAAAAATCAGCTTGGGAATTCTTGGAAAAAGATTTATTAGCATAAATTGAAGATTTCAGTAAACTAAAATTTTTAGGTGGATTTAGCAGATAATTTAGTTTTTCTTGTTTTTATTGTACCTACCTACATTTTAGTAAAATAAATAATTTAATTTCAAACATAAATTTTTTTTTGGTTATTTAATAATAACTTCTTTATTTGAATTCACTGATCGCCTTTATTATTGTGGCACCTATTGCCATCAAAAAAGTCTAAACTTATTTAAAAAGATTCTAAATAAGTAAATATCATTTCCATAAAATTAAAACAGATTTAAAAAAAATGTCATCAGATTATGCTAAATACATGTTATTATTAAGCTAAAACTAATAAACTGAAATCAGAGAACCTTAGGACTCAATCTTTTCATCGATACAGTGTTCTTAAAGCTTCGACACTTATGAACTTTCAAAATTATAAAAATAATTAATAAAAAAAACGAAGAAGAATTATACATGTTTACACGAATTTTATCAGAAAAGAATATACCTCTAACCTGAGCTGATGCAACGCTGCGAAAATATTTCTATTTCTCTATTGTTGCTAACTACCAAGAACTAGGGATTGCATATTCGCAATTCGAAATTCGAGAATTCCGGAATTCGTTTTCATAAATATAGTTTCCAATTCCGAAAATTTCCCAGCGAATTCCGAAATTAAAATTTATTTTTTCGTGTTCTCTCCAACTTTTGAATAGTGTTTTCGTTTCTGTACATATTAATATTCTAGATTCTAATTCTATAAAAATTAAATCTGAAATCAAATTCTTTGAAGAGAACGGCGTTTGTGGCAAAATATTAGAGTCCGTCTACTCATTTTTGATTTTGATTCTGCCATCGAGCGTTGAGTCTGAGCGATCCTTCTCAATTGCGGGTAACTTTTGTACAAAAGTTCGTTCGAGACTCGGAGACGCGGCTTTAAATGATCTCTGCTTCCTCAAAGCATCTTTTAGGCAAATAAAACAATATTGTATATTTTTTATTATTAAATGATATGCCAAATTAGAATGTTTCTGTACTAATTGAATTTGTGTACAATAATTTTATGTTTATCTTTCATTTTAAATACTATAGTTTTAACTATTATTGTTATGTAATAATTGAATTTGGTATAATTTTACAGTATGTTCCATTTTTATTTTTAAAAAAAGTATTTTTTTATGCAATAAATTACAATGAATTATCTCAAATAAGTTATTTTTATTATTTGTATAGACATAAAAAAAATTAAAAATATTTCGGAATTCGACCGAATTCCGAAAATATTTAATTTCGAATTCCGAATTCCGATTTTTTTATTTTGGACAAAATTTGCAATCCCTAAAGAACCAATATCAGGAAGTTTTTATGAAAGTTTTGTTTAATATTTATTTTCTGTAAAACTTTAACTTTAAATATAACTGAAGTAAAAAATAAAGTATGTGTATACTTATGCCATAAAATTGGAGACAAATTGCTTTTCTGAATTTTTTTGAAAACCTACTTCATATTTTATTATTAAATTAGACAAAGTTGAAATATAATTATGCATTGTTTTTAGGGATTGCATATTCGAAATTCGAGAATTCCGGAATTCATTTTCATAAATATAGTTTCAAATTCCGAAAATTTCCGAGCGAATTCCGAAATCAAAATTTTTTTTTCGTGCTCTCTCCAACTTTTAAATAGTGTTTTCGTTTCTGTACATATTAATATTCCACATTCTAATTCTATAAAAATTAAATCTGAAATTCTTTAAAGAGAACGACGTTCGTTGGAAAATATTAGAGTCCGTCTACTCATTTTTGATTTTGATTCCGCCATCGAGCGTGGAGTCTGGCGAGCCTTCTAAATTGCTGGTAACTTTTGTACTTTATCTAGTATTAATTTATTAACAAGATTGTTGTGCACATTGGAGGGACTTAGAGTTGTTTACTGTTTGGTGTGAAAAGAATTTTCTATCGTTGAATGTGGACAAGTGCGAAGTAATTACCTTCTCTATCAAGAGATGGTCAAAGGAGTTTGATAGTATTGTTGTAACGAAGTCACTCTACTGTACTATTGTACGCCCTATACTTGAGTATTGCTCCCGTGTTTTGAAGTTGACGTAAATTAAATAGAATAGAAAGTGTGCACAGAAATTTATTAAGATTTGTATTTAGATCAATGCCGTGGCGTGATCCATATATTCTTCCGTCATATACGGATCGTATTCAATTGCTCGACATACAATCACTAAAGGATAGACGAATTATTTGTGATGTTGTAACACTGCATCAAATTTTATCCGGAGCTTTTTGTTCTCCTAATTTACTTGATAGAGTTAGATTGAGGGTACCATCGAGGCCACTTAGAAATAGCCAAATGTTCTGGGTGGATAGGCAAGTACAGTATATGGCAAAAATCGGCCAATTGAAAGAATGTTATCTGAGGCAAATAAGGTTTCAGTTATTTTTGAAATCACGGATACTAAATTGATATTAAAGTCAAAGTTGAGTAGACTTAATGGTATGACTGTCTAGAATGTGGTTTTTAGTGTCTTGAAAGTGGTTTGTTTGTGTCTAATTTATGTGATTTTAGTCCTATTATTATTTATCAAACTGATTCATATTAAAATATTTGAATATGTTTTTAAGATTAATGATATGTACTACAAAAAATTTTAATGAAATAAAGTCGGCTTGCATTAAACTTGTATCTAAACTAAACTAAACTAAACTAAAATTACATCTCTCTAATATTTGAATTTATAAAATAAATCATTAGGATTAATTATCTCTAAATATTTACGCATAATTCTAAATTTACTATAATTTATTTTTAGTTATACTCGTATTTTTAGTTATACTTAGTTATACTCGTATAATTAGTTATACTCGTAAAATCATCTTGTATTGACAATTCATTATCGATAAATTTTGCTTTGTTTTGTTTCAGTTATTTTTTCGTTCTTATTTTCTGAATCATCATCGAATTGTTGGCTGCAGCAGTAACAGTGCTGTGCTTCTTCAGTATCAATATATCTTGTTTTATATCTTTAATCTTATGTTCTATGCTAATTTTTTTTGTCGACTTTCGTTTCGATTTAATTTTTTTTTAAATATGATTACTGGCCTCTTTTCTAGCCAGGGAATTAATCGATCTAAATCGAGTATTCCACAGTAACAAAAGTTTCTCGAGTTCTATACTCGTTATATATAAATTTTCTTATTAACAATCTTTTAACAATCCGAAAACGAATTTGAAATTCTTAAAGAATTTGAAAACAGTGATTATCTAATAAATTTTTTTTTTGTTAATTTTTTTTTTTTTTTGTTAATTTTTTTTTTTTTTTGACACAATAATAATGAAATTAATTTAAATGATTTTTTGAGCCGGGAAGACCCTAACCGCAGCTCCCTACCCAAAATGTTTGGTCAGATAATCTTTATTTCACCAGAGCTACCTATTTTGAAAAAAAAATGTTTTTGCATATTTTTGGTCAGATAATCTTTATTTCATCAGAACTACCTATTATGAAAAAAAAAAATTTAATTTTAAATAATTTGTAAACGAAAGATTTTTAAAAAATAATTTGAATTTAAATTTTTCACGCCAAATTATTTTGTTTTTATAAATGACAAAAATGATTATTGAGTGCACTTTTTTTTTGAGTATTGAAACGTCAAAAAACCATGTCGTTTCGAACTCGAATGAGTCTACGAAAATAAATGTTTACTTACCCCCTACAGAATAACTCAATTATATCATACAACGCGCCTAAAAAAGTATTAACTTCAAAAAAACTGATATTGACCCAGATCTAGTAATTGAAGGATAAAAAATTGGCCGGGTAAACTGCTACAAATATCTTGGAATGCTGACTGATGAAAAACTGAACTGGTCTCGAAATATAGACTTAATTTGCCAGAATATTGGTCAACTGATCAGAGCCATAAAAAGAACGGGTTTGCGACTTGATAAATTTTGAACAAACTCTATCTTCCCTTCTCATATCACATGACATAATATATTCGACACGTTTCCAAGTTCCAATAACCTTGCGCAAGGATATCAGCATTTTGTAAATTTCCTAATTTATTTTAGTTACAAGTTTCAGGTTTGTTGCGCTTATAAAATTCAAATATTGCTACGACCGTTGCTTATTACTTCGAGTGAATTTTGTTACAGTTGAATATTATAAAAAAACGAACAAGAGTGTTTGTGCGACTAAACAAATAGATTTTTTAATTAATGCTGGCAATGAACATTTAATACATAATTGTTCTCCAAGTTATTGTATTTTGAAAAGAAGAGCTTCAAGTATCATGAGGTTCAGCTAACCAATTCAGTTGTTTTTTAAGTTATATCTCTTATCGTGTTACAAAAAAGTAACTGTATCAAACAGCCATAATAATATAAAATTATGTTAAATGTTTGTAAAATGTCTACTAAAAGTATGAAAAAATGTTACATCGCGCTCAATCATTTCCTTCATAAAATTTAATTTTTAGGCAGTTCTACAGCGTACGAGCATCCAAAATATCTGAAGTTTAGTGGATTTTTAAGTACAAGAGTTACTGAGAGATAAAAGAGTAAAATTGATGGAATAATTCACTTTCTGTTTATTTGAACAAGGTAATTACAACTGCCTTGAAAAAAGAAGAGATTCTCAGTGCAACGCATATGTCTTAAAAATTAAAAAGTGTCCCGAATAATCCCTAACGGCTAATTTTATTTAAACGATTTTTTTCCCCAATGTGTTCAGTTATAGCTTACAAATGTTTAATAGATTTTTGTGTAAAATATTTTGTATATAAAATACGTAATTGTAAACATTATTTAAGTTTAATAATTTATTTCATTATTAAATATGCACTAAAAAGTAGAAAATAAAACTCAATATAATTTTCGAATCCAAGAAAATAATTTTTTTATGTTAGAAAATTTGTTGAAATGCATGTATTTATTAACTAAAAATTAAAATCGTGATTCTCATAAAAAGAATATTGGTCTATTTCTTTAATAAAAGTAAGAAGCAACGAAAACGGAGAACATTACTTGCTAAAAAATATTTAAATTTTAAATAGGAACAATCTTGAGCCTTGAGCGATTTTATTTTAAGTATCGTGTTCGTAATAAAATTATTTTTACTCTAATATACATACATGAGTGATAATAAGAGTAATAAAAAATAAAAAGACTAACTTTTTCTTGTTTCTTAGCTATGTATTTTTGATTGGTACTGAATTATTTGAGAAAATAAATAGGTATAAAAATTAAAAAATATTAATTATATTTTTGGAGGATTCGTAAGCTCTCAATTCTGAAGTAGCTTTAGTAGATAGTAACGTAATCTGAAAATAATAATTTATCACAGGAAACTTATGAATCTATTGGTCTTTACTATTTAAAAATACTGCTTGAAATTATTGAATTGTTTCGTTCTGGTACCGAATTGGGGACTCATCGGAATGAATAAATTGACACCTAAGTTTCATTTACAATTTTTTTTTCAATTATTTTTATATTATTTTTAATATAGCGTAGGCTTGACCTGATGTAATTACACAATTCATCCACAATGCGTTTGTTTAGATACGTAATGCTTCATTAGGAAAATAAATAGATGAGTGAGGTGGAACTGGTATTACTAAAATTGTTTTCTTAGGACAAAATATATTGTTCAAGAACATAATGTTATTCTTCATTAGGAAAATAGTTGAGAGGTTGAACTTGTATTACAAATATTTTCTCCTTAACACAAATTTGATTTTTAATCTTTTTTTATACACGAAAATTAAAAACTGCTATTTTTGCATCATCATTTTGTAAGATGAGAATTAATATTATTAATTATGCAATCTAAGTATTTCTTTATTTTTATTGCAAATTTAAATAAAATAGGTCATAATTTATTTAATGTAAATTTTTTTACAATCTGTAGGGTTTTATTCGCATTTGGCAATAAAATTTGTGTAATCGCAAAGAGACAAATAAATTTGGTTATTGTATATTATTAATATAGAGAAATAAAAATATCCTGTATGGTCTTTATTAGTTTTTATTAAACGCTCAAAGCATAAGAAGTATTATATTTGTTGAAATAATTATGTGTTCATTATTAGGGATTCAAATAATTTCATATTGAAGGGATGAATTGGGATGTAGATATTTATAAATATAGAGCTTAGAAAAATTTAAATTTGCATTATTAGTCCATTTGTATAAACTTTTCGAACATTATTTAGACCCCATATTTATTTATATTACAGTCTTAATTTAATGATCAATTCTGACAAATTTTTGAATTGCAGAATTCTACTGTGACATAAATTTTGTTTTTTTTATATTATTTTAAGGCCACACCTCACAGTTATGCTGAGATTATTGAAGATAGTTTTATTTGAATTAATGAAAAATATTAAAAGTTTACATATCAGTTTTATCTTTTTTTTTTTTTTTATTATAAATAATATATAAAAAAATATACAAATATATTTTTGTTATTTTTATTTCGAAACAGTAAAGTAATGCGTATACCACTACCACGTGACTTAATAAAAAGTTCAATGTTCTTGAGGAATTTTGTTTTCCTTTTTAATTTAAACGCGCAGTCGAGACAAAATCTTCTCTTATACATATATATTTTTTTCTTCTTTATTTTGAATATTTTTATAGTACACTATTTTTTTTTATTTTGAAGGTATATATTATTATTCTTTGCCTTAAAATATTGACTAAACAAAAACTAATTTGTATCCAAAGATAAAAAAAAAAAAAAAGAAAAAAAAAAAAAACAACACATAAATGAAACTAAATGCAACAACAATATTTGTATTAAAGAGAATGAATGCAACAAACAAAAATTAATACAAGAAATTGCATTATTTTTATAAAGTGAAGGAATTTTTATATTTTTTATTTTTTTAACTTCGGCGTTCCATACAATTTGAGTTAAAAAAATATTTTTGTATACAAAAGAAATAATCACGCTTTGAAAAAAAAAAAACACTTCACAGTAGGAAGGATCTTGGTTTTTTTTGTTTTTTTTTTAATTTTAATTTTAATTTAAATTATTCGAACCTCAGAGGTTCAAAACAAAATCAACAAAAAAAAAATTGGTCTAGCAATTATTTCTGAGATGTAAACAAAAATTAATTCATACTAACTCCGAGGCTTAGGAGAACACTTGGTAGCAACGCTTGTAAACAGAATTAATGTATAAAATAAAGCATTAAAGTTTAATTCAATACTATTTTCAGCCCTATTTTTAAAATAGAAACCATTTTAATTGTTACGTAAATAAAGCCCTCGATAAAGCCGATTAAAATTTGTACCTAATGTCGAGAAGTTTTTTGCTAAATAAAACAAATTATGAGCTTACTCAGAAACACACATCAAAATCATTTTTTAGTTGATGTGTTGGTAGCTATAGCATTCAAATATTTGAACCGTTTTTAATGTGTTACGTTAAATTTGAACTAGCAGCAGTAATCAACTTTTTGACACAAAATCATCCCAATCATCTCTTTTTTGCTATATTATGTGTTTCTGAGTAATTTCAGAATTTTTTTGATGTGCGTGAAAGTGTTCAAATATTATCAACAAAAATTTGAATGCTATAGCAGCGGTGCTCGCGAACGTGTTAGTATATATATTGACGACCCCTCGGTAACATATGCTACGGTTGGAATTAAATTAATATTTTCGTAATGTACATTTAGTGTTAAATTCGTTAATTATGATAGTGAATACAGAAAATTTTTCGTTACATATTGTTCTAAATTTTGAAGTGATTAAGAAGTAGAATAATGTCGTTTAAAATAATTTTATATTTATATAACTTTTTTAAATTTCCCACGAATTACTTTTATATCATATACCTAGATATATTTTTTTAGTTACTCCTAAAATCGTAATATTTTTTTACTCCTAAAATCAAAATAAAAATGTAAATTCAGTTCGGATTTTAGAACAAAATTTAAAAAAAAATATTTTTGGAAATAAATAAATATCACAATGATCACAAGCTTCAATATCAAATTATTCTTGTAAAATAACATTTTTGTGTAAAATTAAAACACAATGATGAGCTAACTCTGTGCTAAGGTTTATAAAGAAATGGGATAAGTAATTTAATGATTTGAGTCAGATAAATAAAGCTAGGATAGAATCTTTCAAGAAAACATATATTTGTTTGCAGTTAGAGGAACTGTTGCTTCCTCAGCATTGGCTGGAAATGATATCAATGACAGCGATTCCTTTTTTTTTGTAATGAACGCCTAAAGGTACTCGATTTGTTTACACTGAAAAGACGTAAGGAAGTGGCTTATGTGCTTTTGATCGGTGTATTATATAAGAGTCGCAAGAAATGATGTGTTAACTGAACTTTTTCGCAGAGATTTCTGTGTTATCTGACTGTGAATTATATTTAATTAAAAAATTTGGTGACTAAAACAATATCGCTTTAAATATAAAAAAAATGCATTATTTATCTTATTATATATCAAAATATTCAAATATTCTGTAACCAAAATATCTTCAATATATAAATTTATGTTGAGATTAAAGTGCATGCAATTACGCTTCTTTTCACATTTAAAATATTAAAGTCGATGCAGTGGTTCGAAAGATATGAGCCCTCAAAGTTGAGGAAGAAAATTATTCATATATATTTAATATGAAAAAATTGCCTTTCCACGGTTGTGAGGCTCTAGCTCAAAAACCAAAATATCTACAATATACAAATTTATGTTGAGATTAAAGTGCAGGAAATTACGCTTCTTTTGACACTTAAAAAATTAAAAACAATGCAGTGGTTCGAAAGATATGAGCACTCAAAGTTGAGGAAGAAAATTTTACACATATATTTAATATGGAAAAATCGCCTTTCCACGGCTCTAGCTCAAAAACCAAAATATCTTCAATATACAAATTTATGTTGAGATTAAAGTGAATGAAATTACGCTTCTTTTGACATTTAACAAATTAAAATAAATGTTATTATAAATTCTCAATTAATAAACATATTCAAATGATAGTAAGACCCTTGATATGTTTAATTTTGTAAGGCGTAATTCGAAGAAATTTTTTCTATATAAATGCTCTTAAATAACTACATATTTCATGTAAGAACAAATTTATTAAATGATGTTATAGTTAGATGCCTTCTATTCTGTTCATAATAGGAGGTTGGAGATTGCACAAAGCTATTTTTTAAGTTAGTTTTGTGTTCATTTTAGTTTCCAACTTCAGGATTCATCTTACGTTGAAAAATGGGTATTTAGAAACCCGTGAATTTGGCGAAAATATAAAAGTTCAATGTTCGCATATGAAATTATATACATAATTGTGCAAATATGTTATACTTGTGTTTATTTGTTATTCCCTAGAGAAGTCTAGAGAAGTTGGCGATCTAATTCTTTATTTAACAGTTCGTTTCATAAAACAAATTATGGCCACTTTTGTATAAGTCGTCAAAATTGTTTTTATAGAATCCATAGAAATCTAATATAAAAACTAACAAAAAAAATACATTGCCTGCTCATATTAAGAAAATGTTTTTATTTGCAACCAAATTTGTGTATGGTATTATTTTTCACCACTGTTTGTTTAATGACTTCACACATGATATATTGTTCTTGATGAGCATAGAAATAATTGAATATATATATTAAAAAAAACCAACCATTTTGTACCTCTACCCTAAATTTTTTTATATCTGCATAGACCTTTCTGTACCTCTGCACATCAGTACCTTAAGGACCGATTTTGATTTTTTTTTAATCAAGGTATAATTATTTTGTATGGTTTTTTTTAAATTTTTGATTTAGGTGTTTTTCTCTTTCAAATGATAAATTTTTTTTAACACTTAGTTTTAAAACAAAAAAATTGTTCATACAAATCAAAATCAAATAAAAATTATTTTCTCTTGAATTTTGAGTGCAAGCGATTACTAGTATACACTACCTATATCATAATTATTAATAATATTAAGTTAAAAAAATTAAACACAAATCAAAAGACTAACGTCTAGCTCATGTATTAATATTAATATTAACTGATGGGACAAATTAATATTATTGTGGTCTAAGAAAATGTTGGAATGAAATAAAATACAACTGGTATAATTTTAGTATATATTTAGAAAAACAGACAGAAAAAATATCAAATTTTTTTAGAAGTAAGTATTTAACAAAATTAGTTTAGTCGAAGCAGATGGAAACTGGCGGAAAACTAAATAAAAATTGTAAATTAAGAAAAATTATTTTTGAGACTTAAATCAGTATTTGTTAGATGCTTCAGATAATTTCGAACTTATTCTCAAAGGAAACACCGCATTTTTCGAATTTTTCGATTTTTCAAAGAATTTGTACCGATCAACTCATTCCCGTGTAAGCAAAAGAACCACGGGAATGACACCACGGTAATGACAAAAAAACAGTTTTTACTTAATTTATTGGAAAAAATTCGAAATAATTAAAATTTTTAATCAATTAAATTATAAGAAAAAACCAGCGAAATCTAAATAAAATTGATTAAAACATATTTTTTATTATTTCAATTAAAAAAACACTTACCACGGTAATGACAAAATAGATGTGACTTATAGAAATATTTTAAATAACTGTTCAAAACTCGTTTATTTTACTCGATTTAAATATCACAACTAACAATATCAAGAAATAATGTATTTACTTAGCCAACTGAAATCGTGATTTTAAATTATATTAATTAAATTTTTTTTTCACATAATTCGCAAAAGGTTTGAAATTCTTACTGACACGGTAACACTAATAAAATAATAGAAAAAACCAATTAAAACTGGACTTTCTAAACTTTTTTTAAATTTTAGAGAGCCTTTCATATATTATTTTTTTAATAATAAAATTTGTGAAGTATTTATTGAACATTAAAATAACGAATTTTAGTTTTGAATACGAACTAATTACTTTGTAACAGCCACGGAAATGACGAAATCAGTCTTTATGCTGCAATTTTTGCTAATTACAGTAAATTTTAACATACTTTTTTTAATTTTTTCTAAATGGTAATAATTCATATAAAGTATTTTCAAGATTAAAATTTTTAATATTTATACTGTTTGTGTGGTAACATCGAATCGGCCAATTTCCGTGGAACTACCCACATACAAGATTCATTAAAAGTGTTCGATTTTTTCTTAAATTGCTGAAACTTGAATTTAGAAACTTTTTTATGTTCAAATGGAGAAAAATTTTTCTTTTCAAACTAGATTTTTTTTTATTTTATTATTATTATATTATTATTTATTAATATTGGAAAGTTTTCCCAGGGCTTACAATTCTTTTAGGTTTTATAAAGCCCGTGTTATCTTCTTTTTTTTTTCATTAAATATAATTCCTTTTAGATGCTATATTTTTTTCCTTTCATTTTCAATAATAATTAAGTATATTAAAAGAATTTAAGTAAATATATAACCTAATATGGTGTTCGCATTAGGAGAATATTAGTGGAATATGCTGTTATCCGGAATATTTCAGGAATATGAACTGGATTTTTCATATAAAAAAATATTCCGGAATATGTATATTCCACTTTCATATTCTAGTTTGTCAGGGTTAGAATTCTACATTTATAGTTATTTTCACTCATTTTTTGAAATTTTGTTATAGTTGGCAACAATTTTCTTGTCAAATTCGAGTCAAAATGAAAAAAAAAACAAAAAAAATTGATAAAAAGCGAGATAAAAAGTCAAAATTTTCAACAACAAAAACTTTTTCTCTTTCTCAATTTTTTTTTTACATCATCAAATTCCAGTTCTCATCAAATTTTGTAATGCGAACGGCAATTTGTTTTCCAGAATATAAAGGGAATTTAAATTATAATGCGAACAAGGTATTATAGCTTGTTCACACCTAGCTAATTTAACATGTTCGGACGACGAACATGTTCCGTTGGTGTTTTTGATGTTGTTTTTTCATAGTAAAAAAATTAAAACAGAAACACGTTCTTCAACATGTTTCTACAAAAACATGTTAATTTTCAGGGATGAATGAGTAATTTTTGAATAATATTTTGTTAGGCAATATTCAGTATGCATTAATTTTTACTTGGTATGTCATTTTTGACTTTGAAATTTTATAAAGGTGGAGATACACTCAAGATAAATGACAAGCGAGTTCTTAACTTTGACACGACTTCATATATTTTAATTTTTTGGGGCGCGTCAGTTCCTTTGAGCTTATCTCCGGTATTATTTGAAATTGTTTATCTGACAGAGCTAAACATGTTAACATACGAAAAACATCGTTTGAACGGTCGATTTTCCAAAGATGTTTAACTCCTTTCGAACATGTTAAATTAGCGAAGTGTGAACAAGGTATAACAGAAATATTATTAAAATATAAATAATATATTATTATTGACTATAGAAAAAATGTTTTATATAACATAATAAAAACAAAACCACTTACCTTGTCTCGGGATTACTGTCAGTTGCATATTTGGTTAAAGTTTTTGATATATCTCCATCTATTAAAATCAGTTCAGAGTTCTCACTTTCTGGATAACCGAAACCTTAAAAAAAAAATACAGTTAAAAAGATTAAAAAAAAAGTATTAAAATAAGTAGTCACTAATTTACATTTTTTTCTTTAAAGTTAATTGAAAATTTGCAAAAACTGTTTAATATATAGAAATAACAGAAAATGGAAAATAAATTGGTACTTACTTTTTGAAACAACAAAATTATTTTTTGAAAAAAAATTGAATACAAAAACTTATATGGGATCTGCGGTTGAACCTTTTTAAACTAACCTTTACTTACAAACTTAGAACTAACCTTTAAACTGACTTTTTTCATACAAAAAAAAAAAAAATAAGAAAAAAATAAGTGGAAAATTTGTCCTAAAATTTTTAAAATTATTTGATGTTAAAAGTTAAAATACCAAAACGAATTAAGACAATATCATAGTTCAATTGTCATAACAAGGCATTTGAGACAGTTGACATTAATATTCTTTTGGAAAATATATAATACCAGTATTAAGAATATAATTGATTAATATATTTGAGGAACAGAAATCAAAGGACCAACATAAACAATATTGTATTTGATGGTATATATATAGATAGATGTTCCACTTAGTGTCCTTCAAGGCACTATTTGAGAAATTCTTCATTTTGAAGGTCAATGATACAGAAATGGCCAATGTAATGTTAAAGTTGACGAAGTTTATTATACTTAATACGTAATTTCATTTATAAATGTGTTGAAAAGGATTAATATACATCTGAATAAGTTGAATTTCGTGCTTACGATGAATAAATTATGTTTCAATATTGAAAAACCGAAGTGTATGATTGTGAATTTGCAATGAAGTTTGGAAGTCGTTAAAAAATAGATGATAGGTTACATTTCAAAAATCATATAATTACCTATACGGTATTTGTAAGAAAATATTTAAAAATATTTATTTAGGTGCCTTAAAATGGCCAAGTGTTAGTCAAATATCTTAATCTGAATTTTTGTAATAAATTATGAATCGTATTCAAAATATTTATACGAAAATGTGGTGAGATTCATGATCATAATTTGACACGGTAACGCTATTGCAATTTTACGGTAATGTTTAGAGAGCATCGCTTTTCGATTTGAAACAATAAACTGTACTTAGTATTTATGTAGGCTTACAATGTAAAATGAGATTATAATTATAAATAGTTGTAAAACTAAATAAATAATACTAAGAACAATTATTAAGGCGAAAATGCTTTTTGTAGTCGAGCAAGTGCAATGTATAAAAATATCGTAAATGTATAAAAATATCGTAAAAATATCGTTCTATTTTGGAAATTATGTTTCAGCATAATTTTGTAGTACAACCTATGATCTTAAATTAAACAAACATTTTCCCAAATTGATAAGAAATGCCATTGTTCTCTGCAGCATAACAAGTTAACTCCATTTATTAGGTATCCTTAATAAATAACAATATCGAATGAATAGTAATTTTAAGTGTGCCTTTATTCCATCTTTAATGCCAAGTTGATAAAATTTGTCGTTATTGCTTAAATGTTCAAAAAAGATCAATTATATTTTAAATCTTTTGCCCTAAGGGGACTTCCAACAGATTTTTATGAGTTGAGAAACCGTTTCAATTTTGTGTGGTTTCTAAAGCAGAATGCCTTAAGCGTCTTGATCTGCACTCGTTAGAGAAGCGAAGAATAGTGGCTGGATTGGCGTTCCTGCATCAGATTATTGCTAGCACCACCTCTTCCTCTATTATACTAAGCAGAATCATGCAGTAGGGCGGTCAATGAGTAGTGTAGAGGTTTTTGGCGTTGTGGCACATTAAACAAACTAGGGCAGAAGTGTCCCAATTGAAAGAATGATGAAAGAAGCGAATATACACTGTGATATTTAAGATTTTAACATAAGTTAAGAATGTTTTGTATTTTAAACTAATATTATTATTCTTAACTGACTAAGCACAGCTTATTTTTTGCCAATATATTTATTTATTTATTTATCTGTAGCTTAACTCAAGCTCATATATACAAAGTTTAAATACATTAAATTTAAAATTTTGACAATATCACATTAGGAAACTATTAATATGAAAACAAAATGAAAATATAACATTGCACTATACATTCATTACAAAAAGATAACGATGTATTCAAAACCTGAAACATAATTCAGTCAGTCCAACAGTGGACAGAGAGTCACCGCACAAATCAACCCTCCAATCAACTCCTGTAAAGACTCTTCCTCAACGCGTCCTTACTAAGGTTAAAATTGAAATTTTCGTCATTATCATTAGCTGTTTTGATCAACCTCGACAACGGTTCACCCATGCCATAAGATGTTCGATGGTATTTTGCATTAAATAGAGGCATACTTCTGAGAGTTCTATTTGGGACTCTTATATCTATACATGCTAAGAGACTAGAACTATTTATATTACCTATGATCAGTTGGTGTAAGAACACCACATCAGCCACCTCTCTTCTACGTTCTAGTGAAAACAAGTTTAATTTCGCCAATCTCTCACTATAAGAGAGGTGATTCAGGAAAGGTGAAGCAATTGATTGAAGGCCAATCATCGCAAAGTTTGAAAATTTACGCTGAACAGACTCAATTCTAGCTATATCCGTCCTGAAATGAGGGGACCAAACCTGACTTGAAATTTCTAACAAAGGCCTAACCAACGATATATATAATGCAGACGTTATTCTAGGATTACAAAACTCCTTGGACCATCTTTTCACAAAACCCAACATAGAATTTGCCTTGCTAATCACTGCATTGTAATGATGCTTAAAATTCAATTTTGGATCACAGAAAATCCCTTGTGATGTACATGTGTTATGTACACAGAAAATCCCTTGTGATGTACATGTGTTATTTTGTATTTGATATTCAATTTTTTATGTAATCTATTATCAATTCTAGCATCAATTACATAACATATTAGTATTATAAAGTACATTGTTCTTATTTTACATTGGGTTCGATTTGAATTATGAATAAAGAATATTTTAATTTGACATAATGCGAGGAAAATCATTTAAATAGGTATCTAGATAGGTAGAAATCTATAATTGTTAAACGATACAATAATGGATTAGATATATTTCGCATCAAATTAATTAAAATTTTAATAACAAAAATTATGTAAAATTACATAGATTAATTTTGAGGCACCTACTAGGTACCTAGTGGCTACCTACATTATGACTTAAACTATACAGTACATATCTAATTACCTACCTACCTACCTATATTTTTATAAATTATGTTAATGATTTTTGTAATAGTTAAACTGGGTATACTAGGTATAGGTACCTACATTTAGAATTAGCTCTAAAGGCTTACCAATCAGTATTGTATAATTTTAGTTGGATTTTCCAAAATAGATAACTAAGTAGGTAGATAGGTACCTACCATCTATTGAAGTAACAAAAAAGTTCCGAAGGTTAACGGAAAATTTATTTTTTACAATCTAACAGTTTTGACGTCAGTGTAACACTCATTCACTTCTAAACAATAAAGAATAAAGCATGTGATGTAAAATTACTGCTGTTGACGAATTTATTCGAACCACTAAAACATATAGATAAATAATTTCTGAAATCTTTATTAATAAAATTTTTCTTTTGATTTCGCCCACTAGACAGAATTGAACAATTTTCCAGCAGCCAGATAATAAATCAGAAGGTTTTTTTTTTATTTAAAATGCGTAAAATCTAATTTTTAACTTCGAAATAAAAAATTATCAAAGTTAGAATTTTTGTTATTTCGATTGAACAAAAGACGAGGAAATGAAAAAAAAAAAAAAAAAAAGAATAAAAAAATTATGGTCGAAATTGCGTTCACTGATTTCGAATGACCGTTCGGTTGTTTTGCTTACGCCCAAAAAAATACATTCTTTCTATTAAAAAAAAAAAATTTTTTTCTTTTGTAATTTTTTTGATAAGTGCGGTTGGTTTGGCCACACAAAAATTTGAGACAAAAAAAAACCCAAAGAAAAAATATTTAAAATTTTTTTTTGCGCTTTCTTATTGTCTTTAAAAAAATGTGAAAAACTCAAAATGTTCAGTTTTATCGCTTTTCTGTTTTTAAAACACGCATTTTTTTATTTTAAAAATTAAAAAAAAAAAGTTAACTTTTAGTTTTTTACTTACTCATCGCAAGGTTTTTATACATTATGTTAATATTTTTTTTTTTTTTAAATTTAATTAATAAAACTATATTATATATATATTTATTTTTTTTTAATTTAAAGAAACAAAAAAATTAAAAAAAAAAATTAAAATTTTATTTTACAATAATGGATTGCTGTCAAACTTACTCAATAAAATTATTAATCGTATATACTTGGAGTGAGCTGTATTTTTCACGGCAATTATTTTAAAACTACGGATAATCGAATGTAGTTTACTTTATAATGGCAAAAAAACTGATGCAGTTTTATTTATTTATTATTTCTTACTTTTGTTATTCAAATCAAGATCAATCCATACAGGTTGCGTAGGTAAGGCGCCGTGACATTTGTCCGCGGGACATTTGTCCGCGATGAAATTTGTATGGAAAACTTCGCGGACAAATGTCATTTTGCAAAATGTCATTTGTCCGCGATTGTAAAATGACATTTGTCCGCCGCGGACAAATGTCCCAAAATTAGCGGACAAATGACATTTTGCAAAATGACATTTGTCCGCGATTGAATTTTCTAACTTTAGCGGACAAATGTCATTTTGCAAAATGTCATTTGTCCGCGATTGATTTTTCGAATTTTTAGCGGACAAATGTCATTTTGCAAAATGTCATTTGTCCGCGATTGAAATTTTTAATTTTTAGCGGACAAATGTCATTTTGCAAAATGTCATTTGTCCGCGATTGATTTTTCAGTTTTTTTAGCGGACAAATGTCATTTTGCAAAATGTCATTTGTCCGCGATTGATTTTTCAATTTTGGAGATACTGCAGATTACGTGAATCACTCAGAATCGTCTGAAGCTTGGAAAAGGGAAGAGGGGTAGAGTCCCCCCAAATTGTTCATACATTTTGTATATGCAATTTTTTTTTTTTGCCCGATTTTCCCCTTAAAGAGAGGGAGGTGGGGGGCGGCGGGCGGGCGGGTGGACTGGTGGTTGGTCAGTGGGATTTGCGGCTGACGCCGCAAATCCCACTGACCAACCACCAGTCCACCCGCCCGCCCGCCGCCCCCCACCCCCCTCTCTCGTTGTGCCGGTTCTGATTGGTTCACGTCATCTGCACTTTAGCCTCAAATTTTTAGCGGACATATGTCATTTTCCAAAAAGTCATTTGTCCGCGATTGCTTTTTTAATTTTTAGCGGACAAATTTCATTTTGCAAAATGTCATTTGTCCGCGATTGATTTTTTAAATTTTTAGCGGACAAATGTCATTTTGCAAAATGTCATTTGTCCGCGATTGATTTTTCAGATTTTTAGCGGACAAATGTCATTTTGCAAAATGTCATTTGTCCGCGATTAATTTTTATCGCGGACAAATGACATTTTGGAAAATGTCATTTGTCCGCGGCGGACAAAAGACATTTTGAATCGCGGACAAATGTCATTTTTATGTCCGCGATACAAAAACAAATCGCGGACAAATGTCCCGCGGACAAATGTCCAACCCCCCGTAGGTAATACGTGTTTTTATGAGAAACCATGTAACTGTTAAAGATGATGATTTTTTTTTTAAATCGACTTAAGTTTTACAATAAATTGATTCCAAATCGATCAGATACCGGATATCTAACGCAGAGTGCTTCGGCTACGAAACCACAAAGTTCAACTAAAATCGGTTCAAATTTCAAATGCGGGCGATACATGGTCCAACTTGGTTGTACAACATGTTGACAACAAGTTGTACGTTTTGGCACACATGATACAACTAAAAAATATGTATATCTAGAAATTTCAGTCCTATACAAATTGTATAAATTGAATTTTTTATTTTTTTTCATAATTATTGATATCCCAAAAAAATAGAGAACATAAAATTTCTCTATTTTGTTTTTTTTATACTCACAAAAAAAGCAAAATACAAATACATAGAAAAAATAAATAATGCACAATATCAATAATAAATAAAAATTTAGAATTTATTATTATCACTACTGGCAAAAAAATTCATTGAAGAGAATGTTTTTGAGAAATTTTTTTCTTTTTTCTCTCCGCATAATAAGACTGGGATATCAATCTAATTTTTTTAAACATTTTAGAATTTGAACTTTTTGTATGGACTGAATTTCTCTTATTTATACTTACTTTATGATACAACTTAAAATTAAAATTTTTATATTTTTTGCCAACCAACTTCCAACCGTCAAATTGTTCGGCCAACAAGTTGTCAACTTGCCCACTCACGATACAACTTGCCATGTTGTCAACATGTTGTACAACCAAGTTGGACCGTGTATGGACCGCATTAAAATAAACATACGACACTAAGCCAGTGCTGTGTCGTGTTAAAAATTAGTGTACTGCTGAAACAATTTCTTTAAAATGAAACATTTGGTCTATTTTTGCTTTCTTGGCTGAGGTATCGGTCAAAATTTGAAGTTTTGGACCACTTTTTTCTATTCGATTGACTTTAAATTTTACACTTAGACTTATTTTTCCTGAGAAAACAATTTCCAATAATTTTTGAACCACAAACTGTACTGTAATTGAGTAAAATTCATTAATTCAATTTTATAGAGAAAAATTAAAATGCATTCTCCGTTATCTACCCATTAGGAGCTGATTTGAACATTCGAAAGTTTTTAATATCTTTTTGTATTCTGATTGGACTAATAATTTACAATAATTCTTATTTTTTTTTATTATTATTTACTTTACCTTTGCAACAAAAATTTATTGTTACACCAAACACCATTGTACACCTACATATGTTTACGCTGGTTACACTTACAATAAATAGAAAAAAACAATTTCTCTGGTTCCAAATTTAAGAGATGATGTCACTTTTGCAGTTAAGAAGATTAATTTATTTTTTTTATTGTAGAAAGTAGAATAGAATCTCCAATTGAAGATTTTCAATTATTGGTTTTGACAATGGCAATTTCAGAATACCTATGAATATGAATACCTATGAATTATTTAATTAATTAAAATATAGGACAAGAATTATAATTATTATTTAATTCAGATTGCTGAAGCTAACCGCCCATTTACACAGGCTGTTTTCGAAGATTAAAATGAAGATTTTTTTTGAATGTGTGTAAAATTTGTATAAAATTTTTTCATGTAACTATAAAATGAAAAAATTTTATACAAATTTTACACAACATTCAAAAAAAATCTTCATTTTAATCTTTGAAAACAACCTGTGTAAATGGGGGGTAATAAAAACAAAGTAATTTAATAAACTAGATAATAATCGAATTTTTATTTGCCTAATTACTTGATATGCTTATCACGACACGATTCTTTCGCTACATTTGCTACACGAGTGGAAAAATTAGTGTGAATGCCTCTCTTCAGAAATGGTATTTTCTTAAGAAAAATACTTCATTAAAAAAAAAACAAAACACAATCAGAAATACAAGAATATTCTTCTACATTTATTTTTAAAATTTTATATTTATACAACTTAGCTGTTAATAATTTCTTTTCTATTACATGAAAAAAACTACTGATGATGGTTAAAATAATTAATTTCGTAATAATAATTTTTCTAAAAAATTAAACTATATATATTCATAATATTTACGAAAAAATAACATTTATTATATTATCATTATATATTTATTCATCCGTTCTCAAAACGCTATAATTTCGAACATAATGAATCAATTTTTCACTAACGATTTTTCGAAAATTTAAATTATTATTTTTTTTTTATTCGATATATGAAAAATTGTCTAAAATATAAAAGGCTCTTTTCCCGAACGGATGATTTTAAATACATGTAATTAATTATAATACGTAACGTATTACAATAAAATATATTCCTACTATTGAACAATAAATATTACTTTGAGTGAATCGTTCCTCTTTTTAAAAAGTAAAAGGAAATCCATAATTAATAATAACAGTGTTAATAATTCCTTATAAATTTAATAATTATTGGAGATGCATCAATTATATTATTAATTTAAATGCTTAAAATTATGTATAATAAATTGATTGCGATTTAGTTAAAAAAAAAAAAAAAAAATTAAAAACATTGGGAAGAATTATCAAAAAAAAAAAAACCTGTAAGTAAGCGTAAGTTAATAAGGTTTTATTCAAATATTAAAAACTATATGTAGTGAAATTTTTACAAGTTGCATAACTCGTGTAACATCATAGGTATATTTATAATGAAGTATAATAAAAAAAAATTTTTCATAATAAAATTTCAAAATAAATACATAATCATTTATTCGAATAAAAAAATTAATTCTTAAACTGGAAATTATTCTTTAACAGTAATATTTTTGTAATATTGTTAACAAATTTATATTATAACAAACATTTTTTCATCAATAATAAGCACGAAAATAAAATTTATTTTCGTTTTTTATAATTATTTGCTATAATAGTATCCACATATCTTTACTTAAGACAATTTTCTTTTAAAGTAAAAACCTTAAAAAAATTGGGATAGTTATTTTTTTTTTTTTGTAATTAATTTTTTTGAACCATAAAATTTTGTAATTTAATTATATTTTCACATTTATAAATACCAAAATAATGTTAAAAAAAAATAAGAATTCTAATATTTTAGGTTCAGGTTAAAAATATTTTGTTGTTTACGTACATGAATTTAAATAACCAAACATATATCCAGTATTTTTTTTGTAAATATCTTAAATAGTTTTATACTTAAAGTTGTTTGATTTTAATTTTGCTTAAGACCGCGCCGATCGACTGTCGAATTTAAGATCGAATACTGCGTGGCAAGGCCAAATAAAAAATCATAAATTGCATTGGATAACGTATACACAAAAATAAATAAGATTTGATTTTTGCTTTGCGACATTGCAGTAAAAATTGCTTAATTAAATATATTTAAAACTAAGCGATCAATCGTTGCCATATTTGCACAGAAACATGTCCAAACATTTTTTAATAGTTAAAATAACCAATTTTTTTTATATATGTGGAAAATGTGGAAAAGGTCGAATTATATATTTTTTTTTGTGGCGAAAATAAGTGGTCAATCTTAATAAAAATTTGCACAAAGCCTTAAAATGACAAAAGGAACGTTATGGTATTTTTTTAAAAAATCTCACGATAAAAATTTTAGGTCAGGTCCTACCTTAAAAATTTGAAAAAATATATTTTTCTATTAAGGCCAAAAATCATAAAATTTATGAAGAATAATTTTGAATTTAACTTCTACTTCCGTTCAATTTCTTCCAAAAAAATGATAACACCATCATAAGCTTTCTCTTTAAAAAAATTTAAAATCTTAGCACCATATTATTGAATACGTATTAAATACGTACAATTCATATATAATATAATATCTTATGTGTACATGATGAATGAATATTTGAATACATTATTAAATATTATATAGACATTATTGAAAACTATATTATAATTATAAATATATTAAAACAGAAATAGTTTTCTTGTTTGCAATACGTGAGCACCACGTTTTCCCAAACGAGCAGTCAGAATGTTCGTTTGTTTTATTGAGGCGAGGTCCTTATTTACACATTCGTCAAAAAAAAAAAAAAATAAACTAATTTAAAATAATGCTATTTTTTTTGCTTTTTAAAAGCGAATTGAATATTAATTATTTTTTTGATACAAGCTTGAAAATTTTTATTTTATTTACTTATTTGAATTGTTTCGTCTACTGAGGCTGAAGAGTTCATATTTCAGCCTCAATGGACGAAAAACATTCAGATGAAGATAAAATAGAATTTTTCAATTTCGTAACAAAAAAAAATTAATTTAAAATAGCCAACTTATCAAAGTAAAATTTCTTGTACTGTATATTTAGAATACATGGCACCAAAGATTGCGATTGCACATTCGTTGCCCTGTTCTGATTAAGTATGATTTCCTTTATTTTTTTTTTGTGTGAGTAAAATTAAAAAATTTGTGATATAGTATTTCGATTTAAAAAAAAAAAACTCCACAAATATTCCGGAATTTCGATTGCCATTCACATTAGTGTGGAAAAAGAACTGTAATATATTGGCAATCAAAATATGAACAGAATGAGTAAACAACATTTTATATATACATATACATCAATATGCATAAATATAATATGTACATATAAATATAATTTCTAGTAATGATTCGATCAATTTTTATAAACTCAACAAAAGAGGTTTGTTAAAGAAATTGAGGAAGTTAAGGTGGGAATTAAAATGCAAGTGTTCAAAATTAAAAATATTTTAACTACTACTTTTTTTAAAAATTTGAAACAAAAATTGATCTAATTTAATTATTTTCGAGAGCAAAATGAGCTTTTAGTTTACGAAATTTATTTTCGCTATTAATTTATGTACATACATACATACGTACATAGTTGTAGGTAAATGGTAAACTAAACTTAAGTCTGATACATTATACATACGTAGTATAAAAAAAACTTTAAATTATTTTTACATTTTTTTTAAACGTAATACAGTTTTTTTTTTCTATACATTGAATGTTTATTTCCAAACATAAATTTATAATAAAAAAAATTACCATTTTTTTTACAGAACATGATAATACAACTGCTTATTAATCCAGGATTTGTTAAGAAATCAAAAATGTTTGCAGAAAATTTTGAAAATATCTCTACTACACTAGGATTGTTTCTCGAAATAGTGTAAAGTTTTTTGTTTTCTTGTTTTAATCAATTTTTCGCTTGGGGGCAATGTAAAGTTTCAGACTAATTTACTTTAATTTTAAATGATTGTAATATCCAGCAACAATCCCACTCAATATTGATAAAACGCGTTAATAAATTTTTTTTAAAATGTTTGCGTTTATCTGTTAAAAACAAGTTCTGGAATCTTTATGAAATTGAATGAAAATAATTTGAAAATAAAAACTTGAATAGAAACAAAATTATTGAAGTTTGAAAAATAAAAAAAAAAAATATATTCAAATAACGATGGATAATTATTGCCTATAATTCATGGAAATAAAAATGGAATTAATTGGCGAACGATAAATTTCTGAAATCAATTCGCCATTACCCATGTAAAAATATATTTCAGAATCGAAGTATTAAATTTTTTTTACATATTTTAACTAGGACAATAAATGTAAAAAAAAATTTATTTTCAGGATTTTTGTTTGTATTATGTTTAGGCAATAAACAATGTTGCTTAATCTTCTACTTAATTTTATTTTAACTGTCAAAACAATTCGATTTCACTTTCACTAAAGGTAGAATTAAAATGGAATTTATGTATGTAATTTTTGGTAAGTTTTGACATAAGAAAATTATATTTATATAAAAAAAAAAAGAATGTACTGGAAACAAAATTGCTGTTAAAATTATCAAAATTTTAAATTCAATTTAAAAATGTTTTTTCTTCATTTTAAACCGGGTTCTATTTTCGGTTTTAGCAAGGGCATGTTATTGTAATTGCGTTTTCTCTTACTATTTTTGTCAGTGTTGTTAAATGGATTTAAATAAATTTGATTAGAAATTGAACGGTCTTTATCGTCCTTCCTGCTTCTTAATTTTCGGTATTCCGTTGGAGCCTCTGGATTATTTACAGATTTTTTCACATAATTTCGTTTATTATTTCTTACTGGCTTATCATTCATAGCAATGCTTAACCGTTTAATTTCATTAGACGTTTTCGACAGACCCAAACGTCTTTTAGCAATTTTTTTTCTGGTTTGCTTTGCTGAAGTTTTAGGTAACTTTGCTGGACTATCTTTCTGAGAATTTGTTGCTTTTAAATTAATTGCATTTTTATTTAATACAATTAATCTAGATGATTGTACAGGATGTGTTTTGTTAATATTTTGCATCAGCTCTATATCGCTACATGGAGTTAAATTATTAAAGCTGTAGCCATTGATGTAAACCATTGAATTATCATTTAATGGAAATTTTTTCTCTCCAGAACTATTTGGTCCAGATGGTGTTGATGTAAATGGAACTTTTTTTGTAAATACATCTAATTCTTCTAAAACGCAATGAAAATTTTGTTTTATTTATAAATCTCAAGATAAAACCAAAAGCATTAATTCAAACATATATAAACTAGATAAATAAATGGGTTGATAAAACACGAACTTAGTTCATTTTTATTTTTCCCAGTATAACACGGGGTTACCTTCTCACATAAATAAATAATCTTCTCACATAAAAATTAACTAAAATATATTTATATAGACTTATCTAAATTATTTCTTTTAAGTTGTTCTTCAACATGAAAAAAGTAGTTAGGCCTTATTGCACAAATTTATTAAAAATCAATCAGATTTTATTTCGCATTGAGATCAGAAATATTTGAATGTGAAATAAGGTTTATTAGTTAGTTATTTCGTTCGAATTTATAGCATTAATTTTATTTATATTTTCAATATATAGTGGTAACTTAAGGAAAACAAACCTGGTTCTTTTTTAACGATCATTGGCATTATTGGTGGAGTATTGGTTTTTGGGGGAGGTGGTGATAATTCATTTGCAGAAGCAAATGTGTTCCTAGAAGCTTCATGATTCAACAAAACTGTGTTAATGGATCCCATGGTATCATTTAGAATATTTGGAGCGGGCTGATTAGATGTGATTCCATTTTCAATATAGTATTGTCGCAATTTAGTATCATTTTCAACCGCATGTCTTTTGAAATCATATGCAACATTCAAATGTACGATACATAAATCACATAATAATCGCGGCAAATCATCATTTTCTTCTATCTGAAATTATATAAGAAATTAGTATTTTTGCTTTGAGTTTTTAAAATATTTTCCTTTTCGAAAATATTTTTTGTGAATATTATGTAACATATGTTCATATGCAATTATGCATGCATATAATTTTGAATAATTTTTTAGTTTTAGTTGATTCTGATGAAAATTAGTATAAGAGATGGGTAAATGTTTACGTCGTTATATGTTTAGCCCTGAGAATTCAATCTTTGTTGTAATTGCTGTAATTTTTTTTTTAACTGTTCTAAGGTGTATGAACTTAATGTGCCTCAAAATGAATATTTCATTAGTTTTTGAATATTAATGGACAAATCTAAAACGTTTTGCTCCAAATGTTTAAAGCAAGCAAAAAATTGTAATCAAATAATGCTCATGAACTATTAAAATACTTTCTTTTTCTAGTACTTGAATAAAACTATATAATTATTTCTTAAAGCATTGCACAATCACATTAAAAAACTAATGGTAATCCTATTTTGAACCACTATGCAGAATGTAAATGTGTACATACAAAAAAGTAATACAGTAATCATTTTTTTTATTTTATATTGACAGGAAGGAATTTATATAATATATAACTTACTTTCATCATTGACACATAACGTAACTTCTCTAACAATCGAAAAGAATTTTGTCCTTGAACATAAAATATATCTCGAGATCCTAGCTTCATGCACACCTAAAAAGAAATGTTAAAAATACTTGTAGGCATTTGCAGTTCTATTATATTGAACCATTTCATGTTTTTTGTTCAACGTTTTACAATTTTATTAAGTTTTACAATTTGTTTAATTTTTGTATGTTTCTCGTTTATGGGGAATCACTGATTCAATTTTTCTGTCTATATAGATTTTTTTTTATGTTAAATTTTGAGAAAAATACTTTTCAAAAGTCTACATTTGAAACTTTCTAATGACGCTTCGCAGAAATTTACCAGTAATGCCATTTGGAATTGAATGTATATACATAATTGTAACGATACGATGATGGAATGTGTCGAAAATCCTCTTCGAAATTAAAAATAATCATCATGGAAATATCGCGTTTTCGTTTTGTTTTTTGGCCTTTTTGTCAGTTTCCTTCAGATTTTTGACACTTTCCATCATTAAAACGACAAAACTGAAAATATTAAAACTATCTGAATCATTGATCATTATTGGTAAATTTGTGTGACTCGCCATTAAAATGCTCAAAATGTATGTAGGTTAGGTAGGTGCAGTGCATAGATAGATTTTTGGAAAATAAGAATGAGAAAAATATAGAAATACATATCAATAAAAAAAAAGAGTGGTTGTATATTTAAGCATAGCAGTGTATCTGTATAAAAAAGAATAAGTATAATAAATAATGGTAAAAAACGACGAGAATTTCTAATTAGAATACAAACAATAGTTTAATAGTGCTACTCTTTTTTTGATACTTTTTGATACTAATGATACTGTTGTAATGTAATTAACTTAAAGTTCCTGATTATTCCTAAACTTCTTAATTTATTTTAATAAAATATTGCGATTTGTCATTTCATTTTTGTAGTAGTTATCAAAATAGAGAATTAATGTGTAATTATTATTTAAAACAGAGTTTCATTGCTTAATTCTTCTTAAAGAACTGGGTGGCTGAGAATAGAAGAAAATGGATAGGTAGGTAGGTAAGTACTTTTTTTCTTTGTTCTACAATTTTTTTCAAGTAAAATAAATTAAAATTAAAACAATTAGGGAATTATGTAAAAAAAATGTATGAAAAATTCAAAAATCATAAATTTATATTCCTAAATGTTAGAACCTATTCTAGAACGAACAACCAGTTCAAAGTTAAAAAATGAGAGAACTGGGTACCTACTTTACATGGGGCAACCGATTTAGGTATTTACTTACCTATTTAATTGAAAAAGTAGATTACTAGGTAGGTACCTATGACCTAAACATTAAACTGTTAGAGGTAACGATTTTTTTCAAATCTTATGTTCATTATGAGTGGTAAATAAAAATTCTAGGTATATACCTACCTATGGCTTCCACTCCCAAATGAAGTTAAAAAATTAAATACCTAGGTACCTAAATTATAGGCACCTACTTATTTTAATGGGATAATTAGATATTTGTTTTCAGATTTAAAAACAAAATTAATAAAAACAAAAAAAAAATCTGGAAAATTTGGCAATTTGGCAATGAGGACCATTTTGTGCTTTTGTATTTTTTTTTTATTTAATTAAACCACTGATGGACCATGGATTGGTTCGGATTTTTTCGGATGGTCAAAAGTTTTAATAGATGAGAAAAATAAATAAAAAATTACCTACTCGACAACATTTTGTGTAATCCGTTGTGTACATATTTTTTTTTTTTTATCCTCAAATATTTATTAAAGCAACGAAATTATTTTTTTTTAATTAATTTTTATTAAAAACAGTAACAGAATTCAGAATAGAACAGTACTTCTATACTATTTATATTAATTTCTTTTCTATTAGAATTTTCTCTTTGTACAAAAAAACGCAATAGAATAAATAACCATTATTAACTCTATATCAGACTATGACGTCGATCGATTTTTTTCGATGGCGACTGACGATTTTTTCCTTCGACTGCTACGGCCAGTCGAATTGGAGAAAATCAAGGAAAAGAAAGCCGTTAGAAGATAAAATGTATATGAACCAGAGAACTGCGTAATACTATTCATAAACAAAAACAAATCACTCGCAATATTTCAATACAGAATAATACCAATTACAGAAAAAAAAAATGAGCTATTCATATTCTACTTGCACATAAGAAACACTTATATTACATTGACTTGTAAAACAACAATATCTACTCAATACCACTTGATGTTGATTTGTTTTTGTTATGAATGCTATGAATGCAGCAAGTGCCTAATATAAAAACAATACGTATGAATGAAAAAAATATCATCTAATTAAGTATAGGTACATTTTTAACAGTTTTTTTAGGAAATTTTTAGGAAATTTTTACGAAATATTTAATTTTTTTTTAGGAAATTAAATTTCCTTAGAAGATTACCCAATGCATTCAATATACGCAATACATATTTCACTATTCACTATACTTGCGAATAGAAATTTGACTTGATACAAAAAACTCAATACAATTCTAATGTATTGAAAAAATATTATGAATCATATATTCACACTTGTTTCTATTTTGAGTTGAACTATTCATATATTGAATAAATCAAGTGTATTCACGAGTGATTTGTAATACAAGTGTACTCATGCATTTCTCTGATATGAACCGAATCTTAATATAAACAATCTATAAAATGATTTTGACGTCCATCGTGTTTTAATCAATCTAATCCACGATCTAATCTATGAAGACAAAATTTGAATTACCTGGGGATTATACTAGACAGTAAAACTGTCTTGACGAAGACAGTGTTTATGTGTGTTGATGAATTTCTATTACTTATTTTAAATTCACTGTCTTCTCTGCTGTCCGGCCGGATTTAAATCTGGACAACAGAGAAGACTTTGAAAAAGACAGTACAGTCAGGAAAAAATTAAAAACAAAAAAAATGTGTGAATGCCAAAGAAAAAATTTAAATAAATGCCGTAATTTTATTTTCTTTACTGTACATAATAAAAAAAAATGACAATTATGAAAAATAATAAATTTTCTGATAAAAAAAATCTGGACAATAAAAAAGACACCCAATTCACTGTCCGGTTTTTTTCCTTACAAACACATACAAAAAACTAATCAACGATCCACTGTCCGGACAGTTTACTGTCCAATATAATCTGGGGTTAAGGTGTGAACAAAGAAAGTGAAATATATAAAAAACTATGCAGCGCCCATCGGCGCAATAATTCATATATTAGACCAGAAGGGGACATATTTTTTTTCCTTAAAAAGTGGCCAAGCGATTCAGCCGATGAATTTTACCTAGTGGCTGGTCGGCGGCGACTGAAAGACACGAAAAGCGTCGTTGTTGCTCTAATTTATATATAACTTCTTTTCTTTCACAATGACGTTGACGTTTCTGTTTTTCAATATTCGTAGCTCAGTTTATGTAGCCGCATATGTTAAACCTTTTTATTAGACCTCTCTTATGCTTTGGTTAAACTCGACGTGACGGACACGGCGAAGTAATTTTATAAACACAAAAGACTTTTTGATTATTTTTTCCTTACCCCCAGATTATATTAGACAGTAAACTGTCCGGACAGTGGATCATTGTATTAGTTTTTTGTATGTGTTTGTAAGGAAAAAAAACCGGACAGTAAGTTGGGTGTCTTTTTTATTGTCCAGATTTTTTATATCAGAAAATTTATTATTTTTCATAATTGTCACTTTTTTTTATGATGTAATAACTTCGCTACACTTCAGGTTACAAACACAGAATTCCATGTTTTGCAGAAAAATATGGGTTCGTTCTGTGTTTGATACTTGGTTTGCCATATAAAATTTTTTTTTTTGAAGTGAAACTTCTTTAGAGGCATTGTGATTGAGAGTGAAAAAAATGTAAGTGTCAAAATCCGAACGGCTATTGTCAAAATCCGAACGATTATTGTCAAAAAAAAAGGCAAAAAAAAAAAAACAATAATAAAAAATTTTGTGAAATAAAGACGAAAGAACAAAAAAACAATATGAATTTCCGGGAACCAACAAGTTTTTTTTTTGGCACAAACCTTTTTTATTTTCAAATATTTTTCCAATTATATTTTTATTTTTTAACCACAATTTTCTATTTTTCGTTCACAATTTTGTGCACTTAGCACTAATTTTTTTTTTTCATATCCGCGAAAAGAAAAATTATACAATTTTTTATTTAATGCAAAAAAAAAATAATTTTTTTCCAAATCGATTTGAAAAAAAATTAAAAATTTTCATTTAAATTTATTATGTTTCATTATTTTCATAAAATTAATTTAAAAAAAAACCACTTCTAAAACTTTTCATGGCATTTCTGCTGTCATGAAAATAAAAAGAAAAGAATAAAATAAACAATGATAATTTATATTGTGTTCTCTTTCTAATTGTATTGAATTAACAGATGTCCCTCTAGTGGATGGTTTTTATAACTAGATTATTCGATTCAATTTTTGATGAAACTGAACCCTAACCAAGTGGTTAGATGAAATGAGAAAAAAATTTTTCTATATGTAATTTGTAGTTTGTTAGTGTAATTTATTTTTGACATTAAATCACACTAATAAAATGCAGGAGGAATATGTTTATTACAATTCCATTTCAGAAGAAGTACTAATAAACATGAAATTTTTCAGGCATATTTGAAAAAGTTATTTTAGGTTAAACTTTTCGGGCAACAAAAAGAAAACATGATTTAAGCCACGCTGCTGTTTTTTCATACATTATTGTCGCTAATAACCGGAATTGTGTTTACAGCTTAAAATATAGTAGAAATCATCTGCAATCAGTGTTGCCATAAATCTAGCCATTTTGAAATAATTTTATGCCACTAAACTTTTTGAGCTTAAAAAGTATTTTAGAATTTTTAAATGCTTTTATCTCTAATATGGTCTTCGCATTAGTGGAATATGCTGTTTTCCGGAATATTTCAGGAAAATGAACTGGATTTTTCATATAAAAATATATTCCGGAATATGTATATTCCACTTTCATATTCTAGTTTGTCAGGGTTAAAATGCTATATTTATAGTTACTTTCACTCACTTTTTGAAATTTTATTATAGTTGGCAACAATTTTTTTTGTCAAATTCGAGTAAAATGAAAAAAAAAAACAAAACTTTCATATTCTAGTTTGTCAGGGTTAAAATGCTATATTTATAGTTACTTTCACTCACTTTTTGAAATTTTATTATAGTTGGCAACAATTTTTTTTGTCAAATTCGAGTAAAATGAAAAAAAAAAAACAAAATAAAATTGATAAAAAGTGAGATAAAAAGTCAAAATTTTCTACAACAAAAATTTTTTCTCTTTCTAAATTTTTAAATTCCACTTCTCATCAAATTTTGTAATGCGAACGGTAATTTGTTTTCCAGAATATAATTGGAATTTAAATTAGAATGCGAACAAGGTACAAGCAGTCGCTGGGTTTTAATTTTTTCTAAGCCGCCGAATTCCCCAAAACAAGTAATTTTAAGTCGCTGGCCGCAGCATTCGAAGGGCAAAAATCAACTAGTCGCCGTCGAAAAAATCGATCGGCGTCATATCTTATATGCACTTGGCCATTTTAAATATTTATTTAGCCTTCCCAGAAAATACTACTTGCCATGAAGTTTCACTTCTTCCGTGTGTCCCGAGACTCACATATGTTTTTTTTTTTCATGGTTTGAAAGTCGGTTCGACACAAACCTAGAAATTTTACTACATAGTTTTATTGCATTTCAAAAAAAAAAAGGTATAACCTGTCAATTTGCAGAAAATTTACAGAAAAAATCATACTTTAAAATGCTTCGATATAAAAAAAATAATAATAAATTGTAGGTTATCAAAAAAGAAAATAAATTAAAATATTTTTAAAAAAAAATTGAATATTATTTTTATTTTACATTATTTCTTTAAATTAAAAAAATTCATTTTTTTTTTTTTAATTACGAAAAATTAAAATTTTATTTTACAAAGAATTTTTTTTTAATTTTACAAAGAATTTTTTTTTAATTTCAAACCAAACCATCTTTTATAAGTGTGTCACCCCATTCGCCAACCTATTTTCAAACCAAGAAATTCATGGTTGCTAACCTGAAGTGTAGCGAAGTTATAAAGGAAAAAAAAAAAAATACGGCATTTATTTAAGTTTTTTATTAGCAATCATAAGTTTTTTTTGTTTTTTAATTTTTTCCCGACTGTACTGTCTTTGTCACTGTCTTCTCTGTTGTCCAGATTTAAATCCGGACAGCAGAGAAGACAGTGAATTTAAAATGAATAAAATAATAAAAATTCACCAAAACATATAAATACTGCTTCGTCAAGACAGTTTTACTGGCTAGTATAATCCCCAGGTTATCAAAATGACGTTATCAACGTTTTCGGCTTGTTTTGATTTACTTCAATTATTCTAGAGTATAAAAGAGAATGCTTTACTAGGTGTCTACATTAGCGTATTTTTCCTGCATTCGATTTTGTTCTTTAAATGCATTCGTGTATCTTTATACAAAATCCAAAATCGCAGCAAAATACGGCACTCCGAAATAATTTATACGGACATAATTTATACGAGAAAAACGACATTGTTCATACGATAATAATGTCGTTTGAAAGCGACATTATTTATACAAAAAAAAACGTCATTATTCATACGATAAATAATGTCGTGTTTTTTTTTGTATAAATAATGTCGCTTTTAAAACGACATTATTTATCGTATGAACAATGTCGTTTTTTTATCGTATGAATAATGTCGTTTTTAAAACGACACTATTTATCGTATGTGAGTAAAAAAGATAAAATATTTGTGAGGTAGACACACGGGAAGGGGGGGCAGCAGGGCGGCGGGCGGGCGGTTGGTCAGTGGGATTTGCGGCTGGCGCCCTTCCCGTGTGTACCTCACAATATTCGCAGTTATGTCAGTTCACCTACATTTTGTACGGCCAACATTCGTTTTTACTCACATACGATAAATAGTGTCGTTTTAAAATTGACATTATTCATACGATCAAAAAACGACTTTATTCATGTAGAAATAATGTCGTTTAGAAGCGACATTATTTATACGAAAAACAAACGACTTTATTCATATGATAAATAATGCCGTTTTAAAAGCGACATTATTTATACGAAAAAAAAACGACTTTATTCATTTATAAATTATGACGTGCCTGAAAGCGACATAATTCATTTGTATGGTAGGAATAATGTCGTTTTTTCGTATAAATTATGTCCGTATAAATTATTTCGGGACCCCGCAAAATACGCATGTTGATTTTGAATAATTTTTCAGCATGCGTATTTTTTGACATTTCTCACAAATTTTGTTTTTTTTTATTAATTTGTCATTTAAATCAAGTAAAAAAATCAAGTATCAAGTATAAATCAAGTATAAAAATCGTATGCTGTAAATTTAACCCAATTACATATTGAGCACACACAAATACTAATAAATGAAACAGAAAAAATACAAACATTCATAAATACGCGCGATTCTAAATCGCTAATGTAGATACTTAGCCTGTTAATTTTTTAACGAAATAAAAGTATCTACCTAAATTTCGTCGACACATATTCCAATATGACAATTTCGTTGTTTGTCAGGCGTGATTGACGTCCGTCATTTACATAGAGGCTATCTTATCTCCAGCACAAGAAATAAAAATTGACAAGACACGTCACTTCATAATTAAAATCTCATATTATTAATTTTACTACTGCTACAGCACTATTAGCGATACGATTACGAAGAAATTTAATTAAAAATTAAATAATTAATAAAGAATGAATATAATTTTCGCCTCACTTCTTCTGTTAAGTTTTTGCAGCAGCATTTATGGTCTATATTTTCACATTGGTGAAACTGAGCGAAAATGCTTCATAGAAGAAGTTCCTGACGAAACACAGGTTCTCGGTAAGGAGACATTGCCATTTATATTATTTTAGAAATGTTGAAACCTGGTGCCCCAGATCGGATTTGACAATTGGCTGTAATAATAAATTGTAGCAATGTAGAATATTAAAATTCAATGAATAAAGCTTCCTAAGATCGGATTTGGAAATCGATATAAATATTAGTTCATAGCGGCTTCATAAATCAGTATCTACCCAATTTGTTCATTTTTAATAATAGGTACCTGGGAAGAACCTATAAAACTATTCGAAGAGCGAAAAATTTAATGATCATTATAGTAGGTATAACCCATGCAGTAGGTACACCATTGGTATAATATAATAGGCACCTAACTATCATGTTTAATTCATTGATTTAAAATTAAATAAACATTTCAATACACATATATTTATGTGAACTGTTCAATCAGTGATGATTAGTAGCAATTATGGCAATATATTTTAGGTAAATCAACAAACAGGGACGCCACGTAGGTACCTACCTAGATAATTATCATATTGAATTTAAATGTATTTCACTTATGTATAAAATTCTTTCCCACATTTGGGCGCCAACAGTCTTCTACTCATGTTTTTGATTACAATCAACCGACATAATGTATTAAGTCGTGCAAGTTTATTAAAACTTATTTATTTAATAGCTTAGAATGCTACAAGTCATTTATAACTACATCACAATTTATTTATTACATTGCGTTTAAATTCCAAAGTATCTAGGTACCTATTATAAAATTAAACAAAAAAAAAACATGCTATCTTTGTCTAAAATTTCTTATATTTGGCGTTTACCATCTCATTCCTTCTATTTTCTTTGATAACACATAGTTATGCTTGCAGTTAATGGTTTTTAAAATATTTATTTTCAGTCAACTATAAAGTAGAGCTTTACGATCCCAGATCAGGTGGGTTTATGAAATCCAGTCCTGGTATAGGAATGCATGTTGAAGTTCGCGATAGCGATGACAAAGTAATTTTGTAAGTACTAAACTTCATGTTTCTTTCACATTCATAATATAACTTAATCTAATTAATTTTTAGATCAAGGGTTTATAGTTCAGAAGGAAAAATTTCATTCACCTCTCATACGCCGGGAGAACATGTAATTTGCTTATATTCTAACAGTACAGCTTGGTTTAGTGGAAGTCAATTACGTGTGCACTTGGATATTCAAGTTGGAGAACATGCTATAGATTATGCTAATGTCGCACAAAAAGAGAAATTGACTGAATTACAATTACGTATTCGTCAGCTATTAGATCAAGTAGAACAAATTACAAAAGAACAAAATTATCAACGTTATCGTGAAGAACGTTTCCGTCACACAAGTGAGAGTACCAACTCCCGAGTTCTGTGGTGGTCGTTAGGACAAACAATTGTTTTACTTGTTATGGGAATTTGGCAAATGAGACATCTCAAGAGATTCTTTGAAGCTAAAAAATTAGTTTAAATTTTCAGTTTCCTTAAACAGAGTTCTTAAATAGAAGTATAGCAGTATTTTACTTAAATTTATTAGTAATTGTCATTAATTTTGAATATTTTAAAGAAACCACTTTTATACTTTTATACCTGCTCAAAAAGGAATATTCTGAATTTTTCTTTTATTCAAAATTGTAATGTAACATAGATCAAAACAAAGTATTAGTGATATAATATCAATATAAATTTTAGGTCAAACTGAAATTACCAATCTATATTTTCTTTTCAAATACCTACAATTTTTTTCTAGATGTTAAAGAAATTTCTTGATGTAATTAAAAATAGTTTTTGAAAAATATAATTTAAATGGAACATCAACACTGGTTTTTCTATAAAAATAATGTAGTTAATCCTTCAGCGCTAAGAATAAATGAGTTATTTTTTAAAATAGTTGAAGTAGGTAGTTATTATAAGTATCCTGTTTTTAAAATGTCAGTAGTGCACCGTCTTGTGTAAAAAAAGAAAATCTCGTAGAGATAAGAATCAACAAAATACTTTTGTATGAAAAAATGAGGTACTTTTCCGTTAGCCGGGCGCTTTTTGCGGCGCAAAAAAATTTTACGGCGCACATGTATGGCGCGAAAAATGTTAGTGAAAAATGGTTATTTAAAATGAATAGTTTTTTCGGGTATCCTGTACATTTCTGCACAACAGTTCCCGTCCTATTCGGATCGCGCAAAGCGCGCCAAGGCAAAATAAAAAAAAAAAAACTTCATTTTAAATTACCATAAGTTTTCACTAACATTTTTACACGAAAAAACTATTAATTTTAAATTACCATAAGTTTTCACTAACATTTTTGGCGCCGTAACGGAAAAGTACCCGGCTAACGGAAAAGTACCAAAAATTATTGTAAAAAGGGATTAAAGCAAATTTATATTCAATGCAGTCGATTTTTTTTCGTAAAAATTAATATTAATTGTATAATAAATTGAATTTAATAATTAGGTAGGTACATTTTTTTTGTTTTAATCCTATTTTACAGGCCAATCTTTAAGATTCCTATAGGAATTTACATATATGTAGTTGTAGTTTCATACATTTATATGATTTTTATGCCAACGAAATGCTTGTTTGAACGGATTTGTTTTTATACTTTGTGTAGAGGGCTTGAAATTTATGTCGGTGCTATATCATGTGCCAATAAATCTTAAGGTGCTTATAGACGGGTTGAATTTTTATTCAACTTGTCTACAACTTTTTGAAAGTTTCTACTGACGTATATCATAAAGGAAGTATAATATAGAGTAACTATGTCAAACAACTTTTGAAAATATCGTTTTTATTTTTGAAGTTTATACTTCTTTAGGCGCGGTGTATGATATAAATGAGTAATTCTGTAGGGGGTAAAAATTATTTTACTCATTCGAATTTCGAGTTAAAAAAAAACGACATGCTGTACCGTTTGAATACTCAAAAAAAATGAGTCCACTCAATAATCATTTGTTATTTATAAAAACAAAATAATTTAGCGCGAAAAATTTAAATTCAAATTATTTTTAAAAATCTTTCGTTTACAAATTTTTTAAAATTTAAATTTTTTTTCAAATTAGGTAGTTCAATAATCATTTGTCATTTATAAAAACAAAATAATTTAGCGCGGAAAATTTAAATTCAAATTATTTTTTAAAAATTTTTCGTTTACAAATTATTTAACAACTAAAATTTATTTTTCAAAATAGGTAGGTCCGGTGAAATAAAGATTACCTGCCAAAAATTTTTGGGGCAGGGACCTACGGTTAGGTCGTGCCGGCTCAAAATATGTTTAAAAAATTTTTTCCTCGGGTGAAATAATTAGATTACCTGACCAAAAATTTTGGGTACGGAGCTACAGTTAGAGTCTTCCCGCCTCAAAATATACCAAAAAAAATTTTTTTTAATATAGGTAGCTCGGGTGAGAAATAAAGATTACCTGCCCAAAAAAAAGGAAGGAAGTGAGGGGGGCAGTAAGGGCTGAAGAGAGGTCGGAATGGAGGGCGGAAGGGAGGGCGGAAGGAAGGGCGGAAGTTAGGGCGGAAGTTAGGGCGGAAGTTAGGGCGGAAGTTAGGGCGGAAGTTAGGGCGGAAGTGAGGGCTGAAGTGAGGGCTGAAGTGAGGGCTTAAGTGAGGGCGGAAGTGTGGGCGGAAGTGAGGGCGGAAGTGAGGGCGGAAGTGAGGGCGGAAGTGAGGGCGGAAGTGAGGGCGGAAATAAGGGCGGAAGTGAGGACGGAAGTGAGGACGGAAGTGAAGACGGAAGTGAGGACGGAAGTGAGGGCGGAAGTGAGGACGGAAGTGAGGGCGGAAGTGAGGGCGGAAGTGAGGGCGGAAGTGAGGGCGGAAGTGAAAGTGGAAGTGAGGGCGGAAGTGAGGGCGGAAGTGAGAGTGGAAGTGAGGGCGGAAGTGAGGGCGGAAGTGAGGGCGGAAGTGAGGCCGAAGTGAGGGCCGAAGTGAGGGCGGAAGTGTGGGCGGAAGTGAGGGCGGAAGTGAGGGCGGAAGTGAGGGCGGAAGTGAGGGCGGAAGTGAGGGCGGAAGTGAGGGCGGAAGTGAGGGCGGAAGTGAGGGCGGAAGTGAGGGCGGAAGTGAGGGCGGATGTGAGGGCGGAAGTGAGGGCGGAAGTGAGGGCGGAAGTGAGGGCGGAAGTGAGGGCGGAAGTGAGGGCGGAAGTGAGGGCGGAAGTGAGAGTGGAAGTGAGGGCGGAAGTGAGGGCGGAAGTGAGGCCGGAAGTGAGGGCGGAAGTGTGGGCGGAAGTGAGGGCGGAAGTGAGGGCGGAAGCGAGGGTGGTAGTGAGGGCGGAAGTGAGGGCGGAAGTGAGGGCGGAAGTGAGGGCGGAAGTGAGGGCGGAAGTGAGGGCGGAAGTGAGGGCGGAAGTGAGAGCGGAAGTGAGGGCGGAAATCAGGGCGAAAATCAGGGCGAAAGAGAGGTTGATAGTTAGGGCAGAAGTGAGGGCGGAAGTGAGGGCGGAAGTGAGGGCGGAAGTGAGAGCGGAAGTGAGGGCGGAAGTGAGGGCGGAAATCAGGGCGAAAATCAGGGCGAAAGAGAGGTTGATAGTTAGGGCAGAAGTGAGGGCGGAAGTGTGGGCGGAAGTGAGGGCGGAAGTGAGGGCGGAAGTGAGGGCGGAAGTGAGGGCGGAAGTGAGGGCGGAAGTGAGAGTGGAAGTGAGGGCGGAAGTGAGGGCGGAAGTGAGGCCGGAAGTGAGGGCGGAAGTGTGGGCGGAAGTGAGGGCGGAAGTGAGGGCGGAAGGGAGGGTGGTAGTGAGGGCGGAAGTGAGGGCGGAAGTGAGGGCGGAAGTGAGGGCGGAAGTGAGGGCGGAAGTGAGGGCGGAAGTGAGGGCGGAAGTGAGGGCGGAAGTGAGGGCGGAAGTGAGAGCGGAAGTGAGGGCGGAAGTGAGGGCGGAAATCAGGGCGAAAATCAGGGCGAAAGAGAGGTTGATAGTTAGGGCAGAAGTGAGGGCGGAAGTGAGGGCGGAAATCAGGGCGAAAATCAGGGCAGAAGTGGGGGCGAAAGAGAGGTTGATAGTTACGGCAGAAGTGAGGACGGAAGTGAGGGCGGAAGTGAGGGCGGAAGTGAGGGCGGAAGTGAGATTGGAAGTGCGGGCGGAAGTGAGGGTGGAATTACCTGACCAAAAATTTTGGATAGGGAGCTATGGTTAGGGTCTTCCCTGCTTAAAATATGCAAAAAAAAAAATGTTTAAATAGGTAGCGCCGGTGAAATAAAGATTACCTGCCCAAAAGTTTTGGGTAGCTAGCTACTTTTAGAGTCGTCCTGGCTCAAAATATAAAAAAAAAACACACGAAGCAGTCATAGGAACTGCTGAAAGAAGTTTGTACTTAAAGCTTTAAACTATGAAATAACAATGACTACAAATAATGGACTGCTTTTGGACTGCTGGACTGATTTTTATTTTAATTTACATTTTGTACTGAGCAGCCCATCATTTATAGCCACTGTTATTTCATAGTTTAAAGCTTAAGTATAAACTTCTTTCGGCAGTTCCTATGACTGCTTCGTGTTTTTTTTTTTTTCCTATTTTTTCAGACCCCCAAAACATATGTATACAAAAAAGCTTTTCTATTCTCTCTAATACTCATTAATTTTTTTCAATTTTGAGGATGTTTAGTTTTAAAATTACACAACTTATAAAAATTCGAATGTATAGTTGTGCGAAATATCATAACTATAATGAATAAATGAAAAAATATGTGTCTAAATATGTATTGTTGTGATGTGCTAATATCAATTTTTTGCATCTGTGATTTTTTTTTTTTTCAAAAACTAGTATCTTCGTCTTCATTGAAATTTATAAAATTCTTATCATAAGTTAACTAAAAAAATTTTTTGATAATTATTTTAATCAAAATGTTTATAAAAAAAAAATTTTAGCAAACAGTATACAATTACATTGCTGTTTGGACGCAACAAAATTATCAAAAAAATATGATTTCTGGTTCACCGAAACAGACGAATGTTATGAACATAAATTTAAATTTTTGGAGTTTGTTATTAACACTTTTAATAACAAAAGGCTCAAAATTTTTGAAAGGGATATTCTTAAAAAGTGAAAGTTTCCTTACAAACCAAAATAAAAGAACAAAAAAAATCATTATTCCAATAATATAAAATAATGTGAGCATCGTCGGTCTCTTGCAAAAAGCACGAAACTGCAAAAACATAGTTTTGAGAAAATTGGTTTTGAATTTTTTTTTCTTTTTTTGTAGTACGTTTTGGTACTTTCGGGAAAATAAAAATAGTCATTGCGGATAATTTATGAGAACTTTCGACTTTGAACATATTTATATTTTAGTTTTTTTATGTTTTTTGTACAATATTAGTTCAAAACGGCCAAACTTACAGTTTCGTGCTTTTTGCACGAGACCGACGATATGTAAATAAACATGAAATAAAATGAATTTATTAATGCTTTCAAATACATATAATTTTTTTATTTACATTCTAACACAATTTTTTTTTTCTATATAGAACAAATACTAGTAAACATTAAAATACAATTATAATAAAGGAAATATTTTGTTTATTTTTAAAAGCTTTATAAAAAAAATATTTTAATGCGTTGGGGGTCGTTATGTTGTATTTAGTGCTATAGAATTTAGATGCTTTCAAACAGACGCCGACGCGATCATAGATTTTGAGCGACCTCAAGGTACGCAGCGACGTTTTTTAACCTAGCAGTAGCGACAAATTTTTAGGTGAAAGCGATTGCTAGCAGTCATAGAAGTTTAAAAAAAAAAAAAAAAAAACCAAGCAGCGATGAAAAATTTTTTTTTTTTTTTTTTCGATTTTTTTTTTTAACGGTTTTTTTTTAGCGATTATCAGCGACGCAGTAGCGAGCAATGATTTTTTTTTTTAGCAGCAGTTCCAAAAAATTTAAAATATCGCTGCTAAGCCGCAGCGACCAAAAATATGATCGCGTCGGCGTCTGCTTTCAAATATAATTTTTTATTTACATTTATCTAACCCAATTTTTTTTTTAATAGAGAAACAAATACTAGTAAACATTAAAATACAATTATAATAAAAGAAATATTTTGTTTATTTTTAAAAGCTTTATATAAAAAACATTTTAAAAGCTATAAAGCTCTCTCGTTATAGCGATATATTCTAAACAAAAATAAAAGCTTGGGGGTCTGATCTAATTTTGTTTAACTTTTTTTATTCGAATTTTTTGTATGGGACTAGTTTCTCTATTTATACTTCCTTTATGCGTATATAAACTAAGTTCAAAAACTTGCCTTTTAAAATTATCTAAAACTCTTTCATCATTACTTACTACACACTATTCAGCTTGTCTTTCAACTTGTATGTACTCGTTCTAAATATCAAAATTATTAGATGTTTTTCAAACAGGTTGTAAGACTTCTTGACAAACACTGACAACAAACACTACAGACGAGCAAATTTTAAGTTCGCCAACTCAAATTAAATAAATATTCAAGTCGTCTTTAAGCACCTTTAGAATAAATTAATAAATCAAGTTTCATCCTTCTTTTTTTAATATTTTTCACTTTGCTTTGATCAAAGACTTGCTTTGCTTTTTGTTATTTCGCTAAGCGAAAACTAAGAAACTGAAAACATTCCTGCATTAAATGTCATAAAATTAAGTGGATTTTTTTTTCGTCTATTTTTTTTAAGTGTCGTGTTAGATAAGCAAATCTTATTATAGTTTTTATTTTATTAATAAATTTAATATTAATTTTTTTTTTAAGGAAATCAAAGTTTTTTTATTAAAATAAAATATTAAGGTTGGCAATTTAATTTTTATTTCGTTTTTTAATTTTAATATAAAAGGTTATCTAGAATAATAGAAGAACTAAAAGAAATTTAGAAAAAAGGTTTTTTGTTTGTTTCTTTAAAAAGCTGGATATTTTATTAAAATCTAGTTTTAAGTTTTAATTTAAAGTTTATTTTTATCTTTTGCATTTCCACCCATCCATATTGTTATTATGCCAATTTTAGTTAAATATCTCTGAAATAATTGAATTCAATTTAAAATGTAAATGGAAATTGATATTAAAATTTGCAAAAAATTTTATTTCCGTAAACATAATTCTTACAGAGGTCGAGTCTGGGACGAATATAGAATAATAAATAAACAGAAATTAAAGAAAACTTTTTTATACTTAGATGGCTAGATAATTTATTTTTAAAAATTTAACTATTAATAATTTTGCAATATGTAGCCAGATAGGTACCTACCTAGTTCTTAAATCTAATTTATTAGTTTTAATATGCATTTTATTTTCAATTGTAAATTAGAACTTAACTTTCTCTAAGTAACAATAATCGATATATCTATTTCCTAAATACTACCTTCCTACCTATGAAGTTAAGAAATTTATTTACCACTGACGTTTGGGAATAAAACTTTTTAAGTGAAACGTGGTTAACCTGAACCATTGATTAACTGTTTCAGTGGTTTCAAACATAGATTTTTCACCCTTTTTTTTGTATTTTTATTTCAAAGTAAAACAAAATAAAATATTTTTCATATATTTATATAATTATCACGTTCATATTATATTTTGTTTAACTATACCTTCAAACAAAAGTACAAGAAAAATTTTGTATCAAACTGACAATCTTTATAGTATTCTTAATCAATGCCTGAAATAATCGATCAGTAGTAGGTATTTGGTCATAACAGATAAGATTGCGAACTATGAAAAAATTGTTTTGATTACCTAAATTCATCATATGAAGAAATTATAAGTGTAGATTTCTGCTGTTTTAGCAATAATTTCATTAATAATATCTATCATTTATAAATTTTATTGCTCCAACCTTGAAACGACGATCGGATACAAATTATTTTTTTAAATAAATATAAATAATGAATTAAGTATGTAAATAATAATTTTTCTTAAAAAATTAAACATTAAACATGTTAATATCAATTTAATTAACAATTAGATTTTTTTTGTTATTATAAAATGATTTCTTTTCGATGCTAATATTCAATGTACATACATTTACATTCAAATTTTGTTATCGCTAAGATTAAAATGGTATGCAAGTGATTTTATAATTTTTAGTATTTTCATTTCATATAAATTTAATAAGAATTGTTTTTGTATTATTTTAATCAATTATTAATTAAGTTAATTCTTAGATTTTATTGCGAATGTACCAAATATTTAATGAGTTTTTTATGTTTTAGAATTCTAAGAAGTCATTTAAATATTTTGTTTTAATTCATTTTATTTTAAAAGATCAAAAATTTTGTATTATTAGTTGTTTAAAACTTTATGGTAATTTTTTAGTGAGGTGAAATGAAAACTTTTATTAATACTTATTGATAATAATCGGATTATATTTTATTTTGTTATCTCGGAATAAGTATTGAGTTAAATGTTATATATTTTATTATTCTATATATTACTAAATATCGCCTGCTCAGAAATGAAACAACGTATAATGAAAAGTATAGTTTCGAGTAATTTGAATTTAAAGATTTGAAAATTAAAAAAAACGTATGAAAAAATATCAAGTAGCGTACAATTTTCATCTAAAAAACACATTTTAATCAACATTAAGAATATTGCAAAGTAGTTGTACTTATAAAATCGAGTACGAGGAATCGAATGGTTCTATTGTCAAATAATGACGTATAAATGTCATACGTTGTTTCATTACTCAGCAGACGATATGATAATTATTCTAGTTTTTGGCGGAAAATGCAAACATTTTTATTCATTAATTTATAAAGATAAAAACCGGTATTAATATATTTAATATTTATTATTATTGTGTGCAGATTTTTCAAGGATAGTCTGAAGAGTTACAAATAAAAATTATTTACATATATATACCTAACGCTTTCTAAAGTTATTTAAAATTTATTGATGCATTTATAATTAAATTCATGAACGAAGAAATTTTTGTGCAAGTAAGTTAGTAAAAACTAAAAGCAAAATTCTTTCATTCGACGCATTGGCACTAGCGTTTCAGTTAGCAATGCTGTTATATTCATAAAGGAAGTAAACAAATTTGTTAATGTATAATAAGTAGTTGTGAATATTTCTTCAGTTATAACCGTTTCAATTCGAATAGATGTTTATACCTAAAAAATTTAGTAAATTTTTATTTTTAGTGCTTTCACAAAAAGAATTAACAAACATGAAATAATAAATAAATTTACGTCTGTGAAATTAACTTTAAATGCATTTTAGCTGTTTAAGATGTAGTAACTGTAAACTACAAACAATCGAACGATAAATGCTCAAGGCTAATTTATATAAGGCAAGAAAAACTCAACTGACAACAGAATACTGATCTCTTAAAAAAGTAATCAAATAGTTTTCGGTCTAAAATTTATATATATATTATATATATCACAAAAAAAATTCATCGGTTGGGAGTTTTTCTTTCAAGCGATTATAAATTAAAATAATTTTCAACTACATAGTCCTTTGAAAATTTGAATTGAATTATCTAAAAAATAATATTTCTTCTCAATAAAAAATCGTGATAAAAAATTTTTATTAGCATTAGGAATTGTCATTTTTCTAAAATGATACATCGTTTGGAATTATTTTGAGTGTTTAACGTCTTTACGATATGAGTAGTCAGTTCAAAATCAAGAAAAAAAAATGGTAAAAATTAAATAAAATATGAATTTTTGGTTTTTTTTTAACAAATTAATGGCAAAAATATTAAGAACTAAACATTTTAATCAACTTTAATTAATTAACTAATTATTTAATTTTTTTTATTTTATTTTCAGGATGACAACACCGGAGAAAAAACCTCAGCAATTCGCGTAAGATTTTAACTACATATGTTTTTATGAGTATCGCAACATTTTTAAAATTAACGTTTTCATAAAACCAAATTTAGACTTAAATGCGAGTTTTCCTAATTGTGTCGATTTAACGATTAACAGCATAAGTGCCAGGTTATGCTCTTGTTTGGGGCTGTGGTTGATTTGAAACGACTCGGTTTCGTTATCTATTACATAGGTTCTTTTTCGGAAATAGAAAATGTAAATGATATCAAGAAATAACTATAAGTATACCGTATTATTTATATCATGTTTCCTGCTTTTTTTGTTATCGTATTAGATATAAGGATTTTTCGCATAATTTTTAAATTTATGAATTGTAATTAGGTATTTCGTAAATAAAAATTTGTTTAGCACTCGACGAGAATACCTAACTTCTTCGTATGTGTTTCTTGTAAATTAGAACTTAGAAAGTAAAAAATTTAGGTGATTTTTTAAGTATGTGATTAAACATTACTTGTAAACATATATATTATTATTCAATTATAGTTTGTTACCAAAAATTATAAATGGTGGAATTGCAGGCATAATCGGTGTATCATGTGTATTTCCTTTGGTATTAAAAACTGAATATTTATCAATTACAATTATTTACAATTATTTACATTTTGTTTTAGGATTTGGTAAAAACCAGGCTTCAGAATCAACAAGTTGGGCCAAATGGAGAGAAAATGTATAAAAATATGTAAGCACGTTTTATTCAAATTCATTCTCTTACAAACAACTAACGTAATACAAAGTTTTGCAGTCGTATAAGAAAAAATCATTTCATTATGTTGTTGAAACTTTGTGTTAAAAAAGTCTGTTATAAGTTATAATATATTTTGCGTTTTGGAATGTTTTAAAAATTCCTGTATACATAACATATTTGTGTTCTGCGCTCTATGTATAAATTAAAAATACTTATGTTCTTAATAATGTGTTTTCCTAACGCTGTATGTTCGATTTGCTATAATGTATTTCTAATGTACTTTTGAATAAAAGGAAAAAATTTCACAAGAGAGTGATTTCAAAATATTTCTTTTTAGATATTTTCGAAAGAAGGGGTGACATTAAGGAATATAAATTTTTTATTCCCCAAAATTATGAGGTTTTAGCAGAAATACAGCTTCTAAAATTAAAAATTGTTCAACTTAAAGATAATTGCTATTGGAAAATTATTATTAGTTTTGTTAAAAAGTTAGCTTATGTTTATTTTTCATCATAGGTTGGATTGTTTTAAGAAAACGTATCGCGCAGAAGGATACTTTGGAATGTACCGAGGCTCAGCAGTTAATATTTTATTAATAACCCCTGAAAAGGCTATAAAATTAGCTGCAAATGATTTCTTTCGCCATCATTTAACCACCAAAGATGGTAAGCTTCCCATAACTAGACAAATGGCGGCTGGAGGCTTAGCCGGTTTGTTTCAAATTATTGTAACAACTCCAATGGAATTATTGAAAATTCAAATGCAAGATGCAGGTCGTGTTGCAGCACAAGCTAAATCATCAGGAAAAACAATTCCAAAAGTATCTGCTACTAAAATTGCATTGATGCTATTCAAAGAAAAAGGAATATTGGGATTATATAAAGGTCTTGGTGCTACAGCTGCAAGAGATGTTTCTTTTTCAATAGTATATTTTCCATTATTTGCGACGTTGAATAGTTTAGGGCCTAGGAGGTCAGATGGATCTTGTGAAGCTGTATTTTGGTGTTCATTTCTGTCTGGTTGCGCTGCAGGATCCATGGCAGCTCTTGCTGTGAATCCTCTTGATGTTGTTAAAACAAGGCTTCAAGCTCTTAATAAAGCTGAAGGTGAAAAAGAATTTAAAGGAATAGCTGATTGTATACTCAAAACTTTACGTTACGAAGGACCAACTGCGTTTTTCAAAGGCGGTCTGTGTCGAATGATCGTCATCGCTCCCTTATTTGGAATAGCGCAAATGGTATATTTCCTGGGAGTTGCCGAATCGCTTTTAGCCTTTAAGAAAGAAAAGTAAATTTGAAAATTTGAAAATGAACTGCAAATTACTTGATGTTATTTTTAAAATAAGCAACAAAACCATAGTTACTACATAGTTATTGACATATAGATGTAATTTGTGCTGCCATTGCATGAAATTTTAGTTCGAAAGTTTTTGGGAGCTAAAAAAGTATTAGTAGTACATGATATAGCTAATATTAAATAAATACACTATTATATTATGTATTGTATAATCCACCTACATTTTAGTGCGACTTACTGTGATGATACATTACTTGAGTTCAATTAAATATCTTCAAATATGGCCTTTAGCTTTACTATTAATGTTGTTACATAATGAATCAAGAGATTTTGTTTCTGTTTTATAGTCTAAATCTAAAAATATAGGCAAAAATTTTAAAAGTATGTTACTAAATTTACACTGTCAACTTTATTTACAATTTCAATTTCAATTTTTTTTTTGTTTTGGTTTTTTCCCCTTTTTTAAATGATTATTGTTCCTAAAAATATGTAACTCGATATATTTACTCTATATGTTAAATTCAATAAAAGTCGTTATTAATTACATATTTATAAAGTCAATAATTTATATGTGTATATATTTATTTTCAATTCGTCGCTGAAAGTTAAATTACATTTTTTTCCATGTTATTTTTTAATTATCAAATAATTAAAACTATTAACATAAAGTAAAAGTTCATGTTTAAAATTTTTATAAAAAATATATGAATATTGTTTTAACTTTTATTTTTCGAAGTCATATTATTTTATTTTTAGAAAACATCAAGTTTGAATAAGCAATGGAAATTTTGTATTAATTAATGTAACATTAAAAATGTTTAAATGAAGAAATATTGAAAAATCCAGATGATAATTGGATATCTACATATATCAAATCTTAGGAAAAAAATAAATTCGATTTTTTTGATCTAAAAAAAATTTACCAATTTTCAATCATAATAATCATTTTACATCATTTTACAGCTGGTATTAGATTATAATTCTTAATGCCAAAAAATCTTGAAATTCTCAGTTTGAAAAGTTATTTCTCCAAAGGCAGATATTTTTTAATGAAACACTAAATTAATTCAATAATGAATATCGTCTTCGAATTATTAATTTCGAGAAAGTAGCAAAAAGCTTGAATATTTGTCTGCATTTTTAGATTTGAAATATGAAGAAACAAAAAAATAACAAGGCTTTATGATTCATATCAATTATTAATGTAACAGTAACAAAACAAGTATTGTGCAAATTATTTATTACAAAAAATCATTAAATTATTGTGAAATCAAAATCTGTAAATTATTTTCTATATATAATTCAATATAATATATAAATGTAGTATATGTAGAGTATGCATATTGTTTAAAAAGACAAATAAAAAAGAAGCAAAAATATTTGATCACAACCCCATCAGCTTATAAAAAATCTTTGTATAAAGTCAAAAAGGTTTTAAAACTTTAAAAATGATATATATCTAGTCTATAACTTCATAAGGTTGTGATCGAATATTTTTTTATTTATATTTTTCTGCACAAAGCATATCCTATTATATACTTTTTTTATGATATAATTAATTATTAATATTATTATTCATCGCAGCTTTATTTATCGTGGGTTTAATTTTTACTTTAGTATCATATATCCATATAATAGTACTATTGCACAAATTTGAATTCAGGATCTGTAACTACATCTGTTTTGAGCAAAAAAATTTTGATAACTTAACAAAAAGAAATTTTTAGTTATAGAAAAATTGAAAAAATGCATCTATAAAAATCATGCGAAATAAATTAATCTTAATATTGTCGTTCATTTGTATTATTATGGTGGTGTCAAATTTAATTTTGTTAATTTTATAGATATTCTCAAAATTGAAAGTTATTAAAAAAACCCCGGAATTAAAAGTAGTTTCAGATTCTATATTCTAAATTTTAATAGTAATTTAGTTATGTAAAATGAAAACGACAATAAATTCGAATTAGTAAAATAATCTAATAATAAAAAAATAACTTCAATTATATTTTTTATGCTTTTTATTTTAGTTCTTAGTTAAAATACTTTTTCAAAAAAAAAAAAAAATTAAGATTTAATGTCCGCATATTTTATTTTTAATTTAGCTAGGCATATTTTTTAGCTTTGGCAATAGATCAGGAGCTTGATATTTTTGTGTTATAAAAAAATGAAAGCCTTCACATATTTTATTCTGAATTATATAAAATTGTTTTAGAACTTTAAGTTAAATTATTATTAAATTTCCCAACATTGTATTTTTTTAGTCAATAGTCAAAACAAAAAGCATTTATTTGTAAGACCAGATAATAAATATTTCTTTTAGTTTCTTAGAAAAATTGTTATTTATTTTTAAAATGAACTAAATTATGTTACCAACATTCATAATAGATGTTGTAAATGTTTAACTATATTTGTTGTTGTAATTGAATTAAAAAATAATAAAAAGAATTAAAATTGTAAATTTTATTTTTTTATGTAGAGCATGGAATTTTCTGTCGAGTGAATAGAAAAAAATATTACTTTGTGAACTCCTTAACAAAAAAACGATTACATTCCTGTTTAATAGTCCATTTTAGTTTCTTATTATTGCATAGAATTCTGGAACGTTTAGCTGATTTTTTTCTTCGAAACCATGCGTTGCTTACTAATGTGCTTAAAATTAATTAAAAATTTATTTCAAAAATAATTTGAATAAATTGTATAATTCTAATATTCTTGCTCTAAGAAAGGTAAATAACTACAGACACCATACTCGTTTATCGAATTCACATAAAACAAAATTGAAGTTGGTTTTCAAAAATTCACTGAAAGTACAAGAAGGCAGATTCCTTAATACGTTTTTTAAAAAAAAGTTGTCAACAGTCAATTCTCATTATATCAACTCTAGAACAAGGCGACATTAGCAATAACGTTGAAGTGATTTTTGAAGGTCATATTGTAATCGACGGTAATTCCGAGATTGCTGACTGATGAAACTCTGGTAATTGGTAAGTTATTGTGTATTTAGGTGGAAAGTATGAAGTATTGGGAGTTTTATGGATGGCTTCTATTGAAGAGAAAAGAGATATTGATAACCAGAGGCTTGAAGCTAACTATTTTTGGACATTCAGCATGCATCTAAAAAATGTCCCAAAATTATTAAGAACTAAAATTTTGCAATAAATTCCAATTCAGAACCTTCCACCAAAAATCGTTAAAATTTTTCCAGTTTCGTGATTTTACCATACAAAAAATAAAAAATTTAATTTGATAATTTAAAAAGTGAAAAAACCTTAATCAAACATCTTAGACAAATGATGCAAACAAAATGATGATCCCAGGGGCCAAATTCTATAACTATGTTTCAAAAAATTTTCAAAATCGGCTCATAAATGTCTGTAAAAAGATTTGTGTGAACAGAAAGTTTGCAGAATTATATGCATATAAATTAAGAACTTTTAGTCAGTTTTATATTTATGGAATCATCAGACAAACTAACTTTTTTAGAAAGGATGATGGTGCTAAAGTTTGAGCTAATTCTTCAAATGTTTAATCCTTTTTTAAAGTAAAATTACTTATTACTTTCTCAATTACAATTGATACTTTCCGAACTACAATTGACTAATCTGAATTACAATTAATACTTTCTGAATTAGAATTGGTACTTTTTGAACTTCCTGAATAACACTTAACTATTTTCAATTACATCTGACGATTTTCGAAATAAAATTGCTACTTCCTAAATAACCATTGGAAAGGTATAGAATTTGTTAAATGAGTTTATTTATTCCATATCAATTGATGATTATTTCAATATTAGCCCATAAATAGTCGAAGGGTTTATTCAAAGCAATAATTCCGCATAACTGTTATTTCAATCCGATTTGGTTGAAGGTATTTTTCTTGGATGAATTTCAAAGCTCTATCTCCTTCTCTAAAGCGAATTCTTTTGGAGGTCTAATATCATTTTTCAAAATGAAATAATACCGTAACAAAAACCCTATCGAGGCTGATTTTCGAGAATTTCGTGAGTTTTTGGTGGAAAATATGAAAAATTTATAGAGAATGGTCTTGAATTGGAAACCAAGGAAGATTTCTAGTAAAGCTAAGGCTAACTTAGGAAACCGATATATTCGACGAGTTGAGGAAATGAATTAGTTTAATGGCTAAAATGTTAAAAGCAGGGGATCTTAAACTTATCTCAAGCTAAACATGGAACTTGAAAGCTATTTATGTATACACAATTGACTCGACATTGATTTAGGATTTTTTTTCTAGTTCCAGATGTTATTTTCTTGTTATATTTAAAAATAAAAAATAATACCATACTATAGAGATTACATTGGGTAATTGCTAATTTTATGTTTAAATATAATTTTATGTCTTTTTAATATATTTCTATCATGATTTTGATATTTTACATTTATAATGTATAACATTTTTTTATTAAATGTTCTTCTGTCCCACACTAAAAATCTAAAGTCGAATGAATCAATGATAAAATATGAATGTATAATTTAGTTTACTTTCATCCTAGCTAAAGAATGAGATTCTCAGAGTCCAGACTCTGCGGAATAAGAAGTTTTCAACAGACCAAGGGTCGAAATTATAAATATAAATTTAGAATTTTTCAATAATATGGCTGGATTCGGATGAATTCTTTATTATCTGATATAATGTACAATTTTAAAAATTCGAAAAAAAGTACATTCAAAGAATAATTTAAAAGATCTCGATGAAATATTTGCTTAAAATCTAAAGCTTGATCAAAATAATCTATTTTCCTTTTTTTTCGATAAAAACTAGTTACATACGTTACGAATTTAAAAATAATTCATTGCTTATTATTAGAAGTTGGACGAAATATTTTATTGATTCGAAACCTGTTCGATATCGTTTGGCGACAATCCTTCCTATGGCTACAATATTTTTTATTCTTCGAAATGTCTTCATACCAGATAGACATTATTTTAAAAAAATAATTCTTTCATTTTGTGAACCATACATGTAGTAGGTATACTTATTTTTTAATTTAACTAGCCAATACAAAAAAACTAGAAAAAAAAAGGTTTAAAATTGTTTGTTTTTATAATTGTTTATCTATAGTGTTCTTATTTTAAAACTACATAGTATGGCTATGGATATTATGAATCTACATATTTTCCTTCATTTCTATTAATTGTTATTGTTTCAATCTTCAAAAATACAGTCTTTTACACTAGTTTGGTATTTTGAAATACCATCTTAATTTTTTGGAAAAAATTTAATTTTTTTGATATTTTATTTCATGTTAAAAATAAAACTTATAAAACAATTTATTATTTTTAATTAGAAAATGTATATGGTACATTCAAATTAAAAAAAATATTGAAATTCTTGCATAAATTATTATTGAATTTTTTCGTTCTAGTTTCAAGCTGCTTAGAGACTCATTAGAATTATTAACACACAACAGCTATAGACGTAAGACCAATTATTCAAAGATAACGAAACCTCCGCAAGAACCTTCTAAAAAAAAAAACAACTTCTGAAATAATTTCAGGAGATACTACAATTTCGAATTCTCGTTTCTTTTGAAGATGTACTCGAGTCTCGTATCTACAATAAAAAACCGAAATTTTCAGAAATTTTAATATACATATTTTAATAAAACAAAATTTAAAACCAAGGCATAGGTAAAAAACCAATGACGCTATACCGTGTTTCGAAATCTGGTTTTAATTTACAGCAATTTTGATTTGAATTTTCTCTGTTATGTTAATGTATAGCAATGTTACACATATATTTTATTATATATATTAAATTTTATTATTGCTTTAACATTATTTGTGATTAATATAAATTATAAATACTGAAATCACTTCAATTTTATCATCGTCGTCGTCTTTATATTATTTAAAAATGAATATTTTTACATAAATTTGACTTTTATCCCATACTTATTCCCAACAAATTATTATGGATACACATATAATGTAAATTGTTATTTTTTTTTGTTGTTGTTTTTTATTTTTACATTATGGAAAATTAAGGAAAATTTAGTTGTTTTTTTCAGTCTCTTCCAGACCAGCATCTTAATCGAATGTTTCATCATTAAAATTAAAATTAAATGCGTCTTTTAAGGCGTATTGGCGTGGTTTTTTCTCTATCAAATAAAATTTTTTTTCAAATAGAATTAATAAAAAAAATTTAACATAACACTAAAATAAAATAGAAAATTTAAATAGAAAATTATTATATATATATATATATATATATATATAATATATAAGTATATAAATAAATAAAAAAGAAGTAATAAATCTACCTTAATATTAGTTTCCTTTAAAAGCAATTTTCTTTTTCTTCGTTGAGCAAAAAAAAAAAAAAAAATAATAATAATAATATCTATTAAAAGTTTTCTGTAAATAATAAAAATAGTAAATATAATTATTAATTTATAAGTAAAAAAAAAAAAAAAATAATCTTTGTATAATTTTTACAAACAAAAAAAAAAAAAAATTAATAAATAAATAAAAATTTCTTAAAAATTAAAATAAAAATAAATAAAAAGAAATATCTCCACTACAAATTATATGTTTTGAAATGTTTTTAAAATGAAATTATTACAGAAAATGTTAAATATTTAACAGGAGAATGATGTTTTCTTTTTTTTTTTGAAATCTTAAACAATATTTATTTTTTTTTTCGAAGAACTATCTAATATTTTTATTTTCAATGGAAAATAAATTATTTATAAATTAACTTTAACTTTATCTTTTGTTGTTTTTTTATATTCCTTCAAAATAAATATAATGAAAAAATCCACCATCAAGGTCATTTTAATAAGAAAAAAATAAAATTTTCATGTAATAATATGTTCTTTGCTGTTAAAAAAAATTGTTACATAAAAATAACAAACGGAAAAATATAAAAAAAAAAAAAATAAATTAAAAATTTCAGTGCCAAATATTTCTTTAAAAAAATATATTTTCTTTCTGTTGGTGAAAACAGGACGAAAAAATAGTTTTCATTGTTTTATGAAAAATAAATGAAAATCGAATGTGAATTAAATGGTAAATATATAGGCGATAAATAGTTTTTCATTAATTAAATATTATTTTCAACAATTTACTTTTATTTTATTTTTTTTCCAATTTGTTAGACAAAATATTTTTTTTTTTTATTTTGGGGTGTGTTAAATTGTAATTCAATAAGGTCATATACATTAAAATTTATTGTATAGGATTTTTTTTTTCTCGTATGGAATAAATTTTTTTTTTCTATGCCTCTCAGGAAAATTTCTCTCTTTGTGTGTTTTTTTTTTGGTTCCCTATATTATTTGTATAAGGAGGGATGGATGGAAAATTAGGAAAATTCATTTCTCAATATTATTTAGCTTTAAAATGTGTTAAGTTTAATTTTGATTCTAAAATGAGATGTTTGGAAAAATATTAAAAACAAAAAATGTTAATAGAAGGTTTATATATGTAGTACTTAATGTAGTAGTTAATGTAGTACTTAATCAAAATAATAATATTAGATATTAAAAATAAACAAATAATTAAATTTTAACGTACCTCAACACACATTAATATAAAAATAAAAAATAAGTAAAACACGAGTTTTCAAAAAAACTGAGGACAAGCCGCATGAAAAAGTAGAAAATAACTTTTTCTTCACACACAGAGGACTCAGATTTTTTGATTGGGACGTAAGTGATTTGATTCATGCAGAGAAAGAATATTCAAGAGAAATGTCCCAATCAAAAAATCTGAGTCCACCTCTGCGTGTGAAGAAAAAGTTATTTTCTACTTTTTCATGCGGCTTGTCCTCAGTTTTTTTGAAAACTCGTTTTTTACTTATTTATTATTTTCTGCCTTTTTCACGTTAACTAAATTGTTATTACAAATTTTCATCGATTTTTCATGCAAGTTTTCATGATTGTTGAAGATTTATCACTAATCATATCGATGAAAATTTTTACGATGATTGTCCCGCTTTTCCGGGTTTTCCATCGAGTTTTCCACAAAGGCAGCTTTATGCAACACATTTCGGTCTACAACTTTGTCTCAGGTTGCAAAACGCTCAAACGCTTCCTTGGTCGGAAAAACTCCGGAAAAGCGTTTTACATGAATTTTTGTCGATTTTTTCTGCAAGTTTTCACCATTGTTGGAGATATAGTAATGATGCCAGTTGATAATGAACTTAATCCTGCATAATTTTGAAAACTTTTTTAACGGAAAAATTTCCAGAAAAGTTGGAAAATTCCGGAAAATTTTTTCGGAAAAATCGAAAAACTTTTCATTTTTCCTGAAACGGATTTATTACTAAAAAAATTCGTACCAAATTTTCAAATGATTTTTCCCGATTTTCCGGGTTTTCCATGGAAATTTCCGGTTCAAATTTTGATAGATTCAATTGTCACGCGACATGAACCTGTGTGCCAAATTTCAGCTCGCTGTGATGACGAAAAGTGGGTCTACGAGAGTGTCGAAAATAGTAAAGAAATATATAAACAAACAAATTCCTGTACAAGTTAATAAGAATTGTGTGCTCAATGATTAAAATTCACTTTTTTTTTTAACGAATTAATAGTAATGTTAATTTTGTTCATTTCACTTATTTTCTCGTAGTAAGTATGACAGTTTGTAATAGTTTTACAAATCCTTTTACAATATCATTGTAGGTATTTATTAGGTTTATTTAGTATTGTTGATCAATGACAAACTATTCTGCTTCTTCAGATATTAATTATATATAAAGAGCCACTCCATATATACTTATAGTTAATCTAACAAACTAAATTTTAATTTAATTTTTAAGCATAGTTGCATAGTCTACCCTTACATAAACCTTAAAATTTTTTAGTTTATACAATGGAATTAAAAAACTATGAAATAACAGTACAAAATGTAAATTAAAATATTTCTATTTTAATTTAAATTTTGTACTCAGCAGTCTATCATTTGTAGCCACTGTTATTTCATAGTTTAAATTTTTAAGTATAAACTTCTGTAGGCAGTTCTATGACTGCTTTGTGTGTTTTTTTCAATAATATTCATCCTAATTAAATTACCAATATTAAGTGTATAATGCAAAAAAAATATGTTTCCTAAAAAAGAAGACAACCGTTCGAAATAAAAAAGAGGGAAAAATTGCACTGCACATTATAACTTATAAAAAAAAGTCATAAATTAGAATTTTTTTATTATCTTTTAGAAATCCAAAATCATATGGACTATATGGTTTAGTGGCTAGAACATCAGACTATGAGAGTAAAGGTTCAGGTTCGATTCCCCAATGAATACATTTTTTTTTTCATTTTTTTAATTATAATAATTTTAATTAAACATAATAATTTTTAATTTTTTTGAACATAATTTTTTTATTGGTAGAATATGTAATTTTTTTGCTTGTAATATTGGGCCCTATATATACATATATTTGAAATTAAAAAAAAATCTTATCATTGGGAATCGAACCAGGCACCTTCAGACTTACAGTCTGATGTTCTAGCCACTAAGCCATATTGTCCATATGATTTTGGGTTTCTTAAATATAATAAAAAAATAAGTATTCTTATTCTAATTTTTCTGAGAAAAATGATGACGTTTCTGAGAAAAATTCGATATGAAAATGGATTTTTACCCTCTACCAAAAATCATCAAACGCCGCTAAAGAAGTATAAACTTCAAAAATGTTGTTAATTAGGGATCTTGTGCAAAAAAGATGATGCTATGTTTTTTTTCTACTATCTACTATCTACTATTCTACTAGTATATTAATTTATGGTTCTTGTAACAAAAAAACCATAATTATAATAATAATAAACTATAAATGAGAACAAATAATAAATGTAAAGAATAAAAAAAAAAGCTTTCAAAAGCTTGTGATTAATAAATCCGTATGTAACTATGAAATAGAAAATATTATTATTTTGTTTTCAATGTTTATATTATGAAAATATTTATTTTTTCAAAATAATGATTTTCCAACAATCCAGTTTTTGTTTCTCATCTAATATACATAGTTTGAAAAATTTTATTTTGGGAAGAAATTGTTCAACTTCCAATAATTTTATTAGCAACCGTTTAGCTTCTATGAGAAATATATTTCATTTTTGAGTAATCAAATTATTATTTGCATTTAAATAAATTTTTGAAAATAATAAGTAGATATTACTCTATATATAGCTTTCAATATATCTGAGGCTATAAGCTTCACCTTTTGGGGGAAAAATGTGTTGTCTATTTTAAAATTATGATGATGGTCAATGTAAATTTGTAAGTTGAATATATACGTATATATTTGGACCTGGAATGTGTGACTAAAATATGAAGAAAAATATTCTCGTTTTTAGGTATATAATTTATAGCAGGGCCACAAGCAAAATTCTTTAAAAAGTTCTTAAATAAACTTCTTTTATGCTTGTAATAATAACGATAGAATGAATAAAATAAAATAAATTATTGAAAAAATAATAATTTTACTAATTATTTATCAATTTCTTGAAAATATATTTATACTTTTGATATGTTTGAAATTTGTTCGAACATTTTATACTTTTTTCTTTTTTACACTTTTAGGGCCAAATATTTATTGTGTGTAAACAGATTTTCATTACAAATGCAATTAAGGCATATAAGATTAAATATTGACATTTGAATGAAATTACAGAATAAAAGACTGAAAAATTAAAAAAAAAAAACCTGGACAAAGGATAGTATACGCAAAAACATGTAATGCAAACCGTGAAATAAATTTATATTTGTTTGAACAATGTACATACATTGATCCTTGAACATGAAAAATAAAAATTAAAAAAAAAAAAAAGAATTCTTTATATACCTTCTATAATGTACAAGGCATAATTTTTTTTAAATTTATTTCGCTTCTGGCGTGTAAATAAAACAAAATTAAGACAGGAAAATTTTTTGTTAGTCATTTTGCTTCTAACCAATGGGGTTGTTGACAGAGAATGAAACTTGGTTTTTTTAAGTGCGTGCAGATAAATGTAAAATGAAAAGAAATGCTCGTTAAGAGTTAATTGATATTACCTTCAGAGCTATTGTAATTATTTTTATAAAATTTTTTCTTACACTTCAGTATTACTCCAAACATTTCTATTTCTCTAAAGGTAGTATTCTTTTTTTTGTGCTAATTTTTAATTTTATTTAAATCTTTGTTATTTTTTAGATTTAAATATTTAATTCAAATTTTATTTTTTTTTATATAATTTATAAATATTTATATTGGTCTTATTTCACTTGATTTATTTATAATGACACTAAATTTTCTTATGCTTAATCACATTTACAAACTTTTTTGGGCATTGGATCAAGTTTCTGACTTCGTAAGAAGCAATATTTTATTTCAATTGGGTACAAAATTTTTTATTAAAGGTCAATATTTGACTGTCTGAAGGCCATTCAAGTATGGGTGGTCAAAATTGAAGAAGTAAAATTAAATAGAATAAATTATAGTGATAGTTAGTTGATTAAAAATATTGTCATTGCATTAACATTATAATTTCATACAAAAAAAAATTGCTTAGTTGTTCACTGACTTAGGAAAAGATATTTATAACAAGGCTGTGTTCGATCTCCGATTCGAACTATGCTTTAAGTACTGAAATAAATTGTAATGTAGTTTAAATAAAATTTCCATAAAAATTTATCGTTTTCCCAAAACAGTAACAAATTGATAAGTACTTAGTTCCTACTTACATGTACCTAAATTAGTCAACAAAATACTTTTTCTTTTATCCTAAATTATGGCCATTTCAAATAGTATTTAATATATATGAACATTTTGCAAAACCATACTTTTTGCAAATAACAAAAAGTTACGCAAAGAGAGAAAGAGAGACCAGGAATAATAATTTTCCTTCATATGAAATTATGCGCAGGTCTTGGAAAATTTTTGAAGTACTTAACAAATAAAACTAATATGTTGTAAATGTATTATTTTAATATTAAAACATTGTTTTAGAATTTAAGATCCATTCTATATAATTATAATGTATTTATTTATAAAAATATTAATTCTATCCATCTCTGGAAACTAAAATGTTATAAATAAATTTGTATTATAATCTATAGTAAGAGTAACGTATAATGAAAAAAAAAATATAAATTTCTTTTCATTTTGCGCGTAAAAAAAAATCTGACTTTGTTAATAAAGATTTCTGTGTTCTCATTTTTTGTATTGCTAACGTCATAAAGTGTTTCAGAATACTATGTTTGTCAGGAAGAAACTATGTGTTATGTTGTGTATCTGATTCCAAAGAATTCCAATAATTCTATTTTTTTTTTAAACAGAGACTTTATGGAGTAGTAAAAATATGACATTATTTTTGTTCATATAAAATCCAAAATTAAGTCGCCTTATACCAAAGACAGTTTAGTGCAGATTGTTTCTGGATATTGAGTTGGTATTGGATAGTTCTCGAATTGTTCTAGAATTTTTATACAAACTTTTTCTCGGATTAGCTTCCGAATTAGGTATCTTATTCAGATAATTTTGTCAATTAATTCCTTGAACTAGCTAGGTGTGACAAAAAAAATCCCTAGAGTTTCTAGATTGGTGCGATGTAAGAAAACACAACGTCGTTATTTATGTGTGATATGGGTTATTTCTTAATCTATGATAATTACCGGATTAGCCACTTTTAGTATTAGATAAGCTTTCATTTTTTGGTTATTACATTAAGGAAATGAATTTTTGTTACAAAAAATAAAATTTCGTTTTCTACAAATGAAGTTCAGCTTAGAGATGAAAAAAAAAAAAAATTAATTGTAGTTTTTTTTTTAATGTTCAAAACATCTTACTTTGGAATTTCTTTCTTTCTGACAATTTGTTAAAAACGTAAGTATGCTATTTAAATTATAACTATCATATTTTCTTTTTACGTATAATAGCATTAAATACTTAAAGATAGGCTTGATAAAAAAAAAATGTTTTTAATATACTTCCAGAGAATTGAATGGTGTTAAAATCTCCTTAATTTATGAAATCAGAAACTAGAAAAAGAGAAAACAAAATATTCTCTATTTATATATGTAAAAAGAAAATATTTGATAAAAAAAGAAAATATTACAATTTATTTATATACCATATACATAATACATATATATAATATATGTATATATATTGAAATATGTATGCCTACGTATTATATTTTACTTTAAGTTATTTGTTCCAAATCTCGATGGGAATAAAAATCTTCTTAGTTTTCATATATTTACCTACTACATGTACATATATAAATTGCCAACCTATTTCAAAAATCTAAAATAATTTATAAATTTGTGGTTAATTAGTGAGGATAGTAAACAAACTTTTTTATTCTGTATTTTAAAACCATGAACCTTATGTTTTTTCTAAATATTTTTATTATTCTAATAATAACTAAATTTAATCCAATATTAATAAATGAAGTAAATTTCTCTTCACGTGAATGAGTATCTCATATTATTATTTTTTTTGAACCATTTTTAAAATTTTCATATTTTTCTCATTTGGAGGGACAACTTTTACATTTTTTTCAATTCAAATATTTTAAATAAAAAGCCAGTTTCTCTTATCGTCGCGTCGAATACATTTCAAAGCTCTAAAATTATCTAGATTGAATTGCCTTTCAAATTACATTACTTATATGAAGTTTCTGGCACAATCGACGCGGTATTAAAAAGTCACTATTTAACTTATATTTTCAACATTAAGTTCTTATAAAAAACAAATTGCTAACATTACAAAGTTTGTACGAATTGGTAAAGGATCTAAAATTAACTGTAAAAATGTTAAAAAAAAAGATTTTAGTATATGATGAACCCATTTAAATGACAAGGAGTGTATATGGTAGAATATAAATTCTAAGAAAATTATATTACATATTAATATATTATAAATATTATAATATTTTATATATTATTATATTATATAAATTATACAAATCATGATCATGAAAAAGTACATTGCCATTGCGAGACATTTGTAATCTGCTTATTTACGGAATATTTACACATCCTACAAGAACAAGAAACAAAAATATAAAAATAATTTTATTTAATTCTCATTTTTATTACAAGAAAATTTAAAATCTACAAAAGAATTTAGAATTTGTGCTAGCAACGAAAAATTAAAAAAAAATTAATATAGTATTATCTTATGCCAAACTTTTATCAAAATATCGTCGTTCTTATGTATTTTTATATTACCAAATATGTATAAAAATATCTGAAAGTAAAAAATGACCAGCTAAGATAGAAACTTGTACAAATAAATTTTGAAAATTTGTTTTTATCAAGATAAACAACCAACCAATATCTATCAAATTTGAACAAATTGAAGTTTTCTCATAATAAAAATTTCAATCACTTGTTTTGTATCTGTTTATTGATTCGTTATACATTATGAAAAAAACTATAATTTATCAATATTAATAAAAGCTTAGCACATTAATCTTCCCTTCCCATAATTTCAGTTTTTATTTAAGTATAAGCTATTAGATTTTTTTTCAAGTAGGTTTATTGTGTATAATTGAAAATGAGAATAAATGAAAACAATATTTTTTGTTTACCAAATACTTAATGTAAATAAAAATATTTTTATTTTTTAATAATACATATAAAATTATATATGTAGGTACTAAGTATGTAGTTTCAAATAATATGCTGAGAAACTTAAAATTTATGTGGTAACAGAAGTTGTTTGTATGTAGTCTCTTTTATTTGATGAAGTAATGAAAATCATCGATATATTTTTCTATCTTCTGGGTTTATATTTATATGTTCACATACATTTTTTTTTTTTTCAAATTTTCTTCAATTACACATTTACAGGGCCTAGAGGTAATTTTTCATAATACAAACCGCTGTACAACTGTGCATTATTGTATTATTATATTAAATTAAAAATTACTCTGGGCATCCCCATATCAATTGAAAAATTTTACTATTTATGAGAATTGAAAAATAATTTCCTTAATAAATACTACTCCAAGGAAAACTTAGAGAACAATACCATCATAAACACTACAATCTGTCTTCACTACAATATAAAATTAAACCGATTTGGTATGTTCAGAGTTCAGGTTAAATTTGGAGTACCTAACTGAATTTTGATGAGTTCTTCAAAATAGTGTTTAGGGGAGGGTTTTATTACATTTCTACGTTTCAGGACGGCTGGAATCGATTACTATCTGAATCTGAAATAAAATTTCTTAGAAAGCGGAAACAGATTCCACTAAAATTAATAAAAATTAAATCAAACCAAGCTGGTTCAAACCGGTTAGACTGATAGTATAATATAAAATTTCTTTTATATATTTCATGTTAAACAATATATACCTAAATATAAAAGTATATATTATACACATTTATCGTATTATTTTATTATATTTGCATTCTCAAAAGCATAGATTAACAACGGAGCTCAGATTTCATGGAATTTTTTTTTAATGGATTCTGATTTCCTATACAACATGATGATTTTGTTACTGTAAAATGTAAAATTAAATATTAAAAAAAGAATTCAATGATAAAATAAAATAAACCTTTTCAATAAACATTAAAATATGTTGAGTACTTGAGTCTATTAATTTTGAAGGAAAAAAGGAAAACTTGTTTTCCAAATCGGAAAGAAAAATAGGAATTACTTCTTGTGAACAATAATTCTAAATATATATATTTGTATTCATTTGTATACATAAAGTTAAATAAAACATAAAAATTGAAACTATTAAATTAAAAAAGAACAGAGATTTTCTTTCTAAAGAATGAAAAAAGAAAGGGATATTTTATTGTGTAAAAAATTATTTTTTTGGTTTTTTTATGATTCGAAAGAAAAACTTTAAATTTTATAGTTTATTGAATCTCATTATGATTTCATATTTATTATTTACTTTTCTTTATATAATAATGTATGCATAACGCAGTAAATTAGGCTTTAAAAGGTTGAAAATCAGTTATATTTTAGTTAGATGGATCGAATAAAAATTAGAAGCATATTTATTTATTATTAAAAAATTGAAATGAGGTTATTACATTCTTAACGTTAACGTTCATATAAGGTGTGTAGAGATATGTAAGTAAAGGGTTCGAAAACTAATATGTAACAGGAACTTAGAATTATTTATTTTATATACTACATATGTATCGTATCTGCATATTTTCTTTAGAGTTGAAGCACAAATTTTCGAGTTTTAAAAAACTAGGGATTAAAAAATTTTGAAATATAGATTTTGTTCGACTGCGCTACACTTATGTTTAACATATTTCATATATTATCACTATTATTTTTTTTTAATTTATTTTCAATAACTTTGCTAGTTTTTTATATATTTTTTAATAGTAAGTCATCATTATCAATATATTTTTTAATATTTAAACACAAAAGAAATATTAATTTTTCTATCCTTTTTAATTTCAGATTTTATTATCATTGTGGATGTGAGCATAATTTTATTGAAAGCTTGAAAAAAAAAATTTCCATTTTTGTTTTTAATGATGTTATTGAACTATGTACTCTGGAATTCTAATGTAATTAAAAAATATTTGATAGAAAAATATGTACATTGTTTATAATTAAAAAAAAAAAAAAACAATTAAAATAATGTCATTTCAAAATATTACACAGATTATGTAAAAAAAATAAAAAAAAAATATTAAAACAAAACCAAGAATTAACTTATATATAACTTAAAATTGAAAATTATAAAACTATGAAATAATATTTATTTTGTCAACAAGAAAACACATAAATACAAAAGTTAACATTAATATAACCTTATGTAAAATTAGACTAAAATTTAAAATTAATTAAAAACCATATTTAAAATATGTAAATATTTATTTAAAAATAAGTTAAATGTAATGTAATGTTCGTAACTAAATAAAAATAAAAAAAATAAAAATTAAATCAAAATTAATATGATAATAATAAACAATAATTAATTTGTTTTTTGTTTTTTGTTTTCACGTATTTTAAATTCATAAAATAATATTATAAAAACATAAAAACTGGATTTAAAAAAAATTAACCAAAACAAAAATATTTACTTAATAAAATATAAAACAAGTCAACAAAAAAAAAAAACAAAATAAAACTACAGACACCAATTAAATAATACCATAAAATCTAATAAAATAATATCAAAAGAAATAAATTACAAGAAACGCTACAAAAATTTTTAATTAATAAAAGAAAATTAAACAAAAAAAAAACTTTAAAAATAAAAATTATTTTAAATTAAGAAAAATAAAAAAAAAAAATAAAATAAAAAAAATTATAAATTCTAAAATGACGTCCAATGTTATTAAAATAAATTCAATAATTATTTGTATCCTGATCAATTTTAATATTGGTATCATGCAAAAACCATCCAGCAACGATAATCCGACCTCATACAATATTGGCGGAGTATTAAGTAGTGAAAGTAGTGAGAAATATTTTGCCGAAGTAATATCAGTAAGTATTATTAGTACTGTAAATATGTATAGATTATTTTTAAACTTAGATAATGATATTTATCCTGAAATATTCTAATAAAAGGTATTTATAAATTTATATAAATTGAAGCAAGAACTTGAGCAATAATTAACATTTAAAAAAAATCGCGGAATCAAAAAATTATACAATACAGTCAAAATTTTAGAATATTTACTCCAGTTGTTTTCGAATACTATATTGGTTAATTCTGCACAGAGGCGGTTTTAATGGTGTCGGGGCTCCTGGCGGTGAAAAAAATTGGGCCGTACTCTCTAAATTATATGGATAAATAAAAACATACTTGATTTATTTTTAACATCTATTTAAAAAAAAATAAATAAAACAATATTAATTAAAATTTAATGAAAAATCTTAAACAAAAAAAATTTCATTTAAATATTATTTCTATAAAATTAATTAACAAAAAATTATCAAAATAGAAAATAACATAGAATTACAGCTTTCAGCTATTTTTCTATTTTCTATTTCCTATCAGATTTAAAGAAAGGGTCGTACATGGCAATGGCAAGTAAAGCGCTGTTGGACTACATTGTTTTATACGCACTTACAGATCCTAATATTTACGCGACATAATTGCAGCATTATCATGGGATTGACCTCTACATTTATCATTTGGTATATTACACGAAATTCGGTAACACGATTTTAGACTAATATTTTCGATTTTTATTTTGCTGAACGCCGAACGCATATAGTAAACATTTTGCAAAATTTACGTTTTCATGGCACTGTGAATAGAATAGAACAATAGAAGTAAAATTTTTGGAATTTTTTTAGTTTCATTGTTTTGCTGATTGGGCCCCTTCCGCCGCGGGTCTCCTTCTGTCGCGGGTCTCCTTCTGTCGCGGGTCCCCTGGCGGCCGCCATGTGCGACGCCCGTTAGAACCGCCTCTGATTCTGCAGTCTATTTGTTAACTTCAACGGAGAATTATTGAAATTAAATCTAGTCTTGGTGCATTTAGCTATTTATAATTTTATGTTCTCATACAGTCTACATGTGAATCAGCTTAAACTTTCAGAACATAGAAATCAAGTGAAAAATACTTGATAAAAATAAAAAAAAAATTATGTATATTTTTTGCAGTATTCACTACTGCATGTGTGAAAGTGAATTATATTTTGTTAAAATTTTTCAATTTCCTTGAAAGCCATTCATCGAAAAGAGTATACATACATTATTAAAAAAATACTTGCAAAAAATATTATTTTTTACACATTCTTTCAATTAAAATTTAAAACATTAATTTGAGTATTAAGAAGCTGTATATGTACCAGAATTTGAAGTGGAATTCATAAATTTATTGCATAAAATATGGATATAATATGAGCAATTAATTTGACTAAACAATAATGATATGAAAAAATTTATTAAACTATTATAATTTTTAAGAGGGCTCAGGAGCACTTGGGTAAAATGAACTTTATTTTCAAACCATATACACGAAAATAATCAAAATTTTGGAATCCCCTTATCTGATTTCAATGAAATTTTTAGATATGGCTTTTTATTTTCACCTCATCATAATAATAAATTCAAGAATTTGCTTTAAATCTATCTTAATTTTATGAAATTTTTTGTTAATTTTTTTTATATTTTAACCTTGTTTTATAGCTTCATATGTTACTGTCATTATCCTTAGAAACAATTCCTGGTTGTGGGTTCGATTCGCACCAAAATTGACAGAGAGATTAAATTAATTTAAAATATATTTTATTTTCAAATGGAGCTTACATATTTATTTTGTTATTACATATAGGAAAAGAAAAGTTATTCATGCATTTAGAAATCAAAAATTTTTTTCCCTGGATAGAATAGTTGGTTTTAATTTTTTTTTTCTTTTTTCAGTATAGTTTATTGTTTGCATTAAGTACATATTTCTTTAAAAATTTGTCAAAATAAAATTTAATTTCTGGTTTGAACATTTTCAACTCGAATAAAAAGATAAAAAAAAACTATGTTGGTGTTGAACTTTTCGTAAATACATACATACATATAACCAGGGCCTGTGAGAGACACTTGGAGGCCCAGGTCAGACAAAATATGTGGCCCCCTCTTTAATGAAAAAAACAATAACAATTTCTTTTTAAACTTTTGAAAATGTGAAATAGTTCTTAGTCCTATATATAGTATTAACTACTGCTTAATAAACTTTTATATAATAACTATTCGGAATACCCGGCTTCGTAAGGTAGTATCGAACTTATATTAATATCAAAACACTTTAATCCAGATTTTGTGCACTAAAAAAACGGAATTTAAAAATTTGCTATACAGCCCTTCCCCGGAAACCCAAAACCTCGGATGGGTGTCTTAACACATCCAGTCTTCTAAATAGTCGATTCGCGTTCAACGCTATGACATTTTATCGGAATATAAGTAAATTTCAAAACCGGCTTCTAAACTAGCTCCCGTCGGAACCTCGGATCAAATTTTCTAGTACCCTATAATTTTCTCGAGTCTCTAGGCTAGTTATTTTCAAAATTTCGTAATTTGTTGTATAACCCCTCAACGGTTGAGGGCCTTTCAACATCGGGTCCAAGGCTACAACATTTTATCGGAATGTTTGCAAAAACAGCATCTACGGCAGCCCCCCGGCGGGGCCTCGGAACAAAATTTCTGGTACCCTATAACCATCTCGGGTCCCAATGATACTTAAGTTCAAAATTTCAGCCAAATCGGTCCAGCGGTTTAGGTGTGATTGAGGACAGAGAAACTGAGAAAAAGAGAAACAGAGAATTTGCATTTTTATTTATTATAAGAAGATTTCAACTTATGTTAATAAATATTCAACTTATGTTAATAAATATTTCACTAAGAAACACATGAATGAAATCATAATTTAAAAGTGCCAAGTAAATTTTTTGAACGTTTTGTATAATGTTGTTTGGAGGCCCCCTAAAGTAAGAGGCCCATGCCAAACGACCCTCCTGACCCCCCCTCTTCCTGGGCCTGCATATAACAGTCGACAAATCGTAGGATTGGGAAAATATTGTTGATTGCACATCTTAAATTTTATTGTTTTAAAGAAATAAAAATTGTCTGAGAAGATAATACATATATGCAAGGTACATAATGCTAAGTACAAATGTATATATAATAGAATATATAAAAAATATTATATTTCTGGGGTGTATCAGCAGACAGACACTAACTATGACTGGAATATCCTAGAGAATTATTAAGACAAGTACCTCTTTTTTTGATTATTTAAAATTGCCATTTGGTTCTTTGTTTGCATCCTTTCTTACTTCTTCGGTTATCAAAGTGAAATTTTTCTTTATTGAAGCACCTCTAATGGTGTTAATATTTTTTTCTAGACGAATTTCAAAATTATTACCCTGGTGGGTGAAATTGTTATTGATTTCTCTTATTGTTTATCGTTAAGTGATAATGAAGTATATTGATGGAAAATACATAAGTTTTCAGTCCTATTAAACTAAAGAAAAAAAATAAATGTTGCAAATATGTTTACATGAGTATATACAAAAGACTTTTTGACCAAATTAAACCCAAAATATACTTGTACATATATATAATATTATATAGTATTATAAATATAAATAAATACGATACGTAGTATAAATACATTTATATATAATATAAGTTTGTTTATGTATCATAAAGAGAGATAATATTATATATATTTTATTATAAAATATTGTATAAAAAATATAGAATAGTAGGTACAATCAAATGAAATTTTTAAAGGGTTAAAAATCCTCAATGTAAATAGAGACACTTAAAAAAAAAGAACTTATTATATACATAATATGTATTGTATATATATATATGTATTGAGAACACTTAAGAGGACAAAAATTATTATTATTTTTTTTTTAAATAAAGAATTTACAATTTTCTTTTCTTATATTATATATAGTTGGGAAGAAGTCATGTTAAAAAAAAAATTAGGCTGATTCCATTCGGATAATGATGCATAAAATGGAAATAGTATAATTTCATGATGGAAACGAATGGATTAAAGTATACATCCTATATATATATGTATGTTACTTTTTTTTATAGATTCGAATTGTCATAAAAATTTTTATTGTGATGAAATTGTGCAGAAAATAGGATTCTTTTACCACACACAATACTTATGTTGAATATGTATATTACATATATGTAAATTTCATTGTAATAAATTAAAAGCTTCTCATATTAAATTTTCTATTGAACTTACATGATATGTACATGTACATTGTACATATTATATAATGAATTTAGATATTATAATGAAATATACACATAAATATACAGCTTTATAGGAGGATCAAACCAAACCAACCACAACTTAAATACCTATATTTATTAAAAATAAACAAATAAGAGCCAAATCAATTTATTCAATGATTTTATTAAGGAACAAAAATTTAAATAATGTTTTTATATATAAGGAAAATATTATGAATATTAAAAAAGGACAACTCTGGGTCACTTTAACCGAGTAATGAAATTATAAATAATTACATATATTTTAGAAGAATAATTAAAAATAAAATCTATCATTAAGATAATCTTTTTTTTTAATGTAGGAGAATTTTATGCAGGGACAAAGATAAATATTTTACTCTTCATGAGTAATGAATGTCGTTAATAATATATACGTGAATCCTTTATAAAATAATTTTAAGCTTCATTCTTTGTACTGTATGTCTGCCGAATAAGTTCAAAACACAATTACTATACATAACATGGTTACGAATTATTTTTTTCTTATTAATAAAATGTTAAAATTTTAATTTAATTTATAAAATAATTATTTTAAAGTTTTAATTTAATTTATAAAAATACTTGTGGCAGCGAAATAAGAGCTTATTAAAATATAATCCGGTTCAGCAATGATTGCAGCATAATTCTGAAAATTAATTTTTTTACTTTTTATATTAGATTTTGATTGAAATTACTAATAATATAAAAATTCACATAATATTTATATAATTGGACATTTTTAACAACCCATTTATTTATGATTAAAAAAATTGGCTACAATTACTTAAGTATAATTACTTAAGTATAATAAGTTGGTTCTTGGAAAATAATTTACTACGTTGGTATGAGTGTTATAAAAGTATTATGAACATTATTTTTTTTTTTAATATTATCGATAAGATGTTTTAAATTTTAAAATAACGAAAATTTATTGCTCATTAAAATAATTTCGATCATTAATTTTGATTTATTATATTGACCTCTTATAAATTTTGTATACTCAAACCAAGAAATTTAAATAAATATATACATTAAATTTTTTAAAAACAATTTTAAAATTGTTTCATGTTATTCTGTTAGTAAAATGTCAAATCGCACATATTTTTTTTTATACATAAATGTAGAATTTTATTAAATATACATATATTTATAAAGATTTCCTAAAATATATTCATAAAAATCTTATAAAAATAATAAAATGCTTCGTTTATTTCATCAAAAATAAAAAAAAAAAATAATAAAACAAATAAAAAATATGAATTTATAGCTTTCCAATATAACATAGCTTTGTTATTTTTGTAAATTTTTTTTTTTTTTATTTATTTATTATAATATTTTATAAAGTTCAATTCATATAAAACATTATGTTTTTTGTATGAATTTTGAACATTGAATTCCATAGAAATTTAGCCTTACATTAATAATATTATACATGTTATATATACTTTACAATATAGTATTTACTTGAAAGCTTGGTATTTATTTGCGAATACATGTATAGTTGTAGGATTTTTACTAATGTAGAAATTTAAACCAGAATTTATATATAGACTCGGTCAATTGTCCTAAATAAAAAATCAGCAAAAATTTATAGTATCGCACTTATTATTTGATTCTAATATAATAACAGATTTTAATTTGTGAACATTTCAGTTTTAATTTAAATGAATGCTTGTAAATGAATGTTAATAAATATAGGTATAAATATACAAATAAAAGTCAAGAATACTCTAGAATTTTTTTTTATGAACTTTAATAAATATATTAAACCATATGAACGCCAGCTCGTATATTGGTTAAAATTTGAAAAATTATTATATCATATTACATTTATTTATTTTAATATAATTTATTGTTCTCAAAGTAATTATATAATTTATTAATGAAAAAGGAATATAACAATTTATTATCTTCACAGTATATATTTATAAATGAGAGAATATTATTAACGATAAAACAAATTTAATATTTTCTAACTTAAGACATAACAAAATTGAAATAAATCCATCATTTTAATTTTTTTCTTTTTGTTTATTTTTCTTAAAATAAAAAAAAAATATATATATATTTTGTATAAGATATTTTAAAATTCGTAATAAGTTATGTAAAATTGCAGAAAATAATAAACAAAAAAAAATATATATTTTCATATATATCCTAAAATAATGAAGAAAATCCTTTAAAAGAAAAGTATTTAATAATATTTTTTACAATGTGTACAAATATTATATAAAATATGAATTTTTTTTTTTAAATTAAATTTAACTATATAAAATTTTTTTGTATAAAGGGAAAAAAAAAAATTAAAAATGATATTTTCTGTCATCGTTTTTTATTTAAGCTTCAAAATAATTTGCCTTAAAAAAATTTTCATCTTAAAAAAAAATAAAAAATAAAAATAAAGTTGAATGCTTTGCAGGTTTCACTATATTTTGAAAAATATTATGTACATATATTTTGTGTTTTTTTTTTTTAAGGAAGAAAACTTGTATCTTATGTAATGCGTTTTAACAGATTTTGGACTTCTTTTTTTTTCTTTTTTCAAATAAATATAATTTATATACATAAAGTGTAGGATGCCGTATTTTTTTAAAATAAATGTTCAAACAAAAATTAATTTTAATTAATTTATTAACTTTGAGGTTTCAACCTTCTTTTCTCAAATCTTTACATGGAATGAATAATTTGACGCTTAACCTAAATTTCTTTATTTACAAAAATCATTCTGTCTCTTTTTCTTTTTCAACGATAATATTGACAGCATAGTAAGTGAAGACTTCAGACAGTTTGTGACTCGTTCCTAATAATACAACCTACTTTTTGATTCTCTTACAGCTCGTCCATCCTGACAGTTCGATCGACCCGATCAACTTTGTAAAAATTAACATTAGTACTGTCCACCCAGACACCGTGATGACCGACAGTTCACTGTAGGTTGTAGCCATTTCCTCAAATGAGATGATTCTATAACACCATTATATGGAATTTGACTCACTTGACAACCGTCAATATCTTTAATTAAGTATCTGTCGTGGGGAAATTTCTTTGAAACAACATAAGGCCCCTTGTACTTAGGTATAAGTTTTTTGTTTGTTCCTAACGTAACATCTACATTCTTAATTACTACAAAATCGCCCACCTCAAAAACTTTTGCTGGTCTATGTCTGGTTTTAAAGTATTTTTCATTGTAGGTCTGAGAGACAGTTATTGCATTTAAAGCACGCAATCTACTGGATTCTAGGTTACGTTCTGGAGTTTTTTCATGGTTCAAATATTCTGTTAGCCAGTCAACAGTTGGTCCCTTTTGGTTAACACCAAATAACAACACTGAAGGACTATCTCTGGTAGTACTATGTTTTGAGTTATTTATAGCGTACTCGACGTCAGGCAACTTAGAAGACCAGTTAGAGTGTTGAGCAATTTCACTCAGCTTCGCAAGCATTGGAGTTAAAACTTGATTGGTCCTTTCAACTTGACCATTAGCTTGCGGAGAAGCTGTTGCGTTTCTCACGTGTACAATATTATTTTCAGCAAGGAAATTATTGAATTCGTTGGAAGTAAAACAAGTGCCTCTGTCACTAATGATTCTATTAGGCCTACTGTAATATTCAAAATATTTTTTCAAACTATTTATAACTTCTTTAGTGCTGGTAGAACTAGCTGAATATAGTTTTACGAATTTTGTGAATGAGTCAATTATAACTAGGATATATTTTCGTTTTGATCTAATAGATGGTAACGGTCCATAGTGGTCCATGTGCAATGTGTCAAAAGGTAATGGTTTTTTAGGGATACTAAAGAGATTTCTCTCGTTTTTATTTGTCGGGCTTGAAAACATGATACATTTTAAGCAATTAAGGATAAAATTTTCGACTTTCTCTTTCATTTTGGGAAACCAATAACTTTGTTTTATTTGTTCCCAACACTTATTTGCAGAAAGGTGACCAAATTTTTCATGAAACAGTCGGATAATATTATTTTCCATTTCTTCAGGGACAACTAAATACTTAAGCCCATCTGGGTTTTTCCTATATAAAATTCCATTAGCTATTTCGTAGTGCACATCCGAAGTCTTTCCCCCTAATCGTTCTTTTATTTCTTTTATATTCTTGTCACGGTTTTGTGTAGCTACCAAATTAAACTCTACTTCATTTTCCTCAATGGAATTAACAGTTTCTAACCTGCTTAATGCATCAACATGCATCATACTAGTACCTCCCCTATGTTCAATGCTGTAGTTATAATTTTCTAATTCCAGAGCCCATCGGGAAATTCTGGGATTTAAAATTTTCTTTTTTAGCGTCTGAGTTAATGAGTTACAATCTGTCACTATTTTAAAGGGTATACCTTCTAGGTAAACATGAAATCTTTTCAATGCGTATATAATAGCTAGCGTCTCCAGCTCAAAACTATGGTACTTTGCTTCCGCTTCAGTAGTTGTTTTCGAAAAATAAAAAACTGGATGAAATTTATTATCGTTCTGTTTTTGGAGTAGTACAGCTCCAAACCCGATAGCACTTGCGTCGCAATGGAGTTCTGTCTCTTTCCTTGGATCATAAATTGATAGAATTGGAGATTCAATTAATTTTTTCTTTAATTCCTCAAAAGTAGTAAGACAATTTTGATTAAATTCAAACTTAGAATCTTTCCTTAATAGTAATTGCAATGGCTTACAAATTCTAGCGAAGTTCGGCACGAATTTTCGGAAATAACTACATAACCCGATGAAAGAATGCAACTGTTTTGTGTTCTTAGGAACAGGGAATTTCAATATAGTGTCTTTATGACGTGAATTAGGCACAATACCCTGAGCATTTACGTGGTAACCTAAATAATCTAATTCATTAAAACCAAAGTGACATTTTTCAATTTTCAACTCAAGGCCATGATCGGAAAGGCACTGCAAAATTTCTCTTAATAAGTTCACATGTTCTTCGAGAGTTCGAGTTGCAAGAAGAATATCGTCAATAAAAATTGTAATTAATTTATTTTCAATAAACTTTCTCAAAATTCTTGAAATGAAACGTTGAAACACAGAGGGGGAATTCTTCAAACCGAATGGCATCATAATATACTCGTACTGCCCCGACGGAGTTACAAAAGAAGTTTTTGGTACAGAATTCTTTTCTACTTTCACTTGGTGGAAACTATTTTTTAAATCAAGTAACGTATAAAATTTTTTATTTTCTAAGTACTCTAGACAGTCTTCTATCAATGGTAAAGGGTAATTATCACGTACGGTGATTTTATTCAATTCCCTATAGTCAATGCACATGCGTGTGTCACCACTTTTTTTCTTTACAAGCACAATAGGAGATGCATAAGGGGAGTCACTAGGTCGTATAATACCTTTAAGAAGTAAATCATCAATTATATTTTGGACTATGTTTCTGTTATGGTAGGAAAGTCTACGTGGACCGCACCTAACTGGTATATCAGTTGTCAGTTTAATTTCCATTTCAAAATATTCACCTTTAGAATTTCTATTTTTGTTTTCCTTATAATATTGCTCGATTAATTTTTCAATTAAATTTCTGTCGTTAATGCTAAGATTAGGATTTATGTTAAATTTGTCACCTAAGCGTATTTCCCCTATATTAATGTTAAAAATGTCAGGTACTTCAGGTATCTTTTCGTCTTCAATGTATTTTATTTTACTCTTATTTGGTTTCACTGTAATGTTACTGTCAATTTCACTCCCAATTTCAGATACCTCATTAAAACGGTTGTCAAGTTTTTTATTAAAAATAAAATTTTCTCGAAAATTAGTAATCAAAAATATATTTGGGGTCTCGATTTCAAAAATTTTTTTTTTATAAGGTTTAGAATGACAATTCAAATTTATATTATTTTTAAAACTAAAAACTAAATTAAATTCCTTCATGAAATCTCTTCCAAACAAAAATGGTTTTGGTAATAGGTCAGGCTCAACAATGAACAATTGGATTTCCCGTATTTGGTTGGACAATTTAACAAAACAATCTATTTTTCCATATGTGTTTAATTTTACCCCAGATATACTATTATAATTTGAATAAAATAACGATTCGTTTTCAAAATCTATTGGAATTATTTTTCTCGATACAAAGCTGACCGGGCTACCACTATCAATAAGAGAATCATAAAAAAAAAATTTAGAGTTACTACTACACGAGTCACCTAATCTGAAAGCAACACTTACCTTGCCGATGGGATTGATGTCTTCTTCTTCTTCATCTTCTTCATCATCTTCAGCTCTTCCAATGGTGTCATCTACTGCATGAACAATTTTCTTTGGGCATTGCTTAATTTGATGATCATTACCACCACACTTAAAGCATACGCCACTTGGCCTCTTAGCATTTGGACATTGGTTAGAATAATGTCCAAAATTGCTGCAGTTGAAACATCTAATGTCCATTGTCTTCTTAGCTTCATCTTTTGGTAGTCTCTTAATGGTGCTTGGTAGTTTAGGCTCAGTTGAACGGTATTTCTCATACTTGATTAATAATTCCTTCAATTCGTTCAATGTTTTTGCTGTGTATAAAAATGATACATAAGCTGAACGGTCACGTAGGCCTTCAATTACCGCTGTAATAATTTCACTTTCATCTAATTTAGCCTGATATGCAATTTCTTTAATTGAAAACATATAACTAATTATGTTTTCATTTCTTCCTCGAACACGGAGGCGCAGTTGCTGGTACACATCGTTTACTGATATATTTTTTTTGAATTGGTTCAATAACTCGCTGCTGAGTTCTTTTGAGTTTTTAGCTTGGCACGTTCTTAAAAATACAGCAGCGGTACCTTTTAACATTTTCCGCATAGATATGTATTTAAAATGTTCACTGCAATAACTCATTGCTAATGCATTGTTAAAATCTTCCAACCATTTTTCAATCGAATACGCGTCATCGCCTGTAAAATGTGGTACTATGTATTCTATTTCACTAATTTTCAAATGTTGTGCCCCTACACTGGGTTCGCGTTCCAATAAATTCAATTCTTTTTTCAATTTCAATAATTTAATTTTTTCTTCTAGTTGTTTTATTTCATCGGTTGCGGTGTTTGTTGCTGCTACCGCTTCCGCTGTCACTGCTTCACTGCTTAGTATCACTTCTGTAGCTGGTGTTGTCACTGCGGCTGCTTCCACTTGAACTGCTGCTGCGGCTGCTTCCACTTGAATTGCTGCTGCTGCTGCTTGTACTTGAACTGCCGCTGTTGCATTGCCGCCATTTTCACTGGAGTCACTTTTTCCCATCAAATTTTCACTGTTGTAATTTCTATTACTCACCTCATCCGATTTATTTCCAATAATAATTTCGCTAACTTCTAATAAAGATAATGAATTAAGGTCGCCAGAAGTATTCATTTTTAAGCGCGTTACCCCACACCTGAACTGTAGGATGCCGTATTTTTTTAAAATAAATGTTCAAACAAAAATTAATTTTAATTAATTTATTAACTTTGAGGTTTCAACCTTCTTTTCTCAAATCTTTACATGGAATGAATAATTTGACGCTTAACCTAAATTTCTTTATTTACAAAAATCATTCTGTCTCTTTTTCTTTTTCAACGATAATATTGACAGCATAGTAAGTGAAGACTTCAGACAGTTTGTGACTCGTTCCTAATAATACAACCTACTTTTTGATTCTCTTACAAAAGTTAGATTTTTTTCCATATATACTATATATTTATTTTGTTCTCAATAATGGAAAATTATAAATATTTTTCTGTGGTTAGCAACAAAAATGTAATAGTAGATTACAATACATGGTGTGAAAATTTGTTATTCTTGCGAGTTGTGTATACACACAAACACATAGACACGAGTCATATTTATATCACGAGATCGAAGGTCGAGTAAATACAATACACAGGGAAATGTAAATACAATTTACATTTCCCTATAATTGCATGTGTATTGATGCATGTAATGGACCATTTACCGAGCTAAATTTGCGAATGTAAATACAACTTACCGAAGACATGCACATTAAAATTTTTTTGTTTATTTGAAGTAAAGTGCTGATTTACACGATAAAAAAATACACTGTCAGTAAAAAATATTTATTGCGATTAATTCGAACAAGCAACAAATTTGTGTATGAAGAAATATTAATGTACCGAAAGGGCATATATTTCTTAAAAACTATAAAACTAAATTGCTATAATGTTAGGGAGAAACACTCGAACTAACATATAAAGCAGCGGTTCCCAAACTCTTTCTCTATTGTACCATCAATATACTTTTCATAAATATACGTACCACTGCAAAAGTATCAGAAATTTTTAAAATAATAAACTAATTTTTTTTTGTTTACATTGAGAAAAAAAGGTGAAAATACAGTTTGTACATAGCAGTTAATGTGAAGGATGAAGTTGTTTGTTGCCTATTAAATATTATGTAATATTATTTTCAATTTTAGTTAATTTTAAACGTAAGGTTTAAACGTGTTTTGAATTTATTTTTAATACTCAACATTGCCGAAAAATGAAACAAATGGCATCAAAAATTTCAAAGCTTTATCAGAAATTGCTTCATATTAAGACCGTCATTCGAACCAAAAATATTTTAAATTTTGCTGTTTAAATTCAAGTTCTAAATCACCATTACAAGAAATTTTTGATAACTGATCTCTTTCTACCTCTGAAAACGCATCTAAATTTTTATCAGAAAAAAAAAAAAAAATGTGGGAATTTTTAGAAAGTTTAATGAAAAAAATTCATTAATTTTTAGTATACGAAACAATTAATAAATAAAATCAATTAATTTGTAATAGAAGAAAATATTGTACCACTGGCCTAAGCGTAATGTACCACTAGCGGTACGCATACCACACTTTGGGAACCATTGATATAAAGAAAATTGCCCGAAGGCATAACATGTTACTATTTATTTTTATTTTAAAAATCAATGTATTGTATTTGTTTTATCGTTATAAGAAAAATTGTGTTTGGGCAGAAAAAAAAAGTGAAAACTGAAAGCTAAATGAAATATTTTTGATAGAAAGGAAATTAGTTTATTACTGACTCTCTTTTAAAGTTTACATTTTATTAAACGAATAGCCATTTAAAAAAAAATATTTTATTTGATTAGAAAATTTTGAATAATTTAAACGAATTAATATCAATTTACCTGTGTAGTAAATTTTCTTTCTGTAAATTCAGCCTGTTAATAAAAAAAATTTAAATTTTGTATATATTTTTTGGAGAAGTAATTTTTCTTTTATTTTAATTTTTCACTGTAAATTAGATTTTAAATTTCATTTAAAAAGTGTCCTGTATATTATACACTTATATTTCTTTCCATTGGAAAAAAATAAGTCTTTTTTACGTAATTTAGTCCAAAATTTGTTTCAAACCACAGATATGTATTAAAATCTACAAAAAAATATAAGATATATGGTATATTATATTTGTTTGATGCAAAAAACATACTTTACTAAACGAACAAAAAAAAAAAAAAATTCTCTTTACATTAGAAATAAATAAAAAAAAAATGTTAATACATATATATTTTTTTTATAAAATTTATGTATGTTATGTACATTTAAGTATATATTATATAATTTTTGATAAAATATTACATATATTTTTCAATTTTTGAAAAGTGTTTTTCTTTCGCACATTAAACACAATTTTTTAAAGAATTAGGCATATTTTATGTTTTATGGTTATTTTTATTATGAGAAAACGTAATTCGTCGAAAGTCTCTGTAAATAATGTGATTTTTTTATATTTGCACATATGTACATGAATCTGTATATATACTTTTTTATGTTTTAAAAATTTCTTTTTATAAAAAAAAATCATTTAAATGAGAAAGAAACTGCGTTTTAAGAAATACTATTTATCAGTTTTGTTTTTTTATTGGAATCATAGTATCGAAATCGAAATTTCGATCGATGGGAAGCGTTTTTTTTATCACATTATTGTATATATATATTTTATTCAGCTTCACGAAGTTCAATCGTATAATATTAGGCTATAAATATAAATGAATAAGATTTTACTACTGTACGTGTTCTATATACAATGAACTGATTGGTATGCGGTTTGTACATGTATAACATATTTTGTTTGAATATTATTTTTGACTGCTAGAAATTTTTAAACCATTTGTGAAACAACCTTTTCCTTAATTTTTTGAAAAATTCTTCCGCATTCATCGTAAGCTTATGTCACTATGAAACTTTATTTCCGTCATAATAATAAATAATTTATGATCATTTTGATTTACGATTCAAAATTTTTTTATTTCGACGCAATTGACAGGAGATTTGGAAAATATTTTAATTTCTGATTTTTTTTTTTTAAAAAAAAACCTCTTACCTATCAACGTAGTTTTCACGAATATTTATTTTCCTTTTTTTTTTATTTAAATTATTTAATCACCGTGTAAATTAAAATTAGAATGAAGTACAATATCGAAGGATAACAATTATCGTTGAATTCCAATTCATATTTCTTATATTTTACAAAATTATATTTTCAAACCAAATTTTTTGAGTTTTCGAAAATTTTTGTAAAAAAAAAAAAAAGAAGAAAAACACAAAATAAAAGAAAAAGTTTTCTATAACATTTTATTTCTCTGTTGATGACAGTCTAACAAATAATTAAGTAGGTATTGAAATTTTCAATAGTGTTAAATATTTATAATATTAATAAAATTATCAAAACAAATAATTTCTAACTAAGTAAATTTATGCCATCGATAGAAAAAAAATATATAAATTATCTGAAAATATTTGGTTTTTTTTTGTCTAAAACTATATACTAAAGTCTTGTAAACTTTTTATAACCATAATTAATTGTTGCTGTTGAATATAATGCATAAGTTAAATTTTTCATATTGTATTTTTAAAGATAGAAAAAGTTACCATATATAGTTAATATAAATTTGTATGAAATATGATAAACCCTCTGATGGCTTCAAATTGAAAGAACCAATCTGTACTCTATAAACTTTATGTTTTAATGTTAAAGTTTTATTAAAAATACCGCAATAATGGAAAAATTTTAAAATAAGAAATTTAATTTTGGTTTAAAAAAAAAGTGGATACTTCAAATTTAAGTTTTAAACTTAATTCAAATAAATTTTCTATAAAATAAAACTTATAAAATTGAGATAAACGAATTAGAAAAAGTTTATAAATGAACCTAGAACTTTGACATTTATAAAATTTGGAATATATCTTTTATACATTTTTTATATGTACATAAATATAATTAAATCCAATTAATATTTAAGAATAATGGAGTAAATTTTTGTACATTTTATTTACATATAATTTGTGAAATTTTAAGTTGATTTGTGAAAACAGAAATTTTTAATTTGCAGAACATACAGACCAGAGACAATGTCTTTCTAGCAAAATTCGCCAAAAATTGGTGACTCTGATTTGTGATCGTTTTCCTTGCAAACCATGACAATTTGCTCAATCCCATGAGTCCTTTAATATTTGAAGTTTTTATTTTAAATTATAAAATTTAATTTTTTTATAAATTAAACTTTTATTTCCCAAGAGCTTTATGTTAATTAATGCTTTAACGTTTGTGAATACAGTGAATATTTTTGATAATTTTTCTCTCTTTTTCGTTTTTGCTACATACAAAGCGTATAATTTAATTTTTAACAATATTAATAGTTCTCTACTTCCACATTTTTTTTTTTACTTTTGGAAAAAAAAAAAGAAACAGCAATATTATCAGATGAAAATTGTATAAACGGATTAATAAGTAATTAATACTTCAATCAATCAGGAAATTTATTAAAACAAAATTCATTGTATATGTACATTAGGGTGGTCCTTATTATGGATTTATCCGAATTTCTTTGCTCCCAGGGGCTTAAATGGTTTCAAATACATAAAAAATAATTGCCTCAAAATTCTAGCTCTTAATATTAACTTTAAGATAGTCCGCATTCCAGTCAAAGTTTCTCATATAAATAACATGGGAAAAAGTTCATTTGTTCTTTAGAATTCCGTAGCTCTGCGACAAATGGATCAAAAGTAATTAATTGCGTCATGTTTATTGTAAATTTAACGCTCTACAAAAAAGGTCTTTTATTATTTTTCGCTAAATCTATTGGCTTAAGAGTTATTCGAGGTCAAAGTTTAATTATTATATAATTATTAATATTATCAAGTATAATTATATATTTATTTATTTTATAAAATATTTAAAAAAAAATTTTATAAAATTATTATTTATGGTCAAAAAAAGCGAATACAATCTTATTCTTGGAATTGTGGTTATTATGTGTGATTTTTTAATTAATAAAACAGACAGTCCTTAGAGTTTGAAAATAATAAAATAGAAGTACAGGTGAAATATGATTTAACTTTGAGCTCGAATAACTCTTAAGCCAATAGATTTAGCGAAAAATAATAAAAGACCTTTTTTGTAGAGCGTTAAATTTACAATAAACATGACGCAATTAATTACTTTTGATCCATTTCATTTGTCGCAGAGCTACGGAATTCTAAAGAACAAATTAAATTTTTTCCATGTTATTTATATGAGAAACTTTGACTGGAATGCGGACTATCTTAAAGTTAATATTAAGAGCTAGAATTTTGAGGCAATTATTTTTTATGTATTTGGAACCATTTAAGCCCCTGGGAGTAAAAAAATTCGGATAAATCCATAATAAGGACCACCCTAATGTACATATATACAAATAAGTAAATATTTATATCATTTACTGATGGATTATTCATTATAAATAAATGATAATTTGTGTACACATATGTAAGATAATTTGCCCTTAATTGAATGTTATGTACAACATTTATAATTATCAAAATTATTAAGCTGTATTAAATCTGAAACAACGAAGTTATTAAAAAGGAGTAGGCAATTTCACAAGTAAAACCATATTGAAACTATACCAGAAATAGAAATATGAAAATTATTATTTTTTTTTCATATTAAAATTGTGATTATAATTTTCGTAACGACATTGTGTCGACCACAACTCTATATAAGTTTAGTAAATCTATTTTGATTTAAGACAAGATCAACACACAACACTATATAATATAAATAAATATATATAATATATAATATAAATAAAAAATAATATTAATTTTTTTTCACAGACAGTTATTTATAAATTGAAAAATTTTCTTGCACTGATTTTCCACAGCTCTTATTTCCAAAATTTAATTTCCTATTGCTATTGTATGATTTTTATTATGACAATTTCAAAACTTCCCAGCAATCAATTTACGTAATATTTGTTTTCACAAAAAAAAGAAAAAAAGAATATAAATGAAATAAATGAAATAAATGTTATATTAATAATAATTTTTATGAAAGAAAAAGATGAGGGTTCTTCAAAAGAGGAAAAATTGTTCAAAATATGATTGAATATATATATATCTACAAACATATATAAATAAAAAAGTTCTCGATTATGCCAATGAATCATTTATTACCTTCACTATATTTTTGTTTTTATATCTCGCAAAAAAAAAAAAAATATACCTATATTTTTTTTATTGGATTCTATCATCAAATATATATATTTTTTTCTTCTAATTTTTATACTTTTCATCTTTTATTGATGAAATGTAATATTCATCCTATAGTATAAATTGAAGGAAAATCAGATAAGGGAAATGAAAATTTCTCGAATTGAACAAATTTTACTTTTTTTTTTTTGTTTGTTTACGATTACGGTATAAAAATACTTTAAAAATATTAAAAATATGGTTTGAAGAAAATCAACACGTTAGTGCGTTATTGAATTGAAGAAAACTCTTGGTAAATGTTTCTATATTATATTTTTGTCGTTTCTATTTTCTACCCAAATTGACAGATGGAAGGGGTGATTGATTAATTCCCTCAGAAATTTTGTTTAAAAAAAAATTTTGGTTTTTATTAAATTTTAGGAGTTTTTTTTTTTATAATGTAAACATTTTGAAATACCTAAAGACAAATTCATTTTTAAAATTGGTTTTCTTTTCCATATTATATATAGAAGTGACGAAAACAACTTGTAAGTTTTTTACGCACGATGATAATTTATAAATTTAAAGAACATAATAAAAAAAATAACTTCCTGTTCCTGACTGATTTTTAATCTAATCTGCTTGAAGAATTTTCTTTGTATTCAAATTGTCACTTTTAATGAGAGATCAGTAATTAACAAAAAATAAAAACTGACATAGCTGATTTTAATTGAAACTTTTCCGATCTAGTTAATGAAAATTTTTTATTGTATTTTTATATATTATGTAGGTATATACTTCGTTTTCAATAAAAAATATTTCCATCAAATAAAGAATTTTATTAAATTATTTTATTTCCTTTGATTTCTTTTAAATAAATTATTACCATTGATTTGCCTAATTTTTCTTCATTTTTTTTTTTTAAATATATTTTTTTCTATAATAAATTTCCTATTAAGGAAGTCTTGAGAATTACACCTTGTGTCCTGCCTAATTATTATTACACATTATTTGATGTTTATTTAAAGCTTCTTATTTTCAAAATAATAATTTTTTTTCCCCAATAAAAATTTGTTTTGAAGAAATTCAATAAGTTTCAAAGATCGAAAAAAAAAAAAAGAAGAAAATCAATGAAGATAAAAATAAGGATATTTCCTAGGTATAACACAATTTCCTTCAATTATAATAATTTATTCAATATTGTGTTTTTGATATAATTGATTTTCTGAGTTTTTATAATTTTTTCTTTTTTTAATAGAAGTAATAATATTGTCAATATTTTTAGGGTGTTATTTTTGTAACCCTACCTACGTACATATATATGATAATTATAAATTTATAGAATTTTGACAAATTTAATCCAATCGAAAATAAAAATTTTAAGCTATTATTATATTATCAGCTAAAATGTCAAAAAAATAATTAATTTTTTTTAATTATTGTTTTTTGTTAATCATTTTTATATTTTAATTACATTTATTTACGTACTATGCAAAAACTTTATTCAATAATTAAAATTAATACATATATTAAAAAGATAAATAATAAATTTAATAAACAAACATTAACTGGTCACACGTAGGGTTTCTAGTCCGGATATCCGGATACCGAACTATCCGGATTATTCGATACATTTTAACTATTCGATTATCCGGATATTTATTTGCAATTATCCGAATATTATAATAACCTTTTTTTTGTAAATAAGGTTACTATTTTAAATAAAAAAATATAAATTTTTTTAAAAAACATTCAAATATGCTCACATAGTAACCTTTAAGGAAATCATTGAAGAAACTACTATTGAAAGTGATTCATCGTCTTCAGTCTAAATAGTGCAGTTTGGAACAAATCGTCACTGCAGAAACAACTTGACGATGCGATTTCTTCAATTACCCATGTTGAGAAGCAAAATGAAGAAAGTACAACATTGCTGAAAAAAGATTTCATCTATTTAAATAATTATAAAAAAAGGACAGACAATTTAAATATTCTATACCGCGCATTATTAACAATAAAACCTACATCCACAGCAACGGAGCGCGGGTTTCTATTGCGGGTCTTACCAGGCCAAAAATTAAAACTCGACTCAATTTCGAGACTTTTAATGCAATTGTTTTTTTAAAATAGGCATTTATAAATATGAAACAATAATTTAATTTATTGCTTTATTTCATTTAATCATTTCATTTATTCATTAATTAAATGTATTAATAATTCTACTTTTATTACTATTCTTTTATTTGTTACTATTTTTGTTAATTTGAATTTAATACCGCAAATTAAAAATATTTCTTATTATTTATTTTAATTATCCGGATATCCGGATTATCCGGATATTTTTTTTATGTATTCTATATCCGGATAATCAAATAGGTCGGATATTTAGAAACCCTAGTCACACGGAATATTGGTAGCAACTATTTAAAATAAGAGAAAAAATATTAGAGTTAAGGTAGTTTTTATTTGAGAGTTAAACTTAAGATTTATTTAATTTCCATATATTTTTGTTTTTAAGATTTATTACTGTTAAACTGTTATAAATTTGTAATTAGTAATTAGTTGGATAGTGTGCAATTTCTATAAAAAAATTAATTAATCTCCAAAGTATAAGTTGACGCCTTTGGGCTATTTTATTTAAAGCTATTATGTCAAATGATTAATAAATCTTCATAAGCTTGCAATTAAGGAAGAATAAGAAGAGATAGGTCGGATTAAGGACTAGTGTTGAGCAAAAATTGAATTTCAATTAAAATACTTCGACATCTCATTTTTTAATCTTAAAAAATGAATATAAAATCTTTAAAAAAGAAAAATTTAATATAATTATTTTGTGCTTTATTAAATCTTAAAGTTCTATTTTATAAAAACGAAAGGTATAATAAATATTAAAATTTAAATAAATGCCGGCTTTAATTTTTGATACCAAATAGAAGGAAAGACTATAATTAAAAATGAATTCGGGTAGATTACTATAAAGTGTATTTACGCTTTTATTCTTGTTGCCATTTATTTTCTACTCTTGTTTCTCATAAAAGTGGGTCCCGCGAATCAAAATTAAATTTTAGTAAAAAAAAAAAAAATGAAATTAAATATTCTTTCTTTAATTTAAATATTATTTTTTTTGAAAAGTTTTTGTTCACTTATTTTTGATGTACATATTTTATACATTATGTTATACAAATATACGTATATATATATATATCTGAAATTCTGGAATATAATGTAAATATAAATTTATCATACCCCGATTGTGACATTTTAAGTAAAATTAAATTTATGTAAAAAAAAAAAAAATTCTTAAAAATTTTAATACATTATGGTAAGAGTATTTTGTTTCAAAAACAGTATATTATTTTTCAAATTATTTTTTTTAATAAACATTTTTATAGATTTTCCCATACCCACCTGACGGTCGAACAGCTGTAAGTGCTTTTTTAATTTTATTAACATTCATTTTAATTTACAATATGACATAAATAATCTATAGCTAAATGTGTACAAGTCATTTTCATGTTTTTATTTCAAAAATATGAATTTTATAATACTATTTTATGATGGAATGTTACGTATATTTGACATTTTACTTAAAATTGAAAAATTTAATGATTGGATTTAAAGACAAATGGTTGGCGCCCATTAATTATTTTCTATTTTCCGTACCGATATCATTTCAATTATATAGTTATTAGGTCTTGAATATTTTACAAATAATTGCTTCCTTTTTCCTTAACATTTCTTGATTTTTATTCCTTTAATTTTATGAAAAGAAATTCTTAAATGCTTACACTCTTATAATATTCTAAGTAAGTGTTCTAAGTACGAGTAAGTAAAGTATTATTTAATAAATGTTTCAAAAAAATTTATCATGTTAAAATCATGAGCCACAAAAATGATTTAAATGAATGATGTCATGCGGTATTTTAGATTTTCCATGTACACATCAAAAAATTTACTACAGAGTTATAAAAAGCCCCAGGGGCTCTTCTTTTATGTTGTTTTATTTTTTATTTTTATTTCTTTAATTTATTTTTTTACTCTTTGGATAAGTCATTTATTAGCAATTTTTTTTAAGTCGTATATTTTATTGTTTGATGATAGTTAGTTAGACACATTTTAAAAAAGTATCCTGCATCCAGAAACTTAGGGAAATTCTTAATGGATTATATTTACCTTGTACTCTTACAGTGTTGTCAATAATAATGTTTGTTTTTCCAATAGATAATAATTTAAAAAAATTATTTGGTTATAATAAAATAGAGTAAAACAGAATCATTCGTTAACTAGCTTAATTTTTTTTTTATAGTACAGAAACTATGATGAAACAAAATAATGAAACAAAATCTTAAAAATATTAACAATGCAGCAAAAAATGTTGATCATTTTTGTTTAATTTTAACAACATCATTGCGATTTTAATGTTCACAGCTGGTATATAAATACAAAGAATACGTCAAAAGTTACTAAAGTAATTTTGAAAAATATTCAACCGTTTTTTCTTATTTATTGTTTTCTTTTTTTAAATTTATTTAACTCATATCTTCATATAATAACTAACATTATATATGCATTACTTGTCTACAACATTCTGATTGATATTAATGCAAATTATATTTTTTAATTTCATACAATATGGTGTTATACTTTAACACAGTCAGAACTTAGACACTTTGCCTCGCATAAATCATTTTCGAGTTACCTACAAAAAAAAAAAAAAAATGATATCATTTATTATTTATATACATAACATATGTTTGTTCTTACATATAATAAGCTTTAAATATTTAAAGTTTAACGAAACAAAAATCCTTTAAGTTTAAAATAAAACGCAACGGAATAATAGATTTCTATAATGTTTGGTGAGGAAAAATCATTCCAATGATATTCAAATGATTGCACAAATTTGAGTTCAAAAACGAAAATAAATATTTCACAGCAGAATAATATAGTAAAAAAACATCATAAAATTTTCACTTTAAATTTTTTTATTGAATTCGGATTAATATTTCAAAATGTAAAAACATTCGAAAACCTTTTGTTTTTTTTTGATTAGAAACAATATTATGTATAATAATATAAATTGCATCAAATTCTCTTCAAGTTGTCAAAATCGACACACATGTTATTTAAAAAAAAATTTAGTATTTTTGAGATATTTTTTTATAACAAGCAAAAAAAAAAATAGTTCTTTGGATAGAAAAAGAATAATGTTGAAAAAGGACACAAACAAACAATCTGATTATATATTTCCCATATTTATGTACATTGGATTTACACCAATACATCAACTTTCTATATTTATAAAACCACATTGTAGAAACATATAGATTATAGATAGACGAAAAGTGTATACAAAGTCTTTTTTTTTTTGACAATTTTTAAAATGTTATCAAATGTATAATATTTATTGGTATTTTTATCAAACGTGTATTACGTCTACCTATATGTTTAAATATAGGAATTAAAAATTTTCAATCAATATTAATATAAATATGCATATTTGTGTCTATATTTGGTGATTTTTCGTTCATTTTTTATGTGTCTTTTTCGAAATATAGTTGTTGGGTATAATGAATAAAACCAATATTACATATGTACGAAGTACTTATTATTGTACATTCATAATATAGAATTAATCTCTCGATGATAAAAATTATCTACTGGTTCAAAAATAGAGGAAAAATCTGGGGTCAAAATGTGGAAACTTTATGGATAGCAACGCATATCGCCAAAAAACATCAAATTTTTGGAGTAATGAATTTAATTTTGTATTAAAATTTTATTGAACAAGATGAACATGAGTCAAGAGACCAAGACTTTTTTTTTTTTTTACTTTTTTTAAGTTGATTTAATCAAGAAATCCTAATGAGGTGCTGGTTTTCATCAATATAGAACTAATTCTTGAAAATTTATTTTGTTGAGTATGAAAATTAATACCTAATTTTTATATACTCCCTTTATTGGGAACTCTGTTTTTTTATGGTTGCTGGTATAAGATATTCAGAATAGTTTTATTTTTAGAAACAGATTTTTTTTTTTGATTTTATTTTACCAATATATTTTATATTAATAATGAAGTTTTTGATCAAATCTTTGATAAATACTTTTTAAATAAATTCACAGATATCTTTTTTATTGTGATTGTGAAGTGCTATATTTTAAAATTATTATTATAAAATTTGTTTTCGCCCAAGTTATGTGTATAAACAGTATTTATTATCTGAATAATATGAATGAAATAAATTTATCCAATTTTGAATTCAAAAATGAAGTGCAATTTAGTGATATAAAGTTTATTGAAATATTCGTTCCCCAGCAAATATATATACTATAATGATAATCATTATAGTATACTAATAATCATTATTCACAATAAATAATTTTCAGATACTAAATTTTTGTAATTTCGTATATTGTTTTTTTAGTTTGATTTAAATGAAAACAGATAACATTACTTACAGAACATTAATATACGAGAATAAAATAAAAATTTACATGCACATTATATGCACATGTAGAGTACAATTATATGTCAAATTTAATTAAACTTATGATGGGTTTTTTTTTTTCGAATTCCATAAAAAAGATATATTTAATATAATGGATTTTTAACGGTGATTGTATAACGCTTTGGGTGATTGTTGAAAAATCAAAAATCTCAAACGATTTTGATTAAGTCAAGTACGTATACCCAAAATAAAATTACATTAATATGGGGTCAAAAAGAAAAGCGATATCAATAAACAAATTCATTAAAATATAAAAGTGTATCTGATTACAAAAAGTTGGTTTTGCTATCCTTGTGGAATATACTTAACTTTTCATTTAAGTTTATTATACTTACACATTATATATAATATTGTACTTACAACCTACATATATTACATAGAATTGTGTTTACTTATGCATAGTAATATAAAATACTGTACTATATAATGGTGTTTGAATGTTGTAGGTACAATATTAAAATCTTAATATAGTTTTTGAATGACCTTTATGGATATGATTTTCATAATTTTTTATCAGGTCTTTTCTATATATTTTTTTTTATATATATACATTTCTTGAGTTTTATAAAATCTGATTCGGAATTAGTATGTAGGTTTTTTTTCTCATATGAGTTTTATCAATATACCAATAAATGTACATATTTATACATTATGCACAGTAAATTCATACATACATACATATTATGTACTATAAATATATGAACCACTAAAAACCACAACATAAGTACCTTGGATTATTAAAAGCAATAAGGAATAAATATTTATATTGTGTAGGATTTCTTCAATACGTGCAAGTATTTTTATATTAAAACAGAGATTTATTTTGTATTTAACTATGGAATACGTAAAATTTTATCGAATCTAGAAAAAAAAAATAATTTTTTTCTCAACAAAATAGTAATTTAGTGATGAGAGTAAAAAATTTTTTATTATTGTAAATAAATTCCGAAATCTGTAAATTTATATATATGTATAGTTAATTTTGGTAAATATATAAAGTGTTGTTACCAAATTGCGACGACGGACGTGTATTTAGAGAGAGACTCATCCTTTAATATTAAGTTAATAAAATGGTTTCTTAATATAAATTCGATAGGAATTCTCATGACAGAGATTTTAGTATTGATTGTAATAGTAGATTATTGTATATGTAAACTAAATTTGTTATTAATTAAGAGTTCTGTATACACAAAAATACATTGACACGAGTCAATACTTATATCACGAGACCGAAGGTCGAGTGATATAAATTGACAAGTGTCAATGTATTTTTGTGTAAATACAGAACGAGTTGTATAACAAATTTTGTTTACATATCCAATATACTGCAGAGTAAACATATTTCTATAGTAGAGTAACAAGGAATAACGAAAATTTTTATGCAAAAAAAAAAAAAAAATTCACCTCCCTCTTACAAGGTGCCTTTCTGATTCCTTTTACTTAATTTTTTTTCGCAGGTTTTTTTAAAATCCAAAATTAAGTACTTTTTTAAGAACAAAGTGAGTTCATTTCGTTTTATTTTCGACTTAAGGGGGTCTTCTACTCTAGAAATTTCAAAAAATCGAAAAATTTTTTTTTTCATAATTCGATAGTTTATATATTCAAAAATATCTCTCTAAAAGGATTTTTCAAAATTCAAATTATTTCCGAAGTTATAGCCGTTTTAGTGTCGTGGCAACTAAACCGGTTGGACTAAACGTAAAACTTTAAACGCGTTTTTCTCGAAACTACTTTTTTCGATGCGGTAACCACAATATCTCAAGTTCTAATCAGCTGATTTACGTGAAATTTGGCATTAATATTCTTTATATATCTCTCTAACGCATGAACCAACAAAAAATAAAAATTAAAAATTTTTAATATTTTTAAAAAATTCGACAAAGTTGAAAAATTAGTGAAAAAATCGACCTTTATTTTTGAGTAGCCGCCATTTTATGAAAAAAAATTTTTTTTCAGTTTCGTTGGTTCATGCGATAGCGACATTCATACTAATCAAGAATCCATCATTGTTTTATTTTTCAGATGACCACAAGGGCGGAAATCATGGTGATGAGGACACTGCTTTTTTTTTCCCCCCTCTACTTCAAGGATGCATAACTTGATGAAAAAAAATTTTTTTTTTTTTGAAATTTATTTTGTGTATTCTTTAAATATAAATAAACACATGATAAAAAAATGGATAGTAAAATTATCAAATGCTTTTTTTTTATCGACTGCCGAAAAACGCTCGAAATTCGAGCCTCTAGAGTAGAAGACCCCCTTAAAACTATTTTCTTATTTTTAAAATTTTTTAAAACCGTAAAATTACTTATATTTTACAATTTTTTTAATTTTTTGTAAAGACAAAAAATTATCATAGTCACCTGGTTCTTTTATAAAATAAATGCATTGTTTATATTTATTTGGCCTTAAGCGCGTCATAGTTTCCCTTAAATACTCAATACTAATAAATAAAAATCATATGATTTTTGTTTTGTTTTAATTTTTCGATTTTAAGGATGTGAGAATTTTTTTTAAAGCTTAAAGCTAATTTGAATTTCAACCGCTAGTGATTTAAATGTGAGAAATTAAAATAATAATTTAAATTAACTTTTACCAATTTTTTAGTTCTCAATTTGATGAATTTTAAACAGTTTGAAAAATGTAAATTAACAGTTCCTCCTTAAAACTTTCTTAATTATATTAAAATATTACAGGATAAGTTTGCTGAAAATTTCGATTTACATGTAACAGAAAATAATTTAGTAAGTAAATTAGATTCCCTTCTTACAAACGTTGAATGTAATTTCAAATGTTGTGAAAATTTCAATAAAATTTATTTAATTCATTTTTTCATACGTGCGCGCATATATTTCATTTTACATTTTTTTAATAAAAATGTAAAAATTAGAAAAAATAGAAATAAAATGTTGTCTGTGATGAGTTGTTTTTATGCAGTTTTTCTTGAACCTATACAAATTTTGTTCTTCCTTTACATTGTCTGGTAGCTCGTTGCATAATTGCAGGCCCTTGTATATAAACGACTGTTACCCCGCTGTAGTATTTATTCTCTCTTGTCTGAAATTAATTGCATTTCTCAGCCGATATGGTTGTACATCTCTCACATAATTTAAATGGTCAATTAGATATAATGGTCCTCTTTGATGTTTTAACTTGAATATCGATATTAATGTGCTGAGTTGTAATCTTTGTTGGATATTTAACCATTTTAGTGTGTCCAGCATTGATCTCACCGGAGTGAATCTACTACATTTCAGGATACATCTCATCGCCTTATTTTGTAGCATTTGTAATCTGTTTAAGTGTGTTTGGTTGCAACACGAATAAAGTATTGTTGAGCAGTATTCAAAGTGAGGTTTTATAATAACATTGTAAATATTTATAGATGTTTCAGTGCTTATTTTATTACTTATTCTTTTAAAAAAAACAATCTTTTTGCTAATTTTCTTGCATATATGTTCAATGTGTTCATGAAAGTTCATTTTGTTATCTATGATAAAACCCAAATATTTGAAGTTTTTTACTTTTTCAATAATTTCACCATTGATTTGTACATTTTCTTAACTATTCATATTCAACTCCATAATTTTTGTCTTCTTTTCATTTAATTTAAGTTTGTTCATTTTCAACCATTTGTTTACATTTTCCATATCATGCACCAAATTATTTCTACACTTTATCTCATTATCTCCTTCAGCATAAAGTAAGGTGTTATCAGCGTATAGTGGCTACACGGCTTTTCTTTATTATTAGTGGTAAATCATTTATGTATATGATAAACAGCAGCGCACCAAGAATTCAGCCTTGTGGCACTCCTATTTCAACATTTATGAACCGCGAAATCTTGTCCCTTACTTTTGTTCGTTGTGGCCTGTCTTTTAAATACGTTTCGAACCACATTAATTCAGCGTCTTCTACTCCATACATAAATAATTATTTAGTAGAATTTCTCTATCTACTGTTTCGAACGCCCTTTTAAAATCCAAAAATAATGCCATAGTTTTTTTCTGCTTCCCTATTTTTTTCCAATCGTTGATCACCAAATTTATTGCTGATTCACATGAATAATCTTTTCTAAAGCCTGATTGGTAATTTGAGAACATCTTGTTGCTTTCCATATATTTTTCTAGCTTAAATTCAATGAAAATCCATTTGGCATACTTTACAATTACAAAAACAAAAATTAGGTAATTTGAGATAAGGTCCGTTATCTAAAATATATAAAATATATCTTTCTGTCAATGCTTCCTCTTGAAAATAAGTTCTCCTGATACTTTTTAAAATAGGGCAGTAACCTACAAAATGTGTTACTGAAAAATTCACACACGTTACATGAAAGAACATCCTGGTTGAACTACTGTCCAAGAATTATCATTCAACCTCAGCCATCCAGATCTGGCTTTTAGGATCCAACATTCAACTAATAAATTGGATTTCTTTAATTTTTGTAAAATATGATCCACTTTCTACGTAATTATAAACATATGGTAGACGCCATTTCTACTAGCGTTGTTTGTTCATTCTATATCGACATTAAAACACCTATCTTTTCCTGAAATCTGAATATTATTAAAAAGATATTTCCATTCAGACTATATCTATGATAGATCGTTATTATCACAAGTCCATATAACTGTATGAAAAGAAAATTTTTAATATGCATGAAGGAATAACTTTAGAATATAGAATTATAGTGGAGGAATGTTTGTTTCTATTCTTTGATTTTATATCATTATTCACAGATATATTTCAACAACTTGATTTAAAGATTGTAATTTTGTAATCTAATATCCGATTTCCATGTTATTTGGATTATTAATATCAAAAATATTAAAAAATTTTTAACATTTTTATTCAATTGAAAAACAATTTTTATTTTTTAGTAGAAAATGGTGGTAATTTGAATTGCAGAATTTCAAGAATAACACATAATACTTTATACATACATAATAATTTTTTGTTTTTTTTTCAGTTTCACACTGATTTTGTTTTGAATATGAGTTTGACAATTTAATGTTCATTTTTATTATTAAGACTTGCATATTATTAGAATATTTAAAATTTTATTCACTTAAGGCCGGTATTCAACTGGAGATAAAATCAACTTTTTCATATAAAATTTTATCTGAGATAAATTTTAGTTGAGTGAATTTAATTTATCGGTACCCAACTGAAGATAAATGGAAATTTATCTGAGTAAAAATTGTATGAAAATTTTTTCACTCAAATAAATTTTATTTCAAAAATTTATCTTGCAAAGAATGTTTTGAACATTCTTTTCAAGATAAATTTTGACATTAGGTCGTGTAAAAAGAATTTGACGTTTGTTGTTTGAAGAAAACAAACAAAAATCAGAAAACTAAAATAATTTTTAAACTGAAATTGGTAAAAAATATTAAAATTTAAATAATAGTTTAATTTAATAAAATAAAATAAAATTGGTAAAATTAATTAAATAAAATGGATGAAAGTTGGGAGGTAAGAAAATTAAAAATAAAATTGTGTAGGTACTACATAAGTCAGAAAGTCATGTGTCAATTTTTATCTCACTCAATAATGTTCCTTTTTAAGATAAAATTTATCTTGTACTTTATCTTCAGTTGAATACCCGCCTTTACATAGAAAACAGATAAATTCTATAAAGAGTTTTTTTCAGCGGAAGAAAATAATTGTTTTTTAAGTAAAAAAGAAACTATAAAACGATATACACAAGAAGTAATAAAACATAAAGACCTTTTATTTCGGAGATTTCAGGCGATTTTTTTAACACATAGGAACTTCATGACATGCAAAAACACAAATATTCCAATTAGACGGTGTATACAAAATATGTATTTTACCATCACTAGGGTACTAGGGATGGCCACAAACTCAATGTTAGTTGCTGTATAATTATAGCAGCACTTATTTGGAATTCTTATCTTAAATCTTAGAACGTATAGGAAAATGTAGGTATATAATTTATATTCTTTAAACAAACAGAAATTTTAATAATGCAGAAAGATGAAATGAAATAATATAGAGCAGGAATAATATTGATATACATCATAATAACACATAATAATACCTACTATATAATAAAAACAAAATAATTTATGATGAGACAAAACTATGTAATCTAATTAACAATTATTACAGTTGAATGGAAATTTAAATAAACACAGAGATTAAAGTTATTTTCGCTTAAATATTATTTTACAAAGAAAATATATTATTTAAATATTATTTGTAAACACATAATATATTTTTTCTTCGTGCACTCATATTTAACATATGCTTCAAATATTTGGGCAAATGCAAACGAACATCAATCACTTCAAATCTTCAAAACAAGCCAATAAAAGAAGTTTTTAATCTTCCAAGTTTATTTAATTCTTCCAAGTTTTTATAATTCTGTGAACTTTGTTTTTAAAATTGAACGAGATATGGGATACAGAATTGTTCAAATCAGACGATCAACGAATAATACAAGGGGGTTTGGCTTAATACCTGAGACAATACGTAATGAAAATTCAAGGTAAAGGATCTCACATTGAGATATTAAATTTTTTAATGAACTTCCATACAGCATTATTGACATGCCTTCACTGCCATTATTATTAAATTTTGAAAACTTTTGGAAATCATATCAAACTAAACTGAATGACTGTAGGAATACCGAATAAATACTTAGTGTGATAATTTAGAGTTAATTATATAATATAATTTTACTTATTTCAAAATTAAACTTCAGAATAATGAGTGGAACAGGAATAATGAGTTTCATAATTAATACTTAATTATATAATTTATTAACTTCATAAATTTCGAAAGTTCAAATTACAAAATGCTACGGTTTCTTGTTGAAATGTACACTACTCTTCGCTAAATATTCTCATCTACACTTTTTCCTCTCTATTTCTATTGTTTCCTACTATATATACATAATTATGTATGTTTTAATATTTCATAATCCATTTGGTTTTATAATATACTTTTTATTAAATCAAAGTTGATTATTTCTAAGTACATATATATTAAGATTTTTTTTAATGATTTAAAAAATTTTGATTTATAACTTTCATTTCTTTTAATGAACCACTTAAGTTTAATACATTATATACGGAATATTGAGTTGCTCGATGCAATTAAAGTCAGTCAATTACTTTTGGACTTAACTGAAACTTCAATATATAATGTTTAATCTATAAAACATTTTACGCTGGTTAATCTGAATTCTTATTTTTTATGTTAGGTATATAAACTTTAGTAAACATTAATTGAATTCAGTAGTAAAGAGTCAAGTATTATAAGAAACTACTTGATTGATGAACGTAAAATATTATATTTAAACATACCTCCCGATTTTGGTCCGAAAAAATATTTCTTAAAAATATTCAATATAACTATCATACTCATACATATTAAACATTAAACATTGCAATATAACATAACAACAATGTAAGACATATGTATTAATTATGTAATTATTAATAAAAGTAATTATTAATAAAAGTAATGAACCTTTTTTAAAAAAGGAAACGGCTAAAATAAATCATACTAATACAAAAATTAAATTTATTAAATATAAGTTACTCACTAAGGAAACATATTTTGTAAACATGTACTAAATAAATATACATAAAAAATGGAAAATTCTATACTATATTAGGCTTTAATTTTATATTATAAAATAATACATATATATTATACACTAAAATATACAAAACATAAATTCCTAATATGTTGTTTAAAAGTGACAACAATAAAAATCAGAGGAATTAAAAATATAAAAATAAAAAATTTTCGATGTACATATTTATATTTATTATAACATAAAAGATGAAACATTATTTAAAAAAAAGGCGCAAATTTAAAGTACCTACTACCCCTGTTTCATTTAAGTATGTTCATAAAGAAAATCGAAATACAAAAAAAAAAAATATTTTCTAAATATTATGCATTTGAATAATAGTATATTAATATCACAGCTTTATCATTCATCATTTTTATTTCTCTAAAATCTTAAATTATAAATTTGCATAACTTTTGTTCATAAAATAGTTTTTTAACCTGATTTTTGTTATTATGAAAGCAATAATTCTAAAAATAAACAAAAAAAAAAAAAATTCTTCCTTATTCATCCTGGTTTGTTTTTTTTTATATATAACAATTGAATTTCTTTTGTTGAGTTGGATAGTTTTGTTTGCTTAACAATTATTCTATTCTTATGATATTTTTATTTTTTTTATGTTGAACGACATGACATAGGACATAGGTAAAAAAAGGCTGTATTTGGGTAAAATGCCTGTTTCTGAAAAAATGAAAGGTTTTTAGGATTAAATATGTTATATTCATTTGTTATCATGTGTGTGCAATATAGCATAATATTTGAGGTTTGAATATATTTTCTTTATACATATTTTGATATATAATTCAGGACAAACTTTCCGCATATTTTTGTTCAAAATGTGGTCTCCAATGACAGACCAAAGTGATTTTAAATTTATATATATAATATAGTTTGTACAGACTATAGTTAGGGGATTATTTCCAGATAGTTGTTCCTGAATAGTCAATTTATGCTTTAATACGAGGAACTATTCTCAACAACTTGTTCGTTGGCTTGTTAAATGTTAAAATTTAAAAATTAATATTTTTTTTAACTAGTGGTTTAATTATTCCTACACCAATAGATACAAAATGCTTAGAGCTGAAGAATTTCTATGAAATAAATGTAATAAAAAGATAGATACATTATATTTTTTTATTCGTAGTTTTGCACATATATTACCCTTCTAAATTACAAATTCCAAGAGGGAAATGGTTCAAATTCTAAGTTGCATCAAATAATTCAATATGTTAATACTTTTAAGGGCTTAAGCATGTCGTTTTAAAAATTCCTTATGGCTTGAGTATATGTATATGAAATGTGCGTAGGTACATTAGTTCATATATTAATACTGAATGCAAAAAAACGATTATTTATATCTAAACATTCAATAATAAAAATATACACTTCAATATATGTTTTTTATTCCTTTATGTTGTGTACACAAATTATTAAATACAATATTCTAGAAAAAGATTATTGTATGTATAAAAAAAAAAAAAATATAATGTAGGTATATTTGATTTATATATTCTTTATTTTTATTCTATTTTAATATCAATTTTTGATTATTGTATTTGATTTGATCTCAAAAATTTAAGATAATCAAAAATAATTTTTGGATTACCTGAATTTTATATGTAAATATTATTTTATGTTCGGTATAAATACATATGTATTGAAATTTTATTCTTGATTTACTTTTTTAACAATTTCATATGTTCAGCTTTATTTCAATATCGACAAAGAAAAATGTCTAATTTTGTTTTACTTCATTAATAATTATCTTCCATTTTACTTCGACGTAAAAGCTTTAGGTAAATATAAATAAATATTGCTTTAAGACCTATTTATGCTTATATTGGTACTATATAGTTAAGTAAACAATTTAAAAATTGAAGTATAGGCTCTGCAGAAAGAATAATTATATTTTCAGCAATTAACTGAGTTTTCTTTGGGAAAAAAATTTTATACATATATTCAGTGTGTCCAGATAATTTCACAAAACTAGTTACTAAATGTTGGGAAACATTGATATAGTTATAGACAACTAGACGTGGTTATGATTAGCAATCCCTATGAATTTTATACATCATTAATATATCAATCAAAAATTTTATGATTAATAAGTGAAAATTCATTCAAATTTAAAGTGACTTCATGTGAAATTTAATATACATAAATATGTACATAATTTTCAATTCAATTTTTTATTTTTATTTAAGGAAATTCCAAAAAATTTTCTTGTAAAAAATTTAACTTTTAATCTGTTTAAAGATTAGACAGAAAAATTATATTTATGGCAGCCATAAATTGACAATTTTATTTTTTACTTTCTTGACAAATAAAAATAAAAATTATTTTCCTTTTTTTTTTTTTTTAGATTATACTGAATTATACTGAATATTTTAATTAAGGGGCTATAATAAAACTGTAGGTATACATAACATACGTAGGTACATACACGGTGCAGTGAAACAAGACCCGATGAAATAACGCTCAAAAAGTGATATTTCTCACTTAGGTGGAAATTAAATCCTATGGGGACTATTTCCCATAATATAGCAAAATAGAAGTTTTCTTCAAGGAATTGAATCTCAAAAAAGAT